>OZ007497.1:181497658-182097658 GCA_963931805.1 Microdon myrmicae | reverse complement strand
AGACCAAGCTCCTGGTCGACACGGGCTCGGTCGTCTCGCTGCTACCCCGGCGGGCTAACAACCTCCGGAGATAGGACCGGATTCTGTACACAGCATACTCGACGCCCATATCCACATACGGGTACCAACGACGCACACTGGATCTGGGTTTGCGACGGCACCTCGAATGCGACTTCATCATCGCTCGACAACAGCAAAACAGCACAACGATACACGGAATTGCTGGAGGAATTCCGTGATGTTTTCACCCCCAACGCTGGCCCCGTCCAGATCCCCGGACTAAAGGCAAGGCACGCCACGTGCACCACAGGACCACCGGTCTTCGAACGCCCACGCAGGCTGAGCGGCGATAAGCTCGATCCCGCCAAGGCGACCTTCGCGGACCTATAGCGTATGGAATGATAGTGAAGAACGTTTGATTCGAACTGACGCTATGACAGTTAGAATCACCAAAAATTGAACCAAAGCGCAACCCATCAGGCCACCGCCGTGTGTGCGAATTCGATTTCTAAACTCAAGTACATTCGACTGATGTGGATTTGTTATGTTATCGCTATGGATAAAGCTCTGATGCATTTTCTTATTCGATTTTCGTTCGGTGTTCTTCACTATTTGCTTGTGTATTGTGTGTGTATCCGTTAGAAATGCTACAGACCTCCTCGGGGAGGGCATGGTTCGGCCCTTATCCAGATGATGGGGAAGCCCACTCCACATGGTCCGCGAATCAAACGGCTCCTGGTGAGTAACAAGTGACTACCGCCGCCCCGACGCCTGCACCACCCCGGACCGCCACCCGCCCCCAGTCATTGAAGACTTGCTCCAGGAGAACCGCGGAACAACCTTCTCGACGGTGGACCTGCGCAAAGCATTCTATCAGGTGCCAATCGCCGAGGAAGAAATCGAAAAAACGGTAGTCACAACGCCCCTCGGGCTCTTCGAATTCGTGGGCACATCGCCCAGCAGGACTGTGGGCAGACTATCCAGCCAAGAATGTGGGCAGCATCTTAGGGCGGCTTTGAGAGTTCGGCGGAATCTCTCCACCATTTCGTTGGACTGTGGATGGCGCGGCATTGTGTGGATAATCTGCGCGTCGATGCATTTAGCGAGCTCTGTGAATAGCTCCGCCTCGAATTGGGGAACTCTGTCTGACGTGATGTGAAGTTCAGTTCCGTAGTTGCTGAGCCAGTGGTTCATGAATGCCTTGGCGACTGTGGTTGTTTGGATGTTGGGCAGGGGCACCGCCACGGGCCATCGCGAGAATCTATCGATGATGGTCAGGCAGTACTGCATCCTTTGGATTAGTGGCATCTTGATGAAGTCTATGTGGGCGTGCTCGAAGCGAATCTCCGGCTCGTTGAATTTTCCCAGGGCCACGCCGTTGTGACGCCCTACTTTGGAGCGTTGGCAGTCCTCGCAGTGACGTGCCCAAGCGATAACGTCCTTGCGAACGCCGGGCCGGAAGAATTTCTGCGCCAGCGCTTTGGCTGTTGCCCTGCAACTTGGGGACAAGCTGTGAATGATGCTGAAGGCCTGACATCGCAGGGGCTGTGGGAGGTACGGTCAGATGATGTTTTCCTTCGTGTCGCAGTAGATGTTGTGGCCGTCGAATAAAAGCATGTGTAGTTGTAGGGCGGAGTCCATTAAGTGCGTAAGTTTTGGGGCGACAGCTTGCGCTTCGGCGATTATGTCCGCGCTCAGCGTTGTGGGCATCGAGATATCCAGCGCATCTGGCGCAGTGTCCATCTCGGTGGTAGGCGTCGCGCCAGTAGCGATGGGGGCTCGTAGGCCGGTGCGTTGCTGTTTGTTGCGTCGTTGTCGGTGACTGTTGGCGGATCAACAGAAACCACAACCTCCACACAGTCGTCACAAAGACTCACACCGAGAGTGGCCTTCGACTAATTAAGTCAATCACACTCTTGGTCAACCTCACACACAAAGGAGAGTCACGGCTGCAATGGCGTGGAATCGACGGGGTACTATGTGGGTCTCGCTCACATGTAGAACGAGAACCGACGCCGGATCTTGCCCGCCAATTTCGTTTGACACACACCACATGTGTGGAGAATTGGCGGGAATACTCGTTCACTTGGATATCGCTCTCCACCGAGACTGGACGTCTCAGGAAGGAATCAACGTCAGCCATCGCCAGGGACACCAGCGACAGTAGCCACATCGACAAGAACATCGATTTGGCGGACCAAAACCCCACATATTTGTCTGTTTAAGTACTTTTTGTTTCTGATTTGATGGTGTATCCCCGTGAATGATCTAATTATTTCTATTTCAAACACTTCAAATTCCTACTGCTTGCTACTGTGGGTGAAATAACGAACTTTATTGAGAAGGCAATTAGCAGGAAAGATGGTATGATGCTTTTACATAGAAACGACCGATAGAATGTGACTTTTACTCCTTAGTAGCGAGTCTAGACCTGAAATTTATGAGGCCAGCCGTGTGTTTAGGTTAAATTCTACTAGACTTGAGAAGTTCACTTCCAGTTTCCTTTTGTTGCGTTAGTTCTCGTTAAGATATAGTTCGAGTTAAGATATAGAGTTTTAATGACCAGTTGAGATGCTGGCTTTAGTTAGTGGTGCCCGAAGGACTTTTGCCGTCGGATTTCTAAAATAAATTTGGGTATAATAATACGTATACGCACTCGCATGTAAAAGGTAGATGTTTCTTAAAAGTGTTCAGTAACAGCTTTAAGAGCCTCTTTTGAGGATTTGCTCTATTCACGTATGAGTGAGCCGTCAGTGTACAGAAGCGCTTTTCATTTAGCCAATATATGGTACGGTTGTACAGGTTGGGACTTAATATTTACCCCTGAGGTGCATCTCGATTGATTTGGAGGTTATCCATTTTGGCACGATCACAGTCTATGAGTGTGTCGTGAAATTAGTTTGCCGAAACCAAATTAGTGGTCAAATATGTACTCTATTCTGTTCAGAAAGGGGATATTAATGCGCTCCATATTATTTCTTCCCCACAGCTTTCCCGTTCTGTAACGGAACGACTTCTGATGCAAAGTTGTGCGCGCCGTCGGGAGATGAAGCGCACATTGTTGCGATCTGTCGGATTGTCTCGTGCAGCGCATATAAACCGAATCGCGCGGAACAATACTACAAATCTCTGAAGAATAGTCCCCATGTTAATATCTGTAAAATAGACAGAGGTCGGTTACGCGCCTTCAAGGTGATAGGGACTGTAGTCCCGATTTCAGTGGCGGGTTCTCGATCAGGCGGTTTGCTCGCTTCTGTATGTTCTCGAGTAGGTCAAGGGTATGTTTAGGAGCAGACTTCCAAACATGAGAGCAATATTCGAGCGCGGGTCTAATTTGGGATTTATACAAGAGACGAAATTGAGTCGGAGTAAAATATTTCTTGGCTCTAAAAAGATAACTTCGTTTTTTAGAGGCGGATTTGGCGTTGTTCGACACGTGTTTATGCCATGACACATTCCTGCATACCATGACGCCAAGCAACTTCATGCTTTCCCCAGATTTGAGGGCCTGGCCATTCATCATCAGCTGTGGAACCGATAATCCACTTTGCGCGATTCAGAGAGTCGATCTGTCTACATCTCACCTGGTACGACGTTGATGTACTAATCAGTCGATCACCCGAAAAAGAGGAAACAAGCGTGGTAATATTCGCAAAACTGAACATTCTGTTATTGGTTGACTCCAACAAGCAAAAACAAGGTTGGAGCCAAAAGAGGGACCCCGGACCTAAAAGGATACAGACCTATAGACGACGTCTACAACAATCCGCATCGATTGATCGTCGAGGAAGCTCTTCATCCAGTCCCAAAGCTGCTGGGAAGGTCCATATGAACGAAACTTGCTCACAAATTTCCCGTGCCATACGCGGCCAAAAGCCTTGGAGATAACCAATGCTACCACCCTTGACTCACCATACCCCTCAATCGCAGAGGTCCATATATCAGTTATACTGGTCAAAATGTCTCCCATGGATCGCCTGCCACTGAATCCGTATTGACGATCATTCAGAAGTCCGTTGCACTCCGAATAGTTAATTAGCTTGGCATTGATTACCTATTCCATCAATTTAAATAACATAGAAAGTAATGGTATTGGCCGCTAATTTTGTGGCGCACACCCCTCCTCCCTCTTTGGGATTGGCTGAACTCGAGCCACCTTCCAGCAGGTAGGAAATGTCCTCCATGCATAAGATAAGCGGAAGACCCTGGCAAGAACCGGCGACAGTTCTGGAGCACAGTTCTTAAGGAATGTTGCTGGTAGTCCGTCCGGGCCGGTTGCCTTCTTACAATCCAGTCCACGATAAATGAGTTGAATAGTATGTAGGCGGAATCTCACTTCCCGCATCGGAGACTGCCCCGACGCGATAACAGATGGTTCGAAAACACCGGCTTCGGGGTTTGCATTCGCGGAAAATGAATTCGCGAACACATTGGGTTTATCTTCAGAATTTGTGGCGAATTTGACGTGGCGGGGTGGTATCTCACATTGGGACCGACTACCACATAAACCAACGTTTTCTCAAACCCGTCCATCAGCCAAGTTCCGAAAGATGGCCAGGGATTTCTCTCGACCTTTTCACGGAGCCTAAAGCTTGATGGGGCGGTATTTCACCGGGCGACAGGGCATTGGGACCCCAGCTACCACTCGGCCTTTAGTCGCCTCTTACGATAAGCCGGCCTAGCTGTGAGTATATTCTAACGCCCTACTCACAGGGCCAGACAGCCTGTAGTAGTACTAGTTAATTAAACGATGAAGCTACAGTTCAAATTTCAAGCCAATCGGATGAAAACTTTTCGAGTTCTACTGCCTGCCGAGTTTGAAAATATGATTTCGAGAAAAACGCGTTTATAGTTTCAAAATACTATAAATCTTAAGTATCGTAAAAAAATGGTACATAATCATTTTTTTACTTTCAGTATCCCACCATACAATTGCTTTTCTAGGGCCTTATTTTGCTCTTCTTCATCTTATTTTGCCGATGTAGTGTTGGGTCTGGTCTCTTTCGCAATATCCGACATATTGTGCTCAGCGGTTTGGAGACGATCGGCGTCTGTTTCCAAGCAGAACATATGCCTATTTGGCCAAACAGTTAATCTAAAGGCATCATAGACGGCACACTGACTTGGCAAGCCGTTATTAAATGGCCACTATACACCTTTTTTTTGGCGCAACGCTAATAACCTTGCCTGTAGAAATAAATTATTATGGCCAATTTAACAAGCCTCGAGACTTGCTAAATAAGGCCAAGACCGGGTCCCGGCTATAGTGCCGATGATGATGATGATACACATTTTCACTCATAGTTAAGGACTTGTAAATGTCATTCAATGTCAAAATGCAAAGCAAAACTCGCAACAACAACGCGAAATGTGAGTGTGAGTAAGCACACACTATACAGACGACATTATCTTTGTAATTTGATGCAGCGACCTCTATACTTCAAATTTGAACCACGATATCGATCGTAGGTAACTTCTACTGCTTTCCAAAGCCACGACATTGAAAAAAAGAAAAACCGATCGTCGCTAAAATGGGCAAAAATTGTGATCTTGGAGCATCGATGTTGCTTCGAAAAAATAGATTTTAAGAAATTTTGAATTCAGGTCGGTACTTGGGCGTTGTAGATTTTGATTCTAGGGATGTTTTGGCACGATATAGGCCAATAAAAAAATGGAACAAAAAAAAATTAATACTGGAATAATCTCTTAAGTCTAAAGGTTATTGTTTACGAAACCAAACGAAATAGACTACAATAGCGTAGTTAGTAAAAGCCGAGATCTCGAGCTCGCCATAAAGCATAGCCTATAATAATTTCCTGAAATTTAAACAGCGCGGAAGAAATGCAATGGAAAAGCTAAAGCTCTCAATTTCGACAAGCTTTTTAATTACCGGTAGGCGTAGGTGTGATGAGCCGACACTACCATAAGGGAACAAACCATCAAGAAAACACCGACTCGGCAAAAAGAAGACGTAGGGAAAAACGGTAAAAGCGGGATATACGCGTCGGCACGTGGAATCTTCGAACGTTATATAAACCAGGCGCGATACAGACGGCCGTAGAAAACACGAAACAATATAAAATGGACATCGTCGCGCTTCAGGAAGTCCGACCCCCACATCAAGTAATCGAAATCAACGGATTTACACTGGTTTGTGGAGGTACCGATACACATATCCTCGGAACCGGCTTCATCATAAGCAAGAAGATTACGCCCCATGTAAAAGATGTGGAATTTATTAATGACCGAATGTCGGTGCTAAAAATATAGGGACCATGGTACAATTCTGTACTTATAAACGTACACGCCTCAACAGACTGTACCGACGAAGAAACGAAGGACAGGTTCTACGAAACCCTAGAGGAAGTATTTGATGGGATCCCATCATTCGATGCTAAAATCCTCCTCGGGGACTTCAATGCGAAAATTGGAAAGGAAGATATCTTCCAACCAACTATAGGTAAAGAAAGTCTACAGGACGTTTCAAACGATAATGGAATTCGAATTATCACGTTCGCAGCGTCAAAAGATCTGTTAGTGAAAGCACGATGTTCAAGCACAAGCAAATTCACAAAGCCACAGGGATATCACCCGATGGCGTAACGCGTAACCAAATAGACCACTCCCTCATAGACAAAAGACACCACTCGAATATCCTTGACGTAAGATCATATAGAGGAGCAGATTGCGACTCCGATCATCTTCTAGTGATGGGCAAAATCAGGAGTCGGCTTGCAGCAATCCCACATGGGCAGTCACGGGAGACGAACAAAAAGTTCGACACTGATAAACTGAAAGACTTACGCAAAAGGGCTGAATATCAAGAGGAACTAAGGAATAGATTTAGAATTCTAGAGAATGGGAGCAATGAGGAACAGGAAGCTAATAGTGCGGACACTAAATGGACATCGATCAGAGACACAATCAAACTAACAGCCCAGAAGGTATTAGGATTTAAGAAACCAATTAAGTCCAAACCTTGGTTTCACGATGAGTGCAGGGCGAAGATCGAAGAACGTAAACGCCTCAGGGTGATACGCTTAGAAAGATACGGTGAAGTCAACGCAGAAAGATACGCGACAATTCGGAAAGAGACAACGAGACTTTTCAAACGCAAAAAACGCGAATGGGAGAAGACTAGGATCGAAAATATTCTAGAAAATGCCAGAGCAAAGAATATCAAATGCAATAGAAATGGCCACCGAGGGAGAGCCAAAATAATCCGAGACACAAACGGTTGTATGATGGAACAGTACTTTGAAAACCTGCTCAATGTGCGCACCCACCAACCACAAATAAACGCACCAGACGTACATACAGCCGAGCCTCAGATCCCAGAGCCCTCTTTCGACGAAGTTGTAGACACAATAAACCGATTGAAAAACAACAAGGCTCCCGGAGTCGACTGCATACCACAAGAGCTTGTGAAGCATGGAGGAGAGGCAACTGCTCGAAAGATCCACCAGCTCATCCAAACAATATGGGATAAGGAAGTCACTCCGGAAGAATGGAAAACGTCAATAGTCGTTCCCATTTTCAAAAAAGGCAACAGATCTAGCTGCGAAAACTACAGAGGAATATCATTGCACCCAATCGCATACAAAATATTAACAAATGTCATTCTGGCGAGAATCACACCGTACGCAGAAGAGATACTGGGAGACTACCAATGTGGATTCCGTAAGAATCGGTCAACAAGCCACCAAATGTTCACAATAAGACAACTACTGGAAAAGAAGTGGGAATGCGGAGAGTCGGTTCACCAACCGCGTAACATCCTAGATTAGGGGCGGGAGATCTTTGTATGTTACTCCTCGCTAGTCTGTCTGACATGCGTGACCCTACCGGAAGCGTATGCTTCCGTCAGCACAGCCTGAGTGATTTATTGTAGTTTAAGCCCCCGGACCACGTCAAGGTTTCTGCCAAACGGGGCGACGTACATAGAGCCGAGCCTCAGATACCAGAGCCCTCTTTCAACGAAGTTGTAGACGCAATAAATCGATTGAAACACAACAAGGCTCCCGGAGTCGATTGCATACCACAAGAGCTTGGGAAGTATGGAGGGGAGGCAACCACTCGAAAGATCCACCAACTGATTAAAATAATATGGGATAAGGAAGTCGCTCCGGAAGAATAGAAAACTTCAATAGTCGTCCACATTTTCAAAAAAGGTGACAGATCGGACTGCGAAAACTACAGAGGAATATCATTACTCTCAACCTCATACAAAATACTAACAAATGTCATACTGGCGAGAATCACACCGTACGCTGAAGAAATACTGGGAGACTACCAATGCGGATTCCGTAGGAACCAGTCAACAAGCGACCAAATGTTCACAATAAGGCAACTCCTGGAAAAGAAGTGGGAATACTGAGAGACGGTTCACCAACTGTTCGTTAACTTCAAAAAAGCCTACGACTCAGTCGCAAGGCAAAGACTCTACCATATTGTAGTTGAGCTGCGAATCCCGAAAAAATGTTCCGCCCCCATTCAAATTTGCATGCACGAAAACAAGGGGCGAGTTAGAATAGAAAATCACCTCTCAGAACCATTTAAAATCATGGACGGACTAAAACAAGGGGATGGCCTCTCACTATGTCTTTTTAACCTTGTGCCCGAATATGTTATCAGAAAGGTACAAGACGACAACATGACCGGATCATCGCTGAACGGGGTCACACAAGTGCTCGCATATCCGGATGACATAATCTATCAACTGTACGTAAAAACAGTGAAATCATCATTCAAGCGGCAGAAGAGGTGGGCCTGGAAATAAATGAAGACAAAACAAAATACATGATTACAGCGAGAGCAGGTGGATCTCAGGGAACACATATAAACGTTGGAGGCAAGATATTCGCAAAAGTTAAAGATTTAAATATCTGGGAACGATTCTGAGGGCCAGTAACGAAATGTCGAAGGAAATTAACAAAAGATTGCATTCCGGCAACGCTAGTTGGCGCGCAGTCAGTAAACTGCTAAAATCCAGACTGCTATCACGTAACATAAAGCTCCGTGTCTATAGAACCATAATCATGCCGATTGCTCTATACGGATGCGAAACATGGGCTCTCACAAAACGGGATGAAAACAAATTCCGCGTATTCGACCATGGAGGAAACTTTACAACCACGAATTGGAAGAGATATACCGCAAACCTTCAATAGTGAGAGTAATCAAGTCGCGAAGATTAAGATGGGCCGGACACGTGGCGCGAATGGGCAACGATAGGACCGTTTGTAGAATTCTTGATGGTAGACTAACGGGAAAGAGACCGACCGGACGCCCGCGACGGATATGGGGGGACAATGTTAGGTTTGACCTTAAGGAGGTCGGATCGAATGGTCAAGCGTGGAAGGAGAGCCCACAGGCCAGAGAACGATGGCGGAACCGAGTCGGTGAGGTCATGAACTTCCGTGTTCCTACAGGCCAATAAATAATAATAATAATATAATAATAATTTTTAATTACTGGTTAGCAAATTTTTATACGCCAAAAGGCAACCATATTTTTAAAAATCTATTATTTAGAGTTCTCCCAGTCTAGTAAATTGGTTTAAAAGACACTATTGTAAAAACAGATCAAGTATTTAATGTATTGATGATTTTTACGTTATGGTACGTAAAAACGTTTCAAGACTTCAGCATACCGAAGCAAAAATTCATCTGGAACATTTTTCAAATAAAATGTTAAAAATCGACATCATATTAAAAAGAGGTCACACAAATTTGATACACAGCCACTGTTACGCCCAAAACCACCCACCCATTAATACATACCTCTTTAGAGCCAGACTCCACCAATTAATTGCGGTACACGCAAAAGCATCCGCCAAAAGGATGAAGCACTCCCCAAGCCCTAGCATTGCACCATACACTAAACGGGCCAATATCAAATCCAATATCAAACAAATTGAACTAAAGGTTCAATTTCATCATCATCATCATCGGCACTACAACCTGGAACCGGTCTTGGCCTTATTTAGCAAGTCCTGAGGCTTGTTAAATTTTCCATAATGATTTGTTTTTTCCGGGCAAGGTCATTAGTCTTGCGCCAGAGGCTCCCCGACGGGGAATCGAACCCCGGTCTCCCGCGTGACAGGCGGGTATACTAACCAGTATACTATTGAGGAGCTAAAGGTTCAATTTGCCCATATAAAATTCAATATCAAACAAGTTGAACTAAACGTTCAATTTGCACATATTGAATTCAACATATTGGCACAAGGCTAATAACCTTGCCCGGAATAACAAATTATTATGGACAATTTAATAAGTCTCGGGTAAGGACCGGATGCCGGTGGAGAGACTTGTTAAATAAGGCCAAGACCGGATCCCGGTTGTAGTGCCGATGATGATGATGATGATGAATTCAACATAAATCCAAGACGTGATATACGAACCAGATGTTTAACACGTAAATTACCCTGGATCCAAATCTGTGGACCAGATGACCAACTCTCAACTACAGTTAGTAAGAAGCATAAAATGTGTTACAATTAGAGTGTAACCTCTAATGTTAGCATTTAAATAATCGTTTATCAGATTTTAAATTGGTTTTATTAATTATAGGTTATTAGGCCCCACGTGCGGTGCCTAAATGCAACACCTGAGCGTAACCCCAGATGCTGACATTTATTAATTAGTTATCAAGAGTGGAGTTACTTACGTTATACTTTGTTTACTTACGTTACTCCTTTGATGCGGCTTCCTCGGTTGGTTCCAAAATGGACGAGTCTATCACTTTTGCTTTATGTACATTATTTATTACTTTACAACACTTTACAAAAGACTTTATGTTTTACACAAGACTGATTTACTTTTATATCATTAACAGGAGGACAAGTCCTTTGGCTTGTATTATAATTTTAACGGCCCTATAATAAGTTACTCGCAAGAAGACCCGCTCTGCTTATGGTTGGCTGCAGTCTTCTTGCTTTCGTTATTGTGCGCCTTACAACTCACTTGCAGCCACCTTATATACCAATTTAATTATCCGCAATTGCAGATGGAGCAATTTTTTCCACCCAGCGCGTGTAGCCTAATTGGGGGTTAATTGCCTGTCATTCTTAATTCGCAATTTTCAATAATCGCTGCAAAAATTGCAGCAGAAGCGATTCATATATTAACTCGATTTGCAGCAGCAATTTCAGTGCATTGCCCTACGTGCAAATCGTTTGCGACTTCTCGCTGCGTCCGCCATTTTCGCTGCGATCAACATTTCTCCGAGGTTCAACTGTGTCGCAGCCGGTCTTCCTCGATCATGTTGCTGGCGCTCGAATAACATGTATTATTCTTGTTAACATGTGTATTCGTAAACTGAGACCGTTTAGGTCTGGTTTTGCTTTTCGTAATGCGAAACGAAATGCAAGGTCAAGTGCACGATGGATATATGCTTTGGCATGGACTTATCGTATGCGATATGATTTGATTGGAATGAATGATGAATGACTGCGAATTATTGCATTATATGCAGAATAGATGTAATCATGATTTTAAGATGATGGTATCTTAATTATGTTATGTGTGTTGGGAGGGGGTGTAAAGTGAGGTGTAACATTCCTCCCCCCTGAAAAGAAAGAAAATCATCGGTACGAGTGATTTTCTGTGGTATAAGAGTGGGTTGCAGTTGTGAGTTGAGTTTGGTGTTTACCTATTCAAGTTTCTCTTCTATGAGTGGTGTGTATTTACATATACAAGTTTCTCTTCTATGAGTGGTGTGTATTTACATAAGTATTTTCTATGGTTTCTAACATGCATTAGTGCATTATGTTGTAGTTTGCTCATAGAGTTTTCTTTTGTGTTTTGGTGTAAGTTTACTTTTAACAATTTGTTTTGTCTATCTGTAACATTGCAATAGTTATATATATATATATTTTTTTTTTTTTTTGTGTTAACTCATTATTTTATCTGTATTAGTCTTAGATATTACAAAAGTTTTTTCTTAATTTTCTGTATGTATATGTATATATATATAATTTGTTTTCTTTTGGATATTGGGGCTTACATAGTAGTTTTATTGCATCTGCTAATATTAATGGGTTTGTTTTAAGTATATGAAATTTTTTAATAGTTTTACTTTCTAATTAGTTTTGATTTTAACAGAAATCATATAGGTAGTAGCAGTTTTACTTTTTTTTTGTGTTTTTACTTAATACTTTAATCACAAGATGTGGTTGTAATAATCCTTTTATAAAGGGTTTATTATCTAACAATTTCCTTCGCTATCTGTATAATTTTGGTGTAATAGATATTACTTATCAACAGTTTTTGTTTTTCTTCATAATCTGTATGTATATATGTAAGTAATTAATTATTTACAATTTGTAATTTAAAATTTTCTTTGTATATGTGTAAAGTATGTATATACGTAATTAATGAATTATATTTATGATTTTCCTTGGTATATATATATAATTGTTTTCTTATAGTCTATTAAATAATTATTAACAATTGTGTTTTTTTTTTTTTTTTTTTTTGTGTAGCGATTGTTTGTCCAACCCTGTTTATTTATTAATTTTAACATTAGTGGTAATAATGAATGAAAGTATTTATATTCGCATTTTTTATTTTCTTTATAAATTGTAATCAATTATATTTCTCTCCTTCTTTGTGTTTTATTAGTTTTTGTGTAACTATCTGTATATATTTTTTTTTTTTTTTTTTTTATAATAGATATTCCTTATTAACAAATCTTTGTTTTAATTTTTTACTATCTGTATATATATATTTTTAATTTAATTTTATCAGTAAAAAAAAACTTTTGTACGACAGTGGTTGGCTTATTTGCAATTTTAATAGTACATGAAATTATTTATCTAATGGTTTTATTTTTTCTAATTAGTTTACTTTTAATAGTAATCATATATGTATTAAGAGATTTCTTTACTTTTGTTTTCGGCAGTAAAGGATTTGTTTGTACATAGTAATTTGGTTTATTTTCCATCTGTATGGTAATGGTAATAATATGTAGGAAAGTAAGTAATATGTTTAATTTGTACATCTTATTTTTATTTCCGTACCTGGCCATATTGTGCATGAATTTGAGAAGTGGTACCTACTGGAGATAGCGAATGTGTTGGGCTAGGTAATAGGTGTGTATTGAAACTAGCCAATCTTGGAATATGGTTTTAACCTACCATTTCGAACTATTATCAGTTTTTGGCCAACGTCAATGGCTGTCTTGTTTGGCCTTGTTACTGCTGTAACGAAAAACAGGCCTTTCCACATGGGTGTTTGGTTGGACTTTTGCAACAATAATTTTTTGTTGCCTTCGTTTTCCGATAAGGTAGCGTACGAGTTTAGTGAATTTGTATTTTTTGTGTTTCTTCTTTTGGGATTGGATGTAAAGGTGTTGCCTTTATCTTGCTTGTTAATATTTTCAGATATTGTGGGTTTCTTCCACAATTTTTTGTTTTGAGAGGAGCTAGCGTATGAGCTGTCTGTTTCTGAACATGTCTTATATGTCCTTTTTATGTTTCTCCATGTAAAGGTGTTGCCTTTATCTTGGGTCTGTTTATTTTTGATTTTTGTGGGTTTTTGCCACAATTTTTTATTTTGTGAGGAGCTAGGGCACTTGCCGCTTGACTTTTGGTTCCTCTGATTAGGATTAGATTTTAACTTGAAGGTTTTGCATTTATTTATGGCTCGCTTGCCATTTGGGTTTCTTCCAGCGCTGGTGTCCACTACTAGAGTTGTGTTTCTTTCAACACCAACGTCTATCGGTAGCTGAACAGTTGGGATGCTGGTTATTGGTGGGTGTGGGAACCCAGTGTGGTAGCTTCTTGTTGCTACTGGATGTTCTATCCCATTTCCTAGTATTGGGGGGAGTTTGTTTTGAGTTTGCGACTGATGACCGGGCTCTGGGTTGCGTCCCTGTTGGTCAGTAGAGTCGCAAATCTGGCGTATGCGCAAGATTCTTTTACTGGTTGTACTTACTGGTAGTGAAATGTCCGGTAGGAAGGCTCCATCGCGTGATTTCTGGTTCAGACAGAGCGTTTCCTCTTTTGGTTCCACTGGAACAACTTTGGTCCGTTGAGATCGTACGGGCACGCAAACAGTTCTACCTGAAACTACCTCCACGGGTAGGTGGTGTTTCCCTATCGCTGAGGTTTCGCAGCCAGTTTCTCGAGTAAGAGAACTCTTGGAGAGGTTACAGGCGGTATATCTGACCTCTTTGGGTCCCGCTGTGACTGTAACTTGCCTCACTTCGGCTGTCCGTTTGTGATTGGGATCTTTGGTTTCAAATTTCAGGGGTATATCAAATTCTTCCGAATTTTGTTTCCTGCGTGTTACGGTCAACTGTCGGTTCGCCGATTGGAAATTTTCCACTGTCACTGGGGTTTCGCAACCAGATTCCTTTTTGGAAGAATCCTTGGGGGTGTTACAGGCGGTATGACCGACCGCGTGATCTATAACTTGCCCTACATCGGCTGCCCTTTTGTGGCGTGGATATTCGATCTTGGAGTTTAGTGGAATACTAAACTCTTCAAGGTTTCGTTTGGTACGTGGGAACCTAAGTTGTTGGTTTGGACCTTCTATCGTACAATTTTTGGAAAGGAAGTCGTTCCCTAGTAAAGCATGGTCGCTTAGACCCGTATCAATTGTGGGTACGATCGTCAGTGGTGGCTGGGGGTATCCTAAGTTGTGGATATTTTGTAATTCTGATGGGCCGGACGTGTTTCTTGTATTCCGGGATTCCCATTTTGCCTTTTGGCGGCAGTCCGAAACGTGATGGCCTTGCCGACCACAAAAATCGCAGGCTATTCTTATGCTATAAACCTTAGGTGAGTTTTGAGTGTAGGTGCTGTTAGGAGAATTCAAGGGGGTGGCCCTGTGTTGATTTGGTTCTCTTGAATGGTTTGTATTAGTGTTTGAATTAATGATATTTGTGTAGTCTTCTGACTTCTGGTAGTTTGTAATGTCGTGACTATAAGGCGTATGGGGCGGAGTGTTTCTCCGTGTGAGGCAGTCACTATATGTATGTCCCTTTTTGTGGCAGTAATTGCATATGATTTTGGCGGTAATTAAACGCAACTGTTTCATGTTTGTAAGAGGCTCGTTTTGCCTTTGTTTTGCAGTGTTATTTTTTCTGCATTGTTGAGGGAAATCTGCATAGTGGAGACCCGAGGTAAGTGGAGTATTTGGGTTGAGAGGTACGGCTCGTGTGTTTAATTGATTCAGGGAATTAGAGACGTGAAGGGGTTGAGTAGAACCTGGTATGACGCTATATTGTTGGGTGAGAAACGCGGCCTGTTGTAGCTTTTCCATATCTAAAGCTTTTTGAATTAATTCGTCTACCGTTCCATCCCCCAGGGTCAGTAAATATTGGCAGAGGTGTGAGTTGTTGACGCCATTTTTTAGTGCGTTTTTGGCGAAGTCCTCCAACTGTATCTTCACACCGGAGGCTGCTGTCACACCGTATTTTTGGTCCGCGGCTTCCTTGCAAAGCATCAGCATCTGCTTTATCCTTGCGGTAAAAGTGATGAGCGCTTCCAAAGGTAGTTGTCGGATCGTAATCAGCTTATTCACTAACTCCTGGTATGTTTCCCGAGGTAGGTAGGTATTTTTGAGGAGTCTTTCGGCTTCCTCGAAGGTGTGGGGAGGGTTTGAGGCAATTAATACGTATGCCTCACCTCGTAGACGCGTGGGGAATATTGTTAAGAACGCGGAGTGCTCTTCTGCAGGTAGGCATCCGATTACCTTCCTGCAGCATCCTAAAAATACTTGTAGCTCATTGTCAACCAGGGGACTGTGCCCGCCCGAGAAGACTGGTACAAGCTGGGAAGTAAGTTTTGCGATTTTAATAAAATCGATGGGCATGATTTCGACAGAGGGTGACGCGGTTAAGTAAGTAGACGAGGCCTTAGGGATAATTAAAAAGGGGAGGTTTTATTAGTTTTTAAAACGCTTTCGTACGCGATTGTTGTATTATTGTAGTGGAAATGCTCCCCAAAGATTAGTGGTCGCAGTATGGAGAGATATGGAGAAGAAAGACAGTGGAATGGTCGAGTAACGAGTGTTGGTGGCAGATGATGGTCGTAGGGATAATTAAAAATTAAGGTGACTTATTAAATTAAATTCTAAAACATTTGCTATCCCGTAAATTATTTGTTTATGTAGGGGTGGAAATTGTTCCCTAGGATTACTAAGTGCACAATATGGTCTACGACAGTGTATTTCTTTTAAGGATGGGTTTTTAATAGGGCTTGGCAAACTAAGATTATAGAAATTCGTATTCAAAAAAAAAATTGGTTGCTTACTCTGGTTTATTTTGCTGCTACTGTTACTACTGGTGTCGTGCTGTGCTGCTGTTTCCTTCTGGTATGATGGTGAATAGCCGTTGTCACTGGGGTTTTCTGCTGTCTTTGGTGTTGTGTTATTTGGTGCTGCCAGGTAAGCTTCACGCCTTACAGTTGATATTTTCTTTTGACCTGGTCTTTCATTTGATATTATTTGATTTGTAGAATTTTGATTGTTTTAGTTTAAAAATTTTTTTGTGTTGCGGTCTTTTGGGTTGCTTCTCCAATGCTGCCTTGCATGTTTATGCCAGTAATTGGTTGGCATGTAATTGTCGTCCGCGTCGCGGGAGTAGGGGCCTCTGGTCATCGAGTTTGCGATCTTCAGAGTTCATAATTTTTTGCGTTTCGCAAATTGGTCCTCCATCACCAGCTTTGCGAGTTGTCCGTTTTGGATTTGATTTTTGTTGATTTATTTTTAGTAATGAGGTTAAAAATTTCCTTTTTGTTTGTTCTCGTACTTGTTTGCTTATGTTTCATTATTTTTTTTTTACGTCGATTTAGTTTTGTTTGAAGTACTTATAATTCTATTATCGTTTTTTCATTACATGGTATATATGAAGGGTGTTTGATCTTGATGTTTAGAACGAATGGTCCGAAGTCATTGCCCGCTGCATAGTGCGTTGTATATTGTTTTGTTTTGTTTTGTTTTGCTTGTTATAATGCTGGTACAATTGCGATGGCATCATTTGTTGGCAGTGGTTGTCGTTACTTTTGGGAGAAACCGTTGTACCGAATCAAATGTTGCGGATAGAATATGTGGTTTATCAATTTGTACCCTCGAAGCCAGACTCAGCTCCGAGTGACGGGGTAAGGTGTCTTTTGCCCAGTACAATTGAGGTTAGTTATTATATTGGCTAGGTTTTTTAAAAGCACTTACAAGTTATCAAAACTTGGGCTTCCCTAGTCCTGTCACGGTCGCCAAAATGTTACAATTAGAGTGTAACCTCTAATGTTAGCATTTAAATAATCGTTTATCAGATTTTAAATTGGTTTTATTAATTATAGGTTATTAGGCCCCACGTGCGGTGCCTAAATGCAACACCTGAGCGTAACCCCAGATGCTGACATTTATTAATTAGTTATCAAGAGTGGAGTTACTTACGTTATACTTTGTTTACTTACGTTACTCCTTTGATGCGGCTTCCTCGGTTGGTTCCAAAATGGACGAGTCTATCACTTTTGCTTTATGTACATTATTTATTACTTTACAACACTTTACAAAAGACTTTATGTTTTACACAAGACTGATTTACTTTTATATCATTAACAGGAGGACAAGTCCTTTGGCTTGTATTATAATTTTAACGGCCCTATAATAAGTTACTCGCAAGAAGACCCGCTCTGCTTATGGTTGGCTGCAGTCTTCTTGCTTTCGTTATTGTGCGCCTTACAACTCACTTGCAGCCACCTTATATACCAATTTAATTATCCGCAATTGCAGATGGAGCAATTTTTTCCACCCAGCGCGTGTAGCCTAATTGGGGGTTAATTGCCTGTCATTCTTAATTCGCAATTTTCAATAATCGCTGCAAAAATTGCAGCAGAAGCGATTCATATATTAACTCGATTTGCAGCAGCAATTTCAGTGCATTGCCCTACGTGCAAATCGTTTGCGACTTCTCGCTGCGTCCGCCATTTTCGCTGCGATCAACATTTCTCCGAGGTTCAACTGTGTCGCAGCCGGTCTTCCTCGATCATGTTGCTGGCGCTCGAATAACATGTATTATTCTTGTTAACATGTGTATTCGTAAACTGAGACCGTTTAGGTCTGGTTTTGCTTTTCGTAATGCGAAACGAAATGCAAGGTCAAGTGCACGATGGATATATGCTTTGGCATGGACTTATCGTATGCGATATGATTTGATTGGAATGAATGATGAATGACTGCGAATTATTGCATTATATGCAGAATAGATGTAATCATGATTTTAAGATGATGGTATCTTAATTATGTTATGTGTGTTGGGAGGGGGTGTAAAGTGAGGTGTAACAAATGCACGGCGGCACTATTCAAGGAAACATTTCCTATACGGAACAAGGGACGGCGATCGTAAAAACATTCGCTGGATAACAATACCCCTAAGATACAAAAATATCTTTGGCTCCGTTGTCCAGTAAAAAAAGAAATTGCCAAGTCTGGGCACTGCTGGAAATCTCAGGTAATACTTAAGGGATTCTAGACGGTTGCCGATCCAAGGTAAATTACCTAAGGATCAGACAAAGGATGCGCTGGCTCACAAAATAGATCCTAATACAAAGGATCTTGTGTGCGATCATCGCACAATGAAACTAACACGTTGCCTTGTGTTAACGAAAAAGAAAAAGGTTTTCCTGCGATCAAACGATCGGAAAAGGAAGTGAATTGGTTTTTGAGATTTGGCCGAGACGCTCATAAGGAGTTGGTTTTGAGTGATCGACCGCGAAGAAAAGGTCTTCGTGGTGTTGTCTCGCATAGTGGTCCGGTAGAAAGTATCTTCATATATAAAATAAATAACAGAAAAAGAAAGAGCATTAAATTAATCTGATTTTAAAATAAAATATATAGAATTAGGTTAATAAGTGGAAAAATTAGTTTCAATTGTGAAAAAAATAATTCGTGGTAAGTATATTCGTGAACAAGAATTTCTTATTTGAAGAGAAATCAAGATGATATTGAAGTAAAAAGAAAAGACAATAAAATGTGTTAAAATAGTTAAAGATCTCGCAAAATTAAGGATCTGATTAAATAAATACCTTATACTAACTGAATCCAACGTGACTTTTATTGAGACAATCCAAATCAATCTGACCACTAGAGACAAATAAATGAACCCAGGGAGTTCGGATACAAGGTATCGGAAAAGGCAGCCCTAACACAGCAAGGTCACCCCAGCTTATCGAAGCGCAACCAGTTGGAGCGGACGCCCACACATCAGGTAAGGTAAATATATAAGACCATAATTGCCGTTGGCCCACGACGGAGAATGTATATATAATATACAAACACCACATCTCAATAAAAATTCGTCTCAATACTTATAAATAATATTTGTACTATTTGTAATTATTCGAATGGAAAGGATTTTGTAAAGATATCTAATGACTATTTATTGCGGTGATTTTATTTATTTGCGCTACAAAATCGTGTCTACTTTTTAACTTTATTGAAATCTTCTTACTATGTGTTAGAATGACGCAGTAGCCAACACACGTTTGGGAGCATTGAGAATCCCGCGAGTTGTCTTAACAAGATTAGTAATATCAGTGTCTGTATATATTAGAAAATATAAATTAAATGCAAATCCGAACGTACATGCTTCACTTCTATAATACTGATAACACTATCTCCACGGGTATATACGGGAGACTACTAATTCAGTACATGATCATTAGTTAGCGGCCACTATTCATACAGCATGCAAGGCATCAAAAACTTTGCTTGCGTAGAAGATTTCGAAAAAGAAGCTGAACGATTGCTTGACAAGTCTGCCCTTGACTACTATCGATCAGGAGCTGGTGATGAATTCTCCCTAAATCTCAACAAAACTTCCTTCAAAAGGTATATTTGTTAAATAGTCTTAGTAGATTATATTTCAATGACATTCAATAATAAATTGTATTTAAAAGCAACATTTTCATGCAGATATCGAGTACGACCCCATTTCCTCAAAGATGTATCCAAGTTAGATACACGTTGCCAAATTTTCAATTGCAATCTTGAATGGCCACTTGGTATTGCCCCAACGGCAATGCAATGTTTGGCCCATCCCCTTGGAGAAGTAGCCAACGCTAGAGCTGCGGGACAAGCTGGAAGTGTTTTCATCTTAAGCACACTTTCCACAACATCCATTGAAGAACTCGCTGCGGGTGCACCAAACACCGAAAAGTGGTTCCAGCTTTACATCTACAAGGACAGGTATCATTGGTGAAATACGTGTATTTGTTAATAATTACTTGCCTATTTATATATAAATATAATCTATTTATTCATAATTATTTATTTTATATATATATATATATATTTTTTTATATATTTATATATATATATATATATATATATATATATATATATATATATATATATATATATATATATATATTGTAGCGAGCTTAGGGTTCGCTGGATTAATTATTTTTAATAAATAAGAGCCGTTAAATCGATTTTGAATTAATATAACACTTTATTAGTCCGTTAATAACAACCGTTACTTATACCGTACACTTAATGATTTCTTTACTTATCGCTTCCGTACTTATCGCGTCTTTTACTTCTTACTTATCGCTTGCTTCACTTTCTTACTCATTACTCATCTCCATGATCTGTGTGCGACGTATTTATACCGTTTCCTCACATTCCGATCCGGTGTTTCGTTTCCGTCCGTTCCATAGCCTTGAATGTTCTATTGTTGATTGTCTCCAGTTTTCCAGTACTTTATAGAATATTCTAGTACTGATTGTCATATGCGTCACAATATATATATATTTATATATATGTATTTATATATATACATATATATATATATATATATATATATATATATATATATATATATATATATATTTATATATATATACATATATTTATATATATATTGTGACGCATATGACAATCAGTACTGGAATCTTCGAGAAAGTCCGAAACAAAGTACTAGATTATTTTAGGAAGTACTGGAAAACGGGAATAGAACATTCAAGACTATGGAACTGACGGAAACGATACACCAAATCAGAATGAGGAAAAACGGTATAAATACGTCGCACGCAGAGCGGAAGAATAAGTTAGAGTGATAAGTAAGAAAGCGAAGCAAGCGATAAGTCTCAAGTTAGAAGTAAGAAGGAATATACGTGATAAGTACGGAAGCAATAAGTCAAGAAATCGTTGTGTACGGTAAAAGTGACGGTTGTGATTAACGGATTAATAAAGTGTTATATTAATTCAAAAATCAATTTAACGGCTCTTATTTATTCAAAAATAATTAATCCAGCGAACCCTAAGCTCGCTACAATATATATATATATATATATATATATATATATATATATATATATATATATATATATATATTTATTTCGTTTTAACTACTTTATTTACTCACAACTTAAACTATTTTTATAAATTGCCTTTTTTATATATTTTTTATTTTTATTTAAAAAAATTTTTTTTATTACAATTCTTTCGGTAGAGGCGAACCTATAGCGCCGAGTGAGCGCCCCGAGATGCCACCAAAAACGGTTGCAGTTCCTCTTGAACAGCTGCAGGTTCTAACGCTCCGGGAACACTCGCGCGGGAAGGGAGTTCCACACCTTTCCCGCTCTGTAATGGAACGAGTTATGATGCCGGGATGTTCGCGCCGTCGGGAGATGTACCGCAAACTGGCGTTTTCTGTAGGATTGTCTCATGGAGCGCATATAAACCGAATTGCGCGGAACCACGAATCTCCGAAGAAGAGTCCACGTGATAATATCTGTAAAACACACAGAGGTCAGCTACACGCCTTCGATCTGATAGCGACAGTAGTCCCGACGTCAGCGCCAAATCCCCAATCAAGCGGATCGCTCGTCTCTGTATGGTCTCAAGTAGGCCGAAGGTATGTTTAGGAGCAGAGCTCCAACCATGAGACCAATATTCGAGTGCGGGTCTAATTGGGGATTTATATAGGAGAAGAAGTGAACCGGAGTAAAATATTTCTTGGCTCTAAAAATATAGATCAGTTTTCCTGAGGTGGATCTTGCGATGTTTGACACGTGTTTATGCCACGATACATTCCCACAGACCGTGACGCCGATCAATATCAAGCTTTCCCCTGATTCGAGAGCCCGGCCATTCATCATCAGTTGAGGAACCGATGATGCACTTTTCTTATTGAATGTTGTATATCGTGTCTTCGTTGCATTGAAGTCGACGAGATTAGCCGTTTCCTCATTGCAGGACCTTATCCAGATCCCGACTCAGAGAGTCAATCTGTCTACATCTCAGCTGGTGCGACGTTGATACGCCAATAGGCCGATCACTCAGGACCTTATCCAGATCCCGATTCAGAGAGTCAATCTGTCTACATCTCAGCTGGTGCGACATTGATACGCCACTCGGCCGATCACTCGAAAAAGAGGAAATCAGCGTACTATCATCCCCAAAACTGAACACTTTGTTATCCGTTGTCGCCAACAAATCATTTATGTGAAGCAAAAACAAGGTTTGAGCCAAAATAGAACCTTGAGGCACCCCAGAATTAACAGGATACAGACCCGAACACTCGCCGTCTACAACAACCCGGATCGATCGATTTTCGAGGAAGCTCTTCGTCCAGTCGCAAAGTTGCTGGGAAAGTCCATATGAAGGAAGTTTGCTCAGCAATGCTCCGTGGCAGACGCGGACAAACGCCTTGGAGATATCCAATGCGACCGTCCTTGACTCACCATGCCCCTCAATCGCAGATTTCCATATATCGGTTATAAGTGTCAAAAGGTCTCCCGTGGCCCGCATGCCACGAAATTCGTATTGACGATCATTCAGAATTCCGTTGCACTCCAAATACTTAATTAACTCTGTATTGATGACTTTTTCCATCACCTTAGATAACACAGACAGTAATGTTATCGGACGGTAATTTTGTGGGAGACACTTTTTCCCGTCTTTGAGATTGGCTGAACTCGAGCGTTTTTCCAGCAGGTAGGAAAGGTTCTCCGTGCATAAGATGAGCGAAAGAGTTTGCAAAGAACCGGCGATAGTTCTGTAGCGCAGTTCCTAAGGACTATTGCTGATATTCCGTCCGGGTCGGTTGCCTTCCTGCAGTGCAGTTCACGTAGAATGCGGTGAATAGTACGCGGGCGAAATCTCACATCCCGCATAGAAGACCGTTCCGGCGTGATCACAGGTGGCTCCAAAAAACTGGCATCGAGGTTTGAATTCGTGGATAATAAATTCGCGAATACATTAGCTTTATCCTTTGAATTTGTGACTAACGTCCCGTTTCTCGTCACCAACGGAGGAAAACAGGGGGTAGCGAAGTTACTGCTGACACCCCTTGCCATTGACCAAAAGGAGCGCGAATCGTCACTCTGTCGTTGTAGGCCTTCCTCGCGGTATCAATCGCCCGTTGCACGCGTTTCTGATTCTAACAAAATCGTACTGTTAACCTGGGTGGGATTGGAGTGCCATTGTTTAAAAGCTCTATTTTTTTCCGCTGTAATCCGCTCGCCTTTTTTTATCAAACCACTCCATTCTGAGAAGAATAATCTCTGTGACCGACTCCGCACAGGCGTTAACATCGGAGTCTCCAAAGCACACCTCCGACCATGGAACGAATGCGAAGAAATTTCGCAAATCGTTCCAGTTAGCATCCCCATACTTCCATACATGGCGAAGCTGCTCAAGTCGGTTATTCGTTTAAAATGCAAGTGATTGCCGGACAGATACCAATCAGTGATCTGAGTTTCCTAGTGGCGCAGAAACCTCTACAGTATAAATACTCGGGTTGGATGTCAAAAACATATCCGGGATGTTCGCATAATCACCTTGGGCATCCGGCACTCGCGTAGTATCCTGCACGAATTGAGTCAAATTGCGGCTAACAGTGAACATCTCCACCGGCCTCTCAGCCTCATCGGTTCTGTTTGAATGCACCAATCAACCGGAATTGTGTACATTAAAATCGCCAAGGACGACAATTTCGAAAGCTGAGTGGTTGATCTATATCCAGTCGACGGTACGTGAGATGTTCGAAAAATGTTGTCGGTCGATCGTCGTTCGGGAAGCGGTAAAGACAACAAAGAAATTTGACAGTGTTTCCACAGCACGAACCTCAACCATATGATGCCCATGTTATTGCGTTCCAATGCCTTCATCCTCTGGCAAGCCAGATCGGACCGCGTGAAGACGCAGACTCCACCCTTAAAACGGAATCTCGAATGTAAGTCGTATCAGAGCAACGAAGATATGCTGAATCAGTTGACAAATCGACTTGGGTCTCAGTTAGGGCAAGGATATCAGGTTTCGCTGTTTGCAAATATTGGTGAACGGCATTTACATTCGTATTGGTGAAATCGATGTTCCTGATGTTACAAAATACCGTTACGAGTCGAGCGTCGACAGAGCCTTGAGAGGGAGCCCGATTACGCGATGACGAATTTCTTATAGTTCGGTTATTTATCATAATATTTGCATGAGGCTGCCCCTGACATACGCCTCCGCCCCTGGATAACCGAATGGGAAACTAGTTTACCTCCGAGATCCTTTATCTCAGAAGGTACCATAATGACTTATCTCCGTGTCAGTCCGGAACATCAGTCATACATCCGACAGATAGTCGAAAATTTCTCCCGACGATATTGCGGAATGTACAGCGTGACTGGGTGGTATCTCACCTTGGGACCGACTACCACCTAAACCAACCTTTTCTCCAACCGGTCCTTCAGCCAAGCTCCGATCGATGGCCAGGAATTTCTCCCGACCATTTTACGGAGCGTATAGCTTGATGGGATGGTATTTCATCGGGCGACAGGGCCTTGGGACCACACCTACCACTCGGCCTTTAGTCATCTCTTACGACAAGCCGGCCTAGCTGTGAGTATATTCTAACGCCCTACTCACAGGCCATGTACTGGTTTATGTATAAATAGTTCTTACGAGCGTTTATTTACTTGTAAACATTACTTTACTTTTTATTGTTTATTTATTTGAATTCTATTTAACAATTTATCAACTAATTATTATCTATTCATATATTATGTTTGGGAAATAGGGTTCGTAGTTTTCCTGTTTACTCAATTCCGGATTGGTTATTTGCTTTTGGCAATCCCTTTTTTGTTGGACAGATAACAGGCCGATTGACTGTTGGTGGCATTTTATACAGATCAGCGTGTCGTGTTAAAGCTTATTTTAAAGTAAAGAAAAATGAAATTTTGGTAAAAATTCGCTACATTTTCCAATTTTTCTCTTTCTTTTTCTAGGATGATAGTTTTACAATAAATGTTTTAGTCAAAAAATGGTAGAGAGTAGAATGAGTAATATTTGGACAGATAAAATTGTTTTGAAGGAATGGAGTCAAAAAAACACAAAATTCTTTTTCCCCAAGCTTTTATTTATTTATGGGTATTTATTTAGTTATGAGTATGAGAGTTTATTGGACTATTTACTAGAACATAATAATGGAGTATTTGGGGATGGACGATTTTGTGTGTAAAAGCATCAACAATAATCTCACTGCCAAACACCTATGGCTAGAAGTCCATGATGTATATTTGGCAGGATCAGCCCGGTGTGAATCACGAACTGCTGCAACCGAATGAAACCATAATGGCAGCTCGTTAACGTTTTAAGTTGATGTCGTTTAGCCATGCAATGAAAGAAAAACGATCACCGTACCAAGATAGACACGACAAAGTAATCCTTCCGCACGATAACGCTAGATCTCACGTCCCTCAACCAGTAAAAATATACCTAGAAACGCCCAAGTGGGAATTTTTACGCCATCCGCAATTTTCAGACATTGCTCCTAATTGTTGTTTCTCCAGATCGGCCGAGAAGCATTTCGCGAATTTCGAAAAAAGGCTCGATTTCTGGATTTTATTAACAAACGCCGTTTTTTTGGGCAGTATCTTGCCACTGGCTCCTCGATAGTATAGTGGTTAGTATACCTGCCTGTCACGCGGGAGACCGGGGTTCGATTTCCCGTTGGGGAGCCTGTGGCGCAAGACTAATGACCTTGCCCGGAAAAGACAAATCATTATGGAAAATTTAACAAGCCTCAGGACTTGCTAAATAAGGCCAAGATCGGTTCCCGGTTGTAGTGCCGATGATGATGATGATGATGATTTTGTGGCGACTCTAACAGATACACACACAATTCACAAGCAAAGTAGTGAAGAGCACCGAACGAAAAATCGAATAAGAAAATACATCAGAGCTGTATACCTAAGCGATAAGATAACAATTCACATCAGTGGAGTATAGTCGAGTTTAAAAATCAAATTCTAAACACGGCCAGTAGCCTGATGGGTAACGCTTAGGTACAATTTTTGGTGATTCAAACTGTCATAGCAGCTCCTCAATAGTATACTCGTTAGTATACCCGCCTGTCACGCGGGAGACCGGGGTTCGATTCCCCGTCGAGGAGCCTCTGGCGCAAGACTAATGACCTTGCCCGGAAAAAACAAATCATTATGAAAAATTTAACAAGCCTCAGGACTTGCTAAATAAGGCCAAGACCGGTTCCAGGTTGTAGTGCCGATGATGATGAAACTGTCATAGCGTCAGTTCGAATCGCACGTTCTTCTTCACCATTATTTAACACGCTATAATCTTCCCACTGCTTAAAAAATGGGAAAGGTCGTTGCTAACAATGGACAATACTTTGAATAAAAAAAACGTTGTGATCTTCCTTATAATAAAGCTTCATTTCCTTTAAAAACTCTTTTAAAACTTATATGGCCACCTAATAATTAATATGTTTTCATTGCATTCAATTCATTATATTCAGTTAATAAATATAACGTTTTGTTTACATAGAAAAATCTGCGATTATTCATTTCGGGGGAACAGTCTTGGGGTTTCAAATAGTTTGCCATATCAGAGCCCCTCTTTGATATGGTAAGGCCTGCTTTCTGCTCTGATTCGACCCGGTGTCAGAGAGACGCCGTTATAATACAGCCGGTATACCCCTGGCTGGAAACCATCCAATGTGACGCGTAATATCCTAGATTAGGGGCGGGAAATCTTTGTATGTTACTCCTCGCTAGTCTGTCTGACATGCGTGACCCTACCGGAAGCGTATGCTTCCGTCAGCACAGCCTGAGTGATTTATTGTAGTTTAAGCCCCCGGACCACGTCAAGGTTTCTGCCAAGCGGGGCGACGTACATAGAGCCAAGCCTCAGATACCAGAGCCCTCTTTCAACGAAGTTGTAGACGCAATAAATCGATTGAAATACAACAAGGCTCCCGGAGTCGATTGCATACCACAAGAGCTTGGGAAGTATGGAGGGGAGGCAACCACTCGAAAGATCCACCAACTGATTAAAATAATATGGGATGAGGAAGTCGCTCCGGAAGAATAGAAAACTTCAATAGTCGTCCACATTTTCAAAAAAGGTGACAGATCGGACTGCGAAAACTACAGAGGAATATCATTACTCTCAACCTCATACCAAATACTAACAAATGTCATACTGGCGAGAATCACACCGTACGCAGAAGAAATACTGGGAGACTACCAATGCAGATTCCGTAGGAACCAGTCAACAAGCGACCAAATGTTCACAATAAGGCAGCTCCTGGAAAAGAAGTGGGAATACGGAGAGACGGTTCACCAACTGTTCGTTAACTTCAAAAAACCCTACGACTCAGTCGCAAGGCAAAGACTCTACCATATTGTAGTTGAGCTGCGAATCCCGAAAAAATATTCCGCCCCCATTCAAATTTGCATGAACGAAAACAAGGGGCGAGTTAGAATAGAAAATCACCTCTCAGAACCATTTGAAATCCGGGACGGACTAAAACAAGGGGATCGCCTCTCACCATGTCTTTTTAACTTTGTGCTCGAATATGTTATCAGAAAGGTACAAGACGACAACATGACCGGATCAGACCTGAACGGGGTCACACAAGTGCTCGCATATCCGGATGACATAATCTATCAACTGTACGTAAAAACAGTGAAATCCTCATGCAAGCGGCAGAAGAGGTGGGCCTGGAAATAAATGAAGACAAAACAAAATACATGAATACAGAGAGAGCAGGTGGACCTCAGGGAACACATATAAACGTTGGAGGCAAGATATTCGCAAAAGTTAAAGATTTAAATATCTGGGAACGATACTGAGGGCCAGTAACGAAATGTCGAAGGAAATTAACAAAAGATTGCATTCCGGCAACGCTAGTTGGCGCGCAGTCAGTAAACTGCTAAAATCCAGACTGCTATCACGTAACATAAAGCTCCGTGTCTATAGAACCATAATCATGCCGATTGCTCTATACGGATGCGAAACATGGGCTTTCACAAAACGGGAAGAAAACAAATTCCGCGTATTCGACCATGGAGGAAACTTTACAACCATGAATTGGAAGAGCTATACCGCAAACCTTCAAAAGTGAGAGTAATCAAGTCGCGAAGATTAAGATGGGCCGAACATGTGGCAAGAATGGGCAACGATAGGACCGTTTGTAGAATTCTTGATGGTAGACCAATGGGAAAGAGACCGGCCGGACGCCCGCGACGGATATGGGGGGACAATGTTAGGTTTGACCTTGAGGAGGTCGGATCGAATGGTCAAGCGTGGAAGGAGAGCCCACAGGCCAGAGAACGATGGCGGAGCCGAGTCGGTGAGGTCATGAACTTCCGGGTTCCTACAGGCCAATAAATAAAAAT
The DNA here is from genome assembly GCA_963931805.1 of Microdon myrmicae. Lineage (NCBI taxonomy): Eukaryota > Metazoa > Arthropoda > Insecta > Diptera > Syrphidae > Microdon > Microdon myrmicae. The sequence continues at coordinate 182,069,013 of OZ007497.1, read as the reverse complement.
AATAATATAATAATAATTTTTAATTACTGGTTAGCGTGCGTAGAATTATTGTCGGTAAACTAACGGGAAAGAAACCGGCAGGGCGGCCGCGACGGAGATGGGAGGACAATGTAAGGTTTGACCTTGAGGAGATCGGATCAGATGGCCAAGCTTGGAAGGAGAGTACACAGGTCAGGGAACGATGGTGCAGTCGAGTCGGTGATGTCATGAACTTCCGGGTTCCTACAGGCCAATAAATAGTAGCAGTAATAATAGTAGAAAGATCTGCGAAGCCGACTACAACGAAGTCACTATAACTTACTGCCCCTCGTTTCGTCATCGGTAGATTCTGTTGTGGCGTGTACGTTTATAAGTACATAATTGTACCATGGGCCCTGTATTTTTAGCATGGACAACTGGTCATTAATAAATCTCACATATTTTACACAGGGCGTAGTTTTATTGCTTACGGTGAAGCCAGTTCCGACGTTGTGTGTGTCGGCACCTTCACACGCCAGTGTGTAACCGTTGGTTACGATTACTTGATGTGGGAGTCGGACTTCCTGAAGCGCGACGATGTCCATTTTATATTGTTTCGCGTTCTCTACGACCTTCTGTACCGCACCTGGTTTATATAACGTTCGAACATTCCACGTACCGACGTGCATATACCGCTTTTTCCGTTTTTCGCTACGTCTTCGTTTTACCGAGTCTGTGTTTTCTTGATGATTTGTTTACTTATGGTAGCGTCAGAGGGAGTGGGAGCGAACATACAGGGTAAAGTCTCTGATTGCTTTCAACCCGGCGGAGGCCAGGACGATCCTTGTCCCTGTTCAATCCAAGATGACATGCAGTCTTTACGTGACACCCCTGGATAGTTACTTTGGCACCCGCCAAGTAGTGAACTAATGCATGCAGCGACATCCTCACAAAGGTTGAGGCAAGGCTAGTAACCATGCCCATGAAAACGAATTATTGTGGCAAATTTAACTAGCCTCGGATATGGACCGGATACATGACGACGACCACGGACACGAAAATGGCTAAACGATTTAAGAATTTTTTCATGGAACGTCCACTCATTATACTGAGCTCGTGGTGCACAGCAGCTAGCCGATGCCCTGTCCGAATATAAGACTGACATAACAGAATTACAAGAAATAAGATGGACGGGGAGTGGTGTTATTTAAAGAAACGAGTATGACATTTATTACAGCTGTCATGCAAAACACCATGTGCTCGGGGTAGGCTTTCTAGTCAGCCAAAAACTGAAGCCTGCCATCATCGGCTTTAATGCAATAAACGAAAGGCTATGCACTCTTCGCGTGCGAGGCAACTTTAACAACATAAGCCTCATAAACGTTCACGGACCTACAGAGGAGTCCCCTGACGACGAAAAAGAACAATATTACGAGAACGTCGAACGGTGTCAGTTCATCACACCTACGCCTACCGGAATTTTCGTGTGATTGTGTTGTCATATATTGATTATTTAGTTTTGTTCTCACGAGTCTTGGGGTTTCAAATAGTCCGTCATATCAGAGCCCGGTTTTGATATGGTAAGGTCTGCTTACTGCTCTGATTCGACCCTGTGGCAAAGAGACTTCGTTATAATATAACCTATGCTGCGAACCGTCCAATGTGGAGGGTGACGCGTAATACCCTGGATTAGCGGTGGCAGATCTTTGTGTATTACTCCTCGCTAGTCTCTTTGACATGGGTGACCCTACTGGAAGCGTATGCTTCCGTCAGCATAGCTTGAGTGATTCATTGTAATTTAGGTCCTCGCTCCACGTCAAGGTTTCTACCAAGCCGGGGAAGGTCATTAATTAAATATATTCTTCAAATGCGAGAGAAATAGATTCCAGTTTTTCTACAAGATCTTATATTGAGATGTAGGCACGAATGTATTAAGTTTCTGGATAATTAATAATTTTTTAATCCAATCATCATGTGGTCCATACTCAATATTTGATTTTGTACAATTTCATTATTTTCGTTCATTTGTGTTGAGATTTTTTAATACAAAAATTAACGAGAGTGGATTATGCAATTTTCGGGACGTCATTGACAGTATCAATACGGATTACGCTACTTGTCTCGTTTTTTGTTGAAAGAATTTTCCCTTCTCGTGACCAAACAAATTTCCACCCATTTTCTTTTCCTTGATTTTTTGACAGCCACATTATATGTCTGTTTGTGGCAGTAAGTTAGTTGTTAATAAATATTAATGAAAGTTTTTATATTGATTTATTTATGTCTGATTATTTGTCTACTTAATATTATTTACCTTTAACCATTTATTTGCCTGCTACGAGTATTTTGTGAACTACTTAATTATATACAAATATTAAATATTCATTAAATAAATTATGAAGTATTTACTTAGAGATTCTTATTAAAATTATTATTTACTTATCTAAACACAACTACAATATTTAATACAGGTATATTTTATAGTAATGAATTTGTCAGATATTGGTAGTTTTTAATTAATTAATTGTTACTTGTTTAATCATAATTTATTTAGTTACTGGTTGAAGATCACTAATCATAATTTTCAGATCACTTACTGAAACTCTAGTTCGACGAGCCGAAAAAGCAAACTTTAAAGCTTTAGTCTTTACTGTAGACGCACCAATTTTTGGACAACGCCGTTCTGATTTCCGGAACAAGTTCAGTTTGCCATCCCACTTACAGTGAGTATAACGAGTTAAAGAAAATATCCCTGATCCTTGACCTAATGGTGCCCAACAGATTGGCGAACTTCAAGGGTATCCAATCAAGTGGAGTCAAGAGCTCTGGTGGAGGTTCTGGCATTAACGAGTACGTTGCAAGTCAGTTTGATGCTCAAATTACTTGGAAAGACCTCGAATGGTTAGTCCAGCTTACTACATTACCCGTGATCGTTAAAGGCATTCTTACAAAAGAAGACGCAATTTTAGCCAAAGAGTATGGATGTCAAGGTATAATTGTTTCCAATCATGGAGCAAGGCAGTTAGACTCGGTTCCATCACCAATTGAAGCCCTATCCGAAGTGGTCGAAGCAGTTGGAAAAGATATTGTGATAATGGTTGATGGTGGTGTCAGAGATGGTGTCGATATTTTCAAAGCATTGGCCTTAGGAGCTAAGCTCGTTTTCGTCGGTCGGCCTGCACTCTGGGGTCTTGTTTGTGGTGGGCAAGAAGGCGTGAAGACCATGTTGTCTATATTAAGAAAGGACTTTGAAGTGACAATGACCCTTTCTGGTTGCGCTAGTTTGAAAGACATCGACTCAAATGCCATCGTCCATGAAAGTTATTACGCGAAATTGTAGGCAGAAAGTGTCACCATTAAATCTACTAACATTTATACATTAAATAGTAACTAATATAAAAATTCAGTATTTTCTTATTCAATATTAATGAGATTTCCATACAACAGAAGCTTATAAAAAGGGTGTTTCGGTACCCCCACAGTACAAGCAACAAAAAAGGAAAAAGGATTGAAAAGGAGGTGGTGATCCACATTGTTCTAGAGTGTCTGCATAACGTCTGACATAAGCAGCAGAGCATTCCATATTCGTGTGGTTCGTCTAAAAGTAGTTGTCTGTGTTTCTCCGGATATCTAAAATTAATTTTTAACGTAAACTGGTGCGTAAACTCTCGTTAACAGGTGCCGCGGGAACATATTTGGAGGGATGTATGGTTTTTAACGAGTTGAATTTAGCAACGGTTGCGTTAAAACGTATAGAAGAGAGATAAACAAAATATATTCTAATAGTGGTGTTGTGGGGGTTCTTAAAGCTGCGCAAGCAACCACCCACAATTCCAACCACAACTCCTACCCCAACTCCCTTCGCCAACCTGCAAACATTCACCAACCCAAGGGCATCGTCCATGCAATTAATGCATCACCAAAATTCCTAAAAATAAAATCATGAACATACAAGCATCATCATTTGGGTGCCCCTGCCACACACGTGCGCAACAGAGTTTCCCTGGCTTACCCACATGCACACCAGTCTTTCGTCCAACCGACAAAGGCAGTTTAAGCATCTCGCGTCTAGCCGCCAAAAACCGACATCTCCAGCGTGTAAACACGCACACAAAGAATTCGAACCTTTCCGCCGGCTTGGATACTGTGCACAATCATAATTGTGCAAGTATCTAATTTGCTTGTGGCACAATTTTCCCTAATGGCAGACAGAATATTTACACAGCTGCATGCATATCTCCATGATGCCCTTTGTCTCATTCTCTTTTCTCGTTTTTGTTTACCCATGACCTGGCAACATGGATAAAACATGTAATCTTGCTGTGATCAACTCGCAGAGATCCTCTCCGATTGGTCACCACAAAGAAAAACTTCACGTTTCTTTCGAGAACCAAAACTCACCCCCAACCAAGGGCCGATTCTGCAAGAGTCAACGAGTCCAAATTCAACCACAAAAGGTGTCGGTCGCGTTCATGGTTGAGCTGAGTGCGCACACACCCGAGTCGAGTTTCATCCCCCAAAATGTGCGCACTGGTCGAGTGTTAATCGGAGTCTTGGTGTCGTTCGCTTATATTAATGTCAAAAATAAAGTGTTACCTAGAACTTTCATCTGTTTATGTTCATATCACAATCAAGTGTTACATAGAACCTTTCGTCCGTTTATATTAATATGAAATTAGGAAAATAAATTGTTTCAAAGAACCTTTAGTCTGTTTATATTAACATCAATAAAATGAATTCAAACTATATCTGCAATCTCATTGGTCAAATGGTGAACGAATAGCGGCGGAATTCAGTGGTGATATACGTGAACCCGTACTCGTGCAGGCACACAACGAAATATTTCCCCACAGCGTCTAAAGGCACGCCCTTGAGTCCCCAATGAGTATCACTGCTCGATTTTGCCCGATCAAGCATGTATAGGGCTGTCATAAATTTGTCCGATCCACGAATTGAATCCACTTCTTACATGTGTTGTGTGGATTAGCGGGAAACTTAATTTCATACTTAATATTCATTTATCACAGCAAATATTTAAAAGCGACTTTTATTTCCGTCTTACAACGCACTCAACATCTTAATAATAAGGCATACGACTTATAGTAGATCCCCTGCCAAAGTTTGATCGGATTATATCACAAGTATTCCAAGCAAAACAAGAATTACATTCGCGAGTAACACAAAGTGGTGCTCAGAACATCCAAGCGCACATTTTGTTAGGGTCTCCAGTATATATTTACCAAAAATAACCCAAAAACTCGATTCGTTAAGCACCAAGGAGTTATTTAAACTAATGATCTAATCGCTGATATCGACTTACAGAGTTCCCTTAAAAGTGAGGGAGAGAATGCTATGCTATCAGTAATCGAGGAAGTACATAAGAAGTCATGCTAAACATCATAAAAACATAAATGGGAACACATTAAACTGAACTGTCGGGACGAGAAGTTGAAGCTGCTCAATGGATTAATTGGTCCATCACATAGGCACATAGGACGATTTTTAATGAATTATACGGAAAGCAATCCTGCTTGAATCATATTGAAATGGTCTACGTTCGAGAAATGTCCACCTATAACTTATTTGTTCTAGATCTCTAAGGCATCTTTTGCTAAGAAAGCTGAATGTTTCAACAAGTCACAGAAAAGCGAGAGCTTGTGAAGTTCATGGTTGATGTTAATGTACTTGTTGAGAATATACGTTTATATTGCCTAATGTGTGGCGCATGAGCGCGCTCTTATGAATGTATGTGTGAATGCAGAGAGAGAGAGAGCGCCTTGTGTGAAACGAGACATGCGAGGAGCATTGACAGCAGAGTATCATAAGACGCCGTGATGAATACACATGCCATAAGCGCCGCGCGCAGTTATCGAGTTTGCGAAGTTATAGTTTAATAAATGTATTTTATATTGATAAATGAAATCTCCGTTCTTATTATTTATATCAACCGACTCAACAGTACTGATTCTGAATCACTACCCTCATCACATCTTAAAAGTTTAATTCAATAATTCAAATCTAATTAGTTTTCTCCTAAAGCCATAATTTGAACCATTGGTTTATATCACACACTAAAGAACATTTTCAAAAAAAATAATAACCCTATAAAATTCAATTCTTGAAATTCCTCAAAATAATCCAAGTTCTACTCTTGGAATCCAGCTTCTGTGAATAGTTTAACAAAATTTTGCCAACAATTCACAGAAGAATTGCACATTAGAACGATGGAAATTCCTCTTACGGAGATTTTAAGTGTTTGTTATTGTGTATCGATTGGATTAATTGGTAATTAGGTTTCACTGAAATTGAAGGTTCCAATCGAGGCGTTAATGATTCGAGTGACGTCATCCGAATCAATATGCTTGATATATCCTCTGAACGGTTTGTTTCTGTGATGTAATATTTGTCGAAGGATATTTGATTGAAGATCGCAGTTGACATATATTTTCTGATTAATTGGCAACAATTAATTGGTAGTTGAGCTGGGAATCCCGAAAAAATATGCCGCCCTCATTCAAATTTGCATGAACGAAAACAAGGGCCGAGTTAAAATAGAAAATCACTTCTCAGAACCATTTGAAATCCGGGACGGACTAAAACAGGGCGATGGCCTCGCACCATGTCTCTTTAACCTTGTCCTCGAGTATGTCATCAGAAAGGTACAAGACGACAACATGGCCGGATCATCCCTGAACGGAGTCACACAAGTGATCGCTTATGCGGATAACATCGCCGTTTTGGGCGATAATCTAGAAACTGTAAGTAAAAACAGTGAAATCATCATGCAAGCGGCAGAAGAGGTGGGCCGAGAAATAAATGACGACAAAACAATATACATGATTATGGCGAGAGCAGGTGGACCTCAGAGAACCCACATTAACATCAGGGGCAAGATATTTGAAAATGTCAAAGAATGTAAATACCTGGGAACAATACTGACGGCCAGTAACGAAATCTCGAAGGAAATTTGTGGCGGTTCCGCCAGACCCCACAGCCTACTTACCTGAAAAACCCCCATACCGACATCCCAATCGTTAATAAGTTTTCGTTAATGCAATCGCATTAGCAGCTTAAGTGCTTTACGCATCTAGGTTATCAAACCTATAATCTAAAAGTCCCTGTTAAAGAATTCCTATCTTTTCATGCATTTCGTCGCATACAAATTCTCTACAAGAATTCTTTCCATTATACGGGAGCATAAAACCAAAACCTACTCGGTACCTTCCGTTGCCAGGCAAATTCCAATCTTCCCACACCTGCACCGCAATCTCCCCGCAGCAAAAACATTTCCTTCCCAAGGATAGTTAATGTTTTCAATGCATTACCTGGAAATGCCTGCAAATAATTTTTCCTACATGGGCATTCATACATGTATCAATGCATCTCTGCATTGGCGACCCAGAACCGAATTTCCAATTAGTGTAGATATTCACACTAGAGTTTTTAGCGGAGTTTATTTTAACGGATAGGACTTTGACGAATGTTGGCCTATTAGTATGGAATGTCAATAGCTACTTACGTTAGAGTGCTCCGCCGAACACTGTTCACAGCGACACACGAAAACTTAGTTCAGTACACAAATGAAACTCCGAGAAATGTTTTGTTTTGTTTTATATTTGATATTAAAATCAAAATAGAAGATTTTAAAGCGCTTCACTACACCGCACGTACGTTCAACACTCGACGTTACTTTACTTTTCTAACTTCGAAAATGCACACTCTGATCCTTATACTCTCAAAATTATCCTCCTCGTCGTCTCTCGATCGAAATCTCACTTCCTTGGTCGAAATATACCACCCGATATCGCTATCGAAATCAGACTGCCTGTCTGCCCACACAGATATCCAGATTCCAAACTGGTATCTGTATCTACATGGAAAAATTTTCCTACTTGCTCTGCTAACAGAACTTCCGAATTTCTGTTAGCAGCATGTTATCACGTCCCAGGGGTGATTTTTCATTCCTGAAAGAAGAAACTCGCTCATCATCGAACATCATTATCACCATCCGTGGTGGTGGTCGAAATTCAGTTCGACGGTTGTCAATTGTATGCCGCCTTATTTACATAACACATCTGGCGCGAAGGCCGAAAGATATCCTGCAATTTGCATGGATGCATGGTTCATGGTTTTTGTTTGACTTTTGTCAATACACCCGAAATCCATTAGCTCTTTCTGATGGGTGTGAAATACAAACAGACACCGTGGGATCGGAGTAGTTTCCTTGTAGGTTTTCAACCTCATACAATTTGAATTATCTCGTTGAGATAATTACGGTTGCCGTTTTTTTGTTTTGCCGATAGATTTGGTGGTCTTTATGGCAGCTACCCGCACGTGCATCGTTGGTCGGCTAATTTGCATTGCATAGACGTTTGAAATTGCCGATTCAATGGAATGTTCCTGGGCGCAGGCGGATTGAATGTTTCTTTTTTGTTTCAGGTATGATGACTTACGAATGTTGAGCTTGGCATTAAAAGCTTTGGGGACGTTCAGTTCCTTGCTTTTTGGTGTCGGTCTCAACGTTGGCTGCGAGTTGCAGGCCCTATGGTGGGACTTTGGGGCACGCGTCTGTGGGCGCGTGCAACGCTCTCAGGTAAGTAAGTTCTTTGAAGATAGGAACCTTACCTGCGTAGAATTGTGCGTTCGTAGAACGCTACAAGTTCGATCCTGGCGTCGCCATAGATGCGATGTACAATTGACACAGATGGTATATACAAAACATCATTGTATAACCATCTAATCTGCTTTGCAATGACTTGCAACTATCGATACAGCTGCAAGCACTTTATCCAGAAATGCTCCTTTGTTTGAATCTCCAACAATCATCGACTTCGCGCATAGCCGCCGGATTGAATTCAAAGCATAAACAATGCAAATATAGAATCCGTTTCCCACAAACGAATTTCCCTGCATATACAAATGCAAACAAGGGATTCGTTTAGTCCACCAACCCATTAGCACCTTTTGCCAATGTCTATTCGTACAAGGGCATCGCTCATCTAAGACTTTTATGATGCTCTCGTCTTATATTTTCTCTTACCACATTTCTTCGAAGCATCGTCGTCTATTTATTTAGACGCGATGCACTTCATAGACCTTCTTCTCGATCCCTTTGTCCTCGCCGCCTGCCTGCTTTGTTTTGCCATTGCCTCCGCGCATGAGTAAACAACACAGATTTAAACGATCACACACATACCACCATGATCTTCATTACGAGATCTGGTTTTCTATTCCACCAAGAGAGACTTTACGTTTCTCTGGTGGTAAGTAAATACATATCCTTAGTGGAGAGGATATCTACCACCACACCGCAAACTCACCCCAAACGACGGTTGAATCTTTGAGTCTTATTACACCCACCGGAGGAGTCGGTCGTGCCCTCTGCCGTCTACCGTACCGTCCGCCGGTACGGTGAGTACACACAAGTCTCCACGCGAGTTCAGGTAACTAGTAGATCCTAATTTCCACGTCAATCCTCCGTAACGTGTATCGAATTAAAAGCACAAATCAGTTTAACACAGTGTCGAGTGTAGCTTATAACAACACCAAATATTAAAGTATCCTGTCAATATATATATTAAGAGCCAATTTCGAGTGAACTATATGCATGTGCCGTTATCAAAAAATCCGTGAAATAAAGAAGAACTTTTAAATGACGATCAATCCTGTGTGTTTTATTCGCTGTGCAGTGTTGGTCCTGTGTTTTGAACTTGATTCTTGGTGGACCTTTTGGTGGCGTTTCTTTTGCAGTTTTACACAGTGAATGATGGACGGGGATGGAAGGGAATCATCGCCGTTCGTCGGCGCACCATACTTCCTCCCCACAAATTAACCAAAGACTACACTCCGGCAACGCTAGTTAGCATGCAGTCAGTAAACTGCTGAAATCCAAACTGCTATCACGTAATATAAAGCTCCGTGTCTATAGAACCATAATCATGACAGCTTGGAATTTAATTTGTGAACGCACCCTTTCACTAATCATCGAACTGTCACAGTCAATTTATTCAATAAACTCAAGATCAGTACACGAACAAACAACGTCTGCAAATTATAAAAATTAGTGCAAAAATTTGCGTCTACATATTCGTTGTGAGATGTTGCCGTGCCAGTGAGACAACGGGTTGGTCGAAGTGTTGAAAATATCGCTGCCGTTCAGGCGTTCGTAGCAAATGATCCAAATCAGTCAATTCCACGGCGTTCTCAAGAATTGGGCATCGCCCAGACCACTTTATGGCGAATTTTACGTAAGGATCTTGGTTTACACCCATACAAGATCAAGCTGACTCAAGAATTAAAGCCGATGGGCCATTTGAATTGACGTACGTTCACCGATTGGGCTCTGGAAAATATGCGCCAAGATGATGAATGTCATCGCAAAATCATGTTCAGTGACGAAGCTCATTTTTGGCTCAATGGGTTCGTCAATAAGCAAAACATGCGTTATTGGCCCATATTTTTCCGTCGACGATAACGATCGTCACGTTACTGTGAATGGCCATCGTTATCGCGCCATGATTACCGATTATTTTGGCCCGAATTGGAAGATATGGACTTGGGCGACATGCGGTTTCAACAGGACCCTGCCACAAGCCACATAGCACACGATACAATCGATTTATTGAAGAGTAAGTTTGATGAGCTTGTTATCTCAAGAAATGGGCCAGTCAGTTGGCCGCCTAGTTCGTGCGATTTAACGCCTCTAGATTATTTTCTTTGGGGCTACGTCAAGTCATTGGTCCATGCCAACAAGCCGATCACGTTGGAAGAGCTCAGAGCCAAAATTAAACGGGAAATAGCGGCCGTTTCGGCCGAAATGTGTGGCCGAGTCATCGAAAATTGGGTCCAACGAATCGACCACTTCAAGCCGATAATAAAGTTTTTCAAATATCTTAAATGGTTTGCGTTTTATTTTTAAAAAACCTTGTCAAGTCCCTATTGGAAAACCCGATATTTACCGATGTCATCGTTGGATATGTTTCTGTTGGTAGGAGGGCTCATATCTTTTAAGCGAATCTCTCTTGTTAAGGTTCTCGTGAAATGCGTCCATCGCATACGCCCATAGTTATAGGGTTGCGGTATCATACATTCACCGAGTTCCACAACTTCGCTTGGTGTTTTTATCGCGACTGATAATGCACAATGGTCGCTGTCATACTCAATTGTGCGTAGGCAGTTTATATTTTGTCTGTTAGTATGTGTATGTTTAAGTCGTGTGTCAATAAGCATAATATCTAGGAACGATCCCCCTCTGGGGAAAGAAGGATATTCTATAGCTAACAGGTCAGCCTGATATTCAATGTGATGTTAACCTCCTTGTGTGGAGGTGGGTCGGTCTCTTCGTATAATGTTTTTGTGACATAGTGTATGCTTCTGATTCAGCTTAGATTCGCTAGCCAGAAGCACGTCAGGACTTTCATCTTGCAACAGTTTAAACAGAGCGGCTCTTCTCTCGATTCTGAGTAGTGAATTTACATTCACGACTAGAGCCTTAATTGTGCTTTCTGTGCGGGGGTTTATATTGATGGCTGGGTAGACAACTGCGAATAGACCCAGTCAAGTCTAGTGTCCTGGTCCTTTATTTGTTTTTGCATTTGTATCATCTGCGTCTGAATAGCGAGCAAGGTTGTGAGCACATTTGATAATGTTACTGTTTCTGGAGGCACAGTATGTTGCAGCGGTACCCGTGTGGTAGGTTGTGGCGTCTTTCTCCTACCGGTTGTTACTTGAGCATACGATAACTAGTGTGTTACGTTTAATGCTGGTCGAGCTTGAACTATCCGACGTTCTATTTTTCGTTGTTGTGAAAACTTTTTTCCTGTATTTCCGGAATTTAGGACAGCCTCGATAATTAGCGAGGTGTCTCTCGCTCTTACAAACTGCACACTTTAGAAGAGATCTGTCGCCTACTCTTTCTTTACCTAACGTACATTGTTTTGGGGTGTGATCCTGTCCGCATCTTACGTTTGCTGCTAAGTGCCCGAACCTTTGGCAGCGAAGACACTGGATTATATCTCTACCTTTGTTCAATTTGTCCCATGTGACAATTTGATGGTTCAAGATAGTGATTTTCCTAAGTCCACCAATTTTACTACCGGGCCCCAGCTGCACCAGGCAGAATGGTAATTTGCGATTCTTCCGTCTAGCCCTAGCTGTCTTGAGAGGTTTTACCGCGATAAACTCAATATCATCTCAAGCTCTCGTAGCGTTTGTAATAGAACTTCTGGTTCTGTTTCAGGGTCGACGCCCTTTAGTAGAACCGTTATATTCTTTATTTCTTTCGGGGTGTACGTGTAAAATTCCGCGGTGGTCCTTTTTAGCACATTTTTCATTTTTTCAAAGTCTCAACCGAATTTGTCTGTATGGCAAACCTGTTCCGTGTCAGTCTTTTAATTGAAAAATCCCCCCCAATAGAAAGCTTACATAGACTTTTGGCGGAACTATTATTGCGTATTGAAGGTTGATACTGGAGCGAAAGTTACCAGTTCGATACAATCAGTGTTAATGGGTGGCATCTTCGTTTTCCTTTTTGCTGCCTGTTGCTCTTGTTGTGGTTGTTGTTGCGTCATCTGTTGCGGTGGACATTATTTTTACTGGTTAGTGTTTTGTTGTGCACATTGTTGCTGTTTTTTCTGCTGCTGTTGTTTCACCATTAGCTGCTCCTTTTCAGCCAATTCCTTTTTTCTGCGACGCTTCTCAGCTAATTGTGCCCTTGCTCGGGCTAGCCTTGCTTCAAGGTCGCTGATTTCCTCCTCCTCGTCCTCAGTCTCGGTAGTCGCTAAACATATAAACATGTTATTTGTTACATTGCCGTCATTATATGGAACCGGGGGGAATGAGTTGTCCTCTTCCATTTTTTGCCCTTTTTCGAGAAAGCCTATTATTGTCTCGTTTGGGGAGTGGGGAACTCGCAGGGCGTTTTATTAACGCAGAATTTGGCTTTAGCTTTTTAATGACCATTTTGCATTATTATATATATGATTTACGTCCATAATATGCACCACGTGTTCTCACTTTTTGTCCTTTTTTTATTTTGGTTTTTTCTTTTATTGCGTGAAGGACAAATAGATTGTGGACTCGTGCACACACGCACAATGTTCGCGCGCTCACACGTAAACACGGTTCAGACGTTCGATTTTTATAAGTATTATCGTCACAAGTGTTTACATTCAAGTATTTAATTCAAGTCAATTCAATTCAATTTTTATTTAGTAGATAATTACATTTATGGTATATTTTACAACTAGTACTTAAGAGATTTAGGATAGCAATTCCTTTACAACTATAATCTTAAATCTATATAACGACAATAGTACAATTTTAATGAATAACAAATAATAAATTAAGGGAAAACTACAATAAAAAACCCTTATTTGAATCTTAAGACTAATATTGCACTGGCTTCCGGTTATTTTATATAGTAATGACCTCGATATAATTTTCATAGACAGAGTACATATGTAGTGATTTAGGATAACGCAAGACGGGAAACGAGAACATTGTCAGAAAAAGAACAATTGACGAAGAAGTTTCGATTGATTTTGTCAATAAGGAACTCTACCGGTTTAACGTTACCGTTTTCATGTAGTTCATGTGTCGAATAAAGCCATGTCAAATTCAGCAACATTTTTAATATTTTATTTTGACACCTTTGCAATTTTATTTTGTGTGTGCGAGCACAATTACACCATACAGGAGCCCCGTACAGGAGTATCGCTTGAAAAATGGTTTTAAATATTATAATTTTATTTTCGATGGTAAGCTTTGACTTTCTACACACTAATGGATACATAACTCTTACGACTTTGTTTATTTTGTCAATTGTGGTAGTGGTGTGTTTTTGAAAGATAAGTTTTTTATCTAGAATAATACCTAGATATCTACAGTCTTCGGACCAATCAATATCAACTGCACACATACTGAGTTTAGCGCCATTTGGTAGGTAACAGTGTTTCCTACATCTCGAAAACCAGACAGCTTGTGTTTTATTACCATTTATTTTTATTTTCCATTTCCTGTAATATACTGCTAGTTTGTCAAGAGCTGCTTGCAAAGAGTTGTAGACATTAGTGAATAAGGCACCCGAAGAGAAAATGGCCGTATCATCGGCAAACATAGCTACCTGAATGTTTTCACCTAGACATGGTAAATCTGCGACAAACAAAGTAAATAATATGGGACCAAGGACCGAGCCTTGGGGTACACCATGGTGGATTTGGTGAGTAGGGGATATGTCGGTTCCTAAACTCACAACATATTTTCTCGAACGAAGAAAGCTCTGGATAATTTTGATAAGCGGTATTGGCAGCTTAAGTTTTAGTAGCTTATAAATCAAGGCATCGTGCCATACCGTATCAAAAGCTTTTTCGATGTCTAGAAGAACCAGTCCCGTTGACTCCTTGTCGATGAATTTACCAGCTATGCGGTTTTTAATACGCAAGACTTGGTGGATTGTGCTGTGACCACCACGGAAACCAAACTGAAAGTTTGGTAAGATGTTATTGTCTTCCACAAAACGATCAATCTTTTCCTTAATGATTTTTTCTAAGAGCTTACTTAGACAGCTAAGTAGACTAATAGGTCTGTAACTTTCGGGGCTGTTCTTCGGTTTGCCGGGTTTCGGGATAGGTATTACTTTTGCTGTTTTCCAACAGTCCGGAAAATAACAATTCTTAAGACAAGCGTTGAAAATGAACGTTAAATAGTTACTTGCAGCAGGTGGAAGTGCTTTGATTAATTTGTTGTTAATATTATCGAGACCCGCAGCCTTTTTTGATTTCGATTTTTTTATCAATTCTTTAACTTTGCTGATATTAGTTGCGTAAGTACTTTCAGCTGGTGTTTGAGAAAGTACATGGATAGTGTTAGCAACTTCGGCCTCAGTATACGCGTCGCTTAGATGCATAGATATGGAGTGGTTCTTACTAAACGTGTTAGCAAGTAGGTTCGATTTCTCCACTAAAGAAATAAACAACTTGTCGTGAACTTTAAACGGAGGAATACTTGACCCTCTCTTTTTCATAATTTTTGATATTTTCCAGAACGGTTTGCTTGCTTTGTCAAGAGAGGAAAGGTGTTTATTCCAACACTTGTTCCTATATGTTGAGATTTCGTTTTTAATGATATTATTTAAGACTTTAACATTAACTAGAAAACAATCGATTCTATAACGCAGCCATTTTCTTCTTTCAGAGTTTCGTAGCCTAATCAGATGTAAGATATTTTCAGGAAGCGGTGCCTTATCAACTGGAGCAGTGGAACATTTAGGTATCGCAAGATCGGCCGCTCTATTGATAACAGAAACTAAATTGTTGCATAGGATATCAACGTGCTCGCTGCAGGTTATAGAATTTAGGCTGGAATCACCTAGAACCAAGTTCGTGTTTATATATGATTTATAACAATTCCAGTTGGCGGCGGAATAGTTGTGGTATAAACTGGTACGATTTACAACTACTGTATGATTCACTGTGAGGCTGATCGGAAGGTGGTCTGAACTTAACGCATTTAGAGTTAATGGTACTGTGCAGTAATTTGGAATATTAGTGGTATATAGATCAAGAGTTGAGGGGTTCTTGTTAGCACTCGCTGGGATATAGGTGGGGAGAAGTGAATAAAGTATGGAAAAACTTGGGCTGGATTCAGTAACATCTAGTAAAATGTTACCCCAGCTGTTTGCCCTAAGACAATTCCACGACTGATGTCTGCAGTTTAGATCACCACCGATAATTACCTTGTTTCGAGTGTTGACTCTATACAATTTTTGCAGATCCCGCTTAAAGTAAGTAGATTTCTCAATGTTTCTATTTCCTCCAGGGAAATAGACCGAAAAAAGACTCACCTTGGAGTTGTCACTTAATGTTACATCTATACTAATTTCCTCAATTAACTTAAGGTGCAATGAAGGACGCAAGGAATGTTCTATACATTTTTTCACAACAATGGCGACACCTCCACCACAAGCATGTACCCTGTCTAGGCGATAACAAATGTAATTTTGATGTGAGAAAGAAATGTCTTGTTTGAGCCAGGTTTCTGAAACAAGTGCAATGTCAATATTAAAATTTATGAAGAAACTAAAAAATTCATGCTTTTTGTTTTTGATGCTTCTCGCATTCCAAGTTATGATGTTAAGAGAGTTTCTTAACATGTTTTTTCCGAATATATGTATTTAATAGCTAATGAAGTAATGACGTTAAATTGGTCAGCTTTAGTTTGACAAGCACTAAGCTTGGTTACAACTTCATTAAGAAGAGAGTTTATCTCGCTAAATGAGAACCGGTTATCATTAGTTAAAGTTTCTGACGGATTTTTCATCGTGTGAATCGTATCACTGGGTTTGATGGAGGCCAGAAGCCCAGGTGGATGAAGGAAGTGAAGGTTGACGCACAGATCGGGGTAGTGGAGGAAAATTTTCAATGGATAATCGGTCGGGCACTGGCTGCTGTTTGTCACTCGGAGGCTGTAGGAAGGTTGTATTTCCTGTACCACGTCCGCGTGGGGATAATTTGCGGCGAATATCTATGTACTGCTTTCGGCTTATGCATTCTGGATCGGTGGATTTATGTGGCCCACTACAATTTGCACACTTGATGAACTCATTCGTTTTGCAGTCGGGTGTTTTATGGTTTCCCGAACATATTGCACAGAAGCTATTTATATGACAATGCATCGAGCCGTGACCGTAAAGCTGGCAATTGTGACATTGTGTGACCTTACCTGGATTATGTTTTTTAAAGTCCCAGCGAACGATGGTTTTGAACAAGGTTGAGTAGTTCCGTTTTAGTTCGTTTAATTTAACAGTACCGCGTTGAATATAGACGATTTACAAGTAGTGTTTGTACAGGGCTTTTGTTGACGGATTTAATGTGATGGTTTTAACATCTAGGCACTTTATCCCGAGTGCAATTAGTTCATTTTTCACTACATCGTTGCTAATTAAGTCTAGTCCGGATAGCACTACCTTTAATGGACGATTTTCCTTACGCGAGTGGGTGAAAAACTCACATTTTAACCGTAAGAGTTCGGTTATGATTTTATTATATATGTCCATTGTTGGGGCACATATTTTTTGCCCAAGCGAAATGTTTTTGATTAAGTATTGTCTATCTTAATTTTGCTCAAAATATCACGCACTTGAGCACTAGTTGTTTTTAATACCACAATTGGCGGAACGGCTTCTTTAGGAAATTCTGCGCACTGTTCGTCATTGGTCGGATCCATTTCAGGAGAGTCTTCCATCAGACTTTGAAGTGGTTGAAAAAAGTTAGTGTTTGAACACATTTTAGATTTTTCTAGAACTTTATTGTTCACTTTTGAAAGTTTATCGGGAGGAGTTTGGCCTCCAATAACGGGGTCGTAACGCAACCGTTTGCGCTTGATTTTATTTAACACACGTGGCCCAGGGGCCATAACTTAACGGTTATAACACTTGTTCAAATTTTTGTATGCGGAAAACGAGGCAAAGAAAACAAGATAATGATAATTAAATTGTGAAAATTATTGTGAAAATAACGGTTGATTAAGATAAATAGCACGAGCAAAACTGTGAGACAAGTTGTCTGTTTGAAAGTCAGCCAGGTACTGATTCAAGTATTTATAGTGTGCGCACACCCATGCAAAGAAACACTTCGTACAACGCGTATCGACACAAATTGTTTTAATTATGTTTAACGATGTTTATCGGATGGTGGTCAGTTTGGTACTGCGGAATACACACACACACACACACACGTACGAGTTCGCGAATAATAATTATATTTATTTTTCGTTGACGAGCGACAAACGATGTTGTTCGTCTAACGGTCACTGAAGCACTGTTGCTGTCCTCTTCTCACAGTGTGATAAGGTGTTGAGAGTGCAAGAGGAGTGGAGTATCACTCCCGTGACCACTGAAGAGGTGCTTTGGCTGCAAGGGTTGTCAAAAAGAAAAACAAGACCCCGGGACTTGATGGTATCCCTAACGATGTAGTGAAGACTTCCTTAACAAAAAAAAACCGGAAGTTTCCAGAAATCTCTTCACAACAGGACAATCTCTTCAAACAGGACAATTTCCTAAACGATGGAAAAAACAGCGGCTTGTGTTTATACCAAAAGAAGTCAAGAATCTAGAGGCGCCGTCGTCTTATCGCCCGTTGTGCATGCTGGACCCAACAGGAAAACTGCTTGAGCGAGTAATTGCCACTCGCGTGGAACAATTCACTGAGGGGACATCGCGGCTCTCTGAATGGCAGTACGTGTTTCGGAAAGATTGATCAACCGGTAAGGCACTATCTGTGGTGTGCGATATCGCTCGCAATGCCATAGATGGAGCGCGATGGCTAGGAGGTACAAAAAAATATTGCGTGGTGGTGACGCTAGATGTTAAAAATGCGTTTGACTCGGTGAATTGGAATCGGATTCAAGAAGCGTTGCACGATCTACAAGTCTCACACTACTTGGTGTGTATACTAGCAAACTATCTCTCGGATAGAAGACTGCTCTATGACACAGATGAGGGACCACAGGAATATAAAATAACAGCGGGTGTACCTCAGGGATCTGTATTAGATTCGCTGTTATGGAATATCATATATGATGGTGTGCTCAGGGTCAATGTACCAAAAGGGGTTAGAATCATTGGGTATGCAGATGATTTGGCAATAGTGGCCGTAGCTAAACATGTAGATGACTTGGACAATATTTGCTCCAAACCAATCCGGAGCATTAAATGCTGGCTAGATATGGCTGGACTGAAACTAGCTGGACATAAGACGGAGGCAGTTTTAATAAGCAGCCACAAGAAAGTTGAACACCTTGATTTGGAAATAGAAGGACAAATAATCAGATCCCGTCCTTATATTCAATATCTTGGTGTTATACTCGACAACAGGTTGACCTTCAAGGAACACCTGAGCAAAACGAGTGAAAAAACGGCAAGAGTATGCAAAGTTTTGGGGAGACTGCTACCCAATGTTGGAGGACCCCGGCCTCACATAAGGAAACCCATAACCCCTGTCAGCACCTCCATTATAATGTATGCAGCTCACATATAGGCAGGAGCTGCACAGTATATGTCGTACATGAGGGGAGTGAACTCCGCATATAGGCTGGCATCACTAAGAGTGTGTTGTGCATTCCGAACGGTATCCGAAGATGCTATAAATATTTTGGCCGGAAGGACGCCACCTGACATTGCGGCTTAAGAAAACGTTGCATTGTTTGAGGTCTGCGAAGAGAATCATCGGAGAATGCGGTCTCAATTAGAGCCCTCAAGCCTAAGAGAATGCCAGCGAAGGTGGGATTCTTTCACTAAAGGGAGATGGCCCCACACCATGATACCTGATATAGAAACATGGGTGAAAAAAAAACATGGCGAGCTGAATTACCACTTGACTCAGCTAATATCAGGACAGGTTGCTTTCGGCAATACTTGCACAAGTATAAGCATGTGAATCACCCATACTGCTTGTATTGCGAAGGCAAAATAGAAAATGCGGAACACGTTGTTTTTTTAAGACTAACGCGCGCACAAAAGGGGATTTGGAAGTACCCTTAAATGTCAAAGCACAGTGCCAGAGGATGTAGAGGAAGTGGATAAGGAAAGGAGGTGTCGATGTATATTGGTCTTGAATGTCTGGACATCACAACGGCCAGGAAACATATGATCAGGGAGAACATTCCACATTCGTATGGTTTGGCTAACTCTCTATGACTCTCTATGTTTATTTGTGCACCTAAGGTCCACTTTTAACGTGAACTGATGCACATTCACAGATTAACGGGTATCGCGGGAAAATGTCTGAAGGGGCGGAACACATTCAGCAAGTTAAGTTGAGCAACGACCGTGGTAATACCAATAGAAAAGAGATAGTCATGATACGTTGCGCCTGTGTTCTAACGAAGGAATTGATCGACTTACGACTGGGTCCCCAATAAGTTTCACTGCTCGTTTTTGCATCCTGTCGAGCACGTGTAGTGCAGTTTCGGATGCGCCTGACCAAATATGCGAGTTGAACTCCATTTTTGGACAAATATACGCCTTGTAAATAGTGGCCAGGTTTGATGGAGTGAAGTATCTTTTGCATCTCTTAAGGAACCCCATACATTTGGCTGCATTTTTCGCAGCTTCAAATATCTGGTCATTCCAGTTAAGATTCGAATTAATTCGCGTAGCCAGGATTGATAGTTCCTTGGCTTCGTCGATGCAAGTGCCCTTCATAGACAGTATATTTACTTTGGAGCATGTGGCGGTTCTTTAATACATTCCCAAAGATCCGCCCATCCTCTTAAATTAACCACCTTCCTTTTTGCATGCAAACCACTATACTTACCCGCATTCGAGCAGTGTAAGCTTTCTTCCAAATAACTTTCACATGAAAGTTAAACCTCATTAAGGCATGCATCACATTGAATTATTATACGAACCGTACCGTATCTCCATCGGCTCGGATTGTCAGCAATTATAATAGATAAATAGTCGCTGGCCAGCGTAATTGTTGACACAGTTGTAGCCGATGGGTTCATAACCTTTTATTGTCCCAGTTCCGAGGTTCGCAACACTTTCGACCATTTTCCTTTATCGGCTATCAACCGATCAAGAATTTGGGCATGGATATGAACATTGTTTAGGTAACCTTATCCATGCCATGCCTATGATGTCCTGCCTGAAAACCTAAAGTAAACATACAGTATCTCATTGTGTGTGTTTTACTTACCCGCATATTAATCAAACATACAGCCATCCAGCCTGACCCTTTGCCTCCGTCGACGAGGTTTCTGCTGACAAATGTCAACAAAATAATTTGCCTCCTTGTGCACCGGAGCCATACGGCTAGATTGGATATTGCCTACATCGGTGTTTCCAAAGAATCTTAGGCAAATACCATGACGACCCCTTGTATCACAGGAAGAGCATTTACATCATGTGTGCCACCATTTGATCTGTGAAATAGAGTTTTTGTTTACTTTGAAACAAAAATCTATTTCGATCCCTGGCATACATCATCAACGATGTATGTGTACATCGCCCCCGATTATCGTACGTCTGTTTAATCAGGTGTCCACCGATCATCGTTTTCGTCGCAGGGCATCGTACTTGTCCTATACGGACACATATACAATCGTCCCCTATCGATGCAATTCGCGGCCATCGAATCTGATGGATGTGAATTGCATCGAAGAGTCAGATGTCAATCTCCGTAGCGGACGGTCGCCCCCTTCAACATTAATCTTCACCTCCAGCCGCGTTACATCAGGGAGTCAGATTTCAACAGCCTTAGTGTGCGCACGCGATTCATATAGGCAAATTTTATCCCTCAGAGAGTCGAGTTCGTTCCCAGACGAATACAGATGGAAGTACGGGCGCGCCTTTGATATCGTTAAAGAGTTCGTGTGTGTTTCAGATTAAGTCATTGAACTGGAGTTGTGTATAAAAGAAACTGCCTTACTGGTCGTTTTTCTTTGAAATCTATAACGAAATGTGTCATAGAGTGGTGACGTTTAATAACCTTTGAAGTGGTGTTAAATAAAAAAACTATATTGCGAGTTACACTCGGAATCTGTTACAAGTGTATTATAGAGTGTCGCGATTAATATCACATTTTAAATAAAGAAAAGACATTTTAAATAAAGAAATCTGTGTGCTCTATTCGTTTTGTTTTTCTGGTGGAACAATTTTTCTCTCAACAAATTGTGGGTGTGTTGCTGAATCGTACAAGTAATCCACCCCCACAGGCTCACCTTTGACGACAAGAGGCAGCACTGAGTTTTAGGGCATTGAATTCTACTCGGTTAGATAATCCTCATTGATATATATTGTTGAGGTCTGAATTCAATGTATTAAGCATAAGTTGCTGGTTGGTAGGGACGTTCGAAGAGTTTGGACGGGAGTGTTCGTATGAGTATGAGAGACTCAATGTGCTATCATCAGCAAACGAGTGAATTGGGCTGTGAGTAATTAGCAAGAGATTATTTATAAAGATGAGGAAGAAAGTGGGTGAGAGTACCGAACCCTGGGGAACACCTGCATTAATTTGATGGGAGACAGATTTGACACCATCAAGAACCACTTGGATTGAACGGCCAGAAAGACAGTCTTTTATCCATTGGATCAGGGAATTGTCCACTCCATATGAATGCAATTTTTACAATAGGGCTGGATGCCAAACTATGTTAAAGGCTTTTGAAATATCCAATCCGACTACCTTGCTTTCACCGAGGTAATGGATGGAATGACTCCACTTTTTGGTAAGGTACGCCATAAGATCTCCCGTGGACCAGTTGCTACGAAAGCCATATAGGCGGTCATTGAGGAGGTCATTTGATTCCAGATATTTCGAAAGTTGACGGTTGATAAGAGATTCCATTACCTTCGAGAGAATAAAAGTTAGTGCTATGGGTTGATAAGAAGAAACCACCGTTGTTGGGAATTGGCTGAATACTCACTGACTTCCATCTATTTGGGAAACGGCCAGTAGAATAAGACAAATCGAAGAGTTTCCGCGGTGGTTTAGCGAGTGAAGAGGAACATCTCTTCAAGAGGATTGGGGACCAGCGGATTTGTGTACGTTTAGCTCCTTGAGTGCGCGGGCAACAGTACGCGTTTGGAAGCGAATCTGGGTCATGGTGTGCTGCTTATGCTCAAGTTGAGGTGGTATCAGACAGCGTTGAGTTGGCTGCAAAATGTGCAGGAAGTAGATTCGCCTTCTCTATTGCAGTGGTGACTGGTCTGTCATCGACTATAAGCGATGGAATGGATGAAGAGACTGAGTCACGTACTCACAGAGCGCGTGAGATTCGAGATCCCACGAACTATTTTGGAGAGACATATGAGACGGACTGGCGCAAGACTAATGACCTTGCCCGGAAAAACAAATTATCATGGAAAATTAAACAAGCCTCAGGACTTGCTAAATAAGGCCAAGACCGGTTTCCGGTTGTAGTGCCGATGATGATGATATGAGACGGACAGTTACTCCGACAGCATGCTGAGTTCAAAACAGGCATGGCTCGTAACAAATGATATTCTATGTGACATGATGCAGCAGTTCCGGCGCGACGAGTGGAGTAACAGGTAAACTCCGTCACCTCCCGCGATCAACGATGGAATATCTAAAAGGAAGTTCCGCAGGTATCAGTGGGAATATGTGCCTGGTGGGAGGTGGTTTTAGTCGGTAAAAACCCGGCATGCCTCTGGATCGGTCCAGAGGTATCTTTTGAAGATTTCCACCTTCCTACTGAAAAATAAGTTAGGATATTCTAGTACTGCCATCAAAAAAGGGGAAAAAAATAATACGAGGGTCGCCTCTTATTTTTCGGGATTTGGCAACCCTAGTGTTGCAATCCGGCAATTGACAGCTCTGTCGTAAAGTTGGACATTTTTGAGGTTATACGCACTCAGAACGTTTTGACATACGAGCGCTATTTGTGTTGTTTACAGTAACTTAAAAGATTCATCTCGGCCCAAAAATGGAATTAGATCGTCAACATTTTCGTGCGATTATTTTTTACAACTTTCGGCGTGGATTAACTCAGCAACAGTGCATGGATGAACTTAATTCAATTTTTGGCGATGAAGCTCCATCAAGGACCAGTGTTTATCGATGGTATGGTGAATTCAATCGTGGTCGTAGTTCACTCCAAGATGAATTTCGTGAAGGTCGTCCAAAATCAGTTGTTGTTCCGAAAGCCATTGATGCTGTGCGCGAACTGATATTGGAAGATCGTCATGTGACCTATCGTGAGATTGAGACAACCTTAGGCGTTAGTGGGACCAGTATACATTCAATATTGCATAAACATTTGACTGTCAAAAAAATTTGTTCGCGTTGGTTCCCACACAATTTGTCAATCGACCAAAAAAAGGCTCGTGTCAATTGGTCGAAAGAAATGCTCAAAAAATACGGTCGCGGTACTTCGAAACACGTCTATGACATCGTGACAGGTGATGAATCGTGGATTTACGCGTATGAGCCCGAAAGTAAACAGCAGTCGACTGTCTGGGTGTTTCAAGATGAGCCAAATCCAACAAAAGTTGTTCGCGCACGAAGCACTTCCAAGCAAATGGTCGCCTGTTTTTTCGGAAAAACTGGACATGTCGCAACCGTACCACTAGAACAACGCAGAACAGTCAATTCTGAGTGGTACACAACCATTTGTTTGCCAGTTGTCTTCCAAGAAATCAGGAAAACCAACCGCCGAAGACGGATCACTCTTCACCACGACAATGCGAGCTCTCACACATCGGCTGCGACAACTGCATTTTTGAGCACCCAAAACATCGATTTGATGGGTCATCCGCCGTATAGTCCTGACTTGGCACCGAATGACTTCTTTTTATTCCCGTACGTAAAAAACAAACTGAGAGGTCAACGTTTTTCGACACATGAAGAAGCGGTTGCTGCATTCAGAATGCATGTGTTGGAGATACCTCAATCAGAGTGGCAAAGTGCTTCGACAATTGGTTCAAACGCATGCAAAAGTGTATAGAACTGCATGGGGAATATTTTGAAAAACAATAAAGTGATTTTCGATTATCAATATTTGTTTTTGTTCTCTAATCCCGAAATATAAAAGGCAACCCTCGTATATAATAATAAAAATATTGCAGACTCAGTAAACAGATAGAAGACCTTCCTACATATGATTCACGTATATATTTTCTTCTGCGCGGCGTTTAACACATACACTTGTATGGATGTCCGTTATGTTGAATTCAAGGTGTAAACCGATTGCCCAAGCCGGTAAATGCAATTGGATATCGTTTGTTCGCTTGAGATACTCACAATGAATTGAATAATCCGATAATAAGAAGTTTTAGGTAAGAGCACATGTAATACCTCGCTGGTGGTTGAGTTATATCTTAAGCCAATTGATGTTGATCCCTAGTAAAATTGTAAACCCAAACTAACAACGTATAATTTTACAATATTTGTTTAATTCGTTTACCATCAATTATATTTAAGAGCATTCGAATCATGTATTACATTGACATTTATTTACCGGGTAAAATGCGGTAGCAGATTCTAAAACGAAAGAATAAGTAGTTTTGGTCACCCAGTAGATCTTAGAATTGCAATTTGTTCACTACATTCAAACATTGTAAATTAATAAACAATCAGCAGAATTTTCGTGTTTTACCTCTACACCTCAATCTATATTTTATCAAAATCGTTTACAAATTTTAGATGATTAAAAAAGCAAAATATTGGCGATTAAAAATCACCTTCATTAAATAAATTGCCGCTTTATGGTTTGGGTAAGTTTCTAACTTTCAAAATCGCAGTTCTTTTGCTGGATGCAAATAAAGTTTATCGTCATTTAGGACTATAGATTTCTTAACATTGTACTTAACTACTAAACTCGTTCGCTAATCGAAGTGATACACAAAATTTGTTTTTTTTGTCTGTGCGCTTAAGTGTTTTGTTTGTGCAATTTTAGAGCAGTTATGTATTTACAAGTTTTATAAGTGTTTATCAGATTTTTATAAAAGCTCTGGTATAAATGTTTTATATAAAAATATGTTCCCATAGGTTACACAATTACGGGGAGAAGAGTTGGTAGCTCTGTTGTAAACAAACATATACTAGATAGTTAAAACTGCAGTAACTGGCGAAGTAGCATCTTAAAGACAGGTGATCCTTTTTACTCTAGTATCAATATCAGATCTTCGCCCTCCAGCTTCGTACCTGGAGCAATTTCTAGTTTTTTGACGACACCGGCCTTCGGAGCTTGTACAACCATTTCCATCTTCATGGCGGACAATACCACCAGAGGTTGACCCTTTTCTACGTGGTCACCTTCCTTTACATGAATCTCGATCACTGTTCCCGGCATTGGTGCTCCCACCTCATTTTTATTGGTCTTGTTTGCCTTTGGATGTATATGAAGTTCCTTTTAAAAATAACAAGATTTTTCAAATTCAACTTTCTTCCCTTCGTAGCTTTTTTTTATCTTACCTTCACAGCTTCTTTGTCCTTGATAAGTACCGATCGTAGTTGGCCGTTCATTTCAAAGAAGACTTCACGTTCACCATTCTTTGTTAGATCTTCTGCCATGGCTAGAGTCTTTAAGCTTAGAGTTACTCCCTTTTGGATGTTTACCTCGAATTCTTCTCCTACTTTAGGACCGGTCAAAAACACTCGTGTATTCAATTTGTCTACGGGTCCATAATTTTCCCTGAAGTTAAGATAGTCGGCTGTGACCTGGGGATACAAAGCTGCTGACATTACATCCCGCTCTGTGATTTCTGGATGTGATTCCTTGAGATCGGACTTTAACTTTGTAAAGTCCAAAGGCGCTAAGTGTAATCCTGGGCGACCGTCAATGCGTGGCATGTCCTTAAGTACTCGAGATCGCAATGGCTCTGGGAAGCCACCATAAGGAGTTCCAATAGCACCTTGTAGGAATTCAATAACCGATTTTGGGAACGATAGCTCTTCAGCCTTTTCTAACACTTGATCAGCAGTTAGTTTATTTTGTACCATGAATTGAGCTAAGTCCCCGACGACCTTTGATGAAGGCGTCACTTTTATAATATCTCCTAATAAAAGATTAGCCTCACGATATCTCTTCTTAACATCTTCAAAGAAATCTCCCAAACCAAGTGAAAATGATTGGAACTGAAGGTTGGTATATTGACCACCAGGTATTTCATTTAGGTAGACATCTGCATTACCCGATTTCATAGTTGTGGTACATTCAAAAGGAGCATATAGCGTACGAGTTTGTTCCCAGTACGCTGAGTATTCTGATATGTCGCTTAGGTTTAGACCGGTGTCCAGAGGGCTTCCTTGAAGGGAGGCAACAATAGCACCCATACTTGGTTGCGAGGTCATGCCTGACATGGAATCGACAGCAACGTCTACAACGTCAGCACCGGCTTCAGCACAAGCCAACATTGAAGCTACTCCCGCACCGGATGTATCGTGAGTGTGAATATGGATTGGTATATCTGGATGGCGGTCTCGAAGAGCTGTAATAAGAAGTCTTTCCAAAAAGTCATAATTATTAATGCAAAACGAAGCTTCTTGAAGGCGTTGGGATTCTTACTTTGCAGCTGCAGGTTTAAGAAGTCCGGCCATATCTTTAATGGCCAAGACATGGGTTCCAGCTTTAACTAGTTCATCGGCAAGATTTACGTAATACTTAAGATCATATTTCGTCTTAGTGGGATCACTGACATCTCCACTGTAAGATATAGCCGCCTCAACAACACCACCAGCTTTTCCAGCAGCTTCCATTCCTACAATAAGATTCGGCAAGTAGTTGAGTGAATCGAATACACGGAAAATGTCCATTCCAGTTTGGGTCTGGAAAATAGAGAAGCACAGAAGACTCTATAAATCAGCCCATCAGTGTTTATACAAAGGAACTGTAGTCCTTAAAAGGTAAACAGTCATGGAGTGAGATAGATAAACAAGTTTAAATATAACATAAGTATTTTCTTGTACTTACGGCGAGTTCACAGAATTTGTATACAACATTGTCAGGATAGTTGGTGTATCCAACAGCATTGGCTCCTCTGAGCAACATCTGAAAAGGAATATTTGGGATTTCTTTTCGCATTTCCTCTAAACGTTCCCATGGGCATTCGTGTAGAAATCGAAGAGCGACGTCAAATGTAGCACCGCCCCAATTTTCAAGGGAGTATAAGTTATTGAACTTATGGGCTACATATGGTGAAATTCTTAGAAGATCATGCGATCGGATACGTGTTGCTAATAGTGACTGATGGGCATCTCGGAATGTCGTGTCCATAAGTAGAAGGTTCTTTCTGGACCGCACCTCTTTGGCAAAAGCGGCAGGTCCTTGAGTTTTGAGAATGTGACGGAGTCCTTTTGGGGGTTCCGTTACTGTGGATGTATTAAAAAGTTAAGATTAATTTAAATAATAATTTTTATTACTTAATTAAATGTGTGGGGTACAAGAAAACACAAACAGTTTCCTCTGAATTTTCTTAATTGTGCTTAAATGCGATTGTAAGGGTCACACCTATAATTCAATGTAGATCTTTTTGTTACGTGTAACTAATAAACATTTAAATTTAGTCAATAGTAGACAATATTATTCTGTTGTTGTTAAGGCGATCAGGTTTTTTGTTATTGTACATTTTCGGCAGTTTCCTTGTCGTGCAATTAAAAAGGCACCAACATACACATTTTCCATCCCTCGGTCGTTGGGTGTACAAGTTAATTTCCTATGAGTTTGTGTATGACAATCGCTCTCGGACGAACATGCATACTGAAATTTATGTTATTGCAATGAGTACAAGAAAATAAATTAATAACACCAACGGGAATAAAATAACATGCAATGTTATTCATTGGATACAGTACATGGCGCTTTTTATGTTTCGGGTCGGCGATTTTTAAAAATAACTTTTAAATGGAATGCAATTTTATATTATGTATTTCACTGATCGTAAGAGAGGTCTTTAACATTAGGAATAGAATATGATGTTAGTCAGGTGCTCGCCTCTAGCCGTGGGGCAATGGCGAGATCTTTTAAGCACATTTTTCATAACAACTTCGTAGTCTTCTGGTTTTATTTTAGCAATTTTGTTCGAATATTGTCTTTTGTCAAGATTGTAGTTGATTTCTTGGTGTACACCTTCTCCTTTTTTGCCCTTGTCCGACACCCCCTCCCACCCGACCAATTATTGATCCCCCATACCTCCAACTGTTAACATCACACAACAATCCATCAAATCATCTGATAGTCGTTACGCCTTATCTTAACTTAGAAATAAGTTGACCTACGAAAATGTCCGCCTCTATCTTTCGTACCTCCATGACAAATCTGATTCAGTCTGCTATGAAGGTAAGACGAAAACCATTCAGCAGGAAGGCCTACCTACCGACTGCCCTAGCCGTCGCAACCTGTTTATGAAATTCCATACAAATTTCAATATGCTCGAAAGTCGAAAGATCTCTCGGCTTTTCGTCTGTATATCCACAAGAAAATTACCTCTCCTAAAAAGGGCGTCTTTTTTACCCTAACCCCCCCCCGCCCCGCCCACCTGAAGACTCTTAATACTCTCCCCTTAACCATATACTATCATAATAGCAAAATGCTCATACCCTCCCCTTCGATGTATACGCACTAACCGAAACCAACCCAATCCCCAGTATTCACAGTCAAGAACTATTCCCCTCCACCTTTACTGTTTTTCGTGATGACGGTGGTATATGTGTGTATTCGCCTTGCCGCGGTGTGCTGCTTTCCATCCAAAATAAGGTCGTGTCATCTCTTAGTGCCATCTCTTCTTATCCCAATCTTGACTATGTTGCAATAAAAATTGACCAACGCCCAAAGTCGTTTTACATTATATGTTTCTATATACATACCTCTTTCGCAACCTATCGTGTCATACGAACTGGCAATAGCAGCGGTTCATCACGTACCCGAGTTAAGTACTTCCCTTGACGATATCGTTGTTATTGGCGATTTTAACCTCCCCCATCTCCAATGGACGTTGAAAGACGATCAATCCTTTTACACTTCAAACTCCACTAGTACCATGCTCATTTAATAGGCGACGAATGTCTTTTTATAAACTGTCTCACCTACTCAAGCCTCCGTCAAATAAGTAATGTGCCAAACCATATGAAGGGGCAACTTGACCTTGTGTTTACAACGGACCCCTATAATTTCTCAGTTGCCCTTAGTCCTCCTTATCCCTTTATCGTGACAGCTTATCCCAAACCTCACCAACCCACGTCAACTTTTCGTACAACTTCCGCAAAGCTAACTTTCGCCTATTAAATGAGCATCTTAGCAAAATCGCATTTCGCTTTGATCACCTAGAGGTAGAAGAAGCTACTGCCACTCTCTATAAGGAAATCTACAATTCCATTGCCCTATATGTCCCTAATTCTCGACATAGGACATCGGTTTCATCGCCTCCATGGTACAACCATTTGTGGAACATTTTACTAAAAACACGCTCTTCTCTGGACTACTCCAACTTTCTCGGTTCCTTTTATAAATTTGTGGGGGTTCCCTAAACCTTACCCGAAGAACCACCCATATTGGCAACCCAACTCCCATCCCCAAACCTGCAAATAGTCCTCCTAAAAGCCATCACCATTTCCCTGCACCATGCAACACCGAGTTCCCTCTAAAAGCATTTCGGTTCACATCCAATATGAACCATTAAGAATCTTATCGATTCTCCTCACCGGCAATTGCTGTCCCAAACGTGCACAGTAATTTTCCTGTATGCACATGTTTAGCCAATTTTTTGCCCAATGGCAAAAGCAATGGCAAGCAGCTTGCTTACACAGCTGCAATACTAATTACCAAGATTCGTTAGTCCAACCGAGGAACAATCATCGGATTAGCCGCCAAAACCGAATTCTTCAGCATTTACAAGAGCAAATAAAGAATTCGGTTCTTTCCGCCGACAGCGATACGATATACAATTCCCATTGTGTCAAATATCCAATCCCTTTTAGCACCTAATGCTTCCCTAATGAGTTGCAGTGTGTTTGCACAGCTGCGCTCTCATTGCTATGATGCCTTTGGCCGAATTTTTCCTTTGTCCTTTGCCCCTGGTACAATTTTGTTTAGCCTTCGTTCCAGCGCTTGGATAAACAACGCGATCTGTACGATCAACCACACACACATCACTATGATCTATACGGAGAGAGCCAGTTCCCTATTCCACAAAGAGAGACTTCACGTTTCTCTTGTGATAAGTAAAACTCACCCTAGCTGGGAGAGTATTTCACCACCGAGCCGAATTTCAACCACCAGCGAATGCATATCGCTAGAGTCGAAATTCTACCCCAGAGAAGCGCGGTCGAGAGCAACGCTAGTCTCGTTTTTCCTTTCTATTTATTGGTGCGATAATTCTCCGGTCATTCGGTCCAATTTCTGAGCGACTAGTGTGAAGTGGCTAAATTAAAACAAAAAA
The DNA here is from genome assembly GCA_963931805.1 of Microdon myrmicae. Taxonomy (NCBI): domain Eukaryota; kingdom Metazoa; phylum Arthropoda; class Insecta; order Diptera; family Syrphidae; genus Microdon; species Microdon myrmicae. The sequence goes on along the minus strand of OZ007497.1, from coordinate 182,038,160 downwards.
GATCTATTTGCGGCGGTCCATCTACTGCTTGTCGTGTCCAGATTCAATATCAACATTTCTCGTTGCTGCTAAGTTACATTTGGCTTTGTCGAAACATCATTCACCCAAAATAGTTCCCAGTGAAAATTAATGTAATAAAAAGGAACTATATAACAAGTGTAACTAGTCTTACAAGGCTTGAGACACAAATAAATATCATCATCACAACGAAACTACATATGCGTTTTATTTTACGAGGAGATCAGTGCTTGGTGGACCCTCTTCCGTAACAATATTTTGTGGAGTGTCTGTGAACCAGTGTCCGCGCCGACACACCCAACATAACGCCCCACAAATTCACCGAGCTTTACAACTCTCTTTACAAAACAACCTGATAAATGACCCCAAATCTTTTTTCCACTTTATTAACTATAAACGTAAATCTGACGCCAATCCCAACTCCCTTTTCTATGACACGATTACTTCAACCGACCCACAACTACTGCAATCTCTTTAAAAAATCATCCACAGGCAACTCTTTCGAGCCTAACCGGTATTATTTCAAAGACCTGCCCGAATTCTCCCTTGGCCCCTTCGTCTCTCAAATTATCCAGTATCACCTAGTTGAAGAAAAATTAAACATGCTTAAAGACGAGTTCAGCCCTGGACCTGATGGACTTCCGGCTGTCCTTTTAAAAAAAATGTTCCTGATCTCTTTCTCTCCCGCTATCACAGATATTCAATCTATCCCTTAAACAAGGTGTCTTCCCAAATATTTGGAAATCCTCTTTTGTCAGCCCCATACAAAAGATGGGGTCAAAAAAGGATATTAGTAACTACCCTCCGATCGCCAAACTGCCACTATTATATTCTATTTATTGGCCTGTAGGAACCCGGAATATTATGACTTCACAGACTCGACTCCGCCATTGTTCCCTGTCCTGTACGCTCTATGGTGGAGTGTAGTCTCTTGTTAAATTCCTTCAACATTTCGTTACTGGCCGTTAATATTGTTCTATATCGCCTTTGTTCGCCCCCTTCTTGAATATGCTAGTCAGGTTTGGTCTCCTCACTACTCGTCCCAAATTCGCAGGGTCGAAAGCGTGCAACGTCGGTTTTTGCATTTTGCCTCTGAGGTTTGAATTGGGAAAATCCTCTCATTCTACCCCCATATACGAGCCATCTTCACCAAATTAACCTTAACACACTTGAAGAGGGCAGAATCCATGCCGACATCCTTTTCATCCACCGTATACTCTCAGGTTCAATCAACTGCCCCAGCCTGCTCTCCTCCATCATATTTTCCACTAATACCCGAAATCTGCGAAAATCTCATCTCTTCTATTTGCCCGTCCATCACACGTCTTACGGCTCTAATGAACTCATTGCGCGAATGCAGGGGTGGGCAAACTCTCACCCGCGTTTTTCGACTTCAATCTCACCTCTCCCGCTCTCAAAGGTCATCTCCTCTCTTACCTCTTCTGAACCTACCCCGCTCACCGTCTTTACTCTCCCGCACTCATACTCACACCCTAGTATCCGGCTTATACTCGCCCCGCCCTGTCCTACCACTTAGACTATTATTCTATCCAACTTTGTTTAGTTCCCCATTCCATTTTTATGTTACTTTAAAGTGTGTCCCCCAGCCCCAACCCACATGCCTTAGTTTTTAAGTTAGTTCGTAAGTCTATTTATAAGTTTATATGTTTAAACGACTTGTACTAAGCGAAATAAACTGAGGGTACCGCCCTCTATCATTCATTCATTCATTCTTCAATACACTCACGGGAAGAAATTGGGAGAGGTCAAATCTAGAGTCGTGGGGGCCAGTCAATACCACCAATTTTTGACGTAGCATGAGTTGTATGTGATGTGGCATGCTCTTGTTTGGATCAAATGTTGTGTAGATCTAATTCGGGTCAAGAAAGTTTTGTAACGTGTCCCAATACCGGGTACGAGTAACTATTACAGCATTGTCTGCAGCATCCTCAAAGAAATATGACCAATGGTGCTGCCAGCCCAAATGGTGCACCATACAGTTACTCTACGTGAATGCCGTGTATGAATTGAGGATTTTCGATGCCCCAATTGCAGCTATTCTCTTTATTGACATAGTTACGCATAACTATTTAAACAACAACAGACAATTATTTAAATAAAATATTTTAATGATGATGAGATTCATGTTGTTGAGATAATATGATTGAATTGTTATGAAACATTCTCTACGACTACCAAATACCATCTGGCAGATGTCATCCAAACTGAAGAGGCGGCCAAACAAAATAGACCTGGAATATAAAAATCATCCGGTACTTTGTTACTCATATTTGTTCTACAAGCTATAAGAAGAATACTTCATTTTGTCCATCATCAAGTAATAGGAGATAAGAAGGAGGCAGTTTTAATAAGCAGCCGCAAGTAAGTTGGATACCTTGATTGTGAAATAGAACGACAAACAATCAATTCAGCCCCTATATTAAATATCTTGGTGTTATACTCGACAACAGGTTGACCTTCAAAGAACACCTGAGGAAAACGAGTGAAAAAACGGCAAGAGTATGCAAAGTTTTGGCGAGGCTGCTACCCAATGTTGGAGGACCCCGGCCCCACATAAGGAAACTCATAACCAGTGTCAACACCTCCACTATAATGTATGCAGCTCACATATGGGCAGGAGCCGCACAGTATAAGTCATACATGAGGGGAGTGAGCTCAGCGCATAGACAGGCATCACTAAGAGTATGCTGTACATTCCTTATGGTACACGAAGATGCTATAAATATTTTGGCCGGAAGGCCGCCCCCTGACATTGCGGCTAAATAAAACGCTGCATTGTTTGAGGTCTCCCAAGAGAATCGTCGGAGAATGCGGTCTCAATTAGAGCTCTCTATATTAAAAATCTCCATTATAATGTATGCAGCTCACATACGGGCAGGAGCCGCACAGTATAAGTCGTACATGAGGGGAGTGAACTCAGCACATATGCTGGCATCACTAAGAGTATGTTGCGCATTTCGAACGGTACTCGAAGATGCTATACATGTTTTGGCCGGAAGGACGCCACCTGATATTGCGGCTAAAGAAAACGCTGCATTGTTGGAGGTCTCCGAAGAGAATCGTCGGAGAATGCGGTCTCAATAAGAGCTCTCAACCCTAAGATTATGACAATGAAGGTGGGATTTTTTCACTAAAGGGAGATGGCCCCACACCATGATACCTGATATAGAAACATGGGTGAAAAGAAAACATGGCGAGCTGAATTACCACTTGACTCAGCTAATATCAACATGGTTGCTTTCGGCAATACTTGCGCAAGTATAAGCATGTGAATCACCCATACTGCTTGTATTGCGAAGACAAAATAGTAAATGCGAAACACGTAACCACAGAGTGCACGAGATTCGAGACGGCACGAACGATTTCGGAGAGACATATGAGACGGACAGTTACGGACAGTACGCAACAAATGATATTCTATGCGACATGATGCAGCAGTTGCGACGCGACGAGTGGAGTAACAGATAAACTCTGTCACGCCCCGCGATCAACGATGGAATATCTAAAGAACGTTCCGCGGGTATCAACGGAATAAGTGCCTGGCGGGAGGTGGTTTTAGTCGGTAAAAATCGGACATGCCCCTGGATCGGTCGTTATTTTTCCTCAATAACGATGTTGACTCTATAGCGGACACATTGACAGACACGATTCTACTTGGCATGCGAACCTTCATTCCACACAGGGTAAAGAGTATCAAACCCAAGAGAAACATGTGGTTCGATTCCAAGTGCAGAGAATATCATTGCAAAAGTCTTGCATGACCAGAGAGTGAGACAAAAATACTACACTTTTCCACAGGTAGTAGAAACTTCTGGGCATTCGTAAAAAACATTCAAAACTCAGTCTCTTCATCCATTCCATCGCTTATAGTCAAAGACAAACCAGTCACCACTGCAATAGAGAAGGCGAATCTACTTGCTGCGCATTTTGCAGCCAACTCAACGCTGACTGTTACCACACCAGTTCCACCTCAACTTGAGCATAAGCAGCACATAATGAGGCAGATTCGCTTCCGAACGCGTACTGTTGCCCGCGAATTCAAAGAGCTAAACGCAAACAAATCCACTGGTCCGGATAGCATTCCCCCAATTCTCTTGAAGAGATATTCATCATCACTCGCTAAACCACTACGGAAACTCTTCCATTTGTCTTATTTTACTGGCCGTTTCCCAAATAGATGAAAGTCAGCGAATATTCAGCCAATTCCCGAAAAGGGTGACAAATCATCCCTTTCTTCTTATTGACCCATAGCACCAACTTTTTTTCTTTCGAAGGTAATGGAATCACTTATCAACCGTCAACTTTCGAAATATCTGGAATCAAATGACTTCCTCAATGACCGTCAATATGGCATTCGTAGCAACAGGTCTAAAGGAGATCTGATGGCGTACCTTACCGAAAAGTGGAGCCATTCCATCCACTACCTCGGTGAAAGCAAGGTAGTCGCATTGGATATTTCAAAAGCCTTTGACCGAGTTTGGCATCCAGCTCTTTTGTGAAAATTACATTCATGTGGAGTGGGCAATTCTCTGATCCAATGGATAAGCGACATCCTTTCTGGCCGTTCAATTCAAGTGGTTCTTGATGGTGTCAAATCGGTCTCCCATCAAATTAATGCAGGTGTTCCCCAGGGTTCGGAACTCTCACCCACTCTGTTCCCCATCTTTATAAAGGATCTCTTGTCAATTACTCACAACCCAATTCACTCGTTTGCTGATGATAGCACGTTGAGTTTCTCATACTCATACGAACACTCCCATCCAAACTCTTTGAACGTCACTAGCAACCAGCAACTTATGATTGATACATTGAATTCCGACCTCATCAAGATATATCAGATTATCTAACCGAGTAGAATTCAATACCTTAAAAACTCAGTGCTGTCTCTTGTCGTTAAAGGCGAGCCCCAAAGTAAATATACTGTCTATGAACGGCACTTGCATCGACGAAGCCAAGGAACTATCAATCCTCGGCTCCCGAATTAATTCGACTCTTAACTGGAATGACCACATATTTGAAGCTGCGAAAAATGCAGCCAAATGTATGGGGTTCCTTAAGAGATGCAAAAGATACTTCACTCCATCCAACCTGGCCACTATTTACAAGGCGTATATTTGTCCAAAAATTGAGTTCAACTCCCATATTTGGTCAGGTGCATCCAAAACTGCACTACACGTGCTCGACAGGATGCAAAAACGAGCAGTGAAACTTATTGGGGACTCAGCCGTAAGTCGATCAATTCCGTCGTTAGAACATAGGCGCAAGGTACCAAGCCTATCTCTTTTCTATAGGTATTACCACGGTCGTTGCTCAACTGAACTTGTTGAATGCGTTCCGCGGCTTCAGGCATTTTCCCGCGACACCCGCCAATCTGTGAATGCGCATCATTCACGTTGAAAGTGGACTTCAGGCGCACAAATAAACATAGAGAGTCATTCTTTAGTCGAACCACACGAATGTGGAATGTTCTGCCTGATCATGTGTTTCCTGGCCGTTGTGATGTCCAGACATTCAAGACCAATATACATCGACCCTTCCCTTCCTTATCCACTTCCTCTCCATCCGCTCGCAGTGTGCTCTGACATTTAAGGGTATTTCAAAATCCCCTTTTTGTGCGCGCGTTAGTGTAAAAAAAAGGAAAAAAAAGAGGTATCTTTGGACGATTTCCACCTTCCTACCGAAACCAAAAAAAAAAAAAAAAAAAAAGACATGTCAGACGACTGAAATATAACTCTATCCTACTGGAACTACGTCTTGCCAATAAAACCAACAAAAATCATGTGACGCTGGAGTGAAATAGTCTTTGATTATGGGTTAATTGCTCCGTTACGGCACTCGCTAGTTTGCTCGACATGCCTATGCTTCCTAGATATTATTCGTTTCTTGACTACTCCGGTCGCCTCATCCGGAGTTATAGATTTGTCGAATCAGTGTCTTCACACATCTGTACCCATGTTTTGATAAATTGAATAATTGGTGTTTCCCTAATGCAACGGATTTTTTACAGGTGTTCCTCCTAGCGAATGTATTTGTGCAGCGAGTGAAACACACAGAAAACGACTTTTGGGACACCCCGTACATATACTGACACTATAGTAATGCATTTAACAAAAATTCGAACACAAACTTTCTTTAACGACAGTTTTTATGTATTCACGAAGTTAGAAAACAAAAAATAAGTACATATTTAGATTGAATCTTCTTAGGAGTGATTTATTTGATACAAGTAGTCCCGTAGCGGTTCCGCCAAACCCCACTGTATCATCATCATCGGCACTACAACCTAGAACCGGTCTTGGCCTTATTTAGCAAGTCCTGAGGCTTGTTAAATTTTCCATAATGATTTGTTTTTTTTCCGGGCAAGGTCATTAGTCTTGCGCCAGAGGCTCCCCGACGAGGAATCTAACCCCGGTCTCCCGCGTGACAGGCGGGTATACTAACCAGTATACTATTGAGGAGCTAACCCCACTGTATACTTACCCGAAAAACCCCCATAACTACGAGCCAGCCATCATAACTTTCTGCTAATGCAATCGCATTGAGCACCTGTCAGTGCTTCACGCAACAAATGACCAAATGTATTTAGCTAAAAGCTTCTGGAAAAGAATTCTTACCTTCATTGATTAATTCGAATTAAAACTTCCCTCTGTCCTACATATTCCTGGATCCGTTTACCATTGACCTTCTCACATAAGCAAACACAAACCCAATTAGCATCCAATGAGATTCGGCTTGTTTGCTTACCCGAACTCACATCTCATGGATGCACATTATGCCCTTTCTTTGTTTCAGTTTCGTTCTCATGGCTTTGTCCCATGAATGAACCAATGTACACACACACATGTGCACCACCATGATCTTTATTACGAGATTTGGTTTTCTGTTCCACAGAGAGAGACTTTACGTCTCTCTTGTGGTAAGTAAAAACATATCCTTAGCGGAGAGGATATCCACCACCACCGAATCGAGGGTGAATCAAAAGCCAGATTCCAACCCTCGATTGAGTCCCTTCTCATCCGCCGACCGAGCCGGCCGTGTCACTCCCGCTCCCCGTAGCACTGCGGGTTCGCGGACGCGTATTGAGTCAGATTAAGTAAATAGCAAAAATATTCAATCAAAAGTAATTTTTCTAGTGTCCCCGGTTTAAATACGATAGTGTTAAATGTGAAAATAATACAAGCAATTAAAGTAATAGAAAAAGGTGATCACCCATCAATCCGTGCGTTTTATTAAATTTTTCGTGCTGCAGTTCTGGGTGTTATCGTTCATTCTCTTCTGTCGAGAACAATACTGGCGAGGAGAATGCTTTTGGTGTTTAGTGAACTTATGATGGAGGAAGAGGGGAATCAGCGCCCTACGCTGGCGCACTATACTTCTTCCCCACACCGGTGACCCCGACGTGATTTGAACACGCAACCTTCTGATCTGGTGCTGGTGTGTCGTCTGTTGATTTTCACATTTAACACTATCGTATTTAAACCGGGGACACTAGAAAAAATACTTTTGATTGAATATTTTTGCTATTTACTTAATCTGACTCAATACGCGTTCGCGTCCCCGCAGTGCTACGGGGAGCGGGAGTGACACGGCCGGCTCGGTCGGCGGATGAGAAGGGACTCAATCGAGGGTTGGAATCTGGCTTTTGATTCACCCTCGATTCGGTGGTGGTGGATATCCTCTCCGCTAAGGATATGTTTTTACTTACCACAAAAGAGACGTAAAATCTCTCTCTGTGGAAGAGAAAACCAGATCTCATAATAAAGATCATGGTGGTACGCATGTGTGTGTGTACATTGGTTCATTCATGGGACAAAGCGATTAGAACCTACCCTGTGAGTAGGGCGTTAGAATATACTCACAGCTAGGCCAGCTTGTCGTAAGAGGCGACTAAAGGCCGAGTGGTAGCCGGGGTCCCAACGCCCTGTGCGCCCAGTGAAATACCACCCCATCAAGCTTTAGGCTCCGTGAAATGGTCGGGAGAAATCCCTGGCCATCTTTCGGAGCTTGGCTGATGGACCGGTTCGAGAAAAGGTTGGTTAGGTGGTAGTCGGTCCCAAGGTGAGATACCACCCCGTCACGCTGTACATTCCGCGATATCGCCGAGAAAAATCTTCGACGGTGTTTCGAATGTGTGGCTGATGACCCGGACTGACACGGGGATAAGTCATGATGGTGTCTTCTGATATAAAGAAGTCCGGAGGTAAACTAGTCTCCCATTCGGATCTCCGGGGGGGACTATGTCAGGGGGAACATCATGCAGATATCATGATAAATAATGGAACTTTGAGAGGCTCGTCATCGCATAACCGGGCTAGCTCTCGACGCTCGGCCCACGCTCGACGGTGGTGACGGCATTTTGTAACATCAGGGGCATCGGTTTCACCAATACGAATGTAAACGCCGTCCACCAATATTTGCAAACAACGAAACCTGATATCCTTGCCCTAACTGAGACCCAGGTCGATTCGTCAACGGATTCGACATATCTTCGTTGCTCAGGATACGGCTTACATTCGAGATTCCGTTTTAAGGGCGGTGTCTGCGTCTTCGCACAGTCCGATCTGGCTTGCCAGAGGATGGAGGCGTTGGAACCCAATAATATGGACATCATATGGTTGAGGGCCGTACTGAGGAATTCCGTTAAATTTCTTTGTTGTCTTTACCGCTCCCCGAATGACGATCGACCGGCGACATTTTTCGAACATCTTTCACATACCGTCGACTGGATACAGATCAACCACCCAGCTTCTGAAATTATTGTCCTTGGCGATTTTAATGTGCACAATTCCGACTGGTTGTTACATTCTAACAGAACCGACGATGCTGGGAGGCTGGCGGAGATGTTTGCTGTAAGCCACAACTTGACTCAACTCGCGGGGGAGCCAACGCGAATACCGGATGCCCGAGGCGATTATGCGAACACCCTGGATCTGTTTTTGACATCGGACCCGAGTATTTATACCGTAGAGGTTTCTGCGCCACTGGGAAACTCAGATCACTGCTTGGTATCTGTCGCGCAAGCACTTGCATACCAAGCGAATAACCGGCCTAGGCAGCTTCGCCATGTATGGAAGTATGGGGCCGCTAACTGGGACGATATGCGAGATTTCTTCGCATCCTTTCCATGGTCCGAGATGTGCTTCGGAAACTCCGATGTTAACGCTTGCGCTGAGTCGGTGTCAGAGATTATTCTTCTGGGGATGGAGATGTATATTCCACATTCCATCAAACGAAGTTCGTCTGATAAACCTTGGTTTGACAAAAAATGCGAGCTGATTACAGCGGCAAAAAATAGAGCTTTTAAGCAATGGCGCTCCAATCCCACCGATGTTAACAGAACGAATTTTGTTAGAACCAGAAACGTGTGCAACCAGGCGATTGATACCGCGAAGAAGGCTCACAACGACAGGGTGATCAATAAGCTCCTTCGGTGCCCAACTGGTTCGCGCTCCTTCTGGTCAATGGCAAAGGCTGTCAGCAGTAACTTTGCTTCCTCCTCTTTCCCTCCGTTGGTGACAGACAGCGGGACGTTAGTCACGAATCCAAAGGATAAAGCTAATGTGTTCGCGAATTTATTTTCCGCGAATTCAAATCTCGTTCCCGGCCTTTTGCAGCCACCCGTGATCGCGCCGGTACAGTCTTCCATGCGGGATGTGAGATTTCGTCCGCGCACTATTCAGCGCATTCTACGTGAACTGGATTGTAGGAAGGCAACCGGCCCGAACGGAATACTAGCAATAGTCCTTAAGAACTGTGCTCCAGAACAATCGCCGGTTCTTGGAAGACTCTTCCGCTTATCTTATGCACGGAGGACCTTTCCTACCTGCTGGCAAATCGCTCGAGTTCAGCCAATCCCAAAGACGGGAAAAAAGTGTCTCCCACAAAATTACCGTCCGATAGCATTTCTGTCTATTTTATCTAAGGTAATGGAAAAAGTCATCAATACAGAGTTGGTTAAGTATTTGGAGTGCAACAGTCTTCTGAATGATCGTCAATACGGATTCCGTGGCAGGCGGTCCACAGGAGACCTTTTGACACTTATAACCGATATATGGACATCTGCGATTGAACGGCATGGTGAGTCAAGGGCGGTCGCATTAGATATCTCCAAGGCTTTTGACCGCGTCTGGCACGGGGCATTGCTGAGCAAACTTCGTTCATATGGACTTTCCCAACAGCTTTGCGACTGGACGAGGAGCTTCCTCGAGAATCGATCGATCCGGGTTGTTGTGGACGGCGAGTGTTCGGATCTGTATCCTGTTAATTCGGGGGTGCCCCAGGGTTCTATTTTGGCTCCAACCTTGTTCCTGCTTCACATAAATGATTTGTTGGAGACAACGGATAACAAAGTGTTCAGTTTTGCGGATGATAGTACGCTTGTTTCCTCCTTTTCGAGTGATCGGCCGATTGGTGCATCAACGTCGCACCAGCTGAGATGTAGACAGATTGACTCTCTGAACCAGGATCTAGATAAAGTCCTGCAGTGGGGAAAGGCCAATCTTGTCGACTTCAACGCAACGAAGACCCAGTATACAACATTCACAAAGCAAACCGGATCATCGGTTCCACAGCTGATGATGAATGGCCGGGCCCTCGAGGCTGGGGAACGTTTGAGATTGCTCGGCGTCACGGTCTGTGGGAATGTATCATGGCATAAACACGTATCAGGTATCGCCAGATCAGCCTCAGGAAAACTGAGTTATCTTTTTAGAGCCAAGAAATATTTTACACCGGCCCAACTTCTTCTCCTATATAAATCTCAAATTAGACCCGCGCTCGAATATTGGTCTCATGTTTGGAGCTCGGCTCCTAAACATACCCTCGACCTACTTGAGAGCGTACAGAGACGAGCGATCCGCCTGATCGGGGACTCGGCGCTGACGTCGGGACTACAGTCGCTATCACATCGAAGGCGCGTGGCCGACCTCTGTCTGTTCTACAGATATTATCACGGGTGCTGTTCTTCGGAGATTCTTGGCATTGTTCCACGCAATTCGGTCTATATGCGCTCCACAAGACAATCCGACGGATCGCACGTGTTTGTGGTTCATCTCCCGACAGCGCGAACATCCCTGTATCAGAACTCGTTCCGTTACAGAGCGGGGAAACTGTGGAACTCCCTTCCCACGCGAGTGTTCCCGGAGCGTTACAACCTGCAACCGTTCAAAAAGAACTGCAACAGTTATTTGATGGCATCTCGGGGCGCCCACTCGACGCTATAGGTTCGCCTCTCCCGAGAGAAGTCTAATAAAAAAAAAAAAAAAAAAAAAAAAAACGAAACTGCACCAAAGAAAGGGCATAATGTGCATCCATCAGATGTGAGTGCGGCTAAGCAAACAAGCCGAATCTCATTGAATGCTAATTGGGTTTGTGTTTGCTTATGTGAGAAGGTCAATGGTAAACGGATCCAGAAATATGTAGGACAAAGGGAATTTTTAATTCGAATTAATGAATGAAGGTAAGATTTCTTTTCCAGAAGCTTTCAGCTAAATACATTTGGTCATTTGTTGCGTGAAGCATTTGCAAGTGCTTAAAGCGATTGCATTAGCATAAAGTTATGATGGCTGGGTTGTAGTTATGGGGGTTCTTCGGGTAAGTATACAGTGGGGTTTGGCGGAACCGCCACAGTCATTTCGAAAAAGTTCAACGAGTTTGGAGACGAACTTGAACTTTCAAGGAAAAATCTTCCTTCAGATAATAATGCGTTAGTCTCACATTCTTAAAGGTTTCAAGCATCTTTTCAGTGAATAAAGAAAAATCGGTTTTATGATAAATTTACAATGAGGTACTAAAGTATAAAAAAGTAAAAATACAAAAAGCCTGCAATTTGACTGTAAAATCATCATCATCGGCACTACAACCGGGGACCGGTCTTGGCCTTATTTAGCAAGTCCTAAGGCTTGTTAAATTTTCCATAATGATTTATTTTTTCTGGGCAAGGTCATTAGTCTTGCGCCAGAGGCTCCCCGACGGGGAATCGAACCCCGGTCTCCCGGGTGACAGGCGGGTATACTACTGACTGTAAAATACCTTCATAGAAAACGAAACATTTTGTTTACAAAATAAAATGATAAACATAAAAAACCACAAAAAAAAAAATGGGGAAAAAGTTATTTCAGACTGTGTCGTGTAAGGATAAATAGGTAATTGTCATCCTACTATAGAGGTGTACTCATGGGCACTCTTGAAATCAACATATCTACTGTTGCTCCACAGGAGTGCTAATATTAGTTTGTAAGCTTTTTTGGCTCGTATGGGGCTCTATCAATGAATTGTGTCCTATATTTCGACCAGGCGCTAGTGAAGCTCTTATTTAAAGGATGCTTTCTTAGTCTTTAACTATTCCGTGAGTATATATCAATAAGAATTGTTAATTATGCCATCCTATTTAAGTGGAGCTGGGGATAAAGTCAATTACTATACATTTCATTGATAGGGCGACATACAGGGAGGCCACACAAAATATTGTTATAACACATTTAACTAAATGAGAACAATAAAAGCAAAATGAAAAAAGGATAAACATACCTCTGCATTCGCCACGTTCTTCTTTCTCGATTGCCTCAGGCGATAAATCTGCCCGGTAATGGTTAAATTATGTTTTGTGTGCGTGCGTGTTTTTTTTCGTAATCATTTCGGTGCGATTGATTAACACAATTATATTTAGGGAGACGATTTGTTTTTCAAGTGTTAATTATCCCACCAGAAGCAATCCAATCGATTACAAAAAAACCCATTCAACACAAAAAAAGGAAAAAAAAGAAAACCAAAATTAAATAAAATATTTAAAATAAAGTAAAACACAAATTTAGGAAAAACTTTTAAAGCAAGGCTATAGAAGCAAAGGATAGCGAGATGGAACAAACACCAACGTAAGGGAAACTCGAGGGAACAATTAGATGGGCTTTGAGAACTATTAGATGGGCTTTGAGAACTATTAGATGGGCTTTGGTACTATTAGATGGACTTTGAGAAGTTAATTTTGGCAACAGGGTCCAAACTACAACTGGGAATGTATATTAAAGATGTTGTGAGGAGTGTTAATGGAATAGTTGTTACAAGTTATGTTAGCAGATACTTATTAATTACATAGCATTTTCAAAGCAAGAAAACATGAAACTTACCTAGTGGGACGGTGGGAACATGCGGATCGACAGTTGCTGGTTTTAGTTTCGTCGCTAATGGAGTTTGGGGGCCGTTGACTAAAACTTCTCCAATATAGTTTAGAAGTTTCTGAGCACGGTTGCGTGACTGACGGAATTTAAACAGCTCTGGATGTTCGTCAATAAAATACGTGTCCAGGACACCATGAAGGAACTTTTGGTTTTCCAGCACGTTCAGTAAAAATGGAATATTTGTCTTGACCCCGCGAATACGGAATTCTCGCAGAGCTCGATTCATTTTTGATGCAGAACTCTGTAGATCAGATGCGTGGGAGATCACTTTCACAAGTAGGGAGTCATAGTACGGAGAGATAATCGCTCCGGCGTATGCTGATGCTGAATCTAGACGAATGCCCATACCCTCTCCAGAACGGAAGACTTCCAATCGACCAGTGTTAGGTTGGAAATCATTCGATGGATCTTCTGTTGTTACACGGCATTGTATAGCGTAACCACGAGGAGTTATATTCTCTTGGGAGTAGCCGAGTTCAGGAAGGGTAATGCCTTCGGCTATTCGAATTTGAGATTGTACTAGATCGATTCCGGTGATTTCTTCAGTTACAGTGTGTTCAACTTGTAACCTGCCAAACAAAATATTTGAATCAGCTTCTTGAAAGACTCAAATGTTGTACATACCTTGCATTCACTTCGATGAAATAAAAGTTTCCGGACTCGTCGCATAAGAATTCCACAGTTCCAGCATTTTCATAGCCCACATGCTTAGCCAATGTAACTGCCGCAGAAGTCATTCTATCACGTAACTCCTTAGGCAGTCTCGGTGCGGGTGCTATTTCCACAACCTTTTGATGACGACGTTGAACAGAACAATCACGTTCGTATAAATGTACAACATTTCCTGCTTTGTCGCCTAGCAATTGAACTTCGATATGTCTTGGTCTCTCAATGAATTTTTCAATGAACATGGCGCCATTTCCAAATGCCGCTTTCGCTTCTGAGCTAGCTCTCTGAAATAAATCTCCGACGTCTTCCATTTTACGAACAACTCTCATGCCACGGCCGCCTCCGCCGTAGGCGGCTTTGAACATAACTGGCAGGCCGTGTTTCTTACAAAATTCTAAAGCCTCTTCTTTGGTTGTGACAGGCTTATCTGTTCCAGGAACAATTGGCACTCCCGCTTCTATGGCAGCAGCTCTTGCCGCTACTTTGTCACCCATTTGTTGGACAACTTTTGGTGAAGGCCCAATGAATCTTAAACCTGCATCAATCACAGCCTGGGCGAAATCACTTCGCTCTGATAGAAAGCCGTAACCCGGATGGATAGCATCAACATGGTTCTCCTTAGATACACGAATTATTTCTGGAATGCTGAGATACGCGTCAACTGGTTGCAGGCCCTTGCCGACTAGGTACGACTCATCTGCTTTCTGTCTGTGCATGTGCATTTTATCTTGTTCCGAATAAATGGCTACAGATTTGATGCCCAGTTCTGTACAAGCTCGAAAGACACGGATAGCAATTTCTCCCCGATTTGCTACGAGGACTGAACGGATTGGTTTGTACTCCACCTAGAAGAGGAAGTAGGCTATGAATGGGTCTTTGAGATGCTGTGTGAACTTACTTTTGTGGAGTAGCCATTTTTGCGCTGGAGTTGCACTCGAGCGTAGGGTGAGGTCCTTCGTAGCGCTTGGAACGCATTTTGTGCTGCGGGGATCAGCATGATTTCTGTGGAATGGTAACAATTTGATTTTACAATGTTAAATATTTTGAGTAGTTAATGGAAGAATTGGAATTGAACGATGTGAAATATAAAATTGTATATAAGTAGGTTCAATTGATGACTCAGTATTAATGTAGCGTTTGTGCAATTGTGAAAAGTTACGGAACCAGGATATAATTTAATAGAGCTTGACCCTTATGGCGTGGCATCTTAATCGATAAAAACGGAATAAAAGAATTCAAGAGAATGTCACAAAAGTGCTCACATATGAAGATGACATCGCTGTTTTGGGCGATGATCTGGTAACTGTAAGTAAAAACAGTGAAATCATCATGCAAGCGGTAGAAGACGTGGGCATGGAAATCAACGAATTCAAGGCAAAATATATGGTTCCGTCAAAGGCAGGTGGACCTCAGAGGATACACATACACGTCATGAGAAAAGTATTTGAGAACGTTAAAGAGTTGAAATATCTAGCAACAATACTGACAGCTAGCGCCGAAATATTAAAGGAAATAAACAAAAGGCTGCGTTCCAGGGACACTAGTTGATACCCAGTTAGCAAAATGCTAAAATCAAGACTGCTGCCGCGGCTTATAAAGCTCCATGTATATATATATAGAATGGTCATGCCGATTATTTTATACGGATGCGAGACATATAAGCCAACACAATGAGAAGAGAACAGATTCCGCGTATCCAAAAATATTGTTGTAGGGAGGACTACTACTACTATACTACTACTATTTAGTGGCCTATAGCAACCCGGAAGTTCATGACCTCCTGACTCAGCTGCGCCATCGTTCCCTGTCCTGTGTTGTAAGAAGTAAATAAAACTAATATGAAGAGGACACGGGACAGTGAAGGACTCTCCGAATCGTGAATTGAAGAGCTATACCTCAAACGAATAACAGTGTTGTGAAAATTACGATGGGCCGGGCATGTTGTCAGAATGAGTAACTACTGAATCGGCCATAGAATTCTTGATGGAAGACCAACGGGAAAGCGAGGCAAGGAACGTGGCGTATCCGAATTAAGGAGGTCATGAACTTTGGGGTTCCTGCAGTGAAAAAAAAGTTCACATATCTGTTCGAATTGAACAAAAAAAAAAATTTTTCATTTAATAAACATCTTGCTGCGTATTATTTTCATGTTGTTCAAATGTAAACTGTGAATGCGCAGTGTGAATAACAACTAAAAAAATATATATACATCTGTATATACAGAGCTATCCTCCTCGATAGTATAGAGGTTAGTATGCCCGCCTGCCACGCGGGACACCGGGGTTCGATTCCCCGTCGGGAAGCCTCTGACGCAAGACTAATGACCTTGCCCAGAAAAAAAAACAAATCATTATGGAAAATTTAACAAGCCTCAGGACTTGCTAAATAAGGCCAAGACCGGTTCCCAGTTGTAGTGCCGATGATGATGATGATGATGGTATACAGAGCTAACGTATTTATTTTTTTTTCAAATCTTGTGGTTATACATGGGTGAAAAGTTTCCGACCTAACAAAGATTCAAGACATTTTTTCTTAAAATTTATTTTTATTTATCTACATAGTGTCCTTGTAACTCTATACACTTCTCCCAGCGATGCTCCCATCTCTCTAACCCGTCCAAATAGTACTCCAAACAGTCGCCATCACTTTCCCAACCGAAAAAAAAACAGTTTTTGCCCTTTTTGGAGCTGGTTCCCCCGTTACAATCCACTGTTTTGGCTGTATCTTTGTTTCGTGCGTATAATGGTATATCCAAGTTTCTTCGACAGTAATCAATCGGCACCAAAACTTGGATTTATTGCGCCTAAACTGCGCCAACAGAGCGTTGGAAATGTTCATTTGAACACGTTTTTGGTCTAACGTGAACAAACGCGGCACCCAACGCGGGGACAGATTTCGCATGCTTAAATCTTGATTTAATATGTGACAAACATGTTCTTTGGACATTTTCATAGCTTCTGCTATCTCTCTCACTTTAATTCGGCGGTCGTCTAGCACCATTTGGTGAACTTGAGCGATGTTATCGTAAGTTGTTGCAGTTTTTGGACGTCCCGAACTTTCATCGTCTCCAAAGCTCTCACGGCCACGTTTAAATTCAGCTGCCCAAAATTTCACTGTGATAAATGGTGGTGCAGAGTCCCCATACACAGAGTCCAACTCATCTTTGATTTGCATAGGCGTATTGCCTTTCAAAAACAAACATTTAATGACTCAATTTTGTCCATTTTCACAAAAACGCTCACTTCGGCTCGTTCACACGACTGTCAAATAAAAACTAGGCGTCCAAAATGGCTGAAATTTTAGTGAGTAACTGTCAAAAGATGCACAACTACATTCACTAGTTCTTATTGACGAGTGCTGCTATCTTCACGGAAAATGTTTAGCCCACCCCCGTATATTTTATTTTTCCTCAATAAAGCTTCAATAACAAATAAAATAGTTATAGAAACGGACGGCATTGTGTTTTGGCGCATATCCACAAAGACTCTACTATGTTGGAGTTGAGCTGGGAATCCCGAAAAAGTATGCCGCCCTCATTAAAATTTGCATGAACGAAAATAAAGGGCGAGTTAGAATAGAAAACCCCTCTCGGGACGATTTGAAATCCGGGACGGACTAAAATAGGGAGATGGCCTATCACCGTATCTTTTTAACCTTGTGCTCGAGTATGTCATCAGAAAGGTACCAGACGATAACATGGCCGAATCATCCCTGAACGGGGTCACACAAGTGCTCGCCTATGCGGATGACATCGCTGTTTTGCGCGATAATCTAGAAACTGTAGATAAAAACAATGAAATCAACAAATCCAAACGGCAGAAGAGGTGGGCCTAGAAATAAATGAACACAAAACAAAATACATGATTACGGCGAGTGCGGGTGGAGCTCAGGGAACGCATATATTTGAAAAAGTTAAGGAATTTAAATATCTGGGAATGATACTGACGTCCAGTAGGGAAATGTCGAAGGAAATTAATAAAAGACTACACTCCTGCAACGCTAGTTGGCACGCAGTTACTAAACTGCTGAAATCCAAACTGCTATCACGTAACATAGAGCTCCGTGTGTATAGAACCATAATCATGCCGATTGCTCTATACGGATGCGAAACATGGGCTCTCACAAAACGGGAAGAAAACAAATTCCGCGTATTCGAGAATAAAGTTTTAAGGGGTATCTTTGGAGGTAAATATGACGATGAGTCGGGACAATGGAGGAATATCCACAACCAAGAATTGGAAGAGCCATACCGCAAACCTACAATAGTGAGAGTAATCAGGTCGCGAAGATTAAGACGGGCCGGACACATGGCGCGAATGGGCAACGATAGACCCGTGCGTAGAATTCTTGACGGTACACCAACGGGAAAGAGAGCGACAGGACGCCCGCGACGGAGATGGGAGGACAATGTTAGGTCTGACCTTGCGGAGATCGGATCGGGTGGTCAAGCGTGGAAGGAGAGTGCACAGGACAGGGAACGATGGCGGAGTCGAGTCTATGAGGTCATATACTTCCGAGTTCCTACAGACCAATAAATAGCAATAGTAATAATAGTATAGTAATGTAATGGCGCGGAAAAGGAGTTTTGATATGGCCTTAGACATAAAAACACAGAGACCACCAGGACAGCCACGTCGGAGATGGGAGGACAATGTTCGGTTTGACCTAGAGGAGATCGGATCAGATGGTCAAGCGTGGAAGGAGAGTGCACAGGACAGGGAACGATGGCAATGTCGAGTCGGCGAGGTCAAGAAATTCCGGGTTCCTACAGGCCAATAAATAATAATAATAATAATAATTAATAACAAGAAACCGCACATGCTGCAGCTAAACTGGTTTCAGACATTCAGTGGAATAAAAGACAGAAACAGCGCACAGGTGCCTGTTTGATTTACTTGAAGAAGGCTTTCGACACCGTTTGGCTAGAAGGCTTATCCTACAAGCTAATGAGACTAGGCATTCATAAACCTCTATTGTATATACTATACGACATGTTGAATGAAAGGAAATTCGTCGTCAAAAGTGGCAATGTGATCTCCAACATTACTTACAAAATAAAAACCGGCCTTCAACAGGGAGCGGTGTTATCTCCGATCCTTTTTAATATTTACACTAGCGACTTGATAGGGTCTCGTCATCAGGCTATTGCGTATGCAGACGATCTGATCATATATAGAACAGCACCAAAAGTTGAAATCATTGAAGGACTATTACAAGGGGATTTCAATGATGTTCAGTGATACTGCGACAACTGGAAACTAAAAATCAATATCCAGAAGTGTGAAACCATCCTCTTTAGAACACCACTGGATGAAGCTATTAGGGACACCAGGAAAATCTGGCGAAAGCTAGCTATTATGGGACCACACCAACAAACACTGGAATCCAAAAATGTAGTCAAATACTTAGGCATCTGGCTGGATCAGTATCTATATTTTAACAAACATGTGGAGGCTCGGCTGGCCAGGGCAAACGAAGCTTATGCCATGACAAGAAGACTCTTTCATAGTAGTCAATTTGACAGCAGAGTTCAAGTGATGTGCTACATGGCTCTCATCAGACCGATGATCATATATGGATGTCCAGTGTGGTTTAATGTGGGATGTAGCCTAATGGAAAAGATTCGGATTTTTAGAGACAATGCCTCAGGACGTGCCTTAACTTACATCGGACTCCTGAATCCGATCACCAAAAAAAAACTAACTAACTAACGAAGCGTTGTGCAGCGGGGCCAATATAAACAGAGTAGGTAACTTTATGATCAAGTTGATCCGTGTGCATCTTGCGAGATCAATGAGCTTGCCGAACGGTTTAATTTTTGGTGCGTATTATCCAAACAATATGTATTATGAGGGGGTCCGTCGCAATGGATTTATTCCACCAATAGCATTCCTCAGTCTTGACATGAGCGCCCTCATACAAAACGAATCCGCTATACCGTTGATTTATCACGTGCGTCGGTCGGGCATAGATAAGGGAATATATTATAATCGAGAGGGTGCGTACTCAGATGAAGAGCGCCTGCAGTTCAGTAGGGCAGTACCACAGAAAGACCGAAAAGACACGAATAAGCAACACCAGAGATTTTGGTGGCTGAGTGGCAATTAAAAACCTGTTTCCATATTAAACTGGCAAAAAAAAGGAAGTAATAATAATAATAATAATAATAATAATAATAATAATAATAATAATAATAATAATAATAATAATAATAATAATAATAATAATAATAATAATAATAATAATAATAATAATAATAATAATAATAATAATAATAATAATAATAATAATAATAATAATAATAATAATAATAATAATAATAATAATAATAATAATAATAATAATAATAATAATAATAATAATAATAATAATTATAATACTAATAATAATAATAATAATAATAATAATAATAATAATAATTATAATACTAATAATAATAATAATAATAATAATAATAATAATAATAATAATAATAATAATAATAATAATAATAATAATAATAATAATAATAAAAATAGTGATATTAAAAAAAGCTCATTAACTACGGAAAGCTTACATAGATTTAGCATTTCGAAGATTGAGTTTAGACGTTAGGTTTAGAATAGAGTTAAGTAAAAAAAAAAGTTTTAGTTAGTTTAGTAGTTAAGTTAGATATAACGTTAAAAACAATAACAAAAACAACGTTTTTTTGTTCTTCATTTTCTTTGTAACCAATTAAGTTCATTAAAATTGATGTAAACAAACAATCGTAATGTCGAAGGACAAATGTTCACGCTTTAAGCGTAGGCATGTAACTTAGAGAGTCCGCAAGGGACCAGTAAGTTAGGAAATAAGATACAAGCATAAGCTAGAGAGTTTAATCATCTTTGACTAGCGTGTAAGTTAAATAGAATAAGCGGAGGAAATAACAAATTATATGAAAAAAGAAAAATGAAAATGAATATTCCATGCCGTATATATGACAGTTTCGATTTTTGCATAGGCAAATATAATAGAATTTATTTAGGGAAAAGCCCTCCAAGAGACATTCCAATAATTCATTTTTACTTACAACTTTCATATATTGGTTTAGTTGTATTTAGAACGTAAATAAGAAGACCAGATATCCGGTTATAATTCTTTCAGAGGCCTTTACCTTCTACAGTTATAAACGACACAGAATAATTATCTTATGTTGATATAATGATATAATATGCGGTAAGCTTGAATTCAACAAATACATCCCCAGAAAATATACTCCATCGGATGTCAAATAATCACAACTGCAAAATTATTTCAATCACAAGTTCACCATCTCTGAATTACTGGATACTGGGCGGTTGGGTGAGGAAAACAAAATAAATCACATTTACGAAAGCTTTTGAACTGAAGGTTGTTTACAGTTTCGAATGACAACCGAAAGATTCAAAAATTTGTTTGTTGGGAACATATGGCATATTATTACTCAGAATCTGAACTGATACATTCAGCGCTATATGTTAAAGTCGTTTTAGCTTTCACATAAGATATCTGCCGACTATTACCTTTTATGCGGTACCCCCAAAACCCATGTAGATGTGTATTATAACTTGTTATGTAACATTACAGCGACGTTTCGTCGATGATATGAAGTAAAAAAATGTGTACACGCCTTATCTTCGTAGCGACTTTCAGTTTCGTGATCATTAAAGATAAGCGTTTGATGAGTGTGAACATTACCACTTAATAGATACGTCAATGAAAAATGATATCAACATTATTATGCTTTCTAAAAATATAATTTAATTTTTTTTTTAAATTTAAAGAGATCTTAGTTCTAAAGCAATTGACACAGAGAAAGACTAATGAGCTAAGATATCAAATAATGAAATAAGGTTAATTTAATTTTGATATTTCAAAGTATTGGACGTGTGTAGTCCTCGTGTAGTGCTTTGCAAAGCCCTACCATTTACCTCCCCACATATATTTACATACACATAACATCCTCATATTCCTAAGCCAATCCATAATTCAATGTATAATAATCAATAATCTAAATTCCCAACTAAATCAAATGCGTGACGAATAAACCAAATGTTCAGTTACCCCGCATACACACAATTCCTAGCATATTCCCAATTAAACCAAATGCATGATAAATTCAACCAGATGTTCATTTATTATGCATAAACACAAATTCCTCAAAATCCAAAATGCATATCTTTATACGCAGCTCATGATTATAATTTCCGGGAATTTGTCCAACCAAATTCCCATATAATTTCCAGAACTATATATCGATTGAAGCACACGACAAATCTTGTCTGTTCTTTTTGGAACTATTAACGTATTTTCATGTACAAATTTCGAACAGATTTAGTATAAAAGGGCAACGATTCTGTAATTTCAATGTTGAAATAACTTTGCCAATTTGCTGCAAGTACGGCAACAGGGGACATCGCACCAATTATAGGAACTGTCCTAAATATAAAGATATAGTTCAAAGATCGAGCTAAACAAACAGCCAGGTCAAAGTTCAGGAGACATGTGGGGGATTCTCTATACTACACGGAGAACCACCCACCATTTCCGGATAATTCCATCCAATTTCGTACGCCATACAGCGTGTCAAACCAACCCCACCCCCCCCCCCCTACTTACCTGTTCACCTGTAAAGCATATTACCACAAAGGACGCATAGCTAAACTCATTGTTCCATGCAGACAATGCATAAATGAGTTTAGCTACCCTTTTTTGCCATACGGCAACTCTAGTCCATGTTGGTTAACGACAACCAAATCCAGCCGGACGAAGTTGTCGCATCATTGCAGAACCGCTGGGGGAAATTATCAAAACATTCAATTAAATCACGTGATAATATTTCCCTAGCGTTACTTTGTCTTTTCCCAGTTCCTCCATCCGGATCAAACATCTCTTTTCTCAGGTGGATAGAGTAAACTACATTTTCCTCTCCTCCGCATTTCTTCCTTTCGATAGCCACACGCCCTCCGGGGTAATCATCACACCACACTGCCCTAGTGTGGAACACCTCGGAGGCCACATTACCACACGCACACTAAGCCAGATCAACCCCGAATTATTGCGCTCCTCGTTTTGAGTTCTTCATCCACTCTGCGCAAATCGGCGCGCAACGAATACGCCAGCGCTTATCCACCCCGAGGCGCATGGAGAAATGAAGAGCGCACAAGAGAGAGCGCAATGACATCGGCTGGCTAGTGCGCAAAATCAAAAAATTTCCATTATTTTTCATCCCCTTTTGAACTAGGGTCTTGCATAGACCATAGGAATAGGTCGATAACAGTCAGTACGTTTTGGGCATTCAAGCGATCGGTCAGTGGTTAAAATTAATAGTTCGTGTAGTCAAGTCTCAATGAATTTTTAAAGTTTTACCAGGAAACATCACAGTATTTGTCAAATGTAAATTAACATCTATAAATTAAAATTTATGCAGTCAACAACATGGTAACACCAGTAAAACAATATCAACAACATCATAACACCAGTAAAACAATAGTTCGTGTAGTTAAATCTTAATGAATTTTCCAAGTTTCACCAGGAAACATGACAATGTTTGTCAAATGTAACACTTACTAATTAAAATTTATGCAGTTAACAACATCATAACACCAGTAAAACAATATCAACAACATGAAACAATAGTTCGTGTAGTTAAGTCCTAATGAGTTTTTCAAGTTTCACTAGGAAACATTACAATATTTGTCAAATGTAAATTAACATTTATAAATTAAAATTTATAAATCAAAATTTATGCAGTCAACAACATCGTAACACCAGTAAAACAATAGTTCGTGTAGTTAAGTCTTAACGAGTTTTTTTTTTTAATTTCCGCAAATGAAACAATACAATGTTTACCCAAATGTAAATTAACTCTTATAAATTAAAATTAATTTAAACAACAACAGGAATCACCACAGTAAAATAATATAAAATAAATACAAAAGTAAAAGAAATACGTTTCTGAGTTTTTAATGAATTTATTGTTTTGGTCGAGAACTTTTGAAGCGAGCCTCAAAAAGAGTGGCCGCGCCGCATTCTTCGCCACCGGAATATCATCGTTGGGGTTTAAGTGAAACAGTGCTCGTGTCTTAGCACCAAAAACTAACCCCCACAGACATGCCACGCAAAATTACATCCAAAATTGATTTGAATTTGCCGATATACTTAAGGGACTGTTGTATTTCGCTACATAACCCCTCTCAATCATTAATCAACTAGTCTCACTCGTTAACCAGTGACGCCTTTACTCAAAGGCAATTAGTGCTCATGCCGCACTCATGTATTCATTCGAATGTCCCATTAATTGCCTCATTACCCAGAGCTACACCACGCTCATTGCACCATAAATACTCATGTTACACGCCCACGGTATCGTTCAATTCAGGCGGGCGATTAACTGGCGCCTATTGCCGCACGCCCCATGGCATCAGATTGCACACCGGCGATTTCACGTCCACCATTGAAACCCATGCTGGAAATATGACACCGGCAGCGTCACTGTGGCAAATAGAAGCAACAAAGTGTATGCAAAACCAACACCGTGACACAAGGTGTGCCAGTCGTACTTAACAACAAAACGTCGACCCGTTGAACGGAGCAAGCGCAATCTATCGTATTTCAAATGGCTTGGTCAGGCGCAGTCAATGTTTAAGCGGTGCGGATGAACTGAGCGAGGGAAATCGGTTATGATTTAGTGGAGCAAACGTTTAAGGGGGGAAACCTCATGTAAATAGCCTGTTTTTCAGGAATTTTTTTTTGAAAAATGTAATGCCTAGATTAATTTGCAATTTAAGGCACAATTTATTTACGTTATAATATTTAAAGAAAATATTTTTTAAGACTAATCGTTAACAATAAAACGGTGCAATGGCGGCTTGAAAACAGCGTCTTGAAAATGCGCCGTGCAGTATACAGGTCACAAAAATGATCTGAAACAAAAAATACAAAATGGGTTCTTGAGTTTATGCAAAAACGCATAAAATTGTTAATAACAATGTTTTAAATAAAAAAATAGAAAATCGGAGCTCGGCATGTTGAGGCCAAATATCTATAGAATTTCTATACCAAACTTCATAAAGATCGAATGATTAGTTTTTGAGCTACGTTGCACGGTGTGCGAAATTTTGCCTTTCGAGAAAAACGCGTTGAAAATTTGAGTAATAGAAAAATCGTGAAAAAATTCGTAATTCGTTCTAACTTACCGCAGTCATAGAGTAGACCTTCCTCATCTTCATACTGTTCCAATTTTTTCTTTTTTCTTCCTCAACAGCTTTGTGATACGTATCATTATACATTTTTTTTTGCAGTAAAGCATGTATATGCTGTATAAAACCGTCATAAGCACGTACACTCAATTCACAGCGTAAATCCATCATGCCGCAAAATAATAAATTTACGTGCCACGCCTAATAAACGCATCATAAACACAATTCTGCGGTTAATTTCAAAACTATTGTTTATAAGAGGTCCGGAATTAATCAGAACAGTCCCACACGCACATGTAACGGCGATTTTAAATCCTAATCCACGACTGTCTGTTTCTCCAAATTTTTGCTTTCGTTTACATGTTTTGCATACAGAAATATCCGATATTGCAGTAAAAACACTTATGAATTCTATGATTCGGTAGCAATGTGTAAAATTAATAATTATATAGCTTTCATTTTTTTAGCTGAAGAGCTCATTCCTTCACCCCCGCTTGCCTCTTCACTTACTGTCTCAGCACTCATTGGGTTGCATTTTTGAGGAACTTTTCGCCATCTAGGACGATTCGGACGATAATTAGGATTATCATCTTGCACTTTTCGACTCATTTTCTTGTTTTCGAATAAATGCTTATTTTAAACTGCTCTGCGAACGACTGATCTGACTCAAGAGACGCTGCTGAACCGACCTTTTCCAAAAACCGTTACTCACATACACATACACATACTCATACACATGCACATACACATTGTGTGTCTAACAAGCGTTGAACACACGCGTCAGGAACACGAAGGGGTCTCCTGGCGTTTGATGCCGGAAGATCAGGAACACGATGGTGTCTCCTGGCGTGGTTGCGCTGGGAACACGGCGCTCGCTTGGCGTGCAGCGACGTTGCTTCCGTGGGCTGGAATCAATTGCTAATATTTGGTTGTCTATGGACAAAAGATTACCTGTTAATGCAGAAATAATCCTCATCCAATGGAATAAATTATACGCCGGTTGCTTCCTTATAATAATCATAAACTTTATTTAAAAGATTGACTAGATTTTCTCTGATTGAGAAAGAACTCGACTGGACTGTTCAGAATGTTAACGAAGAAGAATGTACACCATAAACAAGTTTGTTTACGGTGTCACCATCACAACCAGACTATTTCGATACAAAATCAAACTAAATGTCAGCCAGTTGTTGTGGCCGCGTTCAATTGCGAATTCACTGGTTGCATCCAGAGAATCCGCAACACACATACACATACACATACACATGCACATACACACGTCGAAGACGGTAGGGATGACATCTGCTTTACATTAGTAGAGGCTCTAACACAGCCAGGTCAAACTTTATTACAAAGGAACCGAAAGGCCGAGCGTCCGACGAGCGCTCGACTATTTGAGTGCTCCGCCCAATTAGACTGTTTACTTTCTTTTGAAAATAAAGTACAAGGGGGTCTCGGATCACTTTCTACATTTTTTTCTCGTATTTTTGAGGAAATTTCCTATCAACTTAGGCAAAAACAAAAAATGGCTAAACAATTTCATTTTACATGAGGTTCCCCCCTTAAGGACAGGCATGGCCCGTAACCAATGGTATTCTCTGTGAAATGATGCAGCAGTTGCGACGTGACGAGCGGAGTAACAGGTAACCTCCGTCCCGCCCCGCGATGGAATATCTAAAAGAAAGTTCCGCGGGGATCAACGGGAATATGAGCCTGGCGGGAGGTGGTTTTAGTCGGTAAAAACCCGGCATGCCCCTGGATCGGTCTAGAGGTATCTTTTAAGATTTCCACCTTCCTACGGAACCAAAAAAAAAAAAAAACCCATACACATACACATACACATACAGACGTCGAAGATGGTAGGGATAACATCTACTTTACATTAGTAGAAGCTCTAACACAGCCAGGTCAAACTTTATAACAAAGGAACCGAAAGGCCGAGCGTCCGACGAGCGCTCGACTATTCGAGTGCTCCGCCCAATTAGACTGTTTACTTTCTTTTGAAAATAAAGTACAAGGAGGTCTCGGATCACTTTCTAAATTTTTTTCTCGTATTTTTGAGGAAATTTCCTATCAACTTAGCCAAAAACAAAAAATGGCTAAAAAATTTCATTTTACATGAGGTTCTCCCCTTAAGGACTAATGCATTTTCACGAATAATTTGGTTATATTACTGTAGTGTAACAACATATTCGAAATGACCATGAAGAATCATATCAAGTAAATCAATTTGCCCTTGTCAAAATTAGCAAGTTTCAGGTAACCAGCATTCGTTGCCGACAATAATTCGATTCTTTTCATTGAGTAAAAGAAACGAATTGCACCGGTTACGATTTGAAAGAATCATATGACAATCGCTTGCGAGCTTACTGCTAGCAAGTGATTCACAAATTAATTTGGTCAAATCGTGTCATTGTTCTTACACTATGCGCTAAGCTGGTGATAGAAAATTAAGTACCACAGTAAGCAGAATTATATGAGTGAATTTTCAATTATGAATGAAATAGCTTGTTAAGCAAAATTTGTATGAGCGGATTAAGAAATTTGTAAATAATTGAGTGATTGATTGGGAGTATAAATACCCCAGCATTTTGAAGAATAAAGCAATCAAAAACCAACAGAGTATTTGATTCGAACACTGCGGCGTCTACGCCATCCATTTTCAGCGAGCTGCGCTTTAAACAGCAAACAGTAGGGAAGTAGGGTTATAGACCAATCCATCATAATATCACAAGTAAAACAAATCTAAGTATTACCAGAAAACATATTATTTGGCGACAGCAGTCCCAGATATATTACATGGCGACTCTGCCAAGCTAAACAGCTTATACCAATATACCACATAACGATTAACTGATACTACATTACCAAATGGGTAAGTAGTATTTGATGATGACAGTTTCTATTTTTTTTGTATTACTTTCGGAACTTTTCTACTGTGCTAATATTAACAGCTTAGATATGGTACGAACTACCTGATAGGTTCATGTAGGTTCAAATTATGATCATATGATATAATTGTCAACGGTGGTTAAATTTTAAGGACCGATGTTGATTTTGAATAAAACACAAATTATTTAGGAAATTATTGTCACTTCTTTTTATTATGATAATATTGGTATGGTTCAATTATGTATGGAACAAAATATCGTCCAAATGTCCGCCGCGACCTCGGCGGCACACCTCCATCGGATGGTCGAAATTTTCGATGACTCTGAGGTATAATTGAGGTTCTATGCCGTTAATGTGCCGAATTATCTCATCCTTTAGCTCTTGAATTGTTGCTGGCTTATCGACGTACACCTTTTCTTTCAAATAACTCCAAAGAAAGAAGTCCAACGGTGTCAAATCACATGATCTTGGCGGCCAATTGACATCGCCACCACGTGAAATAACACGGCCATTGAATTTGTCGCGCAAAAGAGCCATTGTTTCGTTAGCTGTGTGGCAAGTGGCACCCTTCTGTTGAAACCACATATCGTCCGCATCCATATCTTCCAATTCGGGCCATAAAAAGTTCGTTATCATCTCACGATAGTGAACACCATTCACAGTAACTGCCTGACCGGCCTCATTTTGGAAAAAATACGGCCCGATGATGCCGCCAGCCCATAAACCGCACCAAACAGTCACTCTTTCTGGGTGCATTGGTTTTTCGACAATCACTGTTGGATTATCATTCGCCCAAATGCGGCAATTCTGCTTATTGACGAATTCACTGAGGTGAAAATGTGCCTCATCACTGAAGATGATTTTCTTCGAAAATTGATCATCCGCTGTTGCCATTTCTTGCCACCATTCTGACCATTGACGACGCTTGAAATGGCCAAGAGGCTTTAGTTCTTGAGTCAATTGCACCTTGTAAGCGTGTAAATGCAAGTCTTTAAGCATAATGTTCATTAACGACGAGCGTGAGAGGTGCAATTGTTGGGCACGACGACGAGTTGAGGTGGACGGCTCTTCAGCTACACTATCGCGAACAGCAGCAATATTTTCTGCAGTACGAGCTGTACGAGCATGCACTGGTGTTTTCACATCTCTTACAGACCCGGTTTGCTCAAATTTTTGCATGATTTTTCCGATTGTACGGACATTTGGACGATTAAATTGACCGAAAAAATCACGAAGTGCACGATATGGATTTTGATTTGAACGCCCATTTTCATAATAAGCCTGAATAACTTTAACGCGTTGTTCGATTGTGTATCTTTCCTTAGTTTAAATTGAGTTAGTCTGAAATTGAGAAATGTCAAACGAAATGCAGAAAAAAAAAATGACGTTTAGGTGTGGTTCACATTCAACATCGGCCTTTAAAATTTAAACACCCTTTACAAGAAGAACTTTTGTATTGTTCTCTCTTGACCTCTGAGGATAATATATTAAATAAAGAAGCGACTTTCGGGTAATCTGTGGCGCCATCTAATATACAAAGTCATTCGGATTGTAGAGTCTGTAATTATGTGATCTGATAGTGTTGCTGTCTATTTATTGATCACTCATGTGAAGCTATCGAGGATCAAATGAACTAAAAGACTTACATGATATTTCCACTGTGCTTGTGCAAGTAAATTATGTGGACGAAATAATTTGGCTTTTTATTGTCATAACATTTTGACAAACTCTACAGCTTTACATAGGCTTATAAATAACATTTCAATCATTTCTAATGTGCGGTATCATCCGATAGTAAGATATATTATGCTTATATAAGCTTATTAGGCAGGAGAGCCTCAACATGCTTTGATTAGATAAGTCCACACGTTAGGCTATTTAATTGTTAAGTTATGACAAGCGTGTTAAAAGTTTTAATAGAATTATCTGTAGACCGTCCGAATGATTAATTGTTTTCTCTTGCCTTGAGTTTGTTCTGATAAGGTAAACAATAGGCATACAACCAGTAGATACTCATGTGTTAGTTGATGCTGATAACTTTATTCTATTTATTCCGCTCGTTTGGCATACAAAGGACGCAGAAAAGGAGCATAAGCTCAAATGAAGGTCGCTGTAGAATACATTTCAGGGTTATTGTTTATTTCATTAGAATAATATTTGAGGGTGAGCGAATATATTATATTTTTTAGTAAGCTTTTCCCATTGTGTATTGGCATGCTTTGTACATGCTCTCTACAATAATTCAAATATTGAAGTAAATATTTCATATTCTTGGGGGAGTGGGAGCGAACATACAGGGCAAAGTCTGCTTTCCACTCGGCGAAGGCCAGGACCATCCTTGTCCGTGTTCAATCCAAGTTTACATGCAGTCTCCACGTGATACACCTGGATAGCTACTTTGGCACCCACCAAGTAGTGAACCAATGCATGCAGCGGCGTCCCGAGAAAGGTTGGCGCAAGGCTAATAACCTTGCCCGAAAAAACAAATTATTATGGCAAATTTAACAAGTCTCGCATATGGACCCGATACTGGTGGAGAGACTTGCTAAATAAGGCCAAGACCGGATCTCGGCTGAAAAACGTCTTAGACGGCGAATAGGTTGAGGTGAATGGGAGACTAGAGTTAGACAAACAAGATAATTCAATGTAGTTGTGAAAGAAAATAATATATTGTATCAAGTTGTGGTGTGGGTTTATATTGGATGAAGATTTTATCAACAGACTTTGATATAATCGTAGTATTGAGTTTATTAAAGGATGCTGTTCTCTAATTTCGGGCTCATGTACAGGAAAACAATAACGACCGATATCACGAGAATTTCAATTATTGGTAGGAAAAGAGACTATATTGTAACAGGAACTGTCTTGTGTATCCACCTGCGGGGAGAACAGAAGTACTATGTTATAATCAGGAAGATCGAAATCCGAAATATAGGTAGCAGTCATTAAGTTAATTTAATTATCACCCCCCCCCCCCCCCCCCCCCTAAATCTCGTGCCTGCACATGAATATCCTTTACAACATCAACATATCCTTTACAGTAGAATATTCCCACATACAATAGTTAAATAACTAAAATAAATTAAAACCCCTATTTCAAAAATCATACTGCAGACAGCCATGGTCTCCCTAATAGCCATAGTCTCCCTAATAGTCTTCCTATTTCCGTTTCCGCAAAATAAGAATCGTGGAAGCGGAACAAAAAAGGATATTAAATGGAACGACACGAGATTTTCACCTTGTTCATTAAGCATTCGACGCGTGCGGTTGTGCTACGGGAATAAATAAAATTTAAAACCAATAGTTAATAGAAAGAAAAAAAAAATTGTTCAGAAGAATTAGCGTGCAATAAATGTGAAAACGGTTTATGCAGAAGTGAAGTAATTATGTTCAATAGTCGGATTGTTCAATTAAATGTTATATAAAAGAAACAAATATTGTTCAGAATAATTAGCGTGCAATAAATGTGAAAACAGTTTATGCAGAAGCGAAGCAATTGTGTTCAATAGTGCGACAATTATTGTTGCACAGTTTATTGTTCTAGATCACCTATTATACGAAGGTTGCCTTTTATATTTCGGGATTAGAGAACAAAAACAAATATTGATCATCGAAAATCACTTCATTGTTTTTCAAGATATTCCCCATGAAGATCTATACACTTTTGCATGCGTTTGAACCAATTGTCGAAGCACTTTTGCCACTCTGATTGAGGTATCTCCAACAGATGCATTCTGAATGCAGCAACCGCTGCTTCAGGTGTCGAAAAACGTTGACCTCTCAGTTTGTTTTTTACCTACGGGAATAAAAAGAAGTCATTCGGTGCCAAGTCAGGACTATACGGCGGATGACCCATCAAATCGATGTTTTGGGTGCTCAAAAATGCAGTTGTCGCAGCCGATGTGTGAGAGCTCGCATTGTCGTGCTGAAGAGTGATCCGTCTTCGGCGGTTGGTTTTCCTGATTTCTTGGAAGACAACTGGCAAACAAATGGTTGTGTACCACTCAGAATTGACTGTTCTGCGTTGTTCTAGTGGTACGGTTGCGACATGTCCAGTTTTTCCGAACAAACAGGCTGCCATTTGCTTGGAAGTGCTTCGTGCGCGAACAACTTTTGTTGGATTTGGCTCATCTTGAAACACCCAGACAGTCGACTGCTGTTTACTTTCGGGCTCATACGCGTAAATCCACGATTCATCACCTGTCACGATGTCATAGACGTGTTTCGAAGCACCGCGACCGTATTTTTTGAGCATTTCTTTCGACCAATTGACACGAGCCTTTTTTTGGGCGATTGACAAATTGTGTGGGATCCAACGCGAACACATTTTTTTTTGACAGTCAAATGTTTATGCAATATTGAATGTATGCTGGTCCCACTAACGCCTAAGGTTGTCTCAATCTCACGATAGGTCACATGACGATCTTCCAATATCAGTTCGCGCACAGCATCAATGGTTTTCGGAACAACAACTGATTTTGGACGACCTTCACGAAATTCATCTTGGAGTGAACTACGACCACGATTGAATTCACCATACCATCGATAAACACTGGTCCTTGATGGAGCTTCATCGCCAAAAATTGAATTAAGTTCATCGATGCACTGTTGCTGAGTTAATCCACACCGAAAGTTGTAAAAAATAATCGCACGAAAATGTTGACGATTTAATTCCATTTTTGGGCCGAGATGAATCTTTTAAGTTACTGTAAACAACACAAATAGCGCTCGTATGTCAAAACGTTCTGAGTGCGTATAACCTCAAAAATGTCCAACTTTACGACAGAGCTGTCAATTGCCAGATTGCAACACTAGTGTTGCCAAATCCCGAAACATAAGAGGCAACTCTCGTACTTAGTCGGATTATTCAATTATATGTTATGTTATAGAAATAGTTTAAATGTTATATAAAGCCATAAATAAAACAAAGAAATAGTTTAAATGTTATATAATTTTTCATTTGGCGAAACGCCCACGACACCAAACCCTAAAGGCAGCAGAAATCCAAATCGACCACGTCTCAACATTCAAGACTGACCCGGGGTAAGTTTGGCGAAGAATAAAAATAAATTATAATTATTAAATTATCTTTAACAGGGTTAACTTTGTTCAAGAATTTCTGGCTTGTGGCTCTTTCAGTTACGAGCGTTGCACTAGATTGCAATACCGCATCGGAATGCGATCGCTATATATATTATGTCCTTATCATCATCATCATCATCATCATCATCATCATCATCATCATCATCACTATCATCGGCACTACAACCTGGATCCGGTCTTGGCCTTATTTAAAAGTCTGAGGCTTGTTAAATTTTTCATATTTTTATGATTTGTTTTTCCGGGCAGGGTTATTATCCTTGCGCCAATTATGTCCTTATAGCAGATTAAACTACTAGGGCGGGGCGGCAACTTAGGATGAAAAGCTTACCAGTATGAGAACAGCTACAGTGTACCAGATGTATGCATACATTTTATCCGGTTTAATTAAGAGATGACGACAGCGAAAAGTACACAGTGTATTAATCTGAGATTTAACTACAAACACACACAATTTGAGTCCCCAAAGAACTAGCGTCTTTGTTTTATCGTTCAGTGATCATGTCGAGCTTTGTGCCTGAAAAAGAACATTTGCGGCACGCTTTGCTTTTCTTATTTAATCAAAAGAAAACGGCTGTTGTTCATCGTTTGTTGGTAGAAACATATGGTGACCACCCTCCATCGATTAGAACATCTGAGACATGGTTGCGACAATTTACAAGTGGTGATTTCAATCTGAAAGACAGTGAGCGCTCTGGTAGACGATAAAACTGTGAAGATGAGCAATTGGATGCGTTATTGGATCAGATTCATACCAAACTCAAGTAACCTCCGCTCGCACTGTGCTCTGAGATTTTTAGAATTTTTGGGCTCACAAGTTCGTTCTTTAGTTCGTCTACAAATTAACGAATTTGGGTTGTTATATTTATTTTAAGGGTACATTCTCACCAGTTGGGTAAAATTTTTGTCAACATTTTTTTTTGCGGAATTCGATAGCTATAACTGTCTAGAATATCATTTTAAAAGGAAAAATCGAAATTCGTAACGGTTAAAAAGTTATGAGCCCCCGAGCCGACTGAGTCAAAGCAGTAAGTATGGCGAAATAACTACACTAAAATCTTTAAACGCGTTTTCTGGAAAACAACGTTTTTCGAGCTGGCGGCTGTGATAACTCAGTCAATTTTCAACGAATCTTAATGTTTTTTTTTAAATACGCCTAATTGAACTCTCTATCGCATGAACCACAATTATGTCGATACGTTGTAAATTGATTTTTTTATAAACAAAAAAAGAACAAAAACATTCATTAAAAGCGCACATAAATTTCAAAACGTCGCCATTTTGTTATTTTTGGATACATTTCATTTTTCGTGGTTCATGCCATAACCACACTCATACCAACCAGTAAACTTTTTCGATTTTTTCTTTCAGATAAATATTATGACCTGTAGGACAGCCGCCATCGAGGTCTTTTATTTCGCAGCGGTCTACGGTTTTGTAACGTGCTCCTACCTCGTTATCATGAAATTAATTGAAAATTTTTTAAAAGCTACTTAAAAGTACAATTGTGACGTTATTTTTTGCCACAGAAAATTAATTGTATTTACATAACCAAATTACCTGTAGTTCAGGGGAATTCGCTCGGCAGCTCTCCCAGCGGTGGTCCTCAACTCCTCGGAACTCCGAATCAGCAGGCGGCCGTGATTCCTGCCCGAGGAAATTAACCAGGGCTTGTACCAGGCGACCCTTGGTTCTGGAAACTGTGATGGGCGGCAGAAATGGCCCGAACCAACTTGGGTACTCTTATTTCAATCCAACTCCGCCGGCTTCCAGCTGCGCACAGTCCACAGAGACCTCCCCGAAGTTCAGCAGTCAAAAAATAGTCCAATTCACGTTATAAATGGTTCTCTTTATTTCTTCCTAAACACAACCGTGCCACCTCAATTCTTTAACTTTACTTTTAATTCTTTAACTTTATGTTTGATTTTTTAACTTTACTTTTAATTTGACAAAAAACAGGAACGGGCTTCTTCTCTTCTTCTTCTCACTTCCGAATCAACTCTACTGCAAAAAATCGATCAACGGAATTTTGCAAAAACAGTATTCAACTCGTTAAAGAATCAACTAACTGGGATTCAAAAACCGTATTCAACATCATATTAACCTGTTGTTCCTTACCCAGGTACACAAAAGACCTCTCTCTCGCTCTCCCTCAACATCCACTCCGAAAACAGAATTCGAACTTGCACACGATCCACACTCGAATAGGGGTACGTTCGCACACTCAACATGTGGATCGTCTACTTTTCCCACCACCTTACCATCAAATTATATTAAAACCAAGTTATATTAAAAACAATTAAATGATGGAGGTGGTGGAAGCCGCACGCAACACAATAAATATACCTGAAAAATCGCGTGTGTAGATTTATTACTTTCCTCAAAAAAAAACATGAAAATAGCCTATTTTTTGGCCTTACTGATGAGAATGTACCCTTAAGAAGAATCCAGTATTGATCTGTGATTTAATCTTAATTTTTACATAACCCCTTACAGAAGATTTCCTATTTGATTTGGTTCAATGTGATTTATGCTGAGAGTACCAAGATTTCTCCTGCACAAAATATCGGTGGCGGTAACTTTCGCTATAAAAAAATCTACAAAACTGTGACTAGTGAAGACAAAAACGTGGAATAATTACTAAATAATGAAGAAAATTAACGTCCAAGCTGATCCTTAGTGTTATTTTAGTCATAAAGTGTAATGTAAGTTGTGAAAGTAATGCCCAAGATAGTAGTGGCATGATAACAAAACAGTTGAGTTCTGATAGACGGCGTTTCAAAGCTCGCAGCCCAGTAACACAAATGGAACCAGGTAGAATTCCATCCCATAAAGGTCATGTTGTAAAGTTTCATTATAGCTTATTGACAACATTGGTATAGAATTAACGATGTTAAGATTTCTCTATAATCTCTCAAGATCACATTTTCATAGATTGACGAGGCCCGATTCTCTACGGTGTCGTCTAAAAACTCCCATAAGAATGTCAGTATCCACTGTGGTATCAATGCCAGAACGCAAGGTAAATCAACGACTTAATATAGTTGATGTTGCGATTTTTCAAAAATTGATGCCTCTTGTAAATGTACTTAGAGATCCAGGCTTTAGTGTTTATGATATAATCATTCATCTTGTTGCTTGCGTCGAGGACATAAACTTTGACGTTGAAACAGCCATACCAATTTCCAGAATATGAGAATAGAATGCACACCAGGGCACCTTTTACCAGAAGCATATTTCTACAGAGATTTTTTTCACCAATCGGTGAGCCTAAACACTTTTTTAAATGTCGGTAATATTACAACACTTTCCGATAGAAGTAGCTGTCAGATAGAAAGGAGCTACCATACTGACGGAGTACTGACTTTGTTGATCCAGTGATAGGCCGGTAAACGCCATTGATAAAATGATAGTATCGTTTCGAAGAGAACTGTGGCCTGACTAGGACCGATTCTGGAAAGTATGCGAAAGACAGTAGTTCCCCAAAATTATGACATCGAAAAATTGAAGTGAGAGATGTTTGAACTGGTCGTTTCAGCTGTTTTTCGTGGGCATCTGTAACGTGAAATGCAAGGCAGATCATCCGCAATACAAGCACGTAGTTCACCATGATCCAATTGATATGGTAGTCGTTGCTCTCTGTTTTGTAGTGCCCGATCGGCGGTAGTTTATGTGAAATACAAAGTTAATGGGCCCACAGTTCAGGATATGCTTGCAACAAAAATGACATAATGTATGTGGAGATAAAGCTGTACTGTGTTTCCTTCGCATAATTAAAGTAGTTTGGCGGATTTCGTCCTTAGTCGCAAGTTGATGTGTTCCGCCGAACACTGTTCACAAAAACGAAACACGGAGATATAGTTTTGTATTGAATAGTTATATTTATTTATTACGTTAAATCTACACCATTCGGAAAGTTATTTACAATGTTCTTCCCCACATATAATTTTCGCACGTATGCCTTATATGATTTTAGGTAACACTTTGTTTTATTTGAATTTGTCTTTTTTGATTGTTACAACAGCTTATGGACTTTCTACACTTGCACACCCGTTGCTAGCCTATAAGAACTCTTACAATGTGAACAAACACAATTCGAACTAAAATTCCACACGAGCGTTTTCGAGATTCTGATGGCACGGTACCACTCAGGAAACTTCTGCGAACTAATGCTTTTTATTTACTTTTGACGTGACAACGTCTTATAAATCGGTATACCTTGGGAGGCATTCGGAAAAAAGTTTGTAGCGCTACGATAACGATAACCGATAAGGCACGAGCCGCAGTGAGCGAGAGCGCTCTTAATTGCTCCTAAGTCAAATGCAGAGAGACAACGGGAATACAGACAGCGCCCTGCACTGTCGAAAACAGCTGTACAGGTTGAAAGTGTAAAGACAAAAAATACACAGAGACAACGCGAATACAGGCAGCGCCTTGCAGCATTAAATAAATCGGATATAGCTAAGAGAAAATTGTCTGTTCATAGTGGTTTCGCAGCGGCAAGTTCAAACAATGTTCAAGAACTACAGGTTGTAAACCTACAACAGCCTTCAGCAGCAGAACCCGTGTATTTTACAATACAACCAGTTATATCGGCGCAAGAGGTATGGGACATGAAATGGAACAAATCGATATCAAGATTTAAATTGATGCTTCTTGACAATGACTTTGGGTATGCTTGCTCTGTTTGCGATAGACTTTGGTTTGAACTCGATTTAAAACCGATCACAGTGCAACAGATGAACGTAATTTCGGACTGACGCACAAAAGAAAATCGACAACTGTGCCCTGAGGAATACCAAGTAGTTTGCAATACTTGTAAAATTTCGTTAAGCAAACCAAAATTAGTGCCTACACTTGGAGGTATTCGGAAAAAAACACTTTAATTTTGATTTAATAACTTGTATATTCATCATCATCATCATCATCATCATCGGCACTACAACCGGGAGCCGGTCTTGGCCTTATTTAGCCAGTCCTGAGGCTTGTTAAATTTTCCATAATGATTTATTTTGTCTGGGCAAGGTCATTAGTCTTGCGCCAGGGGCTCCCCGACGGGGAATCGAACCCCGGTCTCCCGGGTGACAGGCGGGTATACTAACCACTATACTATCGAGGAGCCCAACTTGTATATTCAATGTTACATATTTAGGATACCTTGTCACGAATATAATGTCCGAGCGCCTTGCGCCCAGACAACAAATTTTTTTTGTATACAATTTCGAATCACTTCGTTGAACCCCACGTTCGTTCGACACTTGACGTTACTTTTTCAATGTTTTGAAATTTCGCTGCGCGCACCGACCTCCTCGTTGGGTTCTCTAACTGGAATGTCTGGTAGTCGGAGTAGACTGAGGTAACTTCTCTGGGGATGATTCTGTGGCGGTCCCGCCAAACCCCGCGGTACGCTTTCCTTAAAAACCCCCATAACATCCATCTTCCCATATAATTTCACCAATGCAATCGCATTCGGCACACAAAAACGCTGCACGCATTATATAGATCACCATCTGTAATCTTAAAATCCCTATAAAGAAAACTTACCTTTTCATGCATCCCTTTGCATACAATTTTCTGTAAGAATTCTTCATGACCTTTTTAGGAATTCCATAACTCCCATTGTTTCCCGCCAATGCATTTGCATTTGCCCCAGAAAACATTTCCTTTTCCAAGGACATGTAATGCTTTCAAGCATTATCTGAAATTCCTAAAATTGATCCTTAATGTGCATATGCACCATAAATACCAAACATTCGATACCCTTTGTCTGAGTTAAAATACTATGTCGTCAGCTTGTTTTTACAGCTGCAACACTAGCGATTCAATAGACAAACAATGATGCATTTCTTTCGTCGCCACCACTAATTGCTTGGCATACCTAAATGCAAGCAAGGGATACGTTTCGGCAATTAACCCTAGATACGATATACAAATTCCATGGTATAAAGTATCGTATCCCATTAACACCTTTTTTCAAACGTCCGTCATAGCGACGTTGCATAAACATGACCCTCATTACGGAGCGAACCATTTGGTCGCCTTTTCCTTTGTTCTCGCCGACTGCCTTTCTCGTCGTTCCACTGCTTTCAAACACGTGCAACAACATTGAATCTGTTCGATCGCGCACATATACCACTGCACCAAAAAGATCGCATTTTCTTAGTGGCCACACCCTTAAGAGAAAAAATTCTCTTTCCCCTCCATATCTCACCCATAATTGAAGATAGAATTCAAGTGAGAGTTCTATCCTCACCGAGTCTTATCCCAACCACTGAACGGAGCGGTCGAGCCGTTCATTATCCCGTGTAGGGTGTGCTCGGAGTGCACACCCTGGAGTTGCAATCTTCCTTTCCCCCGTAGCGTGCGAGTGCCAAAAAGTTCCGTGAACAATTTAATAGTAATAATAAGTTATAAGTGAAGTAATAAAAATGCGGTGATCACCAATTAAATCTGTGCGTTTTAATGTGTTTTCTTTCCTCCCGGACTTGCAGCGTTTTGATTTTCTTTTGTTGCCTCTTCCGTGTAACCTTTTAGTGACTATTCGGTTGGCGGAACATTGCCTTATAGTGATGATGAAGGAGGAAGTAGAACTCGCACCCATGCCGGTGCCACGACTTCCTCTCCACAATTCCATTCACCCCACAGTTTTCCTCTCCCCTTCGCTGGTGGTGACTTTCTCTCGACCGAGAATCTCTCCACCAGTGCAGATCATGCTCACACATACAGATGCGGAGGTTATTGTCCGCATGCTGTAAATCACTCTGTGATCAGAATTTCATACCTCTAATGGATTGCTTACGTAAACAATCGGGTGAGCGTTTACGTCTAGGCGATCATGGGATAATGTAATTATCGTTGTTTACATAGCCCCAAAGGAACAGCACTTTCGTTTATAGCTGTTGCATCGCCGTGGCCTTTGTTTATGGTGAAGCATATTGCGGCAGGGACAAAGGTTTTGTCGTCGGATTGGCTTTTCGGCAATTAGCTTATCGCCGAAGACGTGATGTTTGTCGACATCTGGGGCAGCTGTGCCAACCGTTTGTGTATATCCAGTCGATGGATTGGTACACAATTTCTATGCTGGGTCATATTCTTCGATCGCCGTGCAGGCCTAGGAAAATTGGTCGGACTTGTTGCCCAAGTATCTGTGGGTTGTTGACTCCAGGATGAATGTTACCTTTTGTTTCAGGTGCAAAGGAGGACTTTTGAGGACACCTGTCTGTGGGCACGCGTAATTTGGATATAGGTGAGTATGTTCCTTAGTGGAACGACGATATCTCGACCTATAGTGGATTGTGTGGTTCGTAGAACCGCCACAGTAGTACAATCGAATTCCGATTACAGCAAAGTATAGATATTTCA
This sequence comes from Microdon myrmicae, assembly GCA_963931805.1. Classification (NCBI taxonomy): domain Eukaryota; kingdom Metazoa; phylum Arthropoda; class Insecta; order Diptera; family Syrphidae; genus Microdon; species Microdon myrmicae. The sequence goes on along the minus strand of OZ007497.1, from coordinate 181,997,722 downwards.
GTGTTGCAGTTAAACGTTCTATAAACAAACGGTACACAAGTGCCATCGGGTAACTTACCAGAAGCGAGATCAATAAACTCAGAGGAGTTTTATTTGTTCTAGCCATCCTTATGTTTGAGTATCGACTATGTCTTCAACTTGCCAACACTCTTCATTCACGGCCAGTAGCGTGTCTTGCCTACCAATCTTTAGACAACTCGGTCACTGAATCCTCCGACTCTCTTCTCAAACAATCAACATACTCCAGCACAAAAACGTTTGCACTAAAGTAAAAAATCGATCAATGGACAAACACCGAAGTACAACCGCATATGGAAACAAATCAAGTGAAATTATAAAAAAGCGAATATTATTGTGTAACACGGTATGATATTCAACGAAAAGATCTTCAGTATTTTGCCTTCGTCGGCGTCACTTCACTACATCGCAGTGACGTATTTCATTTAAACCCCTCGGCGTACCGGAGAGAAATATAATGCGTAAGAAAAAGTTATTGAATATCACTCGACGAAGTTATTAAGTATACAAAAGTGCATTGTTAATTGTTAGTGAAATTCGGTGAGAATTTAATAAATATTGGGTTTTACATAATTTCCGAGTGCTTGAATTATAGCTTTTTTTCAACAAAAAAGCAGTCCAACGCTCTTCGAGAGGAGCTCAAAATCTTAAGGAGGCTGATTCCTTTCAGGTAATAAAATGTTTGTTTCATATTCTAGACGTATCTTTAAATCCAATAAAAACAAAACAATTTTATGAAACAGTTAAGGGGAGGTTCTCATCAAGAAACTTTAAAAAAATCAATTTTTTAAAAATTTTTTTAAGCTTAAAAAGTGTAGAATAAGTCCCCAAAACCGTTTTTCCGAAAGAATTTTTACAAAAAAGTTACAGCATAAAAAGGTGGCCCATCTTTTTAGGTGAAAATTGAATTTGCGTGAGTTAATTGTAATGGACGGTGTTGTGATAAAAAGAAAATTTAATTTTTTGCGGATCGAGGATCCTTTATTATCTATTCATGTATACAAACTCTCGCTGATTACAGTGATTTCTTTAATATTTCTGCTCCCGATATGGTCCGACTCTATCTTAATAACAAATGAAGTGAATGTCATAGTTTCCCTCAAGTATTTATAGTAATGTTCTTCAGGGTTATTTCTCAATTTCTTGATAAGGAAGTGATAACGATGATGTGGTCCAGTCAGGGTCATATCTTAATCTCTTGAAGAAACGTGATAGGGCGTGATAACGATGATGTCGTCCAGTAATTTTCCAATCTTACAAGATGCCGGCTGAATGTTGATATGGGTTTGGTAATCGTGTGTGGATTTGGTGTCTGGTGATGATGTCATTTTTGTCGGGTGTACCCGCTTGGGTCTTCAAATCGCGCTAGCGTGTGATTTGAATGTCTCACCTGTATGACCATATTAAGGTAAAAATAATTAATGTATTTGTTAACAGAGGTCGGAAGTATACTATGACTCAGTACTTTTTGGGGCAAGCGCATCTACATACACAAATATTCATGGTTTTAGAAAGTAGCATCTATTTGTAGTTCATCACGTGCTGTGTTTTGTAGTAGTTGTGTTAAAACATTTTACTTTTATTTTTTATAAGTAAATCATTTAAAGAGAAGAATAACGAAACTCATCCAGGAAGAGATCGTAAAAGATGATTTGCTGGGAGTCAATTTAGTGTAGAGTGTGATACGGAGTTTGTCAGCACATCAGCACACAAGTTTAAAGATACGGATTATGATGAAGTTAACGTTGATAAGACAATTTATAATTTTCTAAGTAAGATTGTTAGATGCAAAACCTGCGATGGTGTTGTCAAATTTTGAAAAACAAGTGGAGCAGGAGTAGTTCAAGACTTGAGAAATAGCATTTAAGTTAGTTATGACGTGCTCGTGCTGCACTTGCAAATTATTGTAATTCAAGGGCAGTTACAAATCGTTTTCCTGAAGTAAATCGTCGGGTTATGTTATTATATCTTTAAGACTGCTTATAGCTAAAATAACATAATTACAAAATCTTCGCCCAGAATCATACAACGATTAGCAGTGACCGAGTGCGGACATGTTTTCAATTCGGCGATCGAGTTATATGAAAAAAGCTGCTTTATGAGTCGTGAGTGGTTGAAATATAAAGACTATTTATAAATAAATAAATTCCACTGAGAAAAACAGCCAAAACAACGTTAATATATATAAATATAATCAAATAAAAGAGAACGAAGCCACGTGTTGTGACAGTTCAAACAAAAAACACCGTTTAATACAAAAAGTGTGTGAGTAACACGTTAACGGTGTTTACGTGTGATTGCGTGAACATTGTGAGTGTATGTGCGAGGCCACAATCTGTTTGTCCTTCACGCAGTAAACAAAAAAAAAAAATGAATACTTTCCATAATACGGACGTAGATCCAAAAAAAAAAAAATACAATAAAAAAAGGTGAGAACACGCGGTCCATAATATGGACGTAAAACAAATGGGTGCCAAAATCGGAGAAGACAAAGTACGGACCTAAATCTAAAGGCGAAACACCTTAGAACAAATGAAAATACAGATACAGGCACGTTGATTGTCAACAGCGACGACGAAGACAACACCCATGGTGCCCAGTACTCAGGGGCTGAAAACCAATTCAAAGAATTAGCTGTCAGCGAAACAAATGCAGACGCTAGCAATCAGATCAAGATCATCAACAGACTCATCCTTGAGATTACTTTTGAAAAACAACAACTGGACAAACAAATGGAGGAAGTTGTTAAACTAAAAATCAATTTGAGCCAGAACGAGCGAAAAACGAAAATGGTACAACAACAACAGCAAGAACAAAGACAATAACAGCCCGCGAAGACAAAGAAAACACGACAAGATAAGGAAACCCAACAGAAGGAATCAGATCAACAGCAGGAACCATCTCAGCAGATGCCAGTCAAAAAACGGAGAAAGTACCTCCTATCTACACCAGTTACATGGAGAAAAAGGATCTCATAAAATTAGGTGAGTTGACATGCAAAACTTTTAAAACAAAACGTATAACTAATTTTAAGATAAGTTTAACATGCGATGATTTAGAAGGCTATAGCAAACTGAAATCGGCATCGGGGACGTACACCACTAAATCGAGGAAAACTGTCTCCATGCTCCTCACGGAAGTCGATCCTTCATTTACTCCCGAAGAGATGCTCGAAGAACTAAAAAGCTTCGAAAACGATACCCTGAAATTTACAGGTGTTAAACCATTTTCTACAGAAAATTCTAGAAATCGCAACCGTAAGTTGCCTTTCTTCATTGTATCGTTAAGCACCAATAGTAAATTTGATGGACTGAGATATATTAAATACATTAATCACGAAACATTAAGTTGGGAGAGCATAAAAACGTCCGACCGCTTATTGCAGTGTATGCGCTGTCAACGCTTCGGCCATCCGGCAACGAACTGCAATATGCATTTCAGATGCGTCAAATGCCTAAATACTGGCGCAAGACTAATGACCTTGCCCGGAAAAAAAATCATTATGAAAAATTTAACAAGCCTCAGGACTTGCTAAATAAGGCCGAGACCGGTCCCCGGTTGTAGTGCCGATGATGATGATGAAATGCCTAAATAAGCATATCATTGGAGAATCCCCATTGGGCAAAAAACAGCCCCCCGATAGATATGAACTATCCTGTGTTATCTGTAACAACACAGGTTACCCTGTTAACTTTAGAGGTTGCCCTAAGTACCAACAACTAAAATCAAAGTTAGAAGCCAGAAAGAAGCAAGTTGAAGAAGAGAAACGGATGAAAACTCACTTTTACAACAACTTCGTGGCACCAACTGTGTCATATCCCCAAATGGCAGGTGGAGTAAAAAATGCACCAATCTTTGAACAATCATGCAATATCATTAAAACGCCTGCTCCAGAGGCACAAACTGATATAACAGCTATATTACTCTCCATACAAGGACAGTTTGCTGCGGTTGATAAAAAATTCGAAATTATCGAAAAACAAAAACTGACGAAACAAGTGGCTCGAACAAACATTATCTATTCGACCTTGTTTCCAGATGAACCCACACTTTAATCATAATGTTCACTTAACTCTAAAAATTATTGCTGTGAATGTTAATTCACTAATCCGCATGGAAAGAAGGTATAATCTGAGCAATCTGCTGGAAGCTGAACGTCTAGCTGTGCTTTTGGCACAAATTGGGCTACCCAAATTATAAAGTAATTAAACGAGATCGTCCAAATTCCATTCAGGGGGGCGGGGTCGCTGTCTTAGTTAAAAATGGTCTACAACACACAGTCGTCTACAGTGGAGATGTATACAAGTTCCAGTTACTAGAAGTCTGCATTATAGATTTTCCTTTGAAAAGTCAAAGGCTCTCTGCTTATGCTCCCGAAGCTCCACAGTGTATATAGTTTATCAATGAACTTGATATACTTCTTCGAAATCTCAAGTTAGACTCGGAAAGTAATTATTTCTTTATGGCGGGAGATCTCAATTCCAAGCACAGTGCTTGAGGTAACCTTATCACAAACACAAGAGGCGACGTGTTGTTCGATTGGTGGCAAACAAACGCTACCGAACATAAACTAGAATTGTACGCTACAAGTACACCGTCATATCCAAGAGGAAATACCTTCTTGGATTTGCTGTTGCTGGACGAGCGAATACAATTATTAGATACGGATCTAACTACTCGAAATTGTCGTCGTACAATCGAGTACGATAGCGATCATTATGGACTTGGTGCCGTAATACATGTCCCAAACGATCATTCACTACTTGAGCAGTATAAACAGATACATTCTTTTAATTTCGGAAAAGCACACTGGTCGCGCTTTGATCGGATAATAAAAAAAGAATTACGCTCCAATGGCATAGATCCACCAACTGACAGAAATCTTCATAATGATGAAATTGATCATTATCTTTCGACGATGAATAACATTGTTACTAATGCAATGAATCGTTCTATCCCAAAAGTGTCTCACATGTTGAGCCATACAAACCGATACAGAAACTCAACGATCGCCCAACTATATAGGCAAAAGAGTATTCTGCTCTCCAAGCTAAAGCTGCTCTACAGACAGTTCAGCGATCCAAATAGCCAGGAAATAAAAAAATTAAGTCATTAATTACAAATCTTCAAAAACTGATTCGTGACAATTATAGACCAGTAATTAATGAAGACTGGAACAAATGAATTCAAGCCATTAGACCTAGTGGACCGAATATGTGCCCACAAATAAATAAAGTCTTTCGAAGAAAAGATTATAATGAAATTCCATGTCTGCGAGTTCCGCGGACTCCCGAGAATTGTCAAACTCTGCTGAATGCAGAACTTACCCTGGAAGAGTTCATAATAACGAAGAGTTCATAATAGTCGAGGAAACACAAAAAAAGGCGAACACAATTGGTGCTTGATTCGAAGCAGTGTATAGATTGAACGAATCGGCTCATTCTAACCTTGACCTGGAAAATAGAGCTCTTAAAAAACATATTTCGCTACCTAATGAACTTAACAATTAGCGTCTCTTAAGTCGAAGTTGCATTATCTTTAGTGAAAATAATAGAGCGGATTCCCCACTTAGAAATCTAAACACTAGTATATTTGTAACCAAACATGAACTGTATTCCAAACATTGTTCTAAAGCATTTACCTCTTGAAGTAGTGAAGGTTTACACTATTTTGTTCAATAACGCTCTAAAAAATGGATATTATCCAACCCAATGGAAATCTGCAGTAATCCATCCCATCCCCAAAAAGGGCAAGGACAGGAGCAATCCAGCCAATCTTCGCTCGATTGGTTTGCTTCCGAACATCAGCAAGGTATTCGAGAAAATTAGTTTAGTTTCCGATCGCAACGTGACACAGTTCATGCTGCGACAAAACTTGTTTCCGACATACAGTGGAACAAGGCGAAGCGACAATGCAAAACGAGAAACACAACACTGACACTGAATTGGATTTTGAACACGTATCCAGAAGATTCGAATTATTATTTCACCTTTGCGGACACTCTGGTTGTATATAGAATATCTACCGGGGAGATAGAATTTCTCCGTGAAAGGAACTCGACGAAGTCGTACGGTAACCGCAAAACACCGATGTTCCTTTTCTTAACCACTGTAAGAAGGTTACTTGTAGCGACTTTATCTTCCGTCTTCCGGGTAACAATCGTTTTTTTTTCTTATTGACCGATCGTACTGACGGTTGCACACAGACTCTCGATAGAATCTCCAAAACCGGACGACGTTCATACACACACACACACACACACACACCCTTATCTCTCTTTCGGTTATGCAGACCGAAAGATGGATCCATTGTTTACACACAATAGATCTTTTTTGATACACATAAGGTATGCTGCGCAGTACATTTCCTGAAAATCATAAACAATGAAAATGTTTATGATCTGCGAGACCTGATTGTGTGGATGCGTGTATAAAATTCTTAGAACCTTGTATTTAGACAAGTGTTCATTTATGGTCAACGATGGCAAAGATATTTTGTATACCTTATTGCTTCGTTACCATGGGATTGTTCTTTGTTTTGAGTAGCACATTATTTTCTTTGTACCGTCATGGATTTTTCGCAGATGTGGTATCTGGATTCCATGATTCGCCCGTATATGCATTTTGGATTTAATGCAGTTTTACAGGTACTCATTGGATTGGGTATGTTGATTTGGATTAATCAACACATGGAGCTTCACATGAAGATGTATCCTGTTAATGGTGGGGGATGGCCCCCCAAAAGGGTGGGGGGGTAGGTGTTGCGTGTAACACCTCTCAGGCGCACTGCTTTCTTTCCCCCTATCCCCAATTCCCAATTATTTTGTTATTTTTTATTTTTTATTTTTATTTGTATTCCTTGTTATTATACATAACGTTTTGATTCGTTTTTTTTTTATTTTGCTTATCAACCCCCTATATATGTAATTAAAAAAAAGTTATAAATAATTGTAGTGTAACAACATGTCCATGAAATGACCATGAAGAATAATATCAAATGAATCAGCTGCCCCTGTCACAATTAGCAAGTGTCAAGTAACCAGCGTTCGTTGCCGACAATAATTCAAGGTCGATTCTTTTCATTGAGTAAAAGAAACGTATTGCTCCAGTTACGATTTGAAAGAATCATATGACACCACCTTACGAGTTTGCCACTAGCAAGTGATTCACAAATTAATTGGGTGAAATCGTCATTGTTCTTACACTATGCGCCAAGCTGGTGATAGAAAATAGAATAGCATGATAAGCAAATTGTATTGATTGAATTATGAATTAAGAATGAAATGGCTTGTTAAGCAAAATTTGTATGAGTAGATTAAGAAATTTGTGAATAATTGAGTGGTTGATTGGGAGTATAAATACCCCAGCAATTTCGATAATAAATCAATCAAAAACCTATTGTGGAATTTGATTCACCAACTGCGGCGATATCGCCATCCAATTTCAGCGGGCTGCGGTTAAACAGCAAACCATAGGGAAGCTTTATCGTAGACCATCACAGATTACGAAGGTTATACCTTTCCAGCCAATTACCCCTAAGGGCGATCATATACATATCATTACATGGCAACTTCGTACAATAACTAAACGAAGTCTTACCATTTCTTAACGACAAAATCCCCCTTGCATTACATAATACATGATATTGAAAGGATATCAATTATTGGGACATGTTATAAAAACATTAGTTATTGTACACCGAAAGGCATAAGAAAAATGATAATCTATAATTTACAGAGCTTGCGAAGAGCCAGTAAGTTAATGTAAGTATGACATTTGTGAAATAGAAGTTAATATTTAGTCTTAAGTAAAATCTGTAATTGAATTGTTAAATAAATGTGGAGATAAAACAAAAAAAAAAAAAAGAAAAAAGAAGCAATATCCAGGATTCTAACGAATCTGTTAACTCATGCGTTTGGAATTTGGCGCCAAAACATCTTCATTGTGGCTTAAAACAATCGAAATTGCAACGTATATAGCGGTCAGTATGTTCAATGAAGGTCACATAATTCTATTAAAAACTATGGATTTGTTGGGAATCCCAGTTGGATCGGAGGTGCACAAATGTGAGAGAATAGCAGATGAGAAGCGTATTGCTGGAACAGAGAGAAGAATGACTGATTATGCAAAAGCAGCTGCATCTTCAAAAAAGGTCGATCAAGTGAATAAAATGGAAGAGTATGAACAAGAGAAAGGACAACTGTAGACCCTTAGCTGATTAGCCGAAAAATAACTTATTTTACCACAAACTGTTTTTCACATTGGTCTCCACGATATCTCGAAAGCTACTTGAAGGATATCCTTATTTTTTTAATTTAAAGTAAATTACATTTATTATAATATATAGAATATAAATGTAGATTTTTTTCATAATTTTTGTTTCTATTCAACGTAACAGAGCAAAAAAAAAAAAAAAAAATGCGAAAATCGGTACCTAAAGTTTGCATGTCCACCATTTTGTTTATTGTTTTTGTATTGTTTTTCTTGAAAATAGGTTTAGACTCCGGCAAATATTATATAATTTCAAAGAACTTTTTGTTGTATGATTACAGACGATTGCAATCAGCAATACGATGGCGACCGATTGGATACCTTTTTTTCTAATTGTCGCACTGCGCCATCTATTAAATCGACAATTTTTAATATTTTTTACTAAAAAAAAATTTTATGCATACCTAAATACTTAATAAATATGTGTTCAAAATTTGACATTGATATTTGCTTCCGTCTTTGAAAAAAAATTCAAGAAAAACACATAATTTGTGGGTCTCTAGACGAGAACATCCCCTTAACATGAGTATTACCCATTAAAAGCTGTACGGTGTTCTCATCCATGGATCATAATTATTGTGTTTCGGGAAACTTATCTGATCGCGATTTTTATCTGAAATTTCATGAGTGGGAGGTACATTGTAATTTACTACTAATACGCACTTAACAAAGCAAAACAACCATATGTTTATGTTAAAGATCTTGTAAATAATATCTTTATATATACGAGCAATATGTATGAATCAAAATACTTATTACTCGTGTTCAGCAGTGCAATCAAACTTCAATTATACATGATTCTAGTTATATCCGCGTCACAGATAGCAAAATGCACACCTACAATTATCGGGAGAATTCTGTGCGCCAATTGTTTAATTGAAGTCATTCATATCAGCTGGCAGCGACTGGGGGTACGATAAGTGGATTGTGTCCACTTCATCAATTGGCTGTTGCATCTATTAGTTTGCACTAGTCAATAGCGTAGATATTGTTGTTGATGTTACTTATAATTTAATAGTAATCAGCGAGTAAACAATTCCCATTAATGAGGTAGTATACGTGGTGTGGCGAAGGCCATTGACCGACTATAGCAAATTTTTATTTGTATACATTTTGGCTAATTGATATTTTTTATTGCAGATAAATGCCTAGAATCGTTAATTTTGTAGCATGAAATAAGTTTATGTGTGACTAAATTAAAGAAGTATTTAATGGCTTAGACATCAGATGAGCCTATATAATTATTTCATGTACGGACCTACATAGATCAGATCGTGGGTTAAACGACAGAAAATAGTGGAACATTTGCTATAAAGTCATAGGACTTATAGCTGTCGTTTTTATTGATTCATTTGTGCATCTCGACATACATCTCATTTGTGCCGAATTCTTACAATAATGTGACAGTTTCGCATCGACCACGGGTCCTAACGCCCTGTCGCACGGTGAAGTATCACCCCATCAAACTATAAGCTTCGTGACATGGTCGGGATAAATATCTGACTGAGATTCGTTTATGTGGTAAGTCGGTCTCAAGATAAGACATTGTAGCGATTCTAACAGATACACACAATTCACAAGCGAAATAGTGAAGAGCACCGAACGAAAAATCGAATAAGAAAAATACATCAGAACCGTATACCAAGCGATAAAATAAAAAATAATTCATATCAGTGGAATATAGTCGAGTTTGGAAATCAAATTCAAAACACGGTCAGTAGGTTGGTGTGTAACGCTTAGGTAAATTTTTTTTCGTGATTCGAGCTGTCATAGCGTCAGTTCGAATCACACGATCTTCTTCACTATTATTTCAAACGCAATAATTGGGGACTACGACGTGATCTTGCACACACAGCATACACTTCCCATAGTAAAGCAGAACTTCACACACGGTCACGACTTCCGCATAGAGCACAGCCTCCGACGTTTTCTCGTTTCTCTCTCGTTCGTCCGTCGTCCGCATACGAATCTGATCGTAACGAAGTTACTGCGGCGGGAGTGTGTAGCGATTCTAACAGATACACACAATTCACAAGCGAAATAGTGAAGAACACCGAACGAAAAATCGAATAAGAAAAATACATCAGAACCGTATACCAAGCGATAAAATAAAAAATAATTCATATCAGTGGCATATAGTCGAGTTTGGAAATTAAATTCTAAACACGGTTAGTAGCCTGGTGTGTAACGCTTAGGTAAAAATTTTTTCGTGATTCGAGCTGTCATAGCGTCAGTTCGAATCACACGATCTTCTTCACTATTATTTCAAACGCTATAACATCACCGAGTCACACTGTTACATTCCGCGATATCGTCGGGAGAAATGTTCGCCTATGTTTCGGTTGAGTAGCTGATGGCCCGGACTGAAATGGAGATAAGCCATGATGGTACTGTAGCGGTTCTAGGAACCACCACAACCAACTATAGGTTGAGATGTCCTTTCCGCCAAGGAATATATTTACCTTTATGCATTACACGAGTTATGGTTTTTAGATGTAAACGTCGAAATAACAATCAGAATACCAATAAAAGAAAAACAGCGAACAATTAAAACACGAATTCCTTTTATTATTATTATTATTATTATTATTATTATTATCATTATTTTTTTTTTTTTATTATTTTTTTTTTTTTTATATATATTTTTTATTCTAGTCTTTACTGATAAACTGAAAGACCTACGCAAAAGGGCTGAATATCAAGACGAGCTAACGAATAGATTTAGCATTCTAGAGAATGTGAGCAGTGAGGAAGAGGAAGCTAATAGTGTGAACACTAAATGGACATCGATCAGAGACACAATCAAACTAACAGCCCAAAAGGTATTAGGATTTAAGAAAACAATTAAGTCCAAACCTTGGTTTGACGATGAGTGCAGGGCGAAGATCGAAGAACGTAAACGCCTCAGAGTGATCCACTTAGAAAGATATGAAGAAGTCAACGCAGAAAGATACGCGACAATTCGGAGAGAGACAATGAGGCTCTTCAAACGCAAAAAACGCGAATGGGAGAAGACTAGGATCGAAAAAATCCTAGAAAATTCTAGGGCAAAGAACATCAGGGGTATGTATGTCGGCATAAATTCAATTAGAAATGGCTACCGAGGAAGAGCCAAAATAATTCGAGACGCAAACGGCTGTCTGGTCACAGAAACAAACAATGTCGTGACAAGATGGAAGCAGCACTTTGAAAACCTGCTCAATGTACGCACCCATCAACCACAGATAAATGTACCAAGCGTACATACAGCTGAGCCTCAGATCCCAGAGCCGTCTCTCAACGAAGTTGTAGACGCAATAAATCGAACATCATGCAAATATTATGATAAATAATCGAACTTTAAGAAAGTCGTCAACGCACAATCGAGTTCGTTCTCGAAACTTTGTCGACGCTCGACTGGTAACGGGATTTTTTAACATCAGGGGCATCGGTTTAACCAATACGAATGTAAACGCCGCCAACCAATATTTGCAAACAACGAAAACTGATATCCGCGTCTTCGCGCGGTCCGATCTGGAGTGCCAAAGAATAGAGGGGTTAGAACCCAATAATATGGACATCATGTGGTTGAGGGTCGTGCAGAGAAATTTTGTTAAATTTCTCTGTTGTTCCCCGAATGACGATCAACCGGCGATATTTTTCGAACATCTTTCATGTGCCGTCGACTGGATACAGATCAACCACCCGACTTTTGAAATGATCGTCCTTGGCAATTTTAATGTACACAATTCCGACTGGTTAGTGCATTCTAATACAACCGACGAGGCTGGGAGGCTGGCGGAGATGTTTTCGCTTAGCCGCAATTTCACTCAAGTCGTGGATGAACGCGATTGCCGGATGCTCGAGATGATTTTGCGAACGCCCTGGATCTGTTTTCGACATCCGAACCGAGTATATATATCGTAGAGGTTTCTGCGCCACTGGGAAACTCAGACCACTGCTTGGTATCGGTCGCGCAATCACTTGCATTTCAAGCGACTTAAGCAGCTTAGCCAACTGTGGAAATATGGGGCGGCTAACTGGGACGATTTGTGAGATTTTTTCGCATCCTTTCCAGTGTCCGATGTTAACGTTTGCGCGGAGTCAGTCATAGAGATTATTCTTTCGGGATGCAGATCTACATTCCACATTCCATCAAACGATGTTCATCTGATAAGTCTTGCTTTGATAAAAAATGTGAGCAGATTACAGCGGCAAAACTTAGAGCTTTTAAACAATGGCGCTCCATCCCACCGATGTTAACAGAACGAATTTTGTTAGAATCAGAAACGACTGATACAGCGAGGAAGGTCTATGACGACAGAATGACCAATAAACTGTGGCGGTTCAGCCAAACCCCACGGCCCACTTACTTGAAAAACCCCCATAACTGCTACCCAACTTCCTTAAGTTCGCTAATGCAATCACATTAGCACCTTAAATGCTTTACGCATTAAATAGACCAATTCATAATCTAAAAGTCCCTGTAAAGAATCCTTACCTTTCATGCATCTCTTCGCATACAAATTCCCTACAAGCATTCTTTCCATTATACAGGTGCATAAACCAAAACCTATTCGGTACCTTCGGTTGTCAGGCAAATTCCAACCTTCACACACCTGCACCGCAATCTCCCCGCAGCAAAAACATTTCCTTCCCAAGGATAGTTAATGCTTTCAATGCATTACCTGGAAATGCCTCCAAAGAATTTTCCCTACAAGGGCATTCATACATGTATCAATGCATCTCTGCATTAGCGACCCAGAACCGAATTTCCAATTAGTGTAGATATTCACACTACAGTTCAATCCTGGCGTCGCCTTAGATGACATGTACAATTGACACAGATGGTGTATACAAACCGTCATTGTGTAATCATCTGAATTGCTTCCCAATGACTTGCAACTATCGATACAGCTGCAAGCACTTTACCCGGAAATGCTTCTTTCTGCTCCACTTCATAGACAACGATCTTCTCGATCCCTTTGTTCTTGCCGCCTGCCTGCTTTGTTTTGCCATTGCCTTCGCGCATGGGTAAACAACACGCATCTAAACGATCACACACATACCACCATGACTACGAGACCTGGTTTTCTATCCCACCAGAGAGACTTTACGTTTCTCTGGTGGTAAGTAAAAACATATCCTTGGTGGAGGGGATATCTACCACCGCACCACAAACCCACCCCCATTAGCGAGTCGGCTCTGCACGAGCTGTTTATCGCGGAGTCTTATTACATCCGCCGACCACCACGGTCGTGCCGCTCCCTCTCTCCGGCGCGCGACGGAGAAGCGTAGGTCGTGTCGAGAAATAAGTGTTTCATCTAGTTTAAAATTTATAAAAATCAATTCAATATTAAATATAAGTTCTAAGCGAAATATAAGAACCTTTTATGATAAATAAAAAGTGCGTTTCGATTATTTACTTCTGGTGGTGCCGATCGTTTAATGTGGACAGCAAACGTGGCGGCGTTTCGTTCCTTTGTCGGTGTATTTATTTCTTCCGTTGACGGACAATTCGCGCCGGAGCTGTATAGTGAATGATGGAGGAGGAAGATGAACAGAGTGTCCGCGTTAGGCACAATACTTCCTCCCCACAAAACTCCTTCAGTGCCCGACTGGTCAATGGCAAGTGCTGTAGCAGCAGTAACTTTGCTTCCTCCTCTTTCCTCCGTTGGTGATGGGCAACAGGACGTTAGTCACAAATTCAAAGTATAAAGCTAATGTGTTCGCGAATTTATTTCCCGCGAATTTCAGCCTCGATCCTGGCCTTTTAGAGCCATCTGTGATCGCGCCAGTATGGCCTTCGATGCAGGACGCGAGGTTTCGCCCGCGCACTATTCAACGTGTTCTACGTAGAGTTGGACTGAAGCAAGACAACCGACACGAACGGAATACCAGCAATAGTCCTTAAAAACTGTGCTCCATAATTGTCGGCGGTTCTTGGCAGACTCCTTCGCTTATCTCGCGCACGGAGGACATTTCCTACCTGCTTGAAAATCGCTCGAGTTCAGCCAATCCCAAAGAGGGGAAAAAAGTGTCTCCCACAAAATTACTGACCGATAGCATTATTGTCTATGTTATCTAGGGCAATGGAAAAGGTCAATGCCGAGTTAATTAAGTACTTGGAGCCCAACGGACTTCTGAATGATTGTCAATACGAGTTCCGTGGCGAGCAGTCTACGGGAGACCTTTTGACCCTTATAACCGATATATGGACATCTGTGATTGAGGGGCATAGTGAGTCAAGGACGGTCGCATTGGATATTTCCAAGGCTTTTGACCATATGGATTTTCCCAGTAGCTTTGCGACTGGACGAAGAGCTTCCTCGAAAATCGATCGATCCGAGTTGTTGTGGACGGCGAGTGTTCGGGTTTATATCCTATTAATTCTGGGGTGCCTCAACGTTCCATTTTGGCTCCAGCATTGTTTTTGCTTCACATAAATTATTTGTTGGAGTCAACGGGTAACAAGGTGTTAAATTTTGCGGATGGTAGTACCCTTGTTTCCTCTTTTTCAAGTGAACGGCCGATTAGTGCACCAGCTAAAATGTAACCAGATCTGAATCGGGTCCTGGATACGGTCCTGGATTGGGGAAAGGCCCATTTTCACTTAAATGCAACGAAGACGCTATATTCAACATTCACGGTTCCACAGCAGACGATGAATGACCAGACTCTTGAATCTAGGGAAAGCATAAATTTGCTCGGCGTTACGGTCTGTGAAAATGTGTCGTGGCATAAACACGTACTAAACATTGCCTTGTCCGCCTCTGAAAAACGGAGTTATCTTTTTAGAGATAAGAAAGATTTTACTCCGAACCAACTTCTTCTCCTGTATAAGTCTCGAATTAGAGCCGCGCTCTAATATTGATCCCATGTTTTGAGCTATGCTCCTTACCATACCTTCAACC
This sequence comes from Microdon myrmicae, assembly GCA_963931805.1. Taxonomy (NCBI): domain Eukaryota; kingdom Metazoa; phylum Arthropoda; class Insecta; order Diptera; family Syrphidae; genus Microdon; species Microdon myrmicae. Next base: position 181,982,541 of record OZ007497.1, on the reverse strand, counting down.
TACTTGAGGGTATATATAAACGAGCGTTCCACCTGATCGGGGATACGATGTTTCTATTCTATTCTTCGGAGATTCGTGATGTTTTTCCACGCAATTCGGTTTATTTGCGCTCAACAAGACAAGTCGGCGGATCGTGCAAATTTGAGGTTAATCTCCCGGCGGTGCGAACATCTCCGCATCAGAACTCGCTCTGTTACAGAGCGGGACAGCTGTGGAATTCCTTCCCCGCCCAAGTGTTTCCGGAGCGTTACATCCTGCAACTGGTCAAGAAGAACAGTCATTTGATGGCATCTCGGCGCTATAGGTTCGCCTCTCATGAGAGAAGTGTGGGGGGCGAAGTATGGGTGTTCACTTCTTGCCCCCATCGAGTTTACTGTTGCTCCGCCGTAAACTGTTCACAGTAAGAGAGAATAAAAGGCAACATGCCGTCCACAAGGGGAAATTAAAACACACCGATATCGTTTATTGCTCCTCGATAGTATACCCGCCTCTCACGCGGGAGACCGGGGTTCGATTCCCCGTCGGGGAGCCTCTGGCGCAAGACTAATGGCCTTGCCCGGAAAAAACAAATCATTATGACAAATTTAACAAGCCTCAGAACTTGCTAAAAAAGGCAAAGACCGGCTCCCGGTTGTAGTGCCGATGATGATGATGATGATATTGTTAATTATAATTCATTCCTTTTTTTTATTGTTAAATGAAGGTTCACTTTCGGCTTTATACTCTTATAAAAACTGATGCAGGTGTAGCTTACGTTTAACATACACAAAGTGTCCAAACAAAACAAAAAAACTCAATAAAACTGCAATCGCGTCCGATTACAGTACCGGAATCGAAGCACACACGATAAAGGTAAATAAAAAATAAGCAGCACACACTTCGACTTTCACTTTGACTCACGAATCTTGACTCCGGGGATGCGCCCACCCCCGAGCGCATGCTACGGGGGCTGAAAGAAAACTCCGATGATGAAGTGCGTTCGCACTGGTGGGTGAATTACGACTCAATGATGAAAAAACTCCGACCTGTATTCAATCCTTAGTTAAGGTTGAGGTTCCGAGGAGAAAGAGAACATTTTCTTCCTTACTGGGTGTGACCAATGGAAGGCGATCTCTTTATGCAGTGGTGTGTATGTGGGATCGTACACATCACTGTGTTTATCGATGCATTTCAGCAAAGGATAAGCGAAACCTACAACGAGGGAAAAAGAACAAAGGGAGAAGCGACCTAAGGCATCGGTCTGTAATTAGGGTCAGCTAAATAAATAAGCTGCAACTCATTAGATATGAAATGCATTTGGGATACTTCAAACAATTTGGATTGTTTATCGTATCCCCAGAATGCCTGCGGTAGAACCGAATTCTTTTGTTTGCACATGATGGGTGCTGAAGAATTTGGTTTTAGCGGCTATTGCGCTAATTGTTTGCAGCTGCGTCAATAAGCTGCCTTGAGTTGCGTTGTCGTTGGACAAAAGAGTCGCCAGCCAATGTGTATGTAGGGAAAATTGTTATACACATGGTGAGGCTGGGAATAGCCGACGCTAAGATAAGATTCCCCGATTATGTGGTTACTTGGTACGGTAACCAAATTGATTTCTTTCAGGCATAATGTTTGACCTTTAAGGAATTCTTCTAGGAAAATGCATATGAATTATGAATGCCTGAGAATCATTTAAGGAAATTTTCTGCCGATGCGTTGATGCATGGAGAATGCCCTTGTGAAAGCAAATGCCCCATGCGGGGAGATTGAGGTGTAAATATGGGTTGCGAATATGGGGGGTTCTTCAGTTGAGCCTTAAGAACCCCCACAGAAGTATAATAAAATAAATAAAAATAAAAATAGTGCCACGTTAGTAGATTAAGATTGAAATCATACTCCATACAAGCTAATTGTAGATCAGAACTCTTGCACGAAGCGAAACCGCCATTTCCGATTTCAGGCTACCTGGATATTCCTTAGACACATCGTTATCGTGGGAGAGCCGCATATTGCAAACTGGTTCTTAGCTATTACCACAATATTGTCGAATTCTTTGAAGGCAAGACGGAGATTCTTCAGGCAGACCGGTTGGGAACACGCTGTTAGGTGACGGCTGCTCAGGGAGTTATTATCGTATTAGCCTCTATGCTGCACGGAATGGTCGGGAAATGGGGAGCAAGATTCAAATCAAATATTAGAAGAGAAATGAGAAATGTGGTGCAGTATGTGTACTTATTTTTTAATTTTAAACAAGCGTATTTATTGCTCTGGTTTGACTAAACGCAGTATAAAAAAATCCCATTGAAAGTGTATTACAGAACTACTCGTTGTTTCGTGGTTCTATTTATAGATTTTTAGTACCGCGAAATTTAACTAGTTCACATCAACAACTTTCACAGCTATCGCAGCGGGACAGAAGTAATTAGTACGTTTATTGATTTATTGATTAATATTTACAATAATATAAGCCCTAGAAAGCTTCTTCCCAGTTTCCATATATTATTGTATTATCAATTTAATTTTTTCGTCCACTCTAAGGCTAATGTGGTGTACTAAATAATTATGCTCCAGATTCACTCTTTTGCCGATAACCTATGAGAACCTTACACTCAATTTTCTCTAGCAATATCAAGAAATCAATTTAACTAACAATATAGTTTCATTCACATTCGACTGCACAATGAGTTAATGGGAAACTGGCCATGAGTTTATTGGAAATTTGCAGTCAAACGTGTAATAACTACAACTTCAAACGCCGCAATAAAACCTGCAATTACTTTGGACGCGCAATATATTAAATTATGTAGGACAAATTTTTACACCCACAGCTAAAAGGTAATATTCTCAAGGTTAAGCAGCCTATTCTGATTGTTCGTTTTCCGGTATGCCGATGTGTCATGCAAGAAAAATAACAAATATGTATTAGCCCTGCATAAAAAGTACAGCGTTAATGAATACAATACGTTATCGACCTTTAAAATAAATCGCCCCAAATTAATTCAGTCGATAGTGGTAGCCTTTACTATGCTACGAAACCAGCAAATAAATGACAATTTTATCAGTTAAAAACAATTTAAAAACTATGATGACATTAATCAAAAACTATAAAAAATAATTTAATATCGATAACGATCATGATTTTATATATGACAGAGATAGATAAAGTTCTTCTACTGGTGCAAACCAAAAAATTTCTGGTTTAATTGGAGCATACTTATTAATTCCACAGTAATTTGCGCGAATTTATTGCATAGTCGGGATCTCTTCCAAATATTTACATCGACACTCGGCTGATCTGCATAAACTCAAGCGCTATATAGTTTCTAATGGTTGTGCGACGTTTCATTGAACGGGCCATCTAAATATAGTGTCCTTACTACATTTGATGTAATGAGTACGTTCTGCATGTTACTTTATGCATCCACTGCCAAAGTGTTTATCTTTTGCCAGAGGATCTTTTGTGAGCGCCACGGAAGCGAGAGTTTACAATTTTGATAGGAAATGTCATACTGAGAGGATGATTGTATCATTTGTGATGCTGAAATTTCCCACTATTAACTGCCATGCGATAGACAAAATTTTTCATTATTCCACGAAAGAGTCTCCACGAAAGAATCTCCTTTTTGGTGTAGTTGGAAACGATACTCCACACACTCCAACAAACGTTTGGTGAATAACTATGACATGCAAATCTTTCAAATAAAGTCGATTTTCTGTACCTTTCGGTTTCGACCATTCATTGCGATACTTACTAAGAAAAATATTGCACTGGAAGGCGATGACGGTGTAGGGATGTTGCTATGACACGAGAGTTTTTCGTCGATGAATGCAACATCTTAGGCTTAAGGTACAATTTCTCGACTGTTTCTCATCATAAATCAACAATGAAGAGTTTTTTCACCACGTTTTTTTCGGTTTTTCACCACTTATACCCATATTTTGAACTCTGCCCGACAATAAATTAATGCTCCTATTCTTTCCATGGATACTCCCCATTACAGCCAACTCGTGTCACTAGCTCAGCCAAGTCAACAATCGATTTCTTCCTCAAGTCCGATGATGTTCACTCTGCGGGTTCACCTACAGTCTCCTTTATATTTCCTTCTGATCATGGTTCCGTTCACACCACGATCCAAATCCCCCCTCTCGACCCACTCTACTCGTCAAACCCTGTCCCAAATTTCTCCAAAACAAAATGGAGACATGCCAATAGGGACATAGCGATAAGTTTCTCTAACTTGTATATCCCGGAAGCATCTAACCTACTCCCTACTGAAATTGATCAAGCATCTGTAAGAATAGAGCAAATTCTTAAGGAGGCTCTCAGCAATAACACCCCGATAACCATTCCTCACAACTATTTAGGAAAGCCTTTGCCCGGCATCCTAACCAAATTATTGCGCCTTAAAAAGCAACTCCACCAAAAGCTTCATACAAGATACTGCCCCTTTATTAAAAGCCAGATCCAACTCCTACCCACTCTGATAAATGAGCAGTTGAAAAAGTTCGCAGATGAAAACTACATCTCCACACTTAAAAATATCAAACCAAATCGTGATCTTTTCAAAAACATCAATTAATTAACTGGTCGTAAATATAAACCCCGAGTTGATCATCTCATCAACCCAATCAGCAATAATATTGCCCAGTCCGATACGGACATAGCAAATTGCCTCGCAGAACACTTCTCAAAGATTCATCAGCAAAATAATTCCCTCTCAACTTCTGGCTTCGAGGACACCGTAAACTAATCCATCTCAAACAGATTATTCCCCTATTTTACTCCTTTCATCGATGAATTTAACAACACAAACATAGCTACACACCCCTTAGATACTACAACTTTTCTAACTGCAGACGAATTATCCGAGATCGTAAGATCAGGATATAACAAAAAGTCAACTGGATTAGATGGAATCCCACACCTCCTATTTAAAAAGCTACGCCCACCGAATCTACTTCCCATCCTCGTTCTTCTTAAGCATATGATTAATGCATCACACTTCCCAGAGAACTGGAAAACTGCGGTAGTAATTCCAATTAAGAAACCCGGTGGTAGTAATAACCCTTGCAATTATCGTCCAATGTCCCTATTAAATACACTAAGTAAGATACTTGAACGCAAGATCTATCAAAATCTATTCTCGTTTGGCAATGAGAACGCTCTCATCTTTAACTCTCAGTTCGGATTCCGTTAGCGAGAATCCACATGTTATGCTCTACTAAAACTCACACACGATGTTACAACCGGTCTCCAAAACCAAAGCCCTACCGTGTATGTCTTGATATTTCAAAGGTGTTTGATTGCGTCTGGATCGCAGGGCTTCTGTACAAACTGCACTCCATATTTGGTCTAAACTCTCACACAACAAAGCTCTTAGCCTCTTATCTTTCTGACAGAAAATTTGTTGTGAGAATAAATTCTTCTGTCTCAGAAGCTCGCAACATAACCGCGGGTGTTCTCCAAGGTTCCATTTTAGGGCCAATCTTATATCTGCAATATACCTCAGATATTCCTCAACCCTTATCTCCTAATGTTGTAATGCTGAATTATGCTGATGATACATTAATTTACTCCAGCAGCAAATTTGTTAAGGCTGCAAGAAACCGCATAAACACCTTCCTCCCTAACCTATCAATATACTTTAATAAGTAGAAAATTCACCGTAACCCAAATAAACCGCAGCTCATAGTGTTCAAGGGCAATGACGAGCATTGTACAAACAACACTAGACGCTGCCACAACAAAATAAAAATTAAACTAAACAACACTCTGATAAAACCCCCGAAAACCCTAAAATATTTGGGAATAACTTTTTCTAATAACTGGTCTTTTTCCTTCCACATTAAAAATTCCCTTCATAAAGCCACAATTCAGCTTAATCTCTGTAGAAGAGTAATGTGGAAACCTAATAGTCTCTCTCACAAAGTCAAACTGCTCATCTACAAACAAAATATCAGACCCACACTCACGTACGCGTGTTAAGTGCATCAGTGACGTCATAGACAAAGATGGGGTACATGAGGTCATTGATGCACTCAAATCAAAAAACGCTATCTATTTATTAACTCGGATAACCCCCAGAACGACAATGCAATTAACTGCTCATATCGGCATAACCATTAAACCACAAAAAGTAATTAATTGCATATTTCAGAGCAATTGACAAATCGATGAAGAAATATCGGCTGACGCCGCAGTACAGAGCAATTGCGAATGGAAGTTAAAATGCGTAAATTAGGTCACTGCGAAATGAAATTGCGTTATCGTCATCGGGAGGGGTTGACCCCGAGCTGACGATAAGTGGTAGGAAGAAGTTAGCAGGCAGTCTGTGGTTGGTCATAGAAGTGAAGCCTGCTTTGGGAGTCGAAGCGAAAATGTTAGTGGTGGAAGTTGATCAGTCGTGGTAGTGAGTAATGAAAAATCGAATAGAAACGAGGAGTCTGTAAAGTAAAAGATCAGTGAAGAATAAAGGAGAAATAGGTGGTGAATCAGTGACGTAAGGAAGAAGTGCCTAATTGTTTCGATTAATAATAATATATGTGGTCAAGTAAGAATAGCATCAGTGCAGTAAATGAAAAGATACATTAAGAACTCAAGATAAGAAAAAGCACCATTCGCATAGAGCTCGGCTAAAGTGCACAGAACAATGAGAAAGTGGTAAAGAAATAGAATAAAAGCTTTTGGCAACAGTAAATGAAATAAACAAGTAAGATTGAATTTATGTTACTAATATTAAGGATCGTTGTGAACTATAAAGTGAATAAGTTAAGGGGACATTCCGATTTGTTTGGTTCAAAAAATAATTTTTTTTTCTTTTTTGCTTAATGGATAGTTTTATCCCTCAAAAATAATATGTTAACATTTGGAAACGAAATCTTAGGCGGTTCCAAAGTTATAGGTCATTAAAGGGTCGGGTCTCCCTGACCGCAGCCTAGTATACAACTCGCACGAGGCACGAACAGCGAGGAAAAAGGCGAAAATGCAACTGGAGAACCAATTTGAAGTCGTGGAAGGAATTGTTTATGGTCCAGGAATAGATGTCTAGCTGTTAGTATAAAAAATCCCGATGATTTCATGAACAAAATCACTTTTATCTTTTGTCTAATTTATCTGCAAACTTTGAATGCGTTTTTCTCGAAACGGCTTTTTTGAGTGCGGTGTAAGCGATAATATGAAAACGGTGCATGCGATTCTTATGAAAGTTTGCACACATATTTTTAACAAGTACACGCAAATTGTGAGTTAATTACTTTTTTATTTTTTTCTTTATTTTTTTAGTTATAACTAACAAATAAAGTAAAAAAGGGCCGAAAAATCAATTTTTTTTCAATAGTCCGCCATTTTGTTGTTTTTTATCAATTTTAAAATTTTTTTCACTCACATTGGGCCAAATGTATTTAAGCTCAATAAACCTTTTGCATTTTTTGTATTTTTTCACCGGGGACGAAAATAACCACTACACGAGCAGAACTGATGGCCAACTTTGAACACCTGGGTGGCGCGGGGGGGGGGGGGGGGGGGGGCATTTCCGGTTCCGGAGTGACTCGACAAAATTTACAAACGTAGTCGAAAGGTGAATAAAATGATTAAAAAAATAGTTGTTATATCTTTAATACTTTCCCTTTAAAAAAAATGATGAAAATAACCTATTTTTTGACCCGACAAATCGGAATGAAATTTTGTTAAATAAAGTTTAGAGAAAGTGTAAAGATCAAAAAAAGAAATTTAAAAAAAAACGAGAAAAGCAAAAAGAAGATAATAAATAAAAGATAAGAGTGACTGTTATATACTGGTTTCATTTATTCCTGGAAAGACTCGTGGAAATCATAACTCGCGTGTCCATTGTGGTTCCATATCACTCCCTCCCAAATGGAGAAGTTGCGAGCATTGGAAAGAAAAGGCCTTAGGTATGTCTCTGGATTACATCGTCGTCCTAACTCCTATAAGTACTATAGTAACGTCCAGCTCTACAATACTGCTGGTACAGAGCGCCTCGATAGACGATTCCTCGAGCTGTCTATCAAATTTATGGAAAACCTAAGAAATAATCCCAATCCCATAATAACCTCACTCTTAGCGAACCCTCTAGATATCAGCACTAACTATCCCAACTGCCTCCACACAAGACTTATGTTCACCTCAGTCAGACTGATAAATCAATCAAACGAGATCATATACCACAACACTGAACTTACCCCCAACCAGTTTAAATACTGTAATGTCCAACAATTTTCCAACATTCTATGTTTTTCCAACGAACAACCGGAAAGAAATACTCTACCTCTAACCCATAACTGACTTCACTCCACATCCTATAATTCTTATATCCCCTTAATTATAAAACTTTGTTTTGTTTATAGCTCATTTTATAATAATCAGACTAAGTTAGATTAAGTTATATTTATAATTAGGGTTAGGTTTAGATTAAGTAAAGGAAAAATAAGAAATTCCTGGTTTTCTGACCTTTTCCAGGAAGACGAAACCCTACTAAATGTATAAACACACATCTATCCTGTAACTCTTAAAACATTGTTTGGAAAATGTATGTATTATTATAATCATCATCATCATCGGTACTACAATCCGGATCCGGTCTTGGCCTTATTTAACAAGTATGAGGCTTGTTAAATATTCCATAATAATTTGTTTTTTTGGGCAAGGTTATTACATCTAAACAGTTGTTACAAAATTAATTTTAAGTCACTGTATCACTGAAATGTACAAATTAAAATTACGTTTAATAAATACAGTTTAAAACAAAAAAAAAAAAACTTTCCACGGATTTCGGTGGTGACCGTCAAACGGTGCGTACGTGCTATAGTGTTTCAACTAAAAAATAATTAAATAGTGTAATAATGAAATTTTACATTCATTCAGTGAGGCGAAGCAAAATAAAAGGAAGAAATCCCGATGGTCATGTGCGAGAAGTCCCGGCAGTGCAATATATCATAAAAACAAATCAAAGAGTTCAAGGGACTACTATTTTAACGTTCCGTTCCACGCAAACGCAGGATAGTCAAAATAAAATGGATAATATATGATATAGGATGGGGGATGGCAGCGGACATACAGGGCAAAGTTATTGATTGCTTTCAACCCGGCGAAGGCCAGGGCGATCCTTGTCACTGTTAAATCCAAGTTGACATGCAGTCTCCACGTGACATCCCTGGATAGCTAATTGGCACCCGCCAAATAGTGAACCAATGTATGCAGCCACATGGTGAGAAATGTTGGCGCAACGTTAATAACCAGGCCCGTAAAAACGGAGCCACTCGCAACCAAATTGACCACGTGTACGAACGTACCGAGGTGCCAACGTCGACTCGGATCACTATCTTGTTGGTACAGTTTTCCGAGCTCGGATTGCCTTACGGAGACGTATTGCATCCGCGGATCAGGTTCGAATTAACACGGCTGCCTTACGCAATGAGAATACCAGGAACACCATTGGTCATGCGTTAAGACTCGCCCTCGAAGAGCTCGACGGAGGGAGAGTAAGTCCTGGGGCCAGAACGGCGGGCGTAGAAGTCATTAGTACTCCCAACTCTATCTTAGGCAGTAGTCGTGGAGATCGGAGCGCCTGGTTTGATGATGAGTGCAAACTAGCGACTGCACGTAAGAATGCTGCATACCGGGCAATGAAGCAGTCTCATAGGACGCGGGTACACGAGGAGAAATACAAAGAGCTCAGAAGATCTGGAAAAAGGCTTCACAGACAAAAGAAAAGTGCCTGGGAAAAAATCGAGTCTGTGAAATAGAGAAAAGTAGAGAGCGAGGGCTGCACCAGGCGCGGAAGTTCTAGCAAATAATCCGCAGTATGACGCGGTACACACCACGCTGCACTTACTGCAAGGATAAAGAGGGTAATCTGATCACCGATCCTGAAGGCATTCTGGAGCGATGGGAAGTGCACTTCAATGAATTGCTAATTGGTCAGCTCGCAGAAGAATTGGAGGCTCCACCAATGCAAGATCAAGAACAAATGCTGCCGTCACCAAGCATTGAGGAAACATTAAAAGCCATTAGACAGCTCAAATCAAATAAAGCCCCCGGAGCTGATGGCATACCATCACTGATGGTGAACTGATCAAACAAGTAGGGACAGCGTTACATCACGCAATTCATGAGATCGCGGTGCACGTATGGGAGCAAGAGGAGATACGTCATGGTATAATTTGCCCCATACATAAGAAGGGAGATATCACACTGTGCAGCAACTATAGGGGGATACCATTGCTGAGTACCACCTATAAGATACTTTTGGCGGTTTTATACGTTGTTCAAGTGTTCCGCCGAACACTGCTTGCCGCAGAGAAAACATACATACACAGAGCGAACGCGGTTACAAATGAAACACCAACAAAATTGTTTTTAATTTTTATTTTAATCGTAGTTGTCTATTGTTATTTGGAATTATAAGTTTCGCTGCTTTTCTTACGAAATAAGTGCCGAGTAAGTTACCGAAAAGAACGTTCTTATCCTATCTAAATAAACATATTGTAGGCGAAAACAAATCGACTCACACTTAATACGACACATTTTTACTTTTAATGACACGAGAGTTATCAAGGATTCTTGGCGCAGATTAACCACGTCGGCGGGGTTCTCTGGTCTCCTCTCTGTACGGATATTCGATATATTCTTCTCGTCCCGGTGACGATCAGAATTAGACTGCCTGTCTGCACACAGAGATATCCAGATTCCAAACTGGTATCCGTATCTGTACGGAAAAAATTTTCTATTCGATCTGCTAACAGAATTCCGGAAATCTCTGTTAGCAGCATGCTATTTCATCCCAGGGGTAATTTCCTATTTTCCTGAAAGGAGAAAGTCATTCCTTGCATACATCATTACCATTGGTGATAGAATTTCATTTCCACGGCCTTCTGTTTGCACAGAACATCTGGCGCCCAGACCAGAGATATTCGGCGATTGTTTTGACGTACAGTCCGTGGGTCTTATTTGAACTTGGTACCCGGAATCGAAATCTATTAGATCTTTATAATGGTGTGAAATTCTAGCGTGGCCGTGGGACCGAAGTATTGCCTTTGTTGGCTTAACTCCTCATAAATCATCGCATATCTCGTTGAGATATTTTTGATTGCGATAGGTCGTGGCTGCCTTCTGTTGTTCAACGGATTTGGGTGGTCCTTGCATTAAATTACCCGTACGTGCATCCGTTGATCGGCTCATTCTTTGATGATAGCAATTCTTTTGTATCGAATTTCGGAATTGCCGGTTCGATGAGATGTTCCTGGGCGCAGACAGCATGTATGGCATTTTGGGAATTGTTTTTTTAGGAATAGAACTCACGGATGTTTATACCTTTGTTTCAGGCATGATGAATTATAATTGTTGAGCTTGACCTTAAAAGCTTTGGGGACGTTCAGTTCCTTGCTTTATGGTGTCAGTCTCAACGTTGGCTGCGAGTTGCAGGCCCTATGGTGGGACTTTGGGACACGCGTCTGTGGGCGCGTGCAACGTTCTCAGGTAAGTAAGCTCTTTGAAGGTAGGAACCTTACCTGCGCGGAATTGTGCGTTCGTAGAACGCTACATTCTCTCCACTATCCTACAAGATCGGATAGCCCCATACGCTAAAGCCATCATTGGTCAATATCAGTGTGGCTTCATCCCAGGCAAATCAGCAATTGATCAGATATTCAACCTTAAAATTTTTGTTTTTGAAAGGCAATACGCCTACGCAAATCAAAGATGAGTTGGACTCTGTGTATGGGGACTCTGCACCATCATTTATCACAGTGAAATTTTGGGCAGCTGAATTTAAACGTGACCGTGAGAGCTTGGGAGAAGATGAACGTTCGGGACGTCCAAAAACTGCAACAACTGACGATAACATCGCTAAAGTTCACCAAATGGTGCTAGACAAGCGCCAAATTAAAGTGAGAGAAATAGCAGAGGCTATAAAAATGTCCAAAGAACATGTTTGTGACATATTAAATAAAGATTTGGGGATGAGAAAGCTGTCCGCGGGTTGGATGCCGGGTTTGCTCACGTTAGACCAAAAACGTGTTCAAATGAACATTTCCAACACTCTGTTGGTGCAGTTTAGGCGTAATTAATCCTAGTTTTGGCGCCGATTAATTGCTGTCGGTGAAAGTTGGATACACCATTATTAGCCCGAAATAAAAATACAGTCAAAACAGTGGACTGCAAAGAGGGAATTGGCTCCAAAAAAAAAAAAATGGCGACTGGTTTTTGGGAATGTCATGGAGTTATCTTAAACGACTATCATCAAAAAGGAAAAACCATTACAGGAACATACCACGCATCATTACTTGGCCAACTGAAGGCAGTAATTACGGAAAAACGGCCACACTTGCAGAAAAAGAAAATCCTGTTTCATCAAGACAACGCGCCGACTCACACCTCAGCAGTTGCCATGGCGAAAATCCGCGAATTACGGTTTGAACTGCTTGACCATCCACCGGATCTAGCCCCAAGCGACTTCTTTTTGTTCCCTATTCTAAAAATTGCGCTTGGGGGACAGAGATTTTCGTCAAATGAGGAGGCAATCACCTTCGTGAAGAGTTATTCTGCAGAGAAAAACGTAGAGTACTATTTGAGCGGGTCAGAGAGATGGGAGCATCGTTGGGAGAAGTGTGTAGAGTTACGAGAAGACTATGCGGAAAAATAAAATTAAATTTTAAGAAAAAATGTCTTGTATCTTTGTTAGGTCGGCAACTTTTCAGCTCACCCTCGTATTAATTAAAAAAGTAAAAAAAATAATTTTATACCGAAAGGCATACTAAAAAATAAATATGTATTGTATACGTTAAGTACTCTAAACTGCAACTGGCGAAGAGCCAGGAAGTTAATATTAAAAAAAAAATTATTTCTAAATAGGATTTTGGCATTTATTCTTAAGTAAAATTTAGAAAATTATTATTGAATAAATGTGTAATTTAACCTGAAACCAAACTTGAAGTGTAGACAGCTAAATAGACAGTAAAAATATTTAGATTGATTAGATTTTCATCGGTGAACACAATTTCAGGATACAAGTGACAGTGTGTTTTTTTAATCGGCACATCCCCAACAATGTGCCATAGAACGTTGGCAGGCGGAACGCATAAAACACAATGTCCACAACGTACTCTAAAGCCCAATACGTTAATTGTTAGCGAGTCTTCTTTCGGCGCGTGTCGCCCAATGCTATTATTAGCCTTTACACACATGGAGAGCACCGTTCAAGTTCCACTTCAGCCATGTAAATATCGCCCTCGGTTTGTCTCCGGTTACTAATAAAAAAGCGACTCAATCATCCGAAGTATAGCTTCGTTATTCGCATTTAATCCGCGGTCTCGTGCAATTTATTGTTAATAATATACTCACAGTCTCGTGCACTGGCTGGTAAATGTGGATACATGAGTCAGACAATAAAAACGTAGGAACGTTCGAATCTCTGATAAATTGTCTTATTTCAATATCACGTTTAAGTCAATTCTTTGCCTCTGCTTTTGGGTATCTGTTGTGGTATTTTGCCTCGAAATTCTTAGAAATCGCTTAAAACCAGTTGACGGTGGTCGATATAATACGATATAATAAAATACGAGAGATTATATTTCGAAGATATGTAATGGATGTAATTTATTTCCCAGGTTAATGTACGGACGAGGGCCAGATTGACTATGAATTAATATTTTTTGCCATTTGCTAGCATTAGTCGAATGTTTTTGTTTTGTATTTTTGAACGAAAACCGATTATATGACTGTACAAATAATTTTCCAGCAACACCGTATGGATAGAATAGGCCTTGAGCACAGGACGATAATCTATGTTTTCCTCTTATTTTCCAGTATAATAAACAATCCAGCAAAATTAAAATTTAATATATTATCAATTTAATTTTCACCTATTATTAAAATATATAGGGCGATCCTATTTTTTTCTTTAGATTTGCACTCAGTTAAGAATCTAATTTGTTATTATAAAGTAAATGTTTGAAGAATTATATTTGTTGGGTGTGTAATGGGTACAATCCTTTATCGTCTCTGAACGAAAGCATTTCCGCCAATCTTGCCTTTGCCATCCACTAGATGATAGATGGCATTGCCAGTTAGCTGTGTTGAGGTCCCGCCGTGCTTCCTCGGTTGAGAGAAGAGCGGGGACGTTTTATTTTATTATTATTTTATTTGTTGAAGATCTTGAAAAACGAAAGTTAGTTTTGACAAACAGTCGAGAATTAAAAGCACCGCAATAGTCAAAGAAAAAACTATTCTTTCTCTTTGATATTAGTTAGTTATTATTTTAAACTCCTTCTAAACTGATAACACAAAAAAACTTTACTTAAATTTACTTTACTGCTATCTCAAAACTTATAACTCGCTTTTATAAACTCAAACACAACTGAAACTCAACTAACTCAAAAGTCAATCTGAACTGAACTCAAAAGTGTCTTTACAATACAATTTTTCCTCTTCTTATAGAACATTGTGTTCTAATTGGTTGGAAATTATAACATGAACAAAACAACTTTTAACAAGGTCTCTGTGACTTTTAACATGAATAAAATTTGGACGAAAATCAAAGTTACTATGTTTTGAATGAATAAAAAGGTGCAGGTTATTAAATGTGCTGTAACTGGCAATATTGTGAATGTTTATGAATGGTATGTATTAAGTGAGAATGTAATATATGTTAAGGGAAGTTTTTAAGGATGTGTAAGGAGAATCAGTGTTAAATTTAATAAAGGGTAGTATTCTGGAATACAACAGCTGTCAGATCTATTTCACTTCCTTGATCTACTTTATAATACCTCCTTTTTCCTTTTCCTACTGATAAATATACATGTGTTCTTCTGTTGTTCAATAAAAAAAACTTTTAATCCAAAAGCAATCTCTTTTTTCACGCATCTCAACAGGTTATGGACCCAGTCCATAACAAAAATAAAGGTCATTTTAGAAGCAACATTTTGTTTAGGAGTTATGAGTGCCTTAAACTCAAGGCCGGATACCTAAATGGGGACAATTATATCACATGGAAAGCACAGAAGCCGTGCTTCATCATGGAACATCCTTTTAACACGTCAAGGGTGAGACCGAATGCACGGGCACAGTTGGAGTAGAGCAGACGCAGACGGACGACTAGAATTTGGACGCCCGTGCAGAATTGCTTATAGCAATGAGAGCAAATGTAGTTTCTTTGGCAGCAAACTTGAAAACATCTGTTATACACGTAGTGTAACCCTTAATGTTCACATTGTTACACGCAGAGATCCAATACTACGATAATTACATACATGCAACACCTAATACTCCTGTGGGGGTGCCAAGGCACGGGCACTGTTTCACTTGAATACCCATCAAGTTGTTCCGACGAAAACGTTGAAACTCCAGAACTCAAACACCAAAGGTAAAGATGAAGAAAATAAAAGCACTGGTGGTCTTTTGTTGGTTAATTTCTTTATTTAACATTAAATGATTCCACATGCACAAATAAACTGATAAAATTTAACTGTTTTCTTGAGGATAATTAAACCGACTTTTCGTGGCAAATATAACTTTACGCGTAAGATGAAATTTCCTGTGAATGAATCTCGACTGACTGTAGTAACGTAGGTGTACGCAACGAGGGATGATTTAACGACACGGTGTGGTGTAATCGTCACCGATGGTGGATGTGTAACGACTCGTTTAAAAACTGACTACCATTCGGCGAAGAATTTAATCAAAATTTGGCGCGGCGGTGTGACCTGACCGCGGTGATAAACGACAAGCGACTGATCCCAATTAGGGATGACATTTTGGATTTAATTTTGCACACAGGACAACCACTAGAGATCACGCTTCTGCTCTCTCATTGCCACGCCCGTCGAGGTATGGTGAATACATCGGTTAATTGATAGTCGACGAACATGGGAGAATGAGAGAACAGAAACACAAAGTACTATGTTAGGAGGAACATCGTGCAGATATCATGATAAATAATGGAACTTTAAGAGGTTCATCATCGCATAACCGGGCTCGCTCTCGAGGCTCTGCCCACGCTCGACTGGTGACGGCATTTTGTAACATCAGGGGCATCGGTTTCACCAATACGGATGTAAGCGCCGTCAATATTCGCAAACCACGAAACCTGATATCCTTGCCCTAACTGATACCCAGATCGATTCGTCAACTGATTCGATATATCTTCGTTGCTCAGGATACGACTTACATTCGAGATTCCGTTTTAAGGGCGGAGTCTGCGTCTTCGCGCGGTCCGATCTGGCTTGCCAGAGGATAGAGGCGTTGGAACCCAATAATATGGACATCATATGGTTGAGGGTCGTGCTGAGGAATTCCGTTAAATTTCTTTGTTGTCTTTATCGCTCCCCGAATGACGATCGACCGGCGACATTTTTCGAACATCTTTCATATGCCGTCGACTGGATACAGATCAACCACCCAGCTTCTGAAATTGTTGTCCTTGGCGATTTTAATGTGCACAATTCCGACTGGTTGTTACATTTTAACAGAACCGACGCGGCTGGGAGGCCGGTGGAGATGTTTGCTATAAGCCACAACTTGACTCAACTCGTGGGGGAACCAACCCGAGTGCCGGATGCCCGAGGCGATTATGCGAAGACCCTGGATCTGTTTTCGACATCCAAACCGAGTATTTATACCGTATACGTTTCTGCGCAACAGGGAAACTCAGATCACTGCTTGGTATCTGTCGCGCAAGCACTTGCATATCAAGCGAATAACCGGCCTAGGCAGCTTCGCCACGTATGGAATTATGGGGCTGCTAACTGGGACGATTTGCGAGATTTCTTCGTATCCTTTCCATGGTCCGATTGATACCTCGAAGGAGGTTCACAATGACAGGGTGATCAATAAGCTCCTTCGGTGCGCAACTGGTTCGCGCTCCTTTTGGTCAATGGTAACTTCGCATCCTCCTCTTCCCTTCCGTTGGCGTCAGACAGAGGGACGTTAGGCACGAATAAAGCTAATGTATTCGCGAATTTATTTTCCGCGAATTCAAACCCCGATGCCGGCCTTTTGGAGCCACCTGTCATCTCGCCGGTACGGTCTTCGATGTGGGATGAGAGATTTCGCCCGAGCACTATTTAACGCGTTCTACGTAAACTGGATTGTAGGAAGGCAACCGGCCCGGACGGAACACCAGCAATAGTCCTTAAGAACTGTGATCCAGAACTATCGCTGGTTCTTGGCAAACTCTTCCGCTTATCTTATGCACGGAGGACCTTTCCTGCCTGCTGGAAAATCGCTCGAGTTCAGCCAATCCCAAAGACGGGAAAAAAGTGTCTCCCACAAATTACCATCCGATAGCATACTGTCTATTTTATCTAATGTGATGGAAAAAGTCATCAATACAGAGCTAGTTGAGTATTTGGAGTGCAACGGACTTCTGAATGATCGTCAATACGGATTCCGTGGGGGGTGCCGCAAGGTTTTATTTTGGCTCCAACCTTGTTCTTGCTTCACATAAATGATTTGTTGGAGACAACGGATAACAAAGTGTTCAGTTTTGCGGATGAAAGTACACTTGTTTCCTCCTGACGTCGAGACTACAGTCGCTATCACATCGAAGGCGCGTAGCCGACCTCTGTCTGTTTTAGAGATATTATCACGGGTGCTGTTTATCGGAGATTCTTGGTATTGTTCCACGCAATTCGGCTTATATGCGCTCCACAAGACAATCCGACGGATCGCACACGTTTATGGTTCATCTCCCGACGGCACGAACATCCCTGCATCAGAACTCGTTCCGTTACAGAGCGGGGAAGCTGTGGAACTCCCTACCCACGCGAGTGTTCCCGAAGCGATACAACCTGCAACTGTTCAAAAAGAACTGCAACAGTTATTTGATGGCATCTCGGGGCGTCCACTCGGCGCTATAAACTATGAACTCGGAGCGGGTTTGGTTTTATGTGCATGAATCAATGCAGCTCTGAGGTAGCCCACTGACCCAATTCGGTGAATGTGGTTACCTCAGCGTGCATTTACCTGTAGGGAGACAGAATAATGGAGGAGAGGGAAAGGTACCTCGTGCTATTCACCTGCGAAAAGAGATCATTGACCCCAAGCGAATAAATGGTCTGGGAAAAGCCGAAGTGACGCTACATTGGCTAGGGTAATATTATCGTGAGAACCAAACTCGAATAATTTGGAATTACCCCAGCCGTTGCATGATTATGCAACAGCGTCGTTTGATTCGACTTGTTATTGCTAACCACATGGATTGGAATTTCCGGTGGAAATCTCATGGTTAGAGGACTGGAGTTGCCGCATGACAGAAAGGTAGCTGAATTCAAATATGCAATACATGCGTAGAATAATGAATTCAGCTATGCGTCCGTTATTGCAGCATGCTTTCCAGGTGAATAGATAAGTAGGAGAAATTGGGGTTTGTTTAACACGCTGTTGGCGGTCGAAATTAGTCGGAAATAGTGGGTTGGTTCTCCATGTATTTAGAGAACCCCCACACTCCAATAATGTAACATATATTAACATATAACATGTATATTACAGTTTGCTGTACGCAAATTCCCAATACATTCCATATAACATGTATACTATACGCATGTACCCTATAATCTAATAAATCTGTTACACGCAGAATTCCTATACTCTACATGTATGTTATACGCAAAATTCTCCAAATACAATAATGTTGCATGCATATGGGACATCTTTTATTAACTTCGGTGTAGCATCAAATATAATTTCCTGCTGCAACCGAAGAAATCCTTTCGGTGTAGCTGTGAAATGTTATCACATGTCTACCTGTTGCTAAACGCATTTCCAGTTCTCATAATCAGAATTGCAATTCTCCAATTACCACGTTCCATCTATGCCCTACAAGCAAACAAAAAATTCTCATCACCTTGATGATCACCCAACGCCCCATCACTTTCAAGGAAATTCCACCCATGCACATGCATGCTATTGGCTATGGGCAAATCAGATTCGCATCAGCTTGAATCGAAATTTTCCCATGGCCTCGGGGTGGAGCTGCAGCCAGAGTAGGCGAAGGTTGCCACCCCAGGGTGAATGGCGGCAAAATTGTAACGTTGCAGTTCCCATCGTCGTTGGCATGGCCTTCGACTGGGGTCTGGTATCCAGTGGCTGTCTCAAGGTGAGAAATGTATCGTGGGAAAGAATGTAGGATTCGGACTGGATTTTGGGTATAAATAGGGAGTTCCGCTGTGGGCAGACAAAGAGTGGCACATCAATTTTATTCAATCCGTGGAGTGAACTGCTGGAGTCTGCTGAAATTTAGTTTGAACTTAAAAACTTGAATTTAACATTTAAAAACTCAAACTTAAACTTACAAAACTTAAACTTACAAAACTTAAACTTAAAAAACTTAAACATAAAAAACTTAAACTTTAACTTAAAATAAAGAGAAAAATAAATGATCGCACCGCGATTCGAAAAAAAAATACAACCAGCCTTTCACTCGCTGGATACAGTAAGCAAAGTCGAGGAAGCCACATTCACAACCCACGGGCTAACAAGCCGGAAGCTGACAACAAAGTAGAGTAAGTAATAAATATAAATAAATAAAAATAAATGGTGTATAAATGATATACAACAACTTCACACACTTGCTACACATATCACACACTTAACACACATTAAGCAATTAAGCCCACTTTGTTTTAGTTTTAGTTGACATTTTTATTTAATTGAGTCTTTATATTATACTTAAAGTTACACATACGCATATATTTACTTTGCACGTTTTACAAAGAAACGCACGACACAATACATCCGCCTTATTGGGGACGGGTAAATTTTCACGACTCTATTTTAATTTTTGTTTTATGTCACATCCATTCCGGAGGGTGCTTGGCGAGTTACTCTTCTCTTTGTTAATATGTCCGATCAGGACAGCGGTTGCGCACACACTTTTTTTATCTTTCCTTCGATTGTGCAGACCGAATGATGCATCCTCTTAATGGTGGTGGGTGGCCCCAAAAGGGTAAGTATTAGGGGATGGTAGCGGTGCGTGTAATACATCCAAAGAAGTCTGGAATTTCTTGCTAGATTGCTACGACAAGAAAATTCTATAGGGTTTGCGACGCTATGACGGTTAGAATCGCTAACATATGTGACCGATGCTAAACACATCAGGCCACTGATGAGCGTACGAATTTGATTTTTAAACTCACGTACACTCAACTGATGTGGAATTGCTATGTTATTGGTTAGTATACGATTGATGCTTTTTTTAATTCGGTTTTCTATCTGTCTTGTTCTTCACTATGCGGTTATGTATTGTGTTGTGTGTATCTATTAGAAACGCCACACTACTCCCTCTGCAGTAACTTTATTACGATAAACTTCGTGTGCGAACGACGGAGCGAGGAGGTAGCGAGCGAGAAATTGTCGGAGCAGGCAAGTGAGCCGGTGCTCTGCGCAGAAGTCGTGTAAGTAAGTGATTATATATGTAAAGTCTTGCTTACTATGAGATAATGCGTGATATCAAGCGTGAGGATTATTGCGTTTAGCAATGAAGAAGGTGAATTGAACACACGACGAAACGGGTGAGAAGCGAAGCATTGAAGCATCAGGCTACTGCCGCGTGTACGAATTTGATTTCTAAACTCAAGTACACTCAACTAATGTGGAATTGCTATGTTATTGCTTGGTATACGGCTGATGCTTTTTCTTATTCGATTTTCTATCTTGTTCTTCACTATGTGCTTATGTATTGTGTTGTGTGTATCTGTTAGAAACGCCACAGGCCCACTACAAAAGGTTGAGGAGTATCGCAAGCTGACCAGCCTCGAAATACCCACGGGACTATCAATCAACGAATACGTTCGCGAATTCAAAACCATAACCAACAGACTAAAGGAGTTGGGAGCTACGTTAGATGCTGAATTGCTGGTTGTACTGCTTCTCAATGGATTGTCAGAAGAGTACAAGGATAAAAGATCTGCTTTTGGTGCACAAAGTAAATACCCGAAGGTTTCAACTGCACCAGATTATTAGAAGTTTGCGACAAAAAAAAGGAAGTGTCAAACAACAACGTGGTCAGTGGCAACATTTCAAACCCCCAAGATACCAAAGAATCAAAATCAGTCAAAGGTAAGAGACGATAATAAGAACTCAGACAAAAAGTATAATATAACAATATTCGTTGCCCAGGTGTTCCGATAGATGTGTGTCATGTATGGTATACAATATCGCGGTGCCTGACACCCACCTATTAACGTGTCACGTGAGAAGTGAATCATTGTGGATTTGCTGTGCGATGTGTATTAAGTCTTTTGAAATTAGGAACATAGCTTTCAGGTCATGATTGGGAAGCCGAAATATGATGGCATGTCACCTACTTGGTATCGATATGCGTCGGGAATGTTGATGGGGTAAATAGTATTTAGGGACAGATTTTTTTTAAAAAATAAAGCAGATACAAGCTGACTACAATCAAACACTTGCATCCTATCTTTTATTGGTAGATATTCATGGCATTCGTGCCCTGCCTTTCGAATACACTCATATTTTCTGTCAGAAACCTATGGCATTCATGCCCTGGATTTTGTATTATTTTCCATGGCGATATTGCCTTACTTTACAGTTTTTTTAATGTACCAGAGGTAAAATCTTGAATAGAGCGGATCGCCCTATAATGAGAGTTGAAAAAAGAAATGGTTTGTACTACGTAGTCATGGAAGATAGGAGCAGGTCAGTAACGGTACAACGGGAATACCAAGGGTTCACAATGGATCTCATATGTCTTGGCATAAAAGGCTGTAAACTGTAACTCTTCGAAACTGCTTTTGTCGAAGAAGATGCCGATTGCCGGACAAATTCAATGAGGACATTACAACTTGCACAACCTCTATTCGAATACGAAGCAAACCTATGGGGTAGGACGTATGTGTGCCATCGTTGGCACTGGTTCTGAAGATCGAATTGTGGAATGCACTGCCATGGATGCTGTTCTACATTTTGAAACATTTTACTTCTGCAAACAATCGCTGCTTCGAAACACACTGATTTTACTGCGCATCTTGTCGATGGGCTTTTCTATATCACTATAATCGCGTCACGGCTCCTCGATAGTATAGTGGTTAGTATACCCGCCTGTCACGCGGGAGACCGGAGTTCGATTCCCCGTCGGGGAGCCTCTGGCGCAAGACTAATGACCTTGCCCGAAAAAAAAAAACAAATCATTATGGAAAATTTAACAAGCCTCAGGACTTGCTAAATAAGGCCAAGACCGGTTCCCGGGTGTAGTGCCGATGATGATGATGATAATCGCGTCTATCGTAATGCGATGAAATGACACATTATAAATAATGCCGAATCAACTGACGAAGAGGTAGAAAAAGGATACACGTCAAGGAATTTCAATGGCGAGCAACGCACTTCCCGATTGTGGTCAGTCCAAAACTAGTCGAATGAGATTACAACACACTTTTCATTCCTTTCAACACAACACATCGTTCCAATATTGTTTTATTTCAGGATAATTAACAGTCATTTAAACAAATTCACAATAAAAATAAAAGAAAGAATACATAGCAAAGACGGCAGTGTTTGCGTTCCTGCCTCGGACTTTATAGAACACCAGAGTCGCAATACAAAAAATTCTATCCCAACAAAATCCTGTATAACAAATCAGGGTTAAATAGGATAGACAATTTCATAATTAAAATTATTCGTGGTCACACAGCAAGGGCAATGTGCAGTGACAATAATCTTATCTGGGGAGCATACTATCCCAAGGCTATGTATCTGGAGAATACCCTCTAGAATGGGTTTATTCCCCCTGAAGCGTTCCCTTTCTTGGATCAAAAAGGCCTTATCCAAGACGTGAATGGAGTCCCGATTATTTACCACGCTCTCCGTGGTGCCAGGGACAAACGAATTCTCCATGATAGTGATATCTCCAATGCCCCAGACCGCATGCGTTTTAGCACGGCGATCAGTGAAAGAGATAAATCAGCCAAAGATCGAACATCTCCCAAATGGTGGTGGCTTCTCAACGAGGAGAGGACTTCACTTCCTCAGATATAGTATGCCTCTCAAGAGCAACGCTCTCCTTCCTCTTGTCCCCCCCCCCCCCCCGTCCTCCATTCCCCATTACTTTTATTTTTATTTTATTTTTTATTTCTTATTTTGTTTTATTCGTTTCGTTTTGAAGTTTTTGTTTGTTATAATAAAAAAAAAAAATAAAAAATTGTAATAATAATGTATACATATAGATGTAAACGAGGAGTCCGTCTAATATATGACTTATTTCATATATATATATATATATATATATATATATATATATATATATATATATATAAGAAACAAAAAAAAAAAGATGTACGCCGAAAGGTATATATAATAGTTGTAATGTGTAATTAGAGAGCTCGCATAGAGCCAGGAAGTTAATTTAAGGACTGTGATTGTAGAAAAGGGTTTAACATTTACCCCTAATATTATACGTGTGAAAAGAATTAAGAAAATAAATGTGGTTTAAAAACTAAAAAAAAAAAACCACGAATCTCCGAAGAACAGTACCCGTGATAATATCTGTAAAACAGACAGAGGTCGGCTACGCGCCTTCGATGTGATAGCGACTGTAGTCCCGACGTCATGACCTGCCTCCACGGAATCTGTTTTAAGATTTACACAAGTATCGCTTGTTCAAAAGATTAAGCTTAACGGAAATACTATATAGTTCAGTTTGTTCAAGCGCGCACTAATTCTAACTATTTAGAATTGTCTTTAGATATTAATTAATTCCGACGGAGATTTTACACAAATTTAGTTCGTTATTTCGTGGATTACGTTTACAAGAGAACTCAATATAATGGGCGAACTCTGCGGTAGGACGATTTCACCAAATAGCTTTTCACGACTACCTTCCAAATGACCCGGGCTCGACTCCTTTAACCTGTTTAACATGGTGGCCCGACTTGCCTCCACGGAATCCGTATCACGATTGATTAATTCATTCGAAACGACGGGATACCGAGTTTTCATCCGTCGTTTCGGTGACCAATAGGGGATGATTTTCCATTGGTCACGGTGAGGATGTGCACGCACACAGATATGGTTGCTTCGCACGCTCACGCTGGGTGCCCATGGGCATGCGAACCGTGGACATCGTAATTCCATAAAAGGAAATGTTTACCCGATCAGTACTGCGTAAGGCATCCATGCTGATCGGGCGCACGTTGCTGGCGTCATCAGAGGGTCGAACCCTCGTGAGTGTATTTACACTAACGAGAACTCAATTCCCTTTTGCGGCCAGGTGCGAGTTAACCATTTCTTGTCGATCGGTTTAGTGAGCGATATGGTTGCAGCATGGAAGTAAAACAAGAGTATCTCTTGCTTGTGTGCTGTAAATTCGATGGGGGATATATGCACCGCGGTGGTCGAGTTATGTCGGTTGCTTAGTGGTGCAACTGAATTGCTTTTAAGAAAATGGTGGGTTTCATGAAACCATGCCCTTAGGGAAATATCTGTTTGGTGCTGATGGATTTTGCATTAGGGAAAATTATGGGTTTAGATACTTTAGGCAGGGTTTGAGGAAACAATGGAAAGGTAAGTGAATGTATTCCAGGGTTTTAGTTTACTAGGAAACTGTTTCTTCATTATAGGTTGGAAGGTAAGTAGTGGCGTTCAATGGAACTGCCACAATACTTGTTTTATAGTATTTTTGGATGCTCTAGGTTGGAAGTTTTCGAATAATTGGTGGGAAGGTAAGTAGTGGCGTTCAATGGAACCGCCAAAAACCCAATCACCTTTCCCCAACAGCAACGAGAATAAAACGTCAGAGCAATTGCAACTTGTTCACTTAAATGTATGCGTTTCCATGCGGAGAGAATCTCTAGGAAAGGCGAAATATTTCATCACCTTCATCGATGATCTCTCGCGAAAATTATTTGTTTACTTCCTGGAACGAAAAAAATGAATCTCTTCAGGCCTTCCAAATCTTTAAAGTATTTGCTGAAACGCAGACCGGTGAAAAAATCAAGGGACTAAGGACTGACAATGGGCTAGAGTACTGCAGCAAGGATTTCCAAAAATACCTGCAAGAAAGTGGCATCTTGCACCAGAAGATTGTACCACATGCACCCGAACAGAATGGTCTAGCGAAAAAAGCAACATTGAGCGAGATTGCCGGATGCCAAATGAACGAAAGTGAACTGCCTGAATTTATGTAGGGACAATTGGTTAATACCGGAGCGTTCCTGCGAAACCGATGTCCAACTAAATGTAATTGCGATGTTACAGCTGCTGTGTGGAGCGGAAGCAAGCCAAATGTGAGTTTTCTCAGGGAGAACAGAGGAAAAGTTTACACTTTGAAAAGAGGCTTGTGGCGGTTCCGCCAAACCCCACGGCCCACTTACTTGAAAAAACCCCATAACATAAAGTTCGCTAATGCAATCACATTAGCACCTTAAATGCTTTACGCATTAAATACAGCAATTTATAACCTAAAAGTCCCTGTAAAGAATCCTTACCTTTCATGCATCTCTTCGCATACATATTCCCTACAAGAATTCTTTCCATTATACAGGTGCATTAAACAAAACCTATTCGGTACCTTCGGTTGTCAGGCAAATTCCAACCTTCCCACACCTGCACCGCAATCTCCCCGCAGCAAAAACATTTCCTTCCCAAGGATAATTAATGCTTTCGATGCATTACCTGGAAATGCCTGCAAAGAATTTTCCCTACATGGGCATTCATACATGTATCAATGCATCTCTGCAATAGCAACCCAGAACCGAATTTCCAATTTCTCTAGTGTAGATATTCACACTAGAGTTCGATCCTGGCGTCGCCATAGATGCCATGTAGAATTGACACATATGGCATATACAAACCGTCATTGTATAACCATCTAATCTGCTTTGCAATGACTTGCAACTATCGATACAGCTGCAAGCACTTTACCCAGAAGTGGTCCTTTGTTTGAATCTCCAAACAATCATCGACTTCGCACATAGCCGCCGGATTGAATTCAAAGCATAAACAATGCAAATATAGAATCCGTTTTCCACAAGCGAATTTCCCCGCATATACAAATGCAAGCAAGGGATTCGTTTCGTCCACCAACCCATTAGCAGCCTTTCCCAATGGCTATTCGCCTATTTACACAAGGGCATCACTCATCTAAGACTTTTATGATGCCCTCGTTCCATATTTGCTTTTAGCACATCTCTTCGATGCATCGTCGTTTATTTATTTAGCCGCGATGCACATCATAAACCATGATCGCCTCGATTCCTTTCTCCTTGCCGCCTGCCTGCTTTGTTTTTCTATTGCCTTTGCGCATGAGTAAACAACGCAGATCTGAACGATCACACACATACCACTATGATCTCCATTACGAGATCTGGTTTTCTATTCCACCAAGAAAAACTTTGCGTTTCTCTGGTAGTAAGTAAAATCATATCCTGAGTGGAGAGGATATCTTCCACTACACCACAAACTCACCCCAATTAGCGAGTCGGCTCTGCACGAGGCGTTTATCGCAGAGTCAAATAACATCCGCCGACCACCACGGTCGTGCCGCTCCCGGTCGTGCCGCTCCCGCTCTCCGCCGTGATTTTTATGGAACAAGAGGAGGGTTTCGGAGACGGAGATTGTACTGGGCAAGACTCAAACGCCCACCAATCCAGAGAAGAGTCCGACTCTGGAGGTACAATCCCTCGAATTAAGAAAACATCGTTTGGCCGGCCAGCGCCGGAATACAGTCCACTCGAAGAGAGAGACGAAGTCGAGGACGAGTACAAGCGGAACCCCTTCAATCAATGGGACGAACTATCGAGGCCGCCCGGAGGAAGGCAGGAGGGGCTAGCCCAAGAAGACATGTCACCACATCGCGATCAAGGGAGGAGCGAGATCCAGGATCTGACCCAGACCATAGCCAGGCTCTTGTGAACACCCCCCGGAGCAAGTACCCCGAGGCAAATGGTGGAACTATCTGACTTCAACGGTGCCAGCGAAGAGTGGCTGGCTTTCAGGAGATCGTTTGTGGATACCTCCGCCGGATTCACAAACGCGCAGAACTTGGCGCGTCTCCGGAGAGCTCTAAAGGGAAGAGCAAGAGAGGCAGTTAGAAGCCTCCTGTTTATTGCCGAGGACCCCCAGGAGGTAATGGAAGGACTGGAGGCTCGCTTTGGAAGGCCGGGAGCATTGGCCGTAGCGGAGTTGACAAAGCTGAGAGCCCTGCCTCGGGTCACCGAAGACCCGAGCGATATTGGAGTCTTCGCCAGCCGGGTCATGAACTCCGTGGCCACCATCAGAGCGCTGGGCAAGCAGCAGTTTCTAAATGCACCCGAGGCGGTAAGAGAACTGGCGACAAAGATGCCGTCATCCATGAGGTGCAGGTGGTTCGCGTACTACAACAGCCATGGAGGAGAGGACCAGCCGTAGCTGAGGGTTTTCAGCGACTTCATGAAGATAGAGGCAGACATGTGTGCCAATTTGGCCCCACCAGAAGTATCATGGGAGCTGAGAGGAGGCTACCATCAACGAGCATCATCCCAAGGACGACGAGATTCGGGAAGGAGATCGATCCATGCCGTTAGAGAGAATGGCGCACCCGGGAACAGCAGCAAACCAGAGTGTCCGGTTTGTCTAAAGGACCACGACATCCCCAGGTGCCCCATGTTCGAGAAAGCCAGTAATAGCAAGAAATGGGATCTGGCGAAAAAGGCAAGGCTTTGCTTTAAGTGTCTTCGATCCAAACACCGAAGAGCAGACTGCAGGGCACCACCGTGCGATAGATGTTCAAAAAAGCACCACGTCACCCTCCACCCAGATGAATTTTCACCGAGGATGGCACCAAGAAGAGAAGGAAGGTCACGCCATGACATCTCCCCATCGAACAACGATTGCGAAGAAACCAGAGGAGAGGTAGTTACTGCCATGCGCACCGTTAGTGGCACCAAAGTATACCTGAAGATGATTCCAGTGGATCTCTACGGACCCAAGGGATCGGTCCGGGTGTTGGCTCTGCTTGACGACGGATCGACTATTTCATTGCTGGACTCATCGATCGCCGAGAAGATCGGTGCGAAAGGCAGGCCGGAAACGCTCATTCTGGAGACAGTCGGTGGAGCGGCCATCAAGAGGAATAATTCGCAAAGAGTCCAAGTGCGAATAAAAGGAGCCCACAGCCGAAATGGAAGATCGATAGAGGTAAGAACCATCATTAATCTAAAATTTACAAAGCAGGAAGTGATGAAAGAGACGATCGATGGACGCAAGCACCTGCGAGACCTCGGAGACCAGTCGACCTACACGCAGCAGGAGCCTAAACTACTCATCGGGCAGGACAACTGGGGCCTGATAGTTACGAGGAGGCTGAGGAAAGGGAGAAGCACCGAACCAGTTGCTTCACTTACCAGTTTGGGATGGGTCTTGCATGGGTGTGAGACCAGGAACAGCGCGCCGGCGAGATCTGTTAACTACGGCAGGACGGAGGAAGACGAGGCGGAATTGCTCGTTAGACGTAACTTCGCAATCCAAGAAACGAGAAGTAAACCACCAACACAACGAGCCCCAGGTAGACCCAAAAGGAGAAGAAGAAAGAGGGAATTGACAACTCCGCGGACAGTACATTCCACCGGAACATCAAATTGGCGAAACAACGTTGAAAATGTACCCTACATCAGTGAGGGAGAAGCCATTTACGCCGACCCAACAACCAAGTACAAATACAAGGGGTGCGGTATCGAAGAGAAATGGCTGCCTTGGCGAGAAGATGATGGTCAACCCGACGACAGTGCAAATAGTCTTTACGAAAACGAACACTATCGCTGGTGCGGGAAAACTAATCAATGGATCCCAAAAGGTCTTGAGACGAACGGTGAACAATTTGAAACTGAACGTTATCGTTGGGATGTTAACAAGAATCAGTGGATACCGAAAAATCAGATATCCGTGAATGAGGATAGGTACGGTTTTGAAAATGGTGTACGGACATACACAGACAAGAATGGAGCTATATTCCTTTGGGACACCGCAAAGAAAGCATGGTTTCCGAAAATCGATGATGACGTTATGGCAAGGTATCAAAACAGTTATGGCCGCATTGACAACACGACGCCAACGGCGGGACAGCAGACAACGAAACGAACAAAACCGCCAGACCAGGTGGTGAAGGGAGCGATCAAAACTATTGCACCTGCAGAGATTGGAGCTGGTGAAAGAAAGCCTGCTACAGAGCCACCACAATGGTTCGATTTGGAATCGAACGACGAAGAATGCTTCACGTCGAACCACTCCCTGCTGGGGCGCTCTTGCCGTGCGACGGCACCCGATGACTTCGATGACCACGAACTTGTTGATAGGACGAGCTGGAGAACAGCGCAGCGGCTGACGGACCATCTTCCAGAGAAGAAGGGTAAAGAATACCTGCCGACACTGCTGCCAAGAAGGATCTCCGGCCGAGATACCACCGACCCACAAGTTGGAGATATAGTCCTGGTGGCTGATTCATCGCTGCGCCGTAGTACCTGGCCCCGTGGAGAAGTGCAAGCGGTGTATCCCGGACCCGATGGAAGGATCAGAGCCCTGGACGTGAGGACGACACGGGGACACTACAAAAACCAGCTCGCCGCGTCGTAGTGCTGGTTCCAGCGACAACATCGCCACCACATGAGGAAGTGCTTCGCACTGCGGGGGAGACTGTTGGCGATGTATCACGAATTCCCAGGAAATGTTCAAGACTTTTTCATT
The DNA here is from genome assembly GCA_963931805.1 of Microdon myrmicae. Classification (NCBI taxonomy): domain Eukaryota; kingdom Metazoa; phylum Arthropoda; class Insecta; order Diptera; family Syrphidae; genus Microdon; species Microdon myrmicae. The sequence continues at coordinate 181,952,876 of OZ007497.1, read as the reverse complement.
AAGAGTTCCTTCGACGACTCCTGCTGCTCCATCGAAAGTGCCCGCCTTATATAGGCCCGCAGTCGTCTCCTCCTTTGCTCGTTTCCTGGGATCTGCTTTTCTTAGTGGATTCCCGGAATAGGTGCGCCGCTGATCGTCGTTTCCCTGGAAATGGTATGTGAGCGCTGGCCTTGCATTTCCTGGGAATTCGTGATACATCGCCAACAGAGATCGAGTATGCAAGCTGAGCATAGCGGTTTATGGGTTGAAGCAAAGCGGACGGCAATGGAACTTAAAGTTAGACGTGATCCTCAAGATGCTCCGTTTTATTCCTTCTAAATGAGACAAATGTATGTACTACAAAGTTGGAAAGGGCAAAATCACATTGATTACTGTCTGTGGGGATGATCTATTGGTGGCAACGAACGATCCAAAGGACTTCGGTGTGCTGAAGCAGCGATTGACTGATATTTTCGATATAAGGTACTTGGGACAACCTGAACTGTGTGTTGGCCTAGCAGTTAAACGTCTTCCCAACTGCCTTTGTATTTGTCAAGGGGGATATATCAACAACCTGTTAGATACATACGGAGTTAAGGATTGCAAGCCAGACCGATTACCGTTGGCGATGACCTTGAGGTTGGAACGGGAACCATCAGTCGAAAGAGAGCGAAAAAAGATGGACAGAACCTGTAGTGGGTTTTTATTTGGTATCATCAAGGATACAGGTTCAATAAAAACCCCACAGTTGCAAAACACAAGAACACTAACTGCACTGGTGAAGATGGTAGCAGTAAACTCGGCTGGAAGTCCTTTGTTGTCGATAGTCCACTATCGACACGTCCGAAATTCTTTCGTGGTACGCACGGTCGTCTTAATGCTAGCAGCAGCCTTTCGTCCAGAAAGAAGTAAATAATAAAGCACTTCGTGTTGTTGTTGATCACTGTTTTTTTATTGTTCGCATTTTTTCTTTCTGTTTGTTTTACAAATGTTAGTCGCGACTAAAAGCACATCTAGATATTCCAAGAAAGTCAAAGCACTTCGTACAGTTGGATTATACTAATCGCTGCACTGTTCATTTATTGATTAAACGTTCGATTCGACGTGCGATCGTCAGGAACAAGAAATGGCAAAAAAAAGGATTTTTCTAGTACTTATGGTATCGCGAACTCCACGGAGGATGCATTTTTTTTTCCGCACACGAACTCTTCGAATATTTAAATTTGACTCCGGGTCGGTGCATGTGCACACTTCGCGTGATAAAATCTGACTCGAAGCTACAATCCATATCTGCCAGATTCAACGGTGTGGGAGAATTCTATATGTGTCCGTATAGGACAAGTACGTTGCCCTTCAGCCTGCATATCGGCAACGACGAAAATGCACCTGAATAAATATGGGCTGGTGTAATGGATTGTAGATATTATAGAGATATTATAGAAATACGCGATAGCGCAATCGCTGAAAGGAGAAATAGGTTTCTGTGTCTTAAATAAACAGAAACGCTATTTCAAAGGCCATAAATCTTTGATGTCCTGCGCCTGAAAACGAAATAGGTTTTTGCTTTAAGATATACAAAAACGCTAGTTCAAGGGTAACGATGATATGCACATCGTGTTTGTTTATTTAACAGGCCGGAGCATCGTTAGGCATGATCTGGGGTATGATTGTCTAACGTCAATCATATTAGTGCCCAAATCCCATGATCGGTAGATAACCGATAAGGGAAATTGATCGCAAGTGTTGCGAACCTTGGGATTGGGGCAATATTCACTCATGAACCGTAGCAAGAATACCGGCTACAGCTATGTCAACAATTACGCTGGCCAACGAGTATTTATCTTTTATAATTGCTGACAAGCCGAGCCGACTGTCTGGCACGGTCCATGTATGAATGAATGAAATAATTTGTTTGATGTGCATGCTTGATAAGGTTTAACTTTCAGGTGTGATGTTGCAGGGGAGCTTACGCTGCCCCTAATTGCAGGTAAGTACTATGGGTTTGGAAGGTGGTTAATTTAAGAGGATGGGCGGTTCTTTGGGAATGTATTAAAGAACCGCCACAAACCCTTTATCATCGTTTGATAGGAAATCGACTGCATCTCTTCATGTTTAGTATACCCGATATTGCCTACGTAGTTAACGCATTATCTCAATTCTCCAGTGATTCTCGGTAGCTGCATTGGAATGCGGTGATGCACGTCCTCCGGTACTTATAGGGTTCCAAAAATGCTGTAATGGACATCACGGGATCTATACGCATTTGCTGATCCCAGTTGGGCGAGCGATTGAAACGACAGGAAGCCCCAAAGCGGATATGCTTTTGCCTATCAATATCAAGCACAGAGGCGGAAGACGTCTCTGTTCTGTTGCTAAAGAAGCTGGATTTTTACGGAACTTGCAAGTGTAGAAGAACTTAGACTACGTCAGGGAGCAGTAATTATTTTGACCCACATCTACAGAGCACAGGCGATTGCAAGTGATTTGGGAATCCAAGGACGAACCATATACCTTGATATCAGATATCATTTCGTCAAGGAAGCGGTCGGAGATGGGGCGATGAAGTTGGAATTTATTGGTACCGAAGAGAGGCCAGCGAACGCTTTAACAAAGGATTGCCAGCTCACATGAGATGTTTCAAACGTTGAGCGGAGTTTTTTTTTGGACTAAATCAAATCACCAGATTGTGGAATTGAGAAGGCGTGCTGGGTGTGTAATGTGTAAACTCCTTTATCGTCTCTGAACGGATTCATTTCCACGAATCTTTCTCTTGCCATCCACTCGACGGTAGATATCGCTGTCAGTTAGCTGTCAGAAGTACTTCACTTCCTTGATCCACTTTACTTCCTATTTCCTTTTCCTACTGATAAATATACATGTGCTATTCTGCTCTTAATAATTAATAAAGAAACTTTTAATCCAAAAGCAATTTCTTTTTTTACGCCCATCTCCACAATATTATTTAGAACAAAAAAAATGGATTTATATCTACCTTTGGTAGTATTACCACGTTCGAGGCTTTTTGAAGTAATTTTTGACAACCTTTGAAGCTATATCTCCTGTACAACTCGTTAAATGCAGACATTTTTTAACTTTTAATATAGGGTTATCCATTTCAAGATTCAGAAAATCATGCTTTGCAATTTTGAAATACGTCAAATATGAATGCCACCCATTCTTGTGACTTGTTCAACCTAAGTTTTGCCATTTCATAATATGGATCGTTTAACCACTGAATTGTTAACGTTCTTCTATCTATCGCCGTGTTTGGCGATTTACAAGATTATGATCGAACTAATCGTTCATCAACTTGCCACCAAGATCATGCAACATGATGCCGCTGGACATTTTTTTGGGGCTAAGCGAAAGATCGTGTTTATCCGCACAATCCTCAAGCCTTTGAGCAACTGAAAATCCACGTTCGTTAAATCATAGCCGAGATACCAACTAAAACGTGCTTAAAATTCATCGAAAATGCTGTCAAAAGGATTGAATCGTGCAAGCGGTCACGTTCACCCATTTGTTTCTTCTAGTTTTACTTTCCCAACCTGAAATTAGATAACGTTGTTTGATATTATAATGGGAGATCAATTTGTCGTAAACACTTTCTCCAAACAAGACATTTGCAATGTATATAAAAAAGTAAATAAATAAATAAATGAAAAAACTGTGAAACTTTCAAAAAGAGTGCAAATCATGTTCTTCTTGTTATCGACTCATGGTACTGGCTTCACCAATTTTCCAAATGTTTGAAATCAAAAAACCTGCCTAGATATCGCCAATATACGTTTCGCAGCAGCAAGCTCACAAGACAACTTATGATACATCATACCCAAAAATGGAGGCATCTAGTTCACTACATTGGTAAAAGGTTGTCGTGCAACGTTCAACAGAGTTTCCCACCAAGCTCTGTGGTAGAAATATATACATGGGTGGCCTGAAAAGTCTCCGAACTCAACAGCACTCGTCAATAAAAGTGGATGTACTTGTCCATCTTTTGACAGTTACTCACCAAAATTTCAGCCATTTTGGACGCCTAGTTTTTATTTGACAGTCGTTTGAGTGAGTCGATGTGTGTTTTTGTGAAAATGGACAAAATTGAATATCGAGCTGTAATTAAATTTTTGTTTTTGAAAGGTAATACGCCTACGCAAATCAAAGATGAGTTGGAATCTGTGTATGGGGACTCTGCACCATTATTTACCACAGTGAAATTTTGAGCAGCTGAATTGAAACGTGGCTGTGAGAGCTTGGGAGACGATGAAAGTTCGAGACGTCCAAAAACTGAAACAACTGACGATAACGTTACTAATGTTCCCCAAATGGTGCTAGACGACCGCAAAATTAAAGTGAGAGAGATAACAGAGGATATAAAAATGTCCAACGAACGTGTTGGTCACATATTAAATCAAGATTTAGGCATGGGAAAGGTGCTCGCGCGTCGGGTGCCACGTTTGCTCACGTTAGACCAAAAACGTGTTCGAATGAACATTTCCAACACTCTGTTGGCGCAGTTTAGGGCAATAAATTCGAGTTTTGGCGCCGATTAATTACTGTCGATGAAACTTGGATACACCATTATACGCTCGAAATAAAAATACAGCCAAGACAGTGGACTGCAAAGGGGAAATCGACTCCAAAAAAAGGCAAAAACTGTTTTTTCCGACTGGGAAAGTGATGGCGACTGTTTTTTTTGGGTCATGGAGTTATCTTAATTGACTATCTTCGAAAAGGAGAAACCATTACAGGAGCATACTACGCATCATTACTTGACCAACTGAAGGCAAAATCGCGGAAAAACGGCCACATTTGCAGAAAAGGAAAATCCTGTTTTACTAAGACAACGCGCCGTCTCACACCTCAGCAGTTGTCATGGCGAAAATCCACGAATTACGGTTTGAACTGCTTGACCATCCACCTTACTCACCAGATCTAGCCCCTAGCGACTTCTTTTTGTTACCTAATTGTTCACAGAGGACAGAGATTTTCGTCAAATGAGGAAGCAATCACCTTCGTGAACAATTATTTTACAGAGAAAAATGCCGAGTACTATTTGAACGGGTTAGAGAGATGGAAGAAATGTGTAGAGTTACAAATTTTAAGAAAATTTCGGTTTTTTAATGATACGAGGGTTGCCTTTTATATTTCGGGATTAGAGAACAAAAACAAATATTGATCATCGAAAATCACTTTATTGTTTTTCAAAATATTCCCCATGAAGGTCTATACACTTTTGCATGCGTTTGAACCAATTGTCGAAGAACTCTTGCCACTCTGATTGAGGTATCTTCAACACATGCATTCTGAATGCAGCAACCGCTTCTTCAGGTGTCGAAAAACGTTGACCTCTCAGTTTGTTTTTTACGTACGGGAATAAAAAGAAGTCATTCGGTGCCAAGTCAGGACTATACGGCGGATGACCCATCAAATCGATGTTTTGGGTGCTCAAAAATGCAGTTGTCGCAGCCGATGTGTGAGAGCTCGCATTGTCGTGGTGAAGAGTGATCTGTCTTCGGCGGTTGGTTTTCCTGATTTCTTGGAAGACAACTGGCAAACAAATGGTTGTGTACCACTCAGAATTGACTGTTCTGCGTTGTTCTAGTGGTACGGCTGCGACATGTCCAGTTTTTCCGAAAAAACAGGCGACCATTTGCTTGGAAGTGCTTCGTGCGCGAACAACTTTTGTTGGATTTGGCTCATCTTGAAACACGCAGACAGTCGACTGCTGTTTACTTTCGGGCTCATACGCGTAAATCCACGATTCATCACCTGTCACGATGTCATAGACGTGTTTCGAAGCACCGCGACCGTATTTTTTAAGCATTTCTTTCGACCAATTGACACGAGGCTTTTTTTGGGCGATTGACAAATTGTGTGGGACCCAACGCGAAAAAATGTTTTTGACAGTCAAATGTTTATGCAATATTGAATGTATGCTGGTCCCACTAACGCCTAAGGTTGTCTCAATCTCACGATAGGTCACATGACGATCTTCCAATATCAGTTCGCGCACAGCATCAATGGTTTTCGGAACAACAACTGATTTTGGACGACCTTCACGAAATTCATCTTGGAGTGAACTACGACCACGATTGAATTCACCATACCATCGATAAACACTGGTCCTTGATGGAGCTTCATCGCCAAAAATTGAATTAAGTTCATCCATGCACTGTTACTGAGTTAATCCACGCCGAAAGTTGTAAAAAATAATCGCACGAAAATGTTGATGATTTAATTCCATTTTTGGGCCGAGATGAATCTTTTAAGTTACTGTAAACAACACAAATAGCGCTCGTATGTCAAAACGTTCTGAGTGCGTATAACCTCAAAAATGTCCAACTTTACGACAGAGCTGTCAATTGCCGGATTGCAACACTAGGGTTGCCAAATCGCGAAACATAAGAGGCAACCCTCGTAGGAATGGTTTTTTTCTAGCCCATCTTCTAAAAAGCTGGCTATAAGTCAATCGCCCTCTAATAGATCGTGCTGAAAGCGCATTTGGGTCCTCGCCGAAAACTTCCTTTCGTATTTCTTTTGAACTCATAAATGGATTTTTTTTGCAGCTCGAACAATTAGCTTATCCTGGGCTTCAGTCGTTTTACGAGATCTTCTCCGTCTTGCTACGAGTTCTGTGGTTTTATGTTTATCTACATATTTTATAGCATTGAATACCATTGTTTTAGAGCAATTAAGCTTTTTAGAAATTTCTTTATACGACAACCTTTCATTATTTTGAAGATTTATTATCCCTTCTCTCAGATTTTTTGTACAGCTTTTTTTCTTTCCCATATCTCGTTCAAATGTCTTAAAACAAAGCAAGAGCTAATAATTTCGAGTATTTTCAAACAAATTATTATATTTATCAACAAATATTTACGTTTAAAACAAAATTATACAAAATAAACAAATCGTTCTTAATTGATCGCCAGCTAATTTTGTTTTACAAAACCTTTTGCATTTAATTTTATGTTTTTTTATTTTTTTTTATAAATATTATTTATATTTTAATTAATATACGAAAATACATATATAAAAAGCATTTTACAAACTGTTTGTAGCAAAGAATTTTAATAAAAAATTATTGTCAACAAAGTTTCTAGTATCGTTCTTAATTAGTTCGCCACCACTTAAAACAAAATTATACAAAATAAACAAATCGTTCTTAATTGATCGCCAGCTAATTTTGTTTTACAAAACCTTTTGCATTTAATTTTATGTTTTTTTATTTTTTTTTATAAATATTATTTATATTTTAATTAATATACGAAAATACATATATAAAAAGCATTTTACAAACTGTTTGTAGCAAAGAATTTTAATAAAAAATTATTGTCAACAAAGTTTCTAGTATCGTTCTTAATTAGTTCGCCACCACTGTATATATATATATATATATATATATATATATATATATATATATATATATATATATATATATATATATATATATATATATATATATACATATATATATATATGTACATATACATATGTATATATATATATGTATATATATAAATATATATATATATATACACATATATACATATATCTCGGAAAGGATGGAACAGGTGGTAGGCTGGAGTAAAAAAAGGGGGGGGGGGGATAAGGAGAGGAGCTATCGTTAGAACTGAACATTGAAGGAAAAAACGGCTGTTATATGAATAGAAACGTGGCGGAGTGATTTTGCAACAGCACAGCGTTTAGCCACATGTTGCACAACGAGTGAAAGTCGATGGTTCTTAGCAATGGTAATGAAGAACGTGATTCGAATACACATAGAAATGGTGAGAAATAAAACACTGACGCATCAGACGACGGCCACGTGTACACGAGGTTGTATTTTCTATCTATTTAGGCTCTGCAGTGTTACGTAAATTGCACTGATATACAGTTCTGATAATTTATTTGTCGATTTTCTTTCGTGCTGTGTTCTTCATTACAGTTGCCTGTTCGTATGCGTTTGTTGTAATCGCTACAATCCTTCTCGATTGTGTTCTAATCCACCCGTTATATTTACCCGATATCGCCCCTTCCGATTACAACTTTTTCAATTCGAAGGCATATGACTTCTCCCGAGCAACACTTTCACTCCGATGAAGATCCCAAAAAATGAGTTGATTTTGGGTTGGCCTTTTTTCCGACGTGGAATCCAAATGACTCCAGAAAAATGGGAAAACGCAGTAGATTGCGATGGGCAATACTTTCAGTGACATGCTCTTTCCGTCAGTATAATCTCTTTATAGCAGAGCTTGAGACTCTCTTTATGCTTGCAACTCCAACTAGATAAAAACTACTTTATTATAGGTGGAAACATGAACGCCAAACATAAAGATTGGGGAAATTGTATATCCATCAGTAGAGGCAATCAACTGGCTAGCTGGTTAGATCAATATCACGTAGAATATAAAACTGACCTTCTGGCTACGGAATATCCATCGTTCCCTAGAGGTAGATCCTGTCTAGATATCATGCTTATTGACACACGACTGAGACTAGTAAAAACCAACAGGAACTGTTTACGGACAATTGCATACGACAGTGACCACTATACATTCACCGCCGTAATAAAGCTTCCGATTGAACTACCAGAACTGTAGGTATTCGTGATCCCACTAGCCTAACATGTCAATGGAAAAGTCCCCGGCCTGACACATAGATGGAGGCACTAGAAATCCATATGATTTTTAGTTAGCCCTAACCTTCAAAAGACGCGTGTATAAATTTGACAGATGTCGGATCATTAGTTTGTGAATTATAGTATTTTGAGTGAAGCAACTTCTGTTATTGTGAAAAAAATGGATAAAAAGGAATTTCGCGTGTTGATAAAATATTGCTTTTTGAAGGGAAAAAATACAGTTGAAGCAAAAACTTGGCTTGATGACGAGTTTCCAGACACCGCCCCAGGAAAATCAACCATCAAGGATTGGTATGCTAAGTTTAGACGTGGTGAAATGAGCACCGAAGACGGTGAACGCAGTGGACGCCCAAAAGAGGTTGTTACCGACGAAAACATTAGAAAAATCCACAAAATTATTTTGAATGACCGTAAACTGAAATTGAATGAAATAGCAGGCACTCTAAAGATATCAACTGAATGTTTACATCATATCATTCACGAATATTTGGGTATGAGAAAGCTCTGTGCAAAGTGGGTGCCGCGCGAGCTCACTTTTGACCAAAAACAACGACGAGTTGACGATTCGGAGCAGTGTTTGGAGATGATCAAGCGTAATAAACCCGAGTTTTTGCGTCGATATGTGACAATGGATGAAACATGGCTCCATCATTTCACTCCGAAGTCCAATCGACAGTCATCCGAGTGGACTGCACACGATGAACCCGCCCCAAAGCGTGGGAAAACGCAACAGTCGGCTGACAAGGTTATGACGTCTGTATTTTGGGATGCGCGCGGAATAATTTTCATTGACTATCTTGAGAAAGGAAGGACCATCAACAGCGACTATTACCAGCGTTATTGGGCCGTTTGAAGGACGAAATCGCCGAAAAACGACCGCATTTGAAGAAAAAGAAAGTGCTGCTTCACCAAGACAATGCACCGTGTCACAAGTCAGTGAAAACGATGGCAAAAATCCATGAATTGGGCTTCGAATTGCTTCCGCATCCACCGTATTCTCCAGATCTAGCCCCCAGCGACTATTTCCTGTTCTCAGATCTCAAAAGAATGCTCGCTGGGAGGAAATTTTCGTCGAATGAAGAGGTGATCGCCGAAACTGAGGCCTATTTTGAAGCAAAGGACAAATCGTACTACAAAAAAGGTATCGAAAAGATGGAGGGTCGCTATAATCAGTGTATCACCCTCGAAGGGAATTATGTTGAATAAAAAAAACGAATTTTGCCAAAAAAATGTGTTTTACTATGGAAGGCCGGGGACTTTTCAATTGATCTGTTACAACTACGTGGCACTGCGATGGCCCCAATTCACCAGATCGTTAACAAAAGAATTACGAGGGTGGGCTGATAAGTATCCGACCTCAACGTGAAGATAGTGGCACTCGTCAATAAGCTAGTGAATGCAATTGTGCATCTTTTGAGAGTTACTCACCAAAATTTCAGACATTTTCGACGGGCAGTTTTTATTTGACAGTCGTTTAAGTGAGTCGATGTTTTTTGCTTTTTTTTGGAGCTGATTTCCCCTTTGCAGTCCACTGTTTCGACTGTAAGTTTCATCGACAGTAATGAATCGGCACCAAATCTCGGATTTATTGCGCCTAAACTGCGCCAACAGAGTGCGTTGGAAATGTTCACTCCAACACGTTTTTGGTCTAACGTGAGCAAACGTGGCACCCAACGCGCGGACAGCTTTCTCATGCCTAAATCTTGATATAATATGTGACCAACACGTTCGTTGGACATTTTCCTAGCCTCTGCTATCTCTCTCACTTTAATTCGGCGGTCGTCTACCACCATTTGGTGAACTTTAGCGAAGTTATCGCCAATTGTTGCAGATTTTGGACGTCTCGAACGTTCATCGTTTCCCAAGCTCTCATGGCCACGTTTAAATTCAGCTGCTCAAAATTTCACTGTGGTAAATAATGGTGCAGAGTCCCCATACACAGAGTCCAACTCATCTTTGATTTGCGTAGGCGTATTGCCTTTCAAAAACAAAAATTTAATTACAGCTCGATATTCAATTTTGTCCATTTTCACAAAAACACTCACATTGACTCACTCAAACTACTGTCAAATAAAAACTGGGTGTCCAAAATGACTGAAATTTTGGTGAGTAACTGTCAAAAGATGGACAACTACATCCACTTTTATTGACGAGTGCTGCTTGCTATCTTCACGTTGAGTTCGGAGACTTTTCAGACCACCCATGCATATATTTCTACCACAGAGCTTGGTGGCAAACGCTTTTGAACGTTGTACGACAATTAGATGCCTCCATTTTTGGGTATGATGTATCATAAGTTGTCTTGTGAGCTTGCTGCTTTGAAACTTATATTGGCGATATCTAGGCAGGTTTTTTGATTTCAAACAAAATGGCTGACATTTTTTTGACGAGTGCCGCTATCTTCACGCTGAGTTCGGAAACTTTTCAGCCCACCCATGTAGGTTCTTACGATATCGACATACCAACAAACAGAAACCTGACGAATGACGAAATCGGCAAATACATTCAACAAATGGACGAAACTATAAAACGAACAATGGACAAAACAATTCCTAAAACAACAGGACCGGGCAATATGAACTTGTATACTTGTGTCACAGAAAAAAAAGCAGACTGCTAACAAACTAAAACAATTATACAGACAGTTTACTGGCAGACACGACCAGGGGATAATATGACTGAAATACTAATTAAAAAACCTCCAACAATTACTAAAAGCTAATTATAGATTAGCAACAAATTTGTGTTGGAACAACAGAATACGGGTTATAAAACCTAACAACCCGAATTGTTGCAGTACAGCAACATGGCCTAAACAACTAGCTACTACGCCGTACCACGAATGTTCCCACAAAAAATAATAAGATATTCAGGAGAAATAATCAAAATGAGAGCCAGTCTTTCCACTTACCACGTAATGACGAAAACAAACAAATGTTAATCAACATAGGCATAGATATAAAGAACGATATCCTTAGTAATGGACTCTTCGTGATAGAAGATCCCTTAGAAAAGGCCAACACTGTGGGGGTTGTCTTCCAGGAAATGTACAAGCTAAATGAAAGCATCCACCGAAACTACGACTTAGAAAACCGAGTTCTTGCATCTTCGAAATGAAATCTCAAATTGGCAATCAGAGAATATCGGTTTTACAGAATTTAATGGCGATCATTTGGCAAATGCTATTAACGCCAATAATAGGGCAAATAGCCAGGGTATCTTCGACTCATTAAGCAACAAAAAGTCAGTGGGAACAGATGGAGTGTCAAATATCGTACTCAAGTCTCTACCACCATTAGCAATGGACATATACACAGTTCTATTTAACAACGCGTTAAATAATGCATATTATACCACGCGTTGAAAAACAGAAATCATTCAGCCTATACCAAAAAAAGGGGAAGAACTGTACAAACCCGTGTGAATATGCATTCGATAAGCTTACTCCCAAGCATCAGTAGAGTATTCGAGAAACTCCTAAACAAGGCTTTGCTTAAATGGGTTGACGACAACAACATTATTCCAAATAACAAGTTGGGCTTTAAGGCCGGTCATGAAACCACGCATGCCGCAGCTGAACTGGTTTTCGACATACAATGGAATAAATGCAAGAACCAATGCACGTGGGCCTATCTGATCGACTTGGAAAAAGCCTTCGACACCGTTTAGCTTGAAAGATTATATTATAAGATTGTCATACCAGGCATGTATAAACCTTTACTCTAACACCTTATGATATTGTATCGAGCTTAGGGTTCGCTGGATTAATTATTTTTAATAAATACGAGCCGTTAAATCGATTCTCTTTGTGTACAGCGTCGAGAAAGGCTCCTCGACGTGACAGCAAAATGAAAATCATGGTGTTGACTCAGAAAATGCCTGTCGCATCGGACAGTAATTAAACACATTTTAACACTACAATTTAACTTTTATTACACGAATTTAAATTGACATCGTAAAAGCACAGGTGCTGAAGGCACCGTAAACAACATGACATTCAACGTAAAAAAACCATACTGTCTACAAAAACAGTAAAACCAGCACCGCGTGAAAACAGTACCATGGAAAACGTCACATGAATAGACCATTTTGCTTTGTCTATTCGGCAATAGGTGGCGCTCCGTGTGGTAGGTTTTTTCCGACTGGTATACGCTGGTATGTATGTTGCGGAACTGCAACATCTTCCCGGGCCTCGACGATGGAGCCAGTAGGCCTCCTTAGTTGGCGTCACCACCTGGTGTCAGCGCTGTGGGAAGTAGCGGTTGGTATGGTGGTTGAGCTCAGAGACCTTAATGCTCGTATTGCTCATACACCGGTACGGCAAAACGGTAGGGTGGCAAAATTAATTATATTGTTATACTATATATGTATTCTATTAGTTGATTAAGTTATAGAATATACTTGGTTATGGGGCCGTAGTATTATTTATAGTATCAGTGTGTGTGTGTGTGTGTGTGTGTGGGTCGTTGTTTATTGTTGATAGTCTCCGACATGTTGTGGAGAAGTGCCTGGCAGGCGATATTTGCCGCATCAGCTGCGGCAGCGATGTGATTTGTGTTTAATGTTAAACGTTCGTTGGATCGTACATCCCTGGTGTCATCGATGAACTTCTTGGACGTAGTCCTCTCCTTGGATCGTGGATCCCTCTGTGTCATCGATGACCTTCTTTGACGTAGTCCTCTCTTTGGATCGTGAATCCATTTGTATGTAAAATTTCAATAAGTTGGACGTAGTCCTATGTTGGATCGTAAATCCATATGTAAAATTTCAATAAGTTGGACGTAGTCCCAAGTCGGATCGTAAATCCGTTTAAATGAATAAGAATATCTTGGACGTAGTCCCCTGTTGGATCGTGGATCCATGAATGATAAGTGAGCGATGTGATCGTCAATATGTTGAAGGTGATGGATTGTAATTCCACCATCTTCTCAGTATGTCCAGCCTGTGCCGCTACCAGAAATCTTAGGTATACCGCCAACTGCATAGAATCATCTGCGACTCGAATCCAAGTTGATTGCTCTGGCTGATGCTGTTGCAGTTGGGGATATGTCCCATCTACGCCGCTAAACCAATGCTCGGCGTTGGGCGAATTTCTTGATGAGAGCTGAGATTGTCATCATAAGGTCTATGCTGCTGCTGCAATTGTTGTTGTGGGTGCTGTGACCGCATATGATTTATTGTTGGAACAGCATAGTTGTTCAGGTTCTGATAGTGATCATATTCTGTTAACTTATACCTGGCACTTGATTGAGCCAGAGAGATTGCGCATCCGGGTTGCTATTAAGAGGATTAATCTGCTCATTATTAGACTTATGTTCAATTGAGCCACAGGATGGAATAGTTCTAAAGCCAGGTACTTTCTTCCTTGACTGGTGGCTGGACCAAGTGTTCACTATTTGCCTTCCGTTGGTTGGATTTCCCGAAGGGTGCCGGCATCTTTTCCTATTCTTCTCTTTCTATATTCCATAATCTTTGCACCGAAAGTCTATCTTAGACACCGACTCCGTTGGAGTGGTGCCCCCGTGGCAGCTATGTGCAATGGGCGGTGTTAAGAGGATGCCCCCAAAGCATTTCGTCCAGGCGGCGAAAGGTGAAGAACCCCAGACACGTGACAACGATGTGCCTGAGTGGCGAGAGCGGCAAAATCAGGATGCTCGACCGATGAATCCTTGCGACGAGAAGCGGTGAACTCCAAATCCGCGACAGCTTTCTGATGTCATGCTTTTCCGAAGGGTGCCGGCATCTTTCCTTGTTCCTCGTTTTCTTGTCCCTTAGTCTTGTAACCGAAAGTTTATCTTAAACACCGACTCCGTTGGAGTGGTGCCCCGTGGCAGCTACGTGCAATGGGCGGTATTAAGAGGGTGCCCCCAGAGCATTTCGTCCAGGCGGCGAAAGGCGAAGAACTCCAGACACTTAACTTCAATGTGCCTGGGTGGCGAAAAGCGACAATCCTGGATGCTTGAGCGATGAGTCCAGGTGACGAGAAGCTGTGCCCCAGGAACGGATGTAAATGAGATGGTAAATCGCAATTCCCGGTGGTCTTGGACTTATTCATCTGCAAGTTCGATGTTTGAGATGATACTTGCAGGTATAGGACCGGAAGTGTCTTCGTTGACGAACTTTGTCTCAGTACTGACCGTTTAGAGTGAAACGCTGAAGCTTAGTTTTCTACCGGAGGGAAGTTTCCAAAACCTTTTGTCTCCCTGATGTTGTTGCAGGTGACGCTTGCCTAAATCCTGTAGCGTGGATCGTGAAAAGTACCCGCAACATCGTTGAAGGAGGAGCCGAATGATGTCCTCAACCGAAATACTGAGACCGATAGACAACTTCTTCATTTACCCGCGGTGACCTCTGCAGAATGAAGAGAAATGCAACAACCTCGGATATTATAAGTGGACTGTATTTTGGCTTTGTAAAGTTGATTGTTATTTAACTTGTTGTTTAACTGTGTTAAAGCTGAAATGGTGTTTGATGGCTCGTAAATCCATTTATGTCATCGATGACTTCTCGGACGTAGTCCTCTTTTGGATCGTGAATCCCTCATGTCATCGATGAATCCTTGAACGAGGTTCTAATTTGGATCGTAAATCCATACGCGTTCCAATCGAATGAAACGCAAAAAAATGTTGTTTTATTTATATTGGAGTCGTAAGATGGGGAAAATAGGAAGCGTTTATCATTTTATTCTCGCCGATTACAAAAAGGAAATTAATTAAATAAAGCAGAAGCTAGTTTTCAGGTAGTTCACCAAGATAATGAACTATCCAACCAGTACGGTTCGCATATGTCTGCCCGATGTGAAACTCTGGAAATAAATATGTGGTAAGCATATTCTACTTCACCACGACGTCTTCGTTTTTCAGAAGCACATTTGCCAGAGTTCCAATTATATGAAGTGCTCCATCCCTTTGGTTATCATCAGCGCTTGGTGATGTAACAACCTGCTTCATGCTTCCTATTGTTTTCGGTAAAATTCCTTTCTGCGTTCTACCTGATGTTGAAATATTTGTGCTACAGGACCTGGACAATTAAAATATGCAAAAATGTCAAATGTTAAAATTGACTGAATACATTCCTGTGGTCGCTTTCCCAGGGGTTTTGGTCAGATTCTGTGAAGGAAGTTATTGGAAATATAACATCTTCGATATTGCAACCATGTGACGTTTAATTAATTTCTAGGAATAGACATGAAGCACAACATTTTAGGTACACCAGAATATGTGTTACGATTCGCGGTGACACACAAACGGTTACGATATTGGTTGAAAACCCAAATTGAAACATCCAGAACACCTGACATGAACGCAGGAAGACAGCCCCAACTTGTCTAACTGGTAGTTTAACATTGTTCTTCATAGCCTGTCGAATAGTTGAAGAAATTCCTAGAATTCTGTGACTCTGGGATAGTTGTTTTTCGGCGAACTTTCGTTGTTCAGGAACAACAGCTATTGTGGCACGTATCAATTCCTTCCGTTTGTTCAGGTTCATTTTCAATCGTTGTTGTCAGGTTCCAATTGAATAGCTTCGTATAAGCGTCTATGGCTTCATCGTACTTTCCTGCATTGAGATATACATCTCCCATTGGTCATATGCTATGTTGTAATTTGGATTGTCGAACAACGCAGAGTTGCAGTCTTTAATCGCACTATCGTTTTCTGTTACACGGATATATGCTGCAGCTCGATTACAGTAGAATGTTGGATTTTTCGGATCGAAAATAATGGCCCGTAGTACCACTTCTTCATATTTGCATTCCTTTGGTTTGTTCAGGCCCATTTTTAATCGTTGTTATCAGGTTCCAATTGAATAGCTTCCGTATAAGCGTCTATGGCTTCATCGTGCTTTCCTGTATTGAGTCGGCCATATGCTTTACTGTAATTTGGATTGTAGAATAATGCAGAGTTGCAGTCTTTAATCGCACGATCATTTTCTGTTACACGGATATATGCTGCAGCTCGATTACAGTAGAATGTTGGATTTTTTGGATCGAAAATAATGGCCGTAGTACCACTTCTTCATATTTGCATTCCTTCATCAGGCGGTTGCCCCAAGTGATTGTAGATTGCGTTCGATAGACATCGACTGGAACATTTCGAATAGATCTAACCTTTGTGGTTCCGCTTGTGAGGTTGTGCCTGCACTGTTAGACGTAGCTTCTTCGCTATCGAGATCCTCGTCATCGCTCAGATTAAACGCTGCTTGCAAACATTGCACAACAACATCCAGACTTTCGACGACGTCAGTGCCCGGCGATTAGCCCTCACTCGGTTGTTTTACATAGCCAATGAAGGATTTAACGAACTGCTTGTGGACTTGTTAATTTATTTATTATTTTATTCTTATTTTTCATTAATTATTTGTGTTGATGTATAATTTCATGGGAACACTGCACATCGAATTGTCGAGAATCCGTTGTACGGCAAACATTCACCGGCAAAGAAAATTTATGGCATCTGTAGATGATACAATCAGCACTTCATTCCCAAGAACCCAGCAGCCAACGATCACGAACGTATTTGAAATTTTAATACGGCACTCAGGACACTTTTCCAACTTAGAAATTTGTTGATATAAGTTTTAACCGTTTGCTTGAACCACTGTATTGTTGTATAAAATTCAATATAACAAGAACTCGTCTCTTTCGGTATAAATTGAGAGATTGGTCTAGCCTTAACTATCTAAGTCTAAATGGTGTATATGTATACATATATATTATAGATATGCATGTTTTCAGATTTAGCCATTAATATATTTAGATTGGAATAATCTTTAAAAATGTAAATGGGTTTTAAATTTGAGTCTAGTACAGCAAGCAGAACAACAATTTATTGGTTTCCTAGTTGTTCTCTTTCTTGCTTCTGCATGCAGAGGAAGAATTTTGCGCATAAGTTATTAATTGACTGCGATAATCGCCTATGGCCTTTGACTAGTCGATGAATTGTTGTATCGAAACTGGAATTCCTGAGAGGATGCGTGCTGTTTCAATGCCAACTTCTAATATGAATCGCTGCTGTCACCCGTTATTCACACCACACAACACTTTTTTAAGTTAAGATCCATGGATCTCTTAATTAAATTATATATTAAATTATAAATTGCATTGCCACCTACCTGTTTTACTGGAGCGCTGCTCACGTTGATCACATGTTGTTGATGTTTCCTTGTTGAGGATGTGAACGTAATCCCATGGACGTAATCCCGACTTCTTGCTCGGATGTTATAGATCCGGCTCCGAAGGACCATAATGTACAGCGTCGAGATGGGCTCCTCGACGTGACAGCAAAATGAAAATCATGGTGTTGACTCAGAAAATGCCTGTCGCATCGGACAGTAATTAAACACATTTTAACACTACAATTTAACTTTTATTACACGAATTTAAATTGACATCGTAAAAGCACAGGTGCTGAAGGCACCGTAAACAACATGACATTCAACGTAAAAAAACCATACTGTCTACAAAAACAGTAAAACCAGCACCGCGTGAAAACAGTACCATGGAAAACGTCACATGAATAGACCATTTTGCTTTGTCTATTCGGCAATAGGTGGCGCTCCGTGTGGTATGTTTTTTCCGACTGGTATACGCTGGTATGTATGTTGCGGAACTGCAACACTTTGCAAACACTTTATTAGTCCCTTCATAACAACCGTTACTTGATATTTCGCTTCTTTACTTATCGCGTCTTTGAATGCTTACTTCACTGCCTACTGCTTACTTCTTACTTATCTTCCTGATCTGCGCGCGACGTATTTATACCGTTTCCTCATTCTGATTCGGCGTTTCGGTTTCGTCCATACCATAGCCTCGAATTTTCTACTGCTCATAGTCTACAGTTTTCCAGTACTTTCTAGAAAATTTTAGTACTTTGTTTTGGACTTACTAGAATATTCTAGTACTGATTGTCATATGCGTCACAATATGTTAAATAACAGGAGGTTCGTGGTCAAAAGTGGCAAAGTGACCTCCAGTATAACGTATAATATTGAGAATACTTGACAACAGGGAGCGGTACTTTGGCGGTACGTCTTTCTTTATACGTTGACGCAGTGTTCCGCCTGAACACTGTCCACACACAAATAAGCACCTGGGACAACGGGCGAATGCACACAAAAACACAAAACACAGAGGAATAGTTTCTTACTATTTTGTTTTTATTGAATCATACATGGTCTTAACAATACGAACGCAGATAGCCACCGAACGAAACACTCGACTTCCTCGAATAATTTCCTTCACGACCTCATTCGGTTAACTTTAATAGAATCTCTTCGATAGAGATCCTCGCGGTTCGAATGATCTACGTTGACCCTCAATCCTTCGACTTATCTCCGCGACTCCTCGATATAGACTCTCCTGGTCGTTCGAAAGAGACTTCTCGTCCCAATGGCCATCAAAATCAGACTGTCTGTCTGCCCACACAGATATCCAGATTCCAAACTGGTATCCGTATCTGTACGGAAAAATGTTTCTATTCGATCGGCTAACAGAATTCCGGAAATCTCTGTTAGCAGCATGCTATTTCATCCCAGGGGTAATTTCCTATTTTCCTGAAAGGAGAAAGTCATTCCTTGCATACATCATTATCATTGGTGATAGAATTTCATTTTCACGGCCTTCTGTTTGCACAGAACATCTGGCGCTCAGACCAGAGATATTCGGCGATTGTTTTGACGTACAGTCCGTGGGTCTTATTTGAACTTGGTACCCGGAATTGAAATCTATTAGATCTTTATAATGGTGTGAAATTCTAGCGTGGCCGTGGGACCGAAGTATTGCCTTTGTTGGCTTAACTCCTCATCGCATATCTCGTTGAGATATTTTTGATTGCGATAGGTCGTGGCTGCCTTCTGTTGTTCAACGGATTTGGGTGGTCCTTGCATTAAATTACCCGCACGTGCATCCGTTGATCGGCTCAGTCTTTGATGATAGCAATTCTTTTGTATCGAATTTCGGAATTGCCGGTTCGATGAGATGTTCCTGGGCGCAGGCAGCATGTATGGCATTTTGGGAATTGTTTTTTTAGGAATAGAACTCATGGATGTTTATACCTTTGTTTCAGGCATGATGAATTATAATTGTTGAGCTTGACCTTAAAAGCTTTGGGGACGCTCAGTTCCTTGCTTTTTGGTGTCAGTCTCAACGTTGGCTGCGAGTTGCAGGCCCTATGGTGGGACTTTGGAACACGCGTCTGTGGGCGCGTGCAACGTTCTCAGGTAAGTAAGCTCTTTGAAGGTAGGAACCTTACCTGCGCGGAATTGTGCGTTCGTAGAACGCTACAGTACTCTCTCCGATTCTTTTTAACATTTACGTTAGCGACCTATTAAGCGCACTTCTCGACGCAATTGCGTTCGCAGACGATCTTATAATTTAGAAACAGCCCCGAAAATTGAAGTCATAAACACTTAACTCCAACGCGACTTCAATGAAGTGCAGCGATATTGCGAGGACTGGAAACTTAAGATAAACTTCCAGAAATGTGAAGCTATTCTATTTAGAACCCCGTTGCATGAAGCCACAAATGACATAAGGAAAAACTAACGAAAGTTAGTTATCATGGGACCGCATGAACACAAACTGGAAACGTAGAGTGTGGTTAAATACCTTGGTATATGGCTTGATCAGGACCTGTATTTTAACAGACATGTGAAGACAGCTTTGGTCAAGGCCAAGAAAACATTTGCTATAACAAGGAGGCGATTCCACAGTAGCCAATTTGATAGCAGGGTAAAAGTTATATGCTATATGGCCCTAATCAGGGCAATGATTATTATATGGATGCCCAGTGTGGTTCAATATAGGTCCAAACATGATGGAAGAGATTCGGGTGTTCGAAAGAAAATGTCTTAGAACTTGTCTCAGATTATATCGAACACCGCAATTCGACTACAAAAGGTATTATCCAAATGAGGCATTATATAACTAAGTCCACCTAAATAGGGTGGATAATTTTATGATCAAATTAATCAGAGGACATATTGCGGGAGCAATAGTTGTCTCCAATGACCTAATTTTCGGTGGTTATTATACAAATACTTTGTATTTTGAGAGGGTGCCCCGCAATGTCTTTGTTCCACCAGAGGCGTTCCTCGAATTTGATATGAACGGTCTTATACAGGATGAATCCAGAGTTCCGCTGATTTATCATGTAGGTAGATCTTCCGTAGACAGGCGATTGTGCTACGACCGAGAAGACACGCGCGCCGAAGAAGAGTTTTGCGGTTCAATGGAGCTACCATATTTCCCATAGACACCGGGATGTAATTAAAGGGCCACCAACAGTTTTGGTGGTTGAATGGCCAATAAAGACCTATGTACCAAAGTTGGTAAAGAAACTCCAACATCAACCAGCTTACACAGATTTAGCTTTTCTAGGATTAAGGTAGAGTAAGATTTAAGTTATATTAAATTAGGTTCTTAAGCAATAAAAAAATATTGACACATCGTTTTTTTAGTTTTTCTTTGTTTTTAAAATAAATGTAATTAAAAAATAAACAAAGTTCTGTCGACGAAGGGCAAATAGTACAATAGACATGTAAAGTTTAGCTTAGAGCGTCTGCGCAGGACCAGTAGGTTATAACATAAGATAATTAAGCTAGAATTTAAGCATTTTTTGTCTAGCCTGTTATTTAGAGTCTAAGAAAAAAACCGAAATACAAAATGTTGAAAGATTAAAAAAAAAATTATAAATTTTGCATTGGCTAGTAAATTGGATTCAATTTTCCCCAAGATTTTGTTTTATTTATTTTTAGTTTAAATAAATAGAACTAGTAGGCTGTGGAACTTTTCTTTTATTTTTAAGATAAACTGCAAACAAATTAGTGCATGTCGAAAGCCACTGTTGTATAATTTAAAGTGGTCGTGCAGAGCCAGTACATTAGGCTAAGAAATACTTTGGTTGAAGTCGATGTAGCACTTAATCCTAAATATTTCTAAACAAATGCGTTTTAAACGGAACTTAGTTTTTTTAATAATGTTTAAATTCTGAACAGATAACAATGTTTTGAATGCTAATAAATCCCAACTGCGTACATATCCAAATGGTAACGATTAACAAATTTTAATTATCGCTAACAAAATGATATGACAAATTATTTATCTACCAAAACATTTCAATCAATCTTTAAATTTTGCATTGGTTATTAAATTGGATTTAATTTTAACCTCTTAGATTCACAGATTATAGAGAACGATTGTATTCCTGATACTTTCATTGATATTAATGTTGTTTTGCCGGGATTGTGGTCAATTAGTTGTTATCGCAAGATGTTAAAGGTTTCCAATTGACTGTTCATTAGAAAATTCCATTAATACACCCGTATCTATAGTTATTTTAATGGACAACTTTCATTAAATAGATAATAATAATGGCATATAAACTAAACATATGAATTGGGAAGCCATTGTACAACGCAAAAATCGTTTTGGATGAAAATCGATAAATCAATTTATAGCACTTTTGTATATTATGCGTAAGCATTTGTGACTGTGGCGAAGATATCTAGGGTATTATGTTAATGTTGGTTTTATTTATAAAAAATGAATAACCTATTCTAATTGGTACAACTATTATGTATAAATTCAGCATTTAATTAAAGATACCCTTGTTTTTCTTTTAGATTAATTTAATGACCGAAACAAGTTATGAATTATTTTATGAGCGGATAGGTTAAATTACCTAAGTCAGTTTTGTGATGTATGCGAATGCGCAAGTGCACGTGTGTACTAAAATAAGAGTATATAGGGTGGTCCATAAATGTTTGCACATTTGAAACATGAATAGAAATAAAATACAAATGTTGTTTTGTTGGTCATTTATTTAACGTAATAAACGTTTATTGAAATTTTTTTTAAATGACATCGTCGGGATGTGCCTCGTCTCGTCGTTGGGACTTCTGAACATTGATCTGGAAAACAGTGCCCACCAAGCTCATAAAGCGCTTCGCAATCAATTTCTTAAATGCCTTCACTCCCCCGTTAGAAATGAAAATACGAATATGTTCGTGCGCAAGGATGAACTTAAGGACATTCTTCGATCTACTAAAAACAAAAAATCGTATGGAATAGATAGATAGCACTTGCCTCTTGAAGCAGTAAACATTTACACCATTCTGTTCAACAACGCTCTAAACAACGCATACTATCCAACTCTTGGGAAAATTTTCGTTTTCCACCCGATACCCAAAAAGGGAAAGGACAAGAGCAATCCAGCGAACATTCGCTAGATTAGCTTGCTGCGCAACATCAGTAAAGTTTTCGAAAAAATTATAAACAAAGCACTGGTAAACTGGTGCGATGAAAACGACGTCATTCCCAACAACCAATATGGCTTTAGAGCACGCCATCAAACAGGTTCATGCTGCAACAAAACTTGTTTCAGATATACAGTGGAACAAAGCAAAACGACAATGTACAGGCACTTGCCTGCTTGACTTTGAAAAGGCCTTCGACACCGTATGGTTAGAAGGACTTGTGTGGGGGTTCTTTAACTTTACGTAAGAACCACCGACAATTTCAACCCCAACCTCCCGTGGCAAATTCGCAGTTACCTGCAAAAATTCCCTTCATATTTCCTTCATTAAGATTTTATCCCATGTGCCTGTAAAAGAATTCTTACCTTTCATGCATTCAATGCACATCCAAAATTTCTGAAAGAATTATCTTACATACATATGATAAATTAGGGAAACTATTCGGCACCCTTGGTTACCAGG
This sequence comes from Microdon myrmicae, assembly GCA_963931805.1. Taxonomy (NCBI): domain Eukaryota; kingdom Metazoa; phylum Arthropoda; class Insecta; order Diptera; family Syrphidae; genus Microdon; species Microdon myrmicae. Next base: position 181,929,541 of record OZ007497.1, on the reverse strand, counting down.
CAAATCCCAGCCTCTCATGTGCAGAACAATTGTCTCTACCTACACATTGGTTGACGACTTATTTGTCTAAATGATAAAAAGCAACGTCGGGTAGCTTGTTTATTCATCTGCAATATACCGGCCCGCGATCGGTTTGTCCAATCGACAAACAATTACCGCATCACCAGCATTATCGCCGAAACGAATTTTTCAGTATGCATCACGTGCAAACAAAAGAATCCGGTTTTTCCGCAGACATTCTAGCGATACGATACTCAATCCCTATTGTGTAAAGTATCCCAATGGCCTTTAGAATTTTATGCTTCCTTAAGAGATACAGCTCGTTTACTCAGCCGAACCTCATTAGACACGATGCCCTTTGCTCTTTCAATGTTTCAGAATTCGTTTCTCATGACCTTCATTCCATGAGCAAACAGTGATCCATTAGCGCATCGCTAAGATCACCGCACACACACCAATCTACGTACCAGAGGTCGTCTCCCATTGGTCACTGGACGAACGGGTAAATCTCATTTCCTTTTTACCACACCATAAAAAGAAACTTTCTCTCTCCTTTCCCGCAAACTCACCATCGAACTGGGGGTTGAATCAAGAGTCGGATTCCAACCTCGGTTGAGTCGTATTACAACCATCAAGGCGATCGGGTCGTCTGCCATCCACCGTACCGACGCCGGTACGGTGTGTCAACAACAAAAAGTGAGTTCAAGTCGTGCGAGTCATCTGCGCGATTAATAAATAAGTGCATTTTTTGTGCCGCGTTAAAGTAACTACAGAATAGAACACTTAAACAATAATCAAATCAGACTAAAGTTAATCTAATATTTTTACGTAAAAATAGAACAATATGTAAACAAGTTACCAGCAATAAACAAAAATTAACAATAAAAACCGTGTTCTAGTGTGTTTCATTTCTCCGGTGTTTCATGTTTTCTTCTCTGGTATGGCGATCGTTTTGCGGCGAACATAGTCCTTTCGTATTCGGCGGAACCTCTAGTGATTCGTGGGGTCGTAGTAGAACTAAGCGCCCATGTCTGGCGCCCCGACTACGCACCCCCACACTTGTCTATAATTTAACAAACCCGGGTATGCCTGAATATCTGCTGAACATTACCTACAATATGATAATGTACAAAACACGTGTGGTAAAATGTGGAGGCATAATCTCCAACAAGACCTTCCATAACCCAAAACGGGTTACAGTACGGAGCAGTGAATTCTCCCATTCTTTTTAACATTTACACTAGCAATCTAGTGGGTTTGTGGGAGGAGAAGTTGTTGTACCAGGACACGGGCACTAGGTTCACATTCTTCTAACTCTCTCACCGTTTGTTTCGCCGCAAATTGTTCATCAAGACAATTTAAGAAATGAAAACGCACTGGTGTTGATTTGATGTTAATTTTTTTGTTTTATAACTATCCAAACGACTATAGCATGGGAAACATCTATTGAGTTTATATAGATTTTGTTGGTTTTAGGCACTTGAATTCCGAACTAAACGTATCACATCATCACGACATTATTATTCTTTTTGATTTTCTGGCACAGTGTTGATCTCGTAATAGAAACTAATTTATTTTAGCGCAGAGAGTTCTTTATGGTAATGGGTGAAAAAATCGGCTTGACGGACTTCTAAAACGGACAAAGAAATATTCAACGCACGACCCGAATAAAAACGTGTGCACGCTGCGGTGGCTAAATCTTGACTTCTTGCGGCGTGACCGCCCGCGGTGGTGATTGTAAAACGACTGATCCCTATGGGACGCTAAATCGGCTATGGAAATATTGCCGTGGGAAACGCGTTAAGTAATTCGGTAATTACCCAAGGCGTTGCACGATGCTGCAACCGCGTCGTTTGGGTCGACTTGGTTATTGCTAACCAACATGAATTGCAATTTCCGGTGGAAATCTCATGGGTTAGAGAAATGGAGTTGCCGTATGGCAAAAAGCTAGCAAAACTCAATTATGCATTGTCTGCATAGAATAATGAATTTAGCTATGCGTCATTTTGGAAAACATGGTTTTCAGGTGGAATAGCTTGTAGGGGGAATTGGAGTTGAGGTGACACGCTGTTAGCGGTCGAAATAGGGCTGAAATTGTGGGTTGGTTCTCCATGTAGTATAGAGAACCCCCACAGGTTCTCTCAACAATGCCTTTAATCATATAAATCAATACTGCGACGATTGGAAATTAAAAATTAACTTCCAGAAAACCGAAACTATTCTTTTCCGAACGCCCCCCCCCCCCCCCCCCCCCCCGGGGGCATCGCGGGATACGAAGCGCAGTTGGAAAAATTGTTCCCATTTTGAGGGTATAGTAATCTCCCACTACAAGTAAAAACTGAAGTCAGATACCTTGGTATCTGGCTCGATCAGTTTTTATACTTTAACAAGTATGTAGCAAGGCCCCTCTCTTCCCCTAAAAGCGCCTATACGATGAGAAGCGGCCTATTCCGAAGTAGCCTTCTTGATCACAAAGTGAAACTAATTTCATACTCGGCTTTCATCCGACCAGTGCTAGTTTATGGTTGCCCGATATGGTACAACATATCCCCATCATACATGGAAAAGTTCCGGGTATTCGAGAGGCAGTGTTTGCGTGCCTGCCTCGGACTTTACAGAAGACCAGAGTCTCAATACAAGAGATTCTATTCTAATAAAGTCCTGTATAACAAATCGAGGCTAAAGAGGATAGATTATTTCATAATTAAAATCATTCGCGGTCACATTGCAAGAGCAATGGGCAGTGAAAACGATTTTATATCGGGAGCATACTATCCCAATGACATGTATCCGGAGAGTACGCTCCAAAATGGGTTTATTCTCTCAGTAGCGTTCCCTTTCTTGGATAAAAAAGGCTTTCTCCAAGACAAACACGGATTTCCATAACCAACCATAAACTACGCTTCCCGTGGTGCTAGGGATAAACGTATTCTCCATAGTAGTGAAATCTCTAACAGCCCAGATCGCCTACGTTTCAGTATTGTGATCGATGAAAGAGATAAATCCATACAAGATAGAACCCAACCTAATTGGTGGCGGCTCCCCAAAATATAGAACGCATATTAGATGCATCGCTTCCCTTTCCCATTGCCCTTTTGCTTGTTCTTATCCTTCCCCTTTCTCTTAATCGCTTTATTGTTTCATTAGTTTTTCGTTTGCTTGTTGACTTCCCTATATTAAAAAAAAAAAAGAAGTCTTTTTCTTTTACGTTATAGATATACTTGTAAGTAAAAATGTAAGAGGACCTTCTCTTATACACAACTATGTAATATAATTTAAATTAATTATAAACATAATCACAAACAAACTAAAAAAAAAGCCGAAAGGCAAACATTTTAAGGCAACAAAATTGTATTCTCACAGCTAGGCCGGTTTGTCATAAGAGGCGACTAAAGCCCGAGTGGTAGGTGGGGTCCCAACGCCCTGCCGCCCGGTGAAATACCACCCCATCAAGCTATAGGCCCCGTGAAATGGTCGGGAGAAATCCCTGGCTTGGCTGATGGACCGGTTGGAGAAAAGGTTGGTTTACGTGGTAGTCGGTCCCAAGGTGAGATACCACCCCATCACGCGGTACATTTCGCGATATATATAGTCGGGAGAAATCTTCGACTATGGTTCAGATGTATGACTGAAGGTCCGGACTGACCCAAAGATAAGTCATGATGGTATCTTCTGAGATAAAGAATTCCGACGGTAAACTAGTTTCCCATTCCGATCCCCGGGGGGGGGGGGGGGGGGGACTATATCAGGGGGAACATCACGCAGATATTGTGATAAATAATCGAACTTTAAGAGGTTCGTCATCGCATAATCGGGCTCGCTCTCGAGGTTCTGCCTACGCTCGACTGGTGACGACATTTTGTAACATCAGGGGCATCGGTTTCAGCAATACGAATGTAAATGCCGCCCACCAGTGAGATTCCGTTTTAAGGGTGGAGTCTGCGTCTTCACGTGGTCCGATATGTCTTGCCAAAGGATGGAGGCGTTAGAACCCAATAACACGGACATCATGTGGTTGAAAGTTCTGTTAAATTTCTTTGTTGTCTGTACCGCTCCCCGAATGACGATCGACCGGCGACATTTTTCGAACATCTTTCACGTACCGTCGACTGGATACAGATCAACCACCCAGCCTCTGAAATTATCGTCTCTGGCGATTTTAATGTAAACAATTCCGGATGGTTGGTGCACTCCAACAGAACCGACGAAGCTGGGAGGCTGGCGGATATGTTTGCTGTAAGCCACAACTTGACTCAACTCGTGGAGGAGCCAACGCGAGTGCCGGATGCCCGAGGCGATTATGCGAACACCCTGGATCTGTTTTTGACATCCGAACCTAGCACTTATACCGTGGACGTTTCTGCGCCACTGGGAAACTCAGATCAATGGTTGGTATCGGGCGCGCAACCACTTGCATTTCTAACGAATAACCGACCTAAGCAGGTTCGCCATGTATGGAGATATGAAACTGCTAACTGGGACAATTTGCGAGATTTCTTTGCATCCTTTCCATGGTCGGAGGTGTGCTTCGGAGACTCCGATGTTAACGCATGCGCGGAATTGGTCACAGCAATTATTCTTCTCGGGATGGAGATCTACATTCCGCATTCCATTAAACGAAGTTCATCTGATAAACCTTGGTTTGATAAAAAATGCGAGCAGATTACAGCGGCAAAAAATGGAGCTTTTAAACGATCCCGCCGAGGTTAACAGAACGAATTGTGTAGGAATCAGAAACGCGTGCATCCAGCCGACTAATACCGCGAAGAAGGCCTACAAAGACAGAGTTACCAATAAACTCCTTCAGTGCCCGACTGGTTCGCGCTCCTTCTGGTCAATGGCAAGGGCTGTCAGCAGTAACTTCGCTTCCTCCTCTTTTCTTCCGTTGGTGACGGGAAGCGGGATGTTAGTTACAAATTCATAGGATAATGCTAATGTGTTCGTGATTGTACCGGTGCGGTCTTCGATGCGGGAGGTTTCGCCCGCCTACTATTCAACGCATTCTACGTGGACTGAACTGTAAGAAGGCGACCGGCCTGGACGGAATACCAGCAATAGTCATTAAGAACTGTGCTCCAGAATTAGCGCCGGTTCTTGGCAGACTCTTCCGCTTATCTTATGAACGAAGGACATTTCCTACCTGCTGGGAAATCGCCCGAGTTCAGCCAATCCCAAAGAGAAGGAAAAAATGTCTTCCACAAAATTACCGAACGATAGCATTACTGCCTGTGTTATCTAAGGTAATGGAAACGGTCATCAATACCGAGGTAATTAAGTACTTGGAGCCCAACACGCGGTTGCGAAGTCTTTGCCGGCTACTACCTTTCTAGTATTGATTGTCGTTTGTATTAGAGCCATAAGACAATATCTTTCTAGTATTTATTACCGCTTGTGTTAAAACCATAAGACAGTGCTTCCAGACAATTAATTCTACAGGTTAAAAACCTTTCCATTAATTAGTTTGTTCAAATTAAAACCTTAAGGCAGTGATGCTGGACAATAAATTCACTTCAATTAATCACTATGCTTCAAACCATAATTGTACATCGTTGAGGTTGTATTGTTAAATCTGTGTTATTGTAATTCTTAACGATTAGACGGACACGGTATACCCGAAGTTTATAGTAGGGATCCAGCTGGACATTGGAGGCACCGTGTTCCCTTAAGTCAAGAAGAAGTTTCGCAAATCTTTGTTGTTCATTTAGTTTATGTTATGTTTGTTTAAATTAATAAATAAAGAAGTGATAAAAAATAGATGGAAAGTGTTTTCATTATTGAAACAGAAGACTTTCGGAGACAATAGTGAATACCTAAAACCACAGGTCCATAACCAACAGGCAATCTGCAGAGTTACTTGAGAGCCACGAAAGCCGACTAAAGTGGAATATGGCCACCATTGTTTGGGACGCGCATGGCATAATCTTTATCGACTACCTGCAAAAGGGAAGAATAGTCACAGGAAAGTATTATGCAGCATTATTGAACAAACTGAACGACGAAATAAAGAAAATGATGAAGAAAAATGTTCTGTACCATTGTAGTGCTCCAAGAAGCCCTACCATTTCTCTCCCACAAGCACATTTACCCACCTACAAAAATCCCATAGAAAATTCCATTCATATCCCCAAATTAACATTGCATTCAATGCCAAGCAAATTGAACAAAACGTTTAATTGTCGAACATTGAATTCAATTCCAAAATCCTTCCAAAAAACCAAACACCATAATGCATATCTTCATATGCAAACAAAACACTTTAAAAGATATACGTTTCGTTTCCGTACACACAATTCTAAAATCCTTATCTCCACCTGGATTGTAGCCAGATGTGTACATTTTAAAAATAGATATCCCATTCCTTTTCTCCAGTTTTTCACATATACAAATCTCAATGAGGATTTGTATAAAAGGGCGATGAATTTTGTATTCGAGGATCATACTTCTCGATATTCACAGAATAATCGAATAAAAGTGAGAGATGCTACGATCAGACCACAGGACAGGATGAAATATCTCGGGGTCACTTATACCCCAAAAATGATTTTCATCAAACATGTAACCCACATTCTCCAAAGGGGCCTCGGTCCACATCTTGAAGTGGAGCAACAAAGTTGACACCAAAGTTAAGCTTCTCTGCTATAAGCAGCTAATCCGATCTGGAATATCGTACGCCTTTCCCATATGGTCCTGCATATCTTCGGCTCAAATGGAAAGACTTCGGGTTTTCGAAAGGAAACTCCTCAGAAGATGCACCAATCACTCTAGAAGGCCTGACGGTCGTCATTACCCCAACTCTCAGCTATACGAAGGTGCCTCCATTACCCCTATCGACGAGTACTTGCTTCAATTAGCATACAAGTACCTCTCAAACATTCAGAACAGCGAGAACCTACTTGTACGGGACTCTTGCATTCTTGACCCTTCTCTCTCTCGATCTCTTCGGATCAAACCCCCACAATTTTTTCTTCAGTACAAAACTGAAGAAAGCACCCTTCCCAACAACATTATATATAATAGAGGATTCCTGAACCCATCCCATAGGGTCTACTATTAACAAACCACACACACGAACGCACAGTACAAGACGGCACAAACACAAACATACACACCGACCAAAGCGCAGATTATCAGACGCCAAAGACGTGATCTGCGTTCACTACCGCACCCAAGACCTACCGGTCTTGTACGATTTCTTTCCCACCATCCCTCTATAAAAGTAGTTAGAGAACACCCGGACTAACACTGTCCACACTATCCTTGGTTACCCCCCCCCCCCCCCTTTTTTTTTTCTTTTCTTTTCAGATATCACGAGACCGAGCCCAACATCCTCGCGGACGTGGGTGATTCTGGTTATCGCAAGTTGACCAGAAGTCAGAGACAAGATGAAGGACACATCTGTTGGATTTAATTTTCTATCTACTGATGCTGTGCCTTTAAATAATAACTGTTGTTGTCACAGAAGTTTCCGACTAGCTTGTTCGTAGCCGAGTCTTGTTTTCTTCGTCGATTAACGTTGAATGAATTATTTTGAATGAATTGTTTTTTGCCGTTGACGTTTTATTTTATTATTCGACGCCAACGCCGGTTTTTATTATTTTCTCTGCCGAGTAGAATTTGCATAAACTAGTTTATGCAAATTAACTACTTGGCGAGTTGTTCTCCGTTTAGAGGTAAAGAGGGGAAACTAACGAAAGAGGATTAGTGGATGTTGGGGGGACCTGGACTCAAGGTCGGTCCGTAACAGGGCCAGAATGCCGGGCGTAGAAGAAAAATGGACACGCCTTAAGAATACTCTCATTAGTACTGCCAACTCCATCTTAGGCAGTAATCGTAGAGATCGGAACGACTGGTTTGATGATGAGTGCAAACTAGCGACTGAACGTAAAAATGCTGCATACCGGGCAATGCAGCAGTCTCATAGGACGCGGGTACGCGAGGAGAAATACAAAGAGCTCAGAAGATGTGAAAAAAGACTTCACAGACAAAAGAAAAGTGCCTGGGAAAAAAACCTTGTCTGTGAAATAGAGAAAATTAGAGAGCGGGGTCCGCACCAGGCGCGGAAGTTCTACCAAATAATCCGCAGTATGACGCGGTACACTCTACGATGCACTTACTGCAAGGATAAAGAGGGTAATCTGATCACCGATCCTGAAGGCATTCTGGAGCGATGGGAAGTGCACTTCGATGAATTGCTAAATGGTCAGTTCACAGAAGAATTGGAGGCTCCACAATGCAAGATCAAGACCAAATGCTGCCGCCACCAAGCATTGAGGAAACATTAAAGGTCATAAGACAGCTCAAATCAAATAAAGCCCCCGGAGCTGATGGCATACCAGCTGAGCTGATCAAACAAGGAGGGACAGCGTTACATCACGCAATTCATGAGATCGTGGTGCACGTATGGGAGCAAGAGGAGATGCCGGAAGATTGGCGTCGTGGTATAATTTGCCCCATACATAAGAAAGGAGATATCACACTACGCAGCAACTATAGGGGTATAACATTGCTGAGTACCGCCTATAAGATACTCTCCACTATCCTACAAGACCGGATAGCCCCATACGCTAAAGCCATCATTGGTCAATATCAGTGTGGCTTTATCCCAGGCAAATCAGCAATTGATCAGATATTCACCCTTAGGCAGGCGATAGAAAAATGTCTGGAATTTAAGATTCCATTATATCATCTATTTATAGACTTTAAGGCCGCCTACGACAGCATAGCCAGGGTAGAACTATATAATGCCATGAGAGAATTTGGCATTCCAAACAAATTGATACGACTTTGTAGGTTGACCATGACCAACGTAACTAGTCAAGTAAAAATAGCGGGATTGCTGTCCAAACCAATAAACATCTATAATGGACTACGACAAGGGAACGGTCTGGCCTGCCTCCTCTTCAATCTGGCGTTGGAGAAAGCAATCCGTGACTCTGGCGTTACAACAAGAGGGACTATTGTCACCAAGTCCTGCCAGATCCTTGCCTACGCAGATGACATCGACATCATCGGTAGAACCGAATCGGCGGTACAGGAATCCTTCACCCAGATCGAGCAGGCGACACAAAAAAATGGGACTGCACATTAATGAGGGAAAAACTAAGTACATGGTGGCAACTTCTGCGAAGAGAAGACCTAACGTTGGTCAAACTATCAGGGTAGTGGAGCACGAATTTTAAGTACTGCAATCCTTTAACTACCTTGGGTCAATAGTATCAGCCGATAACAATACGGAAGAAGAAATACGCAAACGGCTAATTAAATTCAACAAAGCCTACTATGGTCTATCAAGGCTCTTTAAATCCCGAAATTTATCCAGAACATCCAAGCTACTACTGTACAAGACCATGGTCTTACCAGTACTCATGTATGGATCCGAGACCTGGGTGCTTAATAAAAGGCACTCTGAACTCTTGGCCGCGTTCGAGAGAAAGGTCTTAAGGAGAATTGTTGGCCCCGTATGTGAGGGAGGACGATTCCGGAGACGCTACAACCATGAGTTGTACGCAATCTACCTTGAAGCTAATATTGTAAGAAAAATCAAGCTCGGTAGACTCCGGTGGACGGGACACCTAGCTTGAATGAGCGAAGAGGAGCCTGCCCGGAAAGTCCTTTGTGGCAGAATGTATGGAAAGAGACAGCGCGGCAGACCTTGTCTGCGATGGAGGGATGGCGTAGACCAGGACGCCCAGAGCCGGGGAGTGCCAAACTGGATGACATCGGCTCGAAATCGGGACCGGTGGAGAGATTTGTTAAATAAGGCCAAGACCGGATCCCGGTTGTAGTGCCGATGATGATGAAGTGTATCGCCCTCGAAGGTAACTACGTTGAGGAATAAATATAACTTTGCCCAAAAAACGCTTGTTTTCATTTTAAATACCGGGAATTTTAAGCCTAGTATTTAACCATTCACAAGGAGATATTTTATCCATTTTGTAAGAAAGAGCTTGTAATACATTCCCGAAAGAAGAATATCTAGTATTATAAAAGAAGTGAAGGTCGCGTTTATTAAAAAAAAGGCCAAGGAATTTATGTGTTAATGAATATGAATAGTTTATGCATTCAATTAATTACATTTGATCGACCGCCAACGAATCAAGAACCATAACACACCGGTTCAAAGTCTGACGCAAACCCTGGTAAGATTGGGGCGCTCTGATTATTCTACCAACAGTAGCCTCACAAATAGAGCTAACTGATTGCACTATCAACACGTCGTCAGGCCTTGCCTCGAGGTTATCTAGTCTCGAAAGACGTAAGCGGATTCCGGTATTGACAACAAAATATATTGTTTTGTGAACATTGACTATCGAACACTTGTTTTCAATGTTACTCCATCAATGTAGCGGCGTGTAGTACCAGTGGTATGATTAGATCGCACCAGAGTGTAGCACGCCAAATTGCGTGTCACCTGTTTCGCTCCGCTTCCTACCGTTCTATTCAAGAGGTCAGATACTTGCTTACGATTTTCTTACTGCTAAAATTAAACATAAATATAATAGTTAAGATTGATGACTTGATGAAATGACTTTATTTGTACTTAACACTCGTTTAGAGTCCAAAGTGCACTTCTAAATTGCGTCTCAACAAAATCTGTCTGTCAAGTGAATCACCGGGCCATCGACTGAACCAAAATACTTGCTATAACCACCGGCTTCTACGTCCTCCACTGCGGGATGTTGTCCTCTGATAACAGTAATTCTTTTGATTTGATACCATCGTCTTATCAGCTTTGTATTTTGAGCTTTCGTTTAGGGAAACACCTTGAAACAGTGAAGAAGAGTAGAGATATTTCGAGGTGAACCGGCACCGGCATTTCTGGGTGGGATTTATCGATAATACTGTATTTGTTCACAGGTGGGAGATAACCAAAAATAAGGTGAAAAGAAGTGGAAGAACATGCGATGCACAAGTCGCGATAGACTCTCGCTACTGCAGCTGCTGGGATGCGTTGCAATTTATTTATAAAAGAAGTACTTGTAATTATGCAACCAGAATTACATGACCGACCTGTCATTTGATAAGGTATATTTGGCTTTGATTGGTGAATGATATTAAATGTGGAATGTACTCACGTCTTTGGACGCTGGCAGGGTCAGTTCACAGACCTAAGGGCACCTGTATCACTGTTTTACAGTTACACAATTACGAACGCACACTTTTCGACAGAACTCTTATACAAGCTGCACAATTAGCGGGAGCTTATCGACAATAACCGAGTTGTAGAACTAAATCTCGTTTGGTTTTCGGTTGTCGGCCTTTTCTATGCTTCACTGGAACCTATAGGCCTTTTAATTTTCTCTTCTCCCGAGCAATTGGAAATACTTAGATACGAATGTACCGGAGCTTCACATCGGACTAAAGAGACGGAGTTTAATGCTCAACTTTAGCAGACTTTAGCATGTGGAAGTGAATAAGCTTTTCCATACCTCAGGCCACGGACATATGGTCAGAGCTTTTTACGGTGTGTCTGGCATTGCGACCGTTATTGTGTAGGTGAATGCCGTCAGTCTGCTAATTATTCTATAGGGTGCTCTAGTACGCATTCGGATGGTGATTAGTAAAACGCAATTTGATTCAGTGATTTTATATTGCTGTTTGTCGAGACTACATGGTAGCAGATCAACCGCCTTCCTTCACCATCGATATTTTTAATTAGTAAAAAATTAAGAAAACATGAAAGCAATCAAAATTGATGTAATAAGTAGGAACAAAGTAGAGAAGTGTAAGTAGTTTTTTACATTAAATTTCGCATTTATTTTCAAAAAAAAATTGTTAGATTTTTCACTTAAGACTAAATGCTATCCGATTTACAGTTATTTCTCTTAATTAACTTACCGGCTCTTCACAAGCACTCTAAATTGTACAATGTCTTTTTATTTTGTTTTACCTTTCGATGGGCTTTTCTGAATTAACAATTAATATTATCTATATACAGTGGTGGTAAAAATAATAGAAACAAAGGTTTAGATAACGATCAACAATCAGTAACTGCGTACAATTTGGGTTTTCTTCGACTCCAATTCTATACCCGAACGGTACCCAACATTACTTTGATATGGTGCATCAATTTGCTCCTATCAGTTTTTTGATTTGGCTAGTAGCAAAAAACTTTTTTTTTTTATTAGACTTCTTTTGGGAGAGGCGAACCTATAGCGCTAAGTGGGCGCCCCGAGATGCCATCAAATAATTGTTGCAGTTAATTTTGAACAGTTGCAGGTTGTAACGTTCCGGGAACCCTCGCGTGGGAAGGGAGTTCCACAGCTTCCCCGCTCTGCAACGGAACGGGTTCTGATGCAGGAATGTTCGCGCCCTCGTGAGATGAACCACAAATGGGTGCGATCCGTCGGATTATCTTGTGGAGCGCATATAAGCCGAATTGCGTGGAACAATACCACGAATCTCCGGCCAGTCGTTACCAACACGTCAAAGAGATAAGACGTATACCTGACAACAGGAAAAAGCAAAAGAATAGAAAAAATAATAATAAATAAATAAATTCGTCGCGCGAGTGTAAGTGAACAAGTGTGGATTACACAGTGTGGCCGCCACTGAGAGCGGTTGTTTAAAAAATAAAAAAATAAAAAAAATAAAAAATTATGGAAACAAACAAAGTGCTAAAGAGCTCGTCGCCTTTCATGAAAAGGGGCCAGGCAGACCTGAAAGCGATGACACGGAGCCGACTCGAGCGACAGCCGAGTATTATAACAAAGCGGCACAAGCCAAATTCAGACCGCGAAAAAAATGCAAAAGGAAAGAAAAACGAATACACAGGCGCAGGTAACCAATTCAACGAATTGGTTGACCTTGACCCAAGTGAAATCGAATTACCTGCTGAGGAAGAAAACAATATCACAGGTACTGCAACAGATCCGGCGGAACCAGAAAAACTCCTTGCGGATATAGACACAAAAAAAGAGGAACTCAATAAACAAAGAGAAGGAATCCTCAAATTAAAAGACCTGGTGCAGCAACAACAAAACCAAGAAAATACAACTGCACAACGGAAAAATCAGGAACAACATCAGGAAGCAAACAAAAGGCAGCAAAGAATCGAGATGCAGAAGCAGCAAACAAACCAGAACATCGTAACCAACAAAAAGGAAAAGGCGCCGCCTATAATACTTACGTCCATGGAAACAAAGGACGTTATAAAATTAGGTGAGTTAACTTGCAAAAATTTCAAAACAAAAAAAAAAAAAATTCTAAAATAAAATTAATGTGCGATGATATGGAAGGTTATCGCAAAGTAATGACTGCTTTGGGTAGGACAAAAAGCGAGTTCTACACGTACACCCCGAAATCGGAGAAAATAATCTCCATGCTCCTAAAAGGCGTTGATCCATGTTTTTCCCCTGAGGAGGTATTAGAGGAATTAAAAAATGTCGAAAGCGACAATTTAAAATTTACAGGTGCGAAAGCCTTCTCTTCCGCCAACTCCAGAAAACGCAATTGCAAATTGCCTTTCTTTATTGTATCACTGAGTCCCAACAGCAAAGTTGATGCTCTCCGATACATCAAACACCTCAACCACCAAACAATAAGTTGGGAAAAAATTAGAAAAATCGATCGCGTATTGTAGTGTATGCGTTGTCAACGCTTCGGGCACGCGGCATCAAACTGCCACATGCAATTCAGGTGCGTAAAGTGCCTCTCCGACCACACCATTGGTGAATGCCCCTTGGGCAAGGAACAGCTTCCAGATAGGAAAACACTGTCCTGTGTCCTCTGTAAAAATACAGGTCACATTGCAAATTTTAGAGGATCAATAAATGAAAATTGGAATCCAAAAAGAAACAAGTTGAAGAAAAGAAAAAAATGAAAACTCGTTCTTACAACAATTTCGTAGCTCCTTGTGTGTCATATGCACAAATGGCCGGTGCTCCTAAGCAACCAGCATCCATGGAACATACATATAATAATGGGAAAATGCCTGCACCAGAGGCACATTCAGAAATAATAACAATGTTATTAACCATGCAAGGACAATTTGCCGAATTTCAAAGAACACTGACTGAACAAAGAGCACGAATAGATACTCTCTATTCAACCCTGTTCTCAAATAACTCTTCACATCAAAATCTTCAACCCTCCGTCTGAACTAAACCTACAAATTATAGCTGTGAATGTTAATTCACTAATCAACATCGAAAGAAGTGATAATTAGGCAATCTGCTCCAAGTCGAATGCCCAGATGTGCTCTTGGCTAGCGAAACTAAGCTAAACCAAAGGTACAGAATGGGCTACAAAAATTATAACATAATTAGACGAAATCGACCACATTCTACTCGAGGGGGTGGGGTCGCTATCTTAGTTAAGAAAGGTCTTCACCATAAGGTCGTTTACAGCACGGAAGTACACAAATTCCAGGTGCTAGAGGCATGCATTATAGACATTCCGCTAAAAAGTCAAAGGCATCTATATATAGTCGCTGCTTACGCTCCTGAATCTGTTCAAGGTACCCAATTTATCAGTGAAATCGATACGCTTTTCCGAAGTCTCAAGTTAGATTTGGAAAACAATTACTTTTTAATGGCAGGTGATTTTAACGCCAAGCACAGTGCCTGGGGCAATCTGACCTCGAACACCAGAGGCAATGCCTTGTTTGATTGGTGGCAAACAAATGCGATCGAGCATAAACTAGAATTGTACGCTACAAGTACACCGTCTTATCCAAGAGGTAACTCCTTCCTGGATTTACTTATGACATATGATCGAATTCAGTTACCAGATACCGAGGTAACTACTCGAAATTGTCTTCGCACAATTGAGTACGATAGCGATCATTACGGACTTGGAGCCGTAATACACGTGCCAAACGAGTACCATCTACTTGAGCAGTACGACCATGTACACTCTTTCGATTTCCGAAAAGCACATTGGTCGCGTTTCGATCGCATAGTAAAAAGAGAAATACGCAACATTGGCATAGACCCACCGACTAATAGAAACCTTCGTAATGATGAAATCGATCATTACCTCTTAACTATGAACGATATTGTTACTAACACAATCAATCGTTCCATCCCCAAAGTAGCTCATATGGATGGCTATACCCACCGATACAGAAATGCAACTATCGATGCTTTGTATAGGCAAAAGAGCACCCTGCTCTCAAAGCTGAAATTGTGCTATAGGCAGTTCAGTGACCCAAATAGCAATGAAATCAAAACAATCAAGTCCTTGATTAAAAATCTTCAAAAACTGATCCGGGATAATTACCGAGCAGTAATAAATGAGGAGTGGAGCAACAGAATTCGAGCTGTCCAAGCAAACGGACCGAACATGTTTTCACAAATCAAGAAAATATGTCGAAGAAAAGATCACAATGACATTCCCTGTCTCCGAATTCCACGGACTCCCGAGAATTGTCAGATAATGCTGAACGCAGGACTCACCTTAGAGCACATCAACTCCAATGATGAAGTAATAGTAGTCGAAGATACGCAAAAGAAAGCCAATTCAATTGGAGCCTGTTTCGAAGCAGTGTACAGAGTTAACGAATCAGTTCATGCTAACACTGAAATTGAAAGCAATGCCCGTCAAAGACATTGCTCGCTGCGTAATCAACTTCACAACTGGCGATCCGAAAACCATAGTTTCATCACATTCGGCGAAAATAATAGGGCGGATTCTCCCGTCAGAAATGAAAATACAAATATGTTTGTGCGCAAGGATGAACTTAGAAACATACTTAGCTAAATAAAAAATAATAAATCATCTGGAATAGATAGCATTCCAAATGTGGTTCTAAGGCATTTGCCTCGCGAAGCAGTGAACATATACACTACTTTGTTTAGCAACGCTCTAAACAATGCACACTATCCAACCCATTGGAAGACTGCAGTAGTCCACCCTATCCCCAAAAAGGGTAAGGATAAGAGCAATCCAGCTAATCTGCGCTCGATCAGCCTGCTTCCCAACATCAGCAAGGTCTTCGAAAAAATTATAAACAAAGCACTGATAGGTTGGTGTGATGAAAACGATATCATCCCCAACAACCAGTTTGGCTTTCGAGCGCGACATGATACAGTTCATGCAGCGACGAAACTTGTTTCCGATATACAGTGGAACAAGGCAAAGCGACAATATACAGGCGCCTGGTTGGTTGACTTTGAAAAGGCTTTCGACACCGTATGGTTAGAAGGACTTGTCTATAAGTTAACAAACCTGGGTATGCCGCAATATCTGCTATACATTATTTATGATATGATAATGGACAAACATTTTATGGTGAAATGCGGGGACATACTCTCCAACAAGACCTTCCAAATCAAAAATAGCTTACAGCAGGGAGCTGTGAATTCTCCCATCCTATTCAATATTTACACTAGTGATCTAGTGAGTTCTCTCGAAAACGCCATTGCGTACGCCGATGACATAGTGGTGTACAGAGCAGGAGGAAAAATAGACGACATCAATAGGCACCTTCAAGATGACTTCAACAAAATAAAACAATTTTGCGACGACTGGAAATTAAAAATTAATTTCCAGAAAACCGAGACTATTCTTTTCAGAACGCCCCTATCCAGGGCCTCGAGGGATACAAAATACAACTGGAAACACTTCTCTATTGTAGGTAACAATAACCTTCCACTACAAGTGAAAACTGTAGTTAGATACCTTGGTATCTGGCTAGACCAGTATTTATATTTTGACAAGCACGTAGCAGCGTCCCTCTCCGCAGCTAAAAGCGCATATTCTATGACAAGAAGTCTATTCCGGAGTAGTCTTCTTGACCCCAGAGTCAAAATAATTTCGTACTCGGCATTCATCCGACCAGTTTTGATTTATGGCTGTCCAGTATGGTATAATATATCTCCACTTTATATGGAGAAGTTTCGTGTGTTCGAACGGCAGTGTTTGCGTTCCTGCCTCGGACTTTATAGAACACCAGAGTCGCAATACAAAAAATTCTATCCCAACAAAATCCTGTATAACAAATCAGGGTTAAATAGGATAGACAATTTCATAATTAAAATTATTCGTAGTCACACAGCAAGGGCAATGTGCAGTGACAATAATCTTATCTCGGGAGCATTCTATCC
This sequence comes from Microdon myrmicae, assembly GCA_963931805.1. Taxonomy (NCBI): domain Eukaryota; kingdom Metazoa; phylum Arthropoda; class Insecta; order Diptera; family Syrphidae; genus Microdon; species Microdon myrmicae. The sequence goes on along the minus strand of OZ007497.1, from coordinate 181,912,493 downwards.
CAATGATATGTATCTGGAGAATACCCTCCAGAATGGGTTTATTCCCCCAGAAGCGTTCCCTTTCTTGGATCAAAAAGGCCTTATCCAAGACGCTTTCCGTGGTGCCAGGGAGAATCGAATTCTCCATGATAGTGATATCTCCAATGCCTCAGACCGCATGCGTTTTAGCACGGCGATCAGTGAAAGAGATAAATCAGCCAAAGATCGAACATCTCCCAAATGGTGGTGGCTTCTCAACGAGGAGAGGACTTCACTTCCTCAGATATAGTATGCCTCTCAAGAGCAACGCTCTCCTTCCCCTTTCCCCCCTCCCCCCGTCCTCCTTTCCCCATTACTTTTATTTTTATTTTATTTTTTATTTCTTATTTTATGTTTTATTCGTTTTGTTTTGAAGTTTTTGTTTGTTATAATTAAAAAAAAAAAAAAAAATTGTAATAATAATGTATACATTAAGATGTAAACGAGGAGTCCCTCTAATATATGACTTATTTCATATATATATATATATATATATATATATATATATATATATATATATATATAAGAAACAAAAAAAAAAGATGTACGCCGAAAGGCATATATAAAAATCAAGTTGTAATGTGTAATTTAGAGAGCTCGCATAGAGCCAGTAAGTTAATATAAGGACTGATTGTAGAAAAGGGTTTAACATTTACCCCTAATATTATACATGTAAAAAGAATTAGGAAAATAAATGTGGTTCAAAAACTAAAAAAAAAAATCACGAATCTCCGAAGAACAGTACCCGTGATAATATCTGTAAAACAGACAGAGGTCGGGTACGCGCCTTCGATGTGATAGCGATTGTAGTCCCGACGTCAACGCCGAGTCCCCGATCAGACGGATCGCTCGTCTCTGTATGCTCTCAAGTAGGTCGAGGGTATGTTTAGGAGCCAAGCTCCAAACATGAGAGCAATATTCGAGCGCGGGTCTGATTTGCGATTTATATAGGAGAAGAAGTTGGGCCGGAGTAAAGTATTTCTTGGCTCTAAAAAGATAACTCAGTTTTCCTGAGGCTGACCTGGCGATACTCGACATGTGTTTATGCCATGATACATTCCCACAGACTGTGACGCCGATCAATTTCAAACTCTCCACAGCCTCGACGGCCTGGCCATTCATCATCAGCTGTGGAACCGATGATCCAGTTTTCTTTGTGAATGTTGTATACTGAGTCTTCGTTGCATTGAAGTCGACGAGATTAGCCCTTCTCCACTTCAGGACTTTATCTAGATCCTGATTCAAACAGTCAATCTGTCTGCATCTCAGCTGATGCGACGCAGATGCACCAATCGGCCGAACACTCGAAAAGGAGGAAACAAGCATACTATCATCCACAAAACTGAACACTTTGTTATCGGTTGTCTCGAACAAATCATTTATGTGAAGCAAGAACAAGGTTCGAGCCAAAATAGAACCTTGGGGCACCCCTGAATTAACAGGATATAGATCCGAACACTCGCCGTCCACAACAACCCGGATCGATCGATTCTCGAGGAAGCTCCTCGTCCAGACGCAAAGCTGTTGGGAAAGTCCATATGAACGAAGTTTGCGCAGCAATGCCCCGTGCCAGACGCGGTCAAAAGCCTTGGAGATATCCAATGCGACCGCCCTTGACTCACCATGCCGTTCAATCGCAGATGTCCATATATCGGTTATAAGTGTCAAAAGGTCTCCCGTGGACCGCCTGCCACGGAATCCGCATTGACGAGCATTCAAAAGTTTGTTGCACTCCAAATACTTAACTAACTCTGTATTGATGACTTTTTTCCATTACCTTAGATAAACTAGACAGTAATGCTAACGGACGGTAATTTTGTGAGAGACACTTTTTTCCCGTCTTTGGGATTGGCTGAACTCGAGCGATTTTCCAGAAGGCAGGGAAGATCCTCCGTACATAAGATAAGCGGAAGAGTCTGCCAAGAACCAGCGATAGTTCAGGAGCACAGTTCTTAAGGACTATTGCTGGTATTCAGTCCGGGCTGGTTGTCTTCCTACAATCCAGTTCACGTAGAATGCGTTGAATAGTGCGCGGACGAAATCTCACATCCCGGATGGAAGACTGTACCGGCGAGATCACAGGTGGCTCCAAAAGGCCGGGATCGAGGTTTGAATTCGCCGAATATAAATTCGCGAACACATTAGCTTTATCCTTGGGATTCGTGACTAGCGTCCCGCTGTCTGTCACCAACGGGGGGAAAGAGGAGGATGCGAAGTTACTGCTGACAGCCCTTACCATTGACCAGAAGGAGCGCGAACCAGTTGGGCAACGAAGGAGCTTATTGATCACCATGCCGTTGTGAACCTTCTTCGCGGTATCAATCGCCTGGTTGCACACGTTTCTGAATCTAACAAAATTCGTTCTGTTAACATCGGTGGGATTGGAGCGCCATTGCTTAAAAGCTCTATTTTTTGCCGCTGTAATTTGCTCGCATTTTTTATCGAACCAAGGTTTATCAGACGAACTTCGTTTTATGGAACGTGGAATATACATCTCCATCCCCAGAAGAATAATCTCTGATACTGAATCCGCGCAAGCGTTAACGTCGGAACTTCCGAAGCACACCTCGGACCATGGAAAGGATGCAAAGAAATCCCGCAAATCGTCCCAGTTAGCAACCCCATAATTCCATACGTGGCGAAGCTGATAGGGTGGTTATTCGCTTGATATACAAGTGCTTTCGCGACAGATACCAAGCAGTGATCTGAGTTTCCCTGTGGCGCAGAAACCTCTACGGTATAAATACTCGGTTCGGATGTCAAAAACAGATCCAGGGTGTTCGCATAATCGCCTCGGGCATCAGGCACGCGCGTTGGCTCCTCCACGAGTTGAGTCAAGTTGTGGCTTACAGCAAACATCTCCGCCAGCCTCCCAGCCTCGTCGGTTCTGTTAGGATGTAACAACCAGCCGGAATTGTACACATTAAAATCGCCAAGGACAACAATTTCAGAAGCTGGGTGGTTGATCTGTATCCAGTCGACTGTATGTGAAAGATATTTGAAAAATGTCGCCGGTCGATCATCATTCGGGGAGCGGTAAAGACAGCAAAGAAATTTAACGGAATTCCTCAGCACGACCCTCAACCATATGATGTCCATATTATTGGGTTCCAACGCCTCTATCCTCTGGCAAGCCAGATCGGACTGCGCGAAAACGCAGACCCCACCCTTAAAACGGAATCTCGAATGTAAGTGGTATCCTGAGCAACGAAGATATGTTGAATCAGTTGACGAATCGACCTGGGTCTCAGTTGGGGCAAGGATATCAGATTTCGTGGTTTGCAAATATTGGTGGAAGGGGTTTACATCCGTATTGGTGAAACCGATGCCCCTGATGTTACAAAATGCCGTCACCAGTCGAGCGTGGGCAGAGCCCCGAGGACGAGCCCGGCTATGCGATGATGAACCTCTCAAAGTTCCATTATTTATCATGATATCTGCATGATGTTCCCCCTGATATAGTCCCCCGCGGAGATCCGAATGGGAGACTAGTTTACCTTCGGAATTCTTTATATCAGAAGGTACCATCATGACTTATCTCCGTTTCAGTCTGGCCCATCAGCCACACATCCAAAACACCGTCGAAGATTTCTCTCGGCGATATCGCGGAATGTATAGTGTGATGGGATGGTATCTCACCTCGGGACTGACTACCACCTAACCAACCTTTTCTCGAACCGATCCATCAGCCAAGCTTCGAAAGATGGCCAGGAATTTCTCCCGACCATTTTACGGAGCCTAAAGCTTGATGAGGTTGTATTTCACCGGGCGCACAGGGTGTTGGGATCCCGGCTACCACTTGGCCTTTAGTCGCCTCTTACAACAAGCCGGCCTAGCTGTGAGTATATTCTAACGCCCTACTCAAAGGGCAATGCAAACGAAAGGGAAATTTTGCTTGGAAAAAATAATAGAAACAAACCATGACCACAGTCTTCAATCGTGATTGTGAAGTAAACTACGGGTTCGTCTTTATTGAAATCTTCGTAAATTTGTTAGACTTGTGTTTTAGTGTTTGTTGAAAAAAAAAACAGTAAAAATAACATTTTGAGAAAATGGGTCGTGGAGTTGTGGGGCTTTTCAGGGCCCGAAGAGCCATACATCGCTCGAGCCCCACTATTCCAAGGGATGCGACTTACCTCGAAGTCGAACCTTTAGCAAGGTTACGTAACCTTGCTACGGCATTAACCGCCAGCCAGAATGCTGGAATTAATTCAGTTACTCCAAAGGATAACTGACATAAATACCTTTTAGGCAGCTTACCTTTCTTTGGGGGTTTTCTCCAAACCCCTTTTTCTCCACCACCATACCTGAAAACATTAAGTCCACGGCAAAGATTATCACCTAGCCGTGGCATCGAAAATTTCACCCTCGGGCATGCATTGCACCCAGTGCATCTCGTTCCCATGACCTTATGCCATGGAAACAAAATCAACACGGAGTTCCTAGATTACTCGTTTTTATTGTTTGTCCATGGCACCCTTAGCATGCGGCTACCAGGTCTCATCAGTTTGCCACCGCCGACAAGGTTTCGGCTGATGCAAAGCAAACATTCATCAATTACCAGCAATAGCTGGGTTTCCTATTATCGGTCTCCACCGATCAGGGACCGCAAACAAGCAACGAATTGGATGCGGCCATCAAGTGTTTACTTTTAACATCTGGCAATGGCTGCACCCTATATTCGTTGCAATACCAAAACATAGCATTCACACCACAGATCGTTTATGGTATACCAATTCCCTATTAACGGCCGCCAACCGTCGGCGGATCTGGGAAATTTCACGTCCATCAACCCAAATGTTGATTTATGGCCTCTCCTAGGGTGACCAGATCTTCGGCTCGTGTTGCTTTTACCCCAGATGGTTCGGTTGCCGGCAAGTATTACACAATCAATTGTGTACACAGCCGTAGGCCCATGCATTGTTTGTATACGCAGGAGATGCAGTTGCGACGCTCGCATCCATCCTCGATCACCGGACGATCGTATGCGATGCATACACATACATGCGAAATGTATGCCATATTCCCCGGTCCAATCACGATTGACTGCCTCGAGTTGATCGTGCAGCTCCTCCCCTTTTACGGTTTTTCTTTGCGATGTCTTTCTGTCTGCAGCGAATTAAAGTCAGTCAGATTAGAGTCGCCCAACTAGGCACCCGTGGAGGTTTTTGCGTAATTATAGTCGAGAGAGTCGTTTAATCGCGTATGAAAATCAACTCAAATTCCTTCCAAATCGAGTTTTTCCCACTAGGGATTGTGTATCGTGGCCTTCTTCCCTACGTACATTTAACTATATTGTGATAAATCAAGTTTTATTGATGACTAAACAGAATGCGGCTTTTATTGAACTCTCCGAGTGTACAAATGCGATATATATATGTATAATAACAATCAGTGCTTTAGTGTTCTACCGTAGTTGTGTGGAACCGATTCAATTAATGTACTATAATAATAAAGGAAAACAATAAAAAGCAAAATCTCAAAACAATATCCCAGCGTTTCTTTCCTCATTTTGTGAACGGTTTTAGGCGGAATTCAGTGGAATGTTAGTGAACCCGCCCCCGTGTTGGCGCAACAACTAATATAACACCACATTGGTGACCGCGACAGTTTTTTGTTCGCGTTTTTAAAAAAGTGAACACGCCACCTCCTGAACAGTACAAATCAAATCGCCCAACCTTCGTGTTCGAACCTAATCCATTAAACCAAAAGACAGTTCGAGTGCCAGCAAACAGTGAAAGTGACCTGTGCTGAGAAACCAGTAAAGAGTGCAGTAACCCCAACGCTGCTATGTTTATCAACGTCACATGAGGATCAACAGCATTCTGGATTCCCAGCAAAGTCCCCTTAACCATCAGGACACTCGGACAGCCGCCAACAGACAGGATAAAGCGCAAGTTTCATTAAAAAAACATTCGTTTTCTTTTCTTTGTTTTTTTTTTCATTATTATGGTTTTTTTTATATACCTATTTTCTTTTCTCTGTGGTGTGAGCTCCATCAGAGCCAAAAAGCGTAAAGTCAGTAAGCTCCTTCCGAGCAAGAATTTAGAACAAATTGTAACCTCGTTTCGGAAGTTTTGAAAGTAAAAGTTAATTTTTGAATAGCAGTGTAAAAAGAAGAAAACCTTAAATAAAAAACACTGCCCTTAATCGCGATAACATTCGGGAAGCCTTGTGAAAGCCACATGTGCAATCAAAAATCTTCCATTGAAAATATTTCTAACTTTAGAATCACTGACGTAATTATAAATATACGATTGTAGATATTTTATGAAGAAAGTTAACGTGAATTTTTAACAGTGACGAAATTAGTTTGCACTTACATACACAACGAAATATATTTCCCCTTTGTTTTGAAAAATAGAAGGATTTAACTATCAAATAACTGTTGCTAACCATCATTTAAAAATAAAATTTAAGACGAACAAGATTGTGTATTTTACTTTATATTAAGCAAAAAGTTTTCTTTAATTCACGACGATTAGATCATAAAAATACCCTGCCAATATAACGTGCTGCTATTGCAATTATTTCATTAAATATACATATATTTCCATATTTTCCCCTTTAGTGCGCTCCCCTCATATTCCCGTTTTCCTCATTTTTAACTTATTATGTGATATTGTGCATATTAAACAAACCTTAATCACACAAATTTGAAATCGTAAATAATTTTACTATCTATATGTACGAATACAAATCAAATTAATACAATAATTTCAATAAACGTAACGCAACCGATTTCAGAATAAGCTATGCCGAATAAAATGTTGAGATTAACGAAAATTTTAGTATTGTAATTGATATATTTTAAGAAGGCAATAAAAGATTTAAAAAGTAAATCAAAAATAAAATACAACATTCACCTATATAAGTAAAGTGAAATTAATTGTACCAAGAAACAAACAAGCGTGATACAAATTAAAACTAATTAGTGTACTAGCCATCTAATAATTTATTGCTTCCGTACAATTGTAAACCCCTTCAGGGTATTGAATAACATATAATCCCGTTCGGCAGTACTTACGACACGACTTCATAGCTTCTTAACATTTTCAGACACACACACTCCGGCACACGTTAAATCCTTGTGTTCCTTCCCTTTTGGAATTTTAATCGCGGTTTTTAATTATTCAAATTGACAACTTTTAATTTTAAAGTTCGGGTAGGCAATACTACAACCCTGCCCGTCCGTGTTAACGACTACACTCGACTCCGCACGACTCTCCTTTGAACAGCATCGGCCTCCTTTCACTGCGCGCGTCCTCTTGCGATCTATTTCCGGAAACCTAGACTCAACTCCACACAATTTTACGCGACTTCAAAGAACTCCACTTAGTGAAGAAACGTTCTGGTGAGTGGCGCCCATGTGGCGGTTACAGGCTGTTGAACGCAGCAACTGTCCCGGACAGATACCCTATTGCACACCTCTACGATTTTTCGTACAAGTTACGAGGGTGCAATGTCTTCACTACCCTGGATCTCACCAGGGCATACCATCAAATTCCGGTGGCACCAGAAGACATCCCCAAGACCGCAGTCATTACACCTTTCGGACTCTTCGAGTTCAAAGTGATGACTTTCGGCCTCAGGAATGCCGCACAGACATTCCAGCGTTATATCGACACGGCTTTACGTGGTCTTAATTGCTGTTATGCATATCTTGATGACATTCTCATCGCCTCCAGAGACCACGCCGAACATAAACGCCACTTACGTCAGGTCCTAGAGCGCCTCCGTGAATTCGGTCTTGTCATCAACCCAGATAAGTGTCAATACGCCAAGGAGCAAATCACCTATCTGGGTTATGTCGTTGACAACCAGGGCATTCGCCCACTACCAGACCGTGTGGAGGCCCTCATGAAGTATCCCCGGCCTACTAACGTGAGTGAGCTTCGTCGATTTCTGGGCATGCTTAACTTCTATCGTCCAACACTGAAGAACGCTGCCCAAGTTCAAGCCCCCTTAAATGAATTTTTAAAAGGAGCTAAGCGCAATGATAAGCGCCCCATTAATTGGACAGAAGTCTCTGATAGAGCATTCCAACTGTCCAAAGAACAATTGTCAAATGCCACCTTACTCCGATACCCCCTCGAGGGAGCGGCACTTTCCATCCAATGCGACGCATCGGATACCGCAATCGGAGCCGTCCTTGAACAGGACATTGAAGGCCGACCGGAACCACTCGGTTTCTTTTCAAGGAAACTGAGTCCCACTGAGCGACGTTACAGCGCCTACGACCGCGAATTACTCGCGATCTACAGCGCTGTTAAATACTTCCGTCACATGATAGAAGGTCGCTCACTCTCCATCTTAACAGACCACAAGCCATTGGTCTATGCGTTCCGGAATAAGTCGGGAAATGCCTCCCCCCGTCAAGAGCGTCAATTAGACCTCATTGGGCAATATTCTACGGAGATAAGGCATATCTCCGGTAAACAGAATGTCACGGCGGACGCCCTTTCTCGAATCGATACGATTCACTTGCGTTCCGCCTTGAATAACGCTGATCTTGCCCTAGCTCAAGAGGAGGACGAACAGTTCAAGTCCCTCCTAACTGCCGATACGGCACTAGAGCTTAAGAAAATTACCCTTCGCGACCCTTTGGGCGAAATCTGGTGTGATGTCTCCACTGGAACCGCTAGATCTTACATTCCCGAGAAACTTCGTAAGGGCATGCTCCAGGTTTACCACAACCCAGCCCACCCCAGCGGCCGAGCAACAGCCGCTGCTGTCCGTCGCAAATTCATTTGGCCCCGGATGAACAAAGACCTCACCGGTTGGGCCCGTGCTTGTCTCCAGTGCCAGCGCTGCAAAGTAGCGCGACATAATGTACTGGAGCCAGCGCAGTTCAAGCTTCCCACGGCACGCTTCGCCCATGTCCACATAGACATAGTGGGACCGCTTCCTCCATCAAGAGGATTTTCTTATATCCTCACTATGATGGATCGCTGCACGCGATGGCCAGAGGCGACACCTCTCCGGGCAGTTACTGCCGAATCAGTCGCCAAGGCCTTTTACTCAACTTGGGTCACACGCTTCGGTGTACCAACCACCATAACTTCGGACCGAGGTCCACAATTTGAGGCGACAATTTTTAGGCAGCTAACAAATCTTCTCGGCTGCCAAAGAAGTCGTACCACCGCCCACCACCCGCAATCAAATGGGATGATAGAGCGCTGGCACAGATCTGTAAAAGCCTCACTCATGTGTCATAATGACACACAATGGTTTGACGCTCTTCCAACCGTCCTCCTCGGCCTGAGGACAAGTATTAAGGACCTGGGTGCTTCGGCAGCAGAGCTTACCTACGGTACCAACCTCCTCCTTCCAGGAGAACTTTTCCCGAATGGCGAAACACCGCGTGACCAACTTCGTGAATTGGGACATCTCCGTGACCTGCTACGTACGGTTAGGGCAACCCCTGTAACCAGGCACGGCTCCAAAAAACTTTTCGTCCACCCTGAACTGCACAGCTGCACGCACGTCTTTGTCAGGGTGGATAAGGTCAAAAAACCCCTCGACCCCCCTTATGATGGCCTATTCAAAGTCTTCCGCCGCATCAGTGACCGCGTCTTCGAGATCGACATTAGAGGCAAGCGATCTACGGTCAGCGTCGAAAGGCTTAAGCCCTGTTTTCTGGAAGCTTCCGCTCCAGAATCACCTCCATCTACGGACACCACTCCTACTCCACCGGCACAACCTCCCCGTACTCGCGTTCAAGCGCGCGTCCATACCCAACTAACCTCCTCTTAACCTGCCTTACCTGTTTCGTGACTACGTCACTGGGGAGGGAGTGATGTGGGGCTTTTCAGGGCCCGAAGAGCCATACATCGCTCGATCCCCACTATTATAAGCGATGCGCCTTACCTCGAAGTCGAACCTTTAGCAAGGTTTCGTAACCTTGCTACGGCATTAACCGCCAGCCAGATTGCTGGAATTAATTCAGTTACCCCAAACGATAACTGACATAAATACCTTTTAGGCAGTTTACCTTTCTTTGGGGTTTTTCTCCAAACCCCTTCTTCTCCACCACCATACCTGAAAACATTAAGTCCACGGCAGAGATTATCACCTAGCCGTGGCATCGAAAATTTCACCCTCGGGCATGCATTGCACCCAGTGCATCTCGTTCCCATGACCTTATGCCATGGAAACAAAATCAACACGGAGTTCCTAGATTACTCGTTTTTATTGTTTGTCCATGGCACCCTTAGCATGCGGCTACCAGGTCTCATCAGTTTGCCACCGCCGACAAGGTTTCGGCTGATGCAAAGCAAACATTCATCAATTACCAGCAATAGCTGGTTTCCTATTATCGGTCTCCACCGATCAGGGACCGCAAACAAGCAACGAATTGGATGCGGCCATCAAGTGTTTACTTTTAACATCTGGCAATGGCTGCACCCTATATTCGTTGCAATACCAAAACATAGCATTCACACCACAGATCGTTTATGGTATACCAATTCCCTATTAACGGCCGCCAACCGTCGGCGGATCTGGGAAATTTCACGTCCATCAACCCAAATGTTGATTTATGGCCTCTCCTAGGGTGACCAGATCTTCGGCTCGTGTTGCTTTTACCCCAGATGGTTCGGTTGCCGGCAAGTATTACACAATCAATTGTGTACACAGCCGTAGGCCCATGCATTGTTTTACGCAGGAGATGCAGTTGCGACGCTCGCATCCATCCTCGATCACCGGACGATCGTATGCGATGCATACACATACATGCGAAATGTATGCCATATTCCCCGGTCCAATCACGATTGACTGCCTCGAGTTGATCGTGCAGCTCCTCCCCTTTTACGGTTTTTCTTTGCGATGTCTTTCTGTCTGCAGCGAATTAAAGTCAGTCAGATTAGAGTCGCCCAACTAGGCACCCGTGGAGGTTTTTGCGTAATTATAGTCGAGAGAGTCGTTTAATCGCGTATGAAAATCAACTCAAATTCCTTCCAAATCGAGTTTTTCCCACTAGGGATTGTGTATCGTGGCCTTCTTCCCTACGCACATTTAACTATATTGCGATAAATCAAGTTTTATTGATGACTAAACAGAATGCGGCTTTTATTGAACTCTCCGAGTGTACAAATGCGATATATATATATATATGTATAATAACAATCAGTGCTTTAGTGTTCTACCGTAGTTGTGTGGAACCGATTCAATTAATGTACTATAATAATAAAGGAAAACAATAAAAAGCAAAATCTCAAAACAATATCCCAGCGCTTCTTTCCTCATTTTGTGAACGGTTTTAGGCGGAATTCAGTGGAATGTTAGTGAACCCGCCCCCGTGTTGGCGCAACAACTAATATAACACCACAGAGTACATTGCACTAGTTCCGATTGTGAATTGATAAAAAAGTTAAGAAATCACGGAAAAACAATGGATGAACTAGCTAAGCTAATGAAGTGCTCTAAGAAAATATTGACAGCTCTTCATTCAGGTCCCAAAATGGAAATCAGAGGCAGAAAAAGAAAAAAAACTTCACGATTCGACAAACTGCTAATCCGACTATCCAAGAACAAGTCGTTTTTTTTCTTCAACGGAATTAAAAAGTGATTTAAACGCACCTTGTACGAGTCGTACAATTAGAAACAGACTATAGAAGCGGGTCGTCCTGGAAGAAGTCCCAGAGAAGTTCCATATTTGAGCGAGAAAAATATAAAGCAGAGAGTCGTTTTTGCCAAAAAAAACACCTCCACTGTGCGAATTGGAATAACATCTTATGGTCGGATGAAACCAAGATTAATTTGTTTGGTTCCGGTGGAAAAATGTACGTCAGAAGACCAATGTCCTCAGAATTCGATCCAAAGTATACGAAAAAGACAGTGAAACATGGTGGAGGCTCCTTAATGATTTGGGGGTGCTTTTCAGCATCTGCTGTTGGTCCAATTTTTCCTATAAAGGACAAAATGTGTGGTAAAGATTATGTAGAAATCTTAAACACCGTTATGCTACCATTTTCTGAGGAGGACATGCCTATTAAATGAGAGTTTATGCAGGATATTGACCCCAAGCACACCTCAAAATTGGTTTCTTCAAAACAAAGTCGATGTTATGAAGTGGGCATCGCAGTCCCCTGATCTTAACCCAATAAAACACCTATGGAGCATTCTTAAGTTTAAGATCCGATACTGCAAATCCAAAAATAAGGAAGATCTTTGGTCCAAAATAAAAGATGAATGGTACTCTATACCACTCGCGACTTATACCAAACTAGTCATTTCCATGGCACGAAGATACGAAGCAGTCATTAGAAACAAAGGTGCAGCAACTATGTATTAAAAGGATATGACACACTTTTACTGTAAATTAATTCTTAACAAAACACAAACAAAAAACTAATTTGTTTCTATTATTTTTTTCAGCAAATTCAAAGAAAACCGGAAACAATGTTTTTTTTCACTATTTCTCATTTTTTTTATTAAAAATTTAGTATTTCTTTTATGTATTACATTGCACCAAATCTATTAGTATATTTTTAATTCTTATATTTCCCCAAATACATTTTTTCTTAACAATTAATGTCGAAGAACAAGCTTATTTCTATTATTTTTTCCAGGACTATATATATATTTATATATATATACATATATATATATATATATATATATATATATATATATATATATATATATATATATATATATATATATATATATATATATATATTAGAAACATCATTAGGTATAAAAATAAAACAGAATGGACGGAAATAATACTAAAACTAAAACTGCATCTAGGGAAGGGAAATGAGACTGTGGCGTTTCCACCTAACGCCACTGCTTACCGCTAGCAGGTACAACAGGGCCTTATTCACCAAAAACCTTAAAACCTCGTGTAAGCATTTGCGGCATTGATACGGGGCGCCAGCCCAAAAGAAAAAATTTACCCTAAACAAAGAATCGTTCACCAGTGCGTTGCATAACATTAATTCGAGAAACGGATTACCTAACATGCAACGCACACGAGGGAAATCAATCGGCGCCATAGTGCCGAGAATTCAATTGTTTTAGCATTATAACATGCAATAATGAATTCAACATCGGCGACGAACAAGCCCCGTCACCAGGCTATATCAACAGCAAATACTCCAAGTCGCATCATGTGCTTGGACAGCAATTCGGTTGCAGCACCAAGCAACCGACTTAAAACTCGAACGATATCAATGCTAATATCTACCATCGAATTACGCCGTACACGTGCATGGCATGTTCACCCTTGTTTTATCCGCATACGCACCGGTCGGTCGTTCGAATGACAGGCACAGCATAGGTCACCGCTGGCTACCAATGGGAATCGAGTGCTGCATAATGTAAATACACACACGACAGATCGACCCTTTGTGACGCCAGCGATGTGTTCACGATCGGCCTAGATGCTGTACGCAGTTGCCGATCGTATAAACATCCAAACCCTTGTCGCAACTTCCACACCGCTAACTTTCGCCCTCTAAATGAGCATCTTAGCAAAATCGCATTTCGGTTTGATCATCTGGGTGTGGAAGAAGCTACTGCCCCTCTCTATAAGCAGATATACCAGGCCATCGCCCTATATGTCCCCTATTCTCGACACAGATCATCAGTTTTATTGCCCCCGTGGTACAGCCGAACACCCCACCCTCTTTGGAACAAAAGAATTAACTTGTGGAGCATTTTCCTAAAAACACGTTTCTCCCAAGGCGATTCCAACTATCTCGGGTCCTTATATAAACCTACTAACTATACAACGCTCTCTACTCCGACTACCTCTCAAAAACACAATCCAACTTGATCAATGACCCCAAATCTTTTTTCCACTTTATAAATTACAAACGGAAATTCGACGCCCATCTTAAGTCCCTTTCCTATGACCCGATTACTTCAACCGACCGCCAAATTACTGCCAACCTATTCGCTTCTTTCTTCAAAAAATCCTCCATGGACATCTCTTTCGAGCCTAACCCGTCCTACTTCGAAGACCTGCCCGGATTCTCCCTTGGCCCCTTCATCTCTCAAATTATTCAGCATCATCTAGTTGAGGAAAAATTAAACTTGCTTAAAGACGAATTCAGCCCTGGACTTGGTGGACTTCCGGCAGTCCTTTTAAAAAAAATGTTCCTCTTCTCTTTCTCTCCCACTATCAAAGATATTCAATCTATCCCTTATACAAGGTGTCATCCCAAATATTTGGAAATCCTCTTTTGTCAGCCCCATATATAAGATGGGGTCAAAAAAGGATATTAGTAACTACCGTCCCATCCCAAAACTGTCACTATTCTATTTTATTTATTGGCCTGTAGGAACCCGGAAGTTCATGACCTCACCGACTCGACTCCGTCATTGTTCCCTGTCCTGTGCGCATGATTATGGTTCAATAGACACGGAGCTTTATATTACGCGATAGCAGTTTGGATTTCAGCAGTTTATTGACTGCATGCCACTTAGCGTTGCCAGAATGTGGTCTTTTGTTAATTTCCTTCGACATTTCATTACTGGCCGTCAGTATTGTTCCCAGATATTTAAATTCTTTAACTTTTTCAAATATCTTGCCTCTGCCGCTTATGTATGTTCTCTGGGGTTCACCTGCTCTCGCTGTAATCATGTATTTTGTTTTCTCTTCATTTATTTCTATGCCCACCTCTTCTGCTGTTTGCATAATGATGTCATCCGCGTATGCGAGCACTTGTGTGACCCCGTTCAGTGATAATCTGCTCATGTTGTCGTCTTGTACCTTTCTGATGACATACTCGAGGACAAGGTTAAAGAGACATGGTGAGAGGCCATCCCCTTGTTTTAGTCCGTCCCGGATTTCAAATGGTTCTGAGAGGTGGTTTTCTATTCTAACTCGCTCTTTGTTTTCGTTTATGCGTATTTGAATGAGGGCGGCATATTTTTTGGTGATTCCCAGCTCAACTACAATATGGTAGAGTCTTTGTCTTGCGACTGAGTCGTAGGCTTTTTTGAAGTCAACAAATAGTTGGCGAACCGTCTCTCCGTATTCCCACTTCTTTTCCAGCGCGAGCCTTACTGTGAACATTTGGTCGCTTGTTGACCCGTTCCCACGGAATCCGGATTGGTAATCTCCCGGTATTTCTTCTGCGTGCGGTGTGATTCTCGCCAGTATGACATTTGTTAGTATTTTGTATGTGGCTGGAGTAATGATATTCCTCTGTAATTTTTGCAGTCAGATCTGTTACCTTTTTTTAAAATGTGGATGACTATTGAGGTTTTCCATTCTTTCGAAGTGACTTCCTTATCCCATATTGATTTAATCAGTGGGTGGATCTTTCGAGCGGTTGTCTAGCCTCGTCGTCTCACAAGCTCTGCCGGTATGCAGTCGACTCCGGGAGCCTTGTTATTTTTCAATCGATTTATTGCTCTACAACTTCGTTGAAAGAGGGCTCTGGGCTCTGCTGTATGTACGTCTGGTGCGTTAATTTGTGGTTGATGGGTGCGCACATTGAGCAGGTTTTCAAAGTACTGCTTCCATCTTGTCAGAATATTGTTTGTTTCTGTGAGCAGACAGCCACTTGTGTCTCATTTTTGGCTCTTTCACGGTAGCCATTTCTGGCTTTTCTTCGGTAGGCATTTCTAATTGAGTTTATGCCGGCATACACAACTCTGATGTTCTCAGCTCTGGCATTTTCTAGGATTTTTTCGATCAGAGTCTTCTCTCATTCGCGTTTTTTGCGTTTGAAAAGTTTCATTGTGTCTTTCCGAATTGTCGCATATATTTCTGCGTTGACTTCATCATATCTTTCTAAGTGGATCACTCTGATACGTTCACGTTCTTCAATCTTCGCCCTGCACCCATCGTCAAACCGTTTGCACTTAATTGTTTTCTTAAATCCTAATACCATTTGGTGTGTTTGTTTGATTACGTCTCTGATCGTTACCCATTTAGTGTCCACACTATTGCCTTCCTCTTCCTCATTACTCCTATTCTCTAGGATGCTAAATCTATTCGTTACTTCATCTTGATATTCAGCCCTTTTGCGCAGGTCTTTTAGTTTATCAATGTGAAGTCTCCCGTGACTGCCCATGTGGGTTTGCTGCCAGCCGACTTCCAATTTGGTCCATCACTAGGAGATGGTCGGAGTCGCAATCTGCTCCTCTATATGACCTTACGTCAAGGATATTCGAGTGGTGTCTTTTGTCTTTGAGGAAGTGGTCTATTTGGTTACGCCTTACGCCGTCGGGTGATATCCACGTGGCTTTATGGATTTGCTTGTGCTTGAACATCGTGCCCTTCACTACCAGATCTTTTGACGCTGCGAACGTGATAATTCGAATACCATTATCATTTGAAACGTCATGTAGGTTTTCTTTACCTATTGTTGGTTGGAAGATATCTTCCTTTCTAATTTTCGCGTTGAGGCCCCCGAGGAGGATTTTAACATCGAATGATGAGATCCCATCAAATACTTCCTCTAGGGTCTCGTAGAAAGTGTCCTTCGCTTCTTCCCCGGTAGATTCTGTTGGTTCATAATTACATAATTGTACCATGTGCGCTGTATTTTTAGCACCGACAGTCGATCATTAATAAATTTCACATCTTTTACATGGAGCGTAATCTTTTTGCTTATGATGAAGCCGGTTCCGAGGTAATGTGTGTCGGTACCTCCACACGCCAGTTGGTTTCGCTTACTTGATGTGGAAGTCGGACTTCCCGAAGCCAAGCGATGTCCATTTTATATTGTTTCGTGTTCTCTACGACCGTCTGTATCGCGCCTGATTTATATAACCTTCAAACATTCCATCTGCCGATGCGTATATTCCGCTTTTTCCGTTTTTCCCAACTCCTTTGTTTTACCGAGTCGGTGGTTTCTTGATGATTTGTTCCCTTATAGTAGTGTCGGCTCATTACACCTGCGTCTACCGGGTTTCTCGTGGGATTGTTTTTTGTATATTGATTATTCATTTTTGTTCCCACGAGTCTTGGGGTTTCAAATAGTCCTATGGGAGTATAAAGTATGTGTGCCGGCGTGCGGCACGGGTTCACATTCACCCACTGTATTACCCCGGAGATTGCCCCCAATGTGGGGGTAAAAATTTCGGTTTCGGCTTTGTTATTAATGGGGCTGAAGATCGATTTGTGGAATGCAACTGCTGTGGATGCTGTTCTACAGTTTAAAACATTTTATTTCTGTAAACGATCGCTGCTTCGAGACACACTGATCTTGTCGATGGGCTTTTCTACATCACTATAATCGCGTCTATCGTAATCCAATGAAACCACACATCATTAATAATGGCGAATCAACTGACGAAGAGGTAGAAAAAGGATAGACGTCAAGGAATTTCAATGGCGAGCAAACGCACTTCCCGACCTTGGTCAGTCCAAAACTAGTCAAATGAGATTAAAACACACTTTTCATTCCCTTCAACACAACACGTCGTTTCAATACTTGTTTTATTGCAGGATAATTAACAGTCATTAAAACAAATTCACAATAAAAATTAAAAAACCAATACACAGCGAAGACGCTATCAAACGGACAACACTAAGCGTCGCCACTCAACCCTCAACTAGACGTTTTACTTGGAGGACGCGACCTGCCTCAACGGAATCTGTTTTAAGATTAATTTATACACAAAATTGCATTTCGATTTTCGCTCGTCGACCAATAGGGGAAGATTCTCCACGCATTGTTCCCTTCAAAGGGCGCGAAACACGCACTATGACCCCCCTGGTCGTTCGTGGTGTGTGTCCATGTGTCTGCGAAACGAGAATCATACCATTGGCTAGGGGGAAATAAAAAGAAGTGGTTGCAACTGGGCAACTATCATGAAGAAGATATTTGGGTTGTTTACACGATCAGCAACTGCGTACAGCATTTACGCTGATCGTGCGCATATCGGTAGCGTCTATCAAGGGTCAAACTCTCGTGTGTGTATTTACATTAATGAGAATTCGATTCCCTTCGGCAGCCAGTGGCGAGATATGCTATTGCACATTGAACGATCGATCGAGGGGTCTGCTGATATGACTTGCCATGCACGTGTGTGGGAAAAATATTTTCTTCTTGTGTGCATGGACAAGTTCAAGGATTTATGTCGGTTACGTAATGTCGTAACCGAATTGAATTTCGGGAACATGCTGCGTTCCCCTGGGGGAAATGCTTATAGGATGCTAAAGCCTTTGTTTGTCGATTGGTTTACCGACCGAATGCTTGTAGGTAAAAATTAAAGAAGGAATATCTCCTGCACGTGTGCGGCGGAATACGTTCGGAGATGTGTGCAACGAAATGGTTCGTCATGTTGGTTGCTTGGTGGTGCAACCAAATTGCTTTTAAGGAACATGGTGCGTTTCATGCGACCATGCCCTTGTGGAAAATACTTATTTCTTGCTGATGGATTTTGCATCAGCGAAAATTATAGTTTTAAAGCATCTCAGGTGATAGTTTGCGCGAACGATGGAAAGGCCAGTAAATGCTTTCCAGGTTTTTTGTGCTCTAGGAAGCTGTTTTTTATGATTGATGGGAAGGTAAGTAGTGGCGTTCAATGGAACCGCCACAGTCCTCCATATCACAGAACTTGTTTGATATGGTAAAATCTGCTTACTGCTCTAATTCGACACAGCGTCAGAGAGACGCCGTTATAATACAGCCGGTATACCCCTGGCTGCCAACCATCCAATGGGTACAGTGACGCGTAACACCCTGGATTAGGGGTGGCAGATCTGTGTGTTACTCCTCGCTAGTTTGTCCGACATGGGTGTCCCTGCTGGAAGCATATGTTTCCGCCAGCATAGCCTGAGTGATTCATCGTAGTTTAATCCTCCGCACCACGTCAAGGTTCCTACTAAGAGAGGGGGATTCAAAAAGAACTACAACAGTTATTTAGTCGCATTTCGAGGCGTCGACTCGGCGCTATAGGTTCGCCTCTCCCGAGGAAAGTGTAATAATAACAATAGTAAAACAAAAAAAAATAAATAAAAAAATTAATTAATAAAAAAAATGGACAAAAAATTAATAAAAAAAAAAAATGAACAAACAATTAATTAAAAAAAATAATAAAAATAAAAAACAATAAAAAATAAAAACAGGCCCATCGTATCCCACACATCTCCTTTGTCTATATATTATTGCAGTCTTAAGTGAATCTGGGGAAGCACTCCACTTTTCGACTTCACACTTCACACACTTCACAGTGAGAGCTGAGAGAAGACACATCCTGGACAGTGAGCTGATAGAAGACACATACAATTTAAAGTTTATTTAAAACAAAATAAATAAATAAAAAATTTAAAATTTAAATTTAAAAAAAAAAAAAAAAAAAAAACTGGGAAAAAAAATGTTTTTTTCTTAGTGAACAGGAAACAACTTTAGGTTCGTTTATTTTTAATTTCACCTATATTTTCAAATTTATACTTGTTTTAATTTAGAAGCATTTTTTTTAGGTCTGCTTGTTTCCCTTCTTGATTTTTGTTTGTTCCTCTTCTCTTTTCCTTGCGCCCCACGCGTTTCCTGTTTCTTTTTGTGCTCGATGTTTGCAAAATCGAAATAGATGGACACCTGCTCTTCTCGTGGTGTGGGCCATCAGCCCGATCAGGGCATGATGGCTCTCATAAAGAGATTAAGGGAAGCCGCACCACGCGCATCCCCGTCCAGTGCCAGTTCGGAGGTTTCTGATTCGGAATCGGAGCTCGAGCCCGAGTTGGAAAGTCTCACTGAGAGTTCCGGCGAATCAATGGACGACGGTGACTCGCGCACCCCCACCCCAAACTCGCCTAGAGCCCCTAAGTGGAAAACACCGCTTCCAATAATAAACTGCGAAGGAGGACCCTCCAATAAGCGTGTGACCACCGGCTGCCCGCCAACGCCGCACCCCAAACTGTTGTCGAACCCCGCGATAACTCCAACTCATGTGAGGTTCGTACCTCCGCAGGAGCCTTGCCCACCACGGCCAACTCCATTAATTAACCCAAAACCAAAGGCTGCTTGTGTTCCCAGCACTGTTCAGCCAGAGGTCGGGGAACGCCCACCTGTTTCTAAGAAGAAACAGCAACCCGGGGTCTTTGCACGAGACCTCAATTTAAAAAATTTCGTCGGTGACATGAGCCGGCTAGGGATTTGTAACTTCAAGGCAAAGACCTTAATCCCATCCCTAAATAAAATCATAGCCTACGATAGGGAAACCAATCGCACGGTTAACGACAACCTCAAGGCCAAGGAGGTGAATTATTACACCTTCACTCCGGCCGACGAAAAGTCGAGGACAATCCTCTTAAAACGAGTCGCTGCCTCTTGGGAAAAGGACGACATCGTAACTGCTCTTGAAGCAACATTTCCTAACGTCAAATTCATTGACGTCAAAAAATTCTCTCCACCACAGCGGTTTGTGAACATCAGACCGCAAAGATACACCAAGCTGAACATATGGCAGCTTCTCCTTGCCCCAGGAACTGACATAGATTCCATAATACGGACAAAGTCGCTTCCAACTTTGCATCAGCAAGTTGTCTTCGAGGTATTTCATAACAGAGAAATACCTCAATGCAGACGTTGCCAACGTTTCGGGTATGTCTCCCGACACTGCAACATGATTCGCCGTTGCGTTCGTTGCGGAAAATCCCACGATATTAGCAAGTGCGAACTACCACTAGCGAAATACGATCCCGCAACAAATGTGCAGGATGAAATAACACTGCCAACTTGCTGCAACTGCGGCAACAAAGGGCATCAGGCTAGTTATAGAAATTGTCCTAAATATAAGGAAATTAAACAAAGATCCAAGGAGACTCGAGCTAAGCAAACAGCCAAGTCAGACTTCGGAAAACAGGCCACGCAAAACCTCATCCAAAATGGATTCACATTTGCCGACATGCTTAGGGGTCAGCAGGCAAGGAATACAAAAACTCTTTCAACTTCTCCCCCTCAAAAACATATTCAAGTCCCTAAGCGAGCCCCGGTAAAGGCCAACACGACGCCTCAAATTCAAGCGGTGGTGCAAAAGCCTCCGAGGGGGCAATCTTCAATGCTCGAGAAACTACTTAGTTTCTCCCGCTTAATTGAGGATACCCGACCCCGATATGAGAAACTATCAACCGAGGCAGAGAGGGAGGCACTCCTTTTCACTGCATATGCAAGACATACCCTCCACAATGGATTCCAAAATTAAAGTTATCCTCTTAAATGTCAACTCCCTTGTTTCGCATTCCAAGCGTATGATGGTCTCTGACTTCATAAAGGAAAACCGGGCGGACGTGGTACTTGTAACCGAAACTAGGTTGCATCCATGTCACCGTCCCGTATCCCCAAACTTCTACATGATTCGAAGAGATCGAACCCTCACTGCCGGTCCCACCATCAACGGAGGTGGAACTTGTATACTGGTTAATAGCGGACTTCGCCATGAAGCTATTGACCTACCACACCTAGAGTCCATAGAGGTATCTGGAGTTGAACTGCATCTGGCTAGTAATGGTAGAGTGAATATATACTCCGTATACCACTCGCATAAAACCAATAATGGCCCCATTAATCCCGAAGATATCGGCAAACTAATAAGGACCTCGGGGCATACACCCTTCATCATAGGCGGCGATTTTAACTCCAGACATCCCCACTGGAACAACTCTGTCTCTTGCCCAAATGGCACAAAACTGTACCAATGGTACACCGCAAACATGTATGCCCTCAACTTCGAAATAGTCGCACCTACGGTTGGTACTCGAGGTAACTCAATTCTGGACATATTTATTGTGCCCAAAGACTTAATTCCACAAATCACTCCTCCTCAAGTTTCAGTGGGTGTATCTGACCACAACGCTGTGACCACATTCATTCGCGGCTATCGAGCATCCCGGGCTCATATCAGATACATACCCGATTATGGGCGGACAAATTGGGACAACTTCAATATTACATTGAACGATAAACTCCACCATTTCTCTCTTCCCACTGACAGGAACCTAACGACGGTTGAGATAAACAACGTTGCAAAACGACTTCACGAGATTCTAGTTGAAACTTCGGAGACTCATGTCCCGAAGTATAACCTTGAAAAGACCTATCAGATTCCCCATGACGACATCACTCTTCGTCTCATCCGGGAGCGTAAAAAGCTCTGCAGAATGAGATATCGTCACCGCTTTACGCAAAGGGAGCCATTATTGCGATCCATTATTCACAGTATTGGTACACTGATAAAACAGAGAATCCAAAACAATCGTACCCGACAATTGGAAGACAAGCTGAAGGGTATTCAGATGGACCAGAACGTTTATAAAAATGTTAAAAAGATATGTGGCACTTCCCGCATCACTGGGCCAATTATGCACAATGGTGTTGTTGTCAATAACGACACCAATAAAGCAAATATCATCGGAGAGACATTCGAAAACAATCACAAACTCACTCTCCAAGATGGCGACCCGGAATCTAATCCAATCGTTAGTTCAGAGGTCCACAGTAAGTTGGACGACTTCAACGAGCCAATTGTTGTCTTTAACCCAACTAACAATGCATACTTCGATGACACACGTGATAATGGTCACGGTTTCATCAAACCAAATACCCTACAGAGTCTGGTTAAATCTCGACCTCCTAAGAAGTCACCTGGTATCGACAACATGTCATACCACTCGTTGCGAAGGCTTTCTGCCTTATTCTTTATAAAGCTCTCCATTCTGTTCAACCATGCTTACAACATGGGGTACTTTCCCCAAGCTTGGAGGCACGCTATTATTTGTCCAATAGCAAAAGTTGGGAAACCAACGTATCACCCCTCAAGCTTTCGCCCTATCTCGCTTCTCACTTGCATCAGCAAAATATATGAAAAATTCATTTACGAGAAGCTAAATAACTTTGTCAGTGCCAGGCACCTAATACCTGATTTCCAATTCGGATTTCGAAGAGCGCACAGCACCACTATGGCTCTCAATTTATTTCAAAACCACGTCTGCGTGCGGCTCCTTAATAAGGAACCCACCGTTGCGGTAAGCCTAGACATTGAAAAAGCTTTTGATACGACTTGGATCGAAGGTCTCGCTTTTAAACTACTGAATACTGGCCTCAGTAGAACGCTATGTAGCATCATCTACCAGTTCGTTCGAAACAGAACCTTCCAAGTTAGAATGAATGGAAAGCTTTCCCGAACTTTTCACGCCGCTGCAGGCGTACCACAGGGCTCCATTCTAGGCCCCATCTTATTCAATATTTACACCTCCGATATTCCCCGCCCTGTGGACGGGAGAGTAAACCAAATATGCTATGCGGATGACGTCCTGGTGTACACGTCAACCAAAGGCCCTAACCTCGCAACAAATCGACTCAACCGTCACTTGGACGAACTGTATCAGTATTACAGTCGATGGAAAATCCGACTTAATCTATCCAAAGCAGTAGCCATAATTCTGAGTAGTAAACACTCTATTCACAGAATATTCGAATAAAAATGGGAGATAATACGATTAGACCACAGGACAAGATGAAATATCTTGGGGTCACTTATACCCCGAAAATGAATTTCATCAAACATGTGACCCACATTCTCCAAAGGGGCCTCGGTCGGTCTAAGCAACTGCACAACATCTTGAAGTGGAACAACAAAGTTGACACCAAAGTTAAGCTTCTCTGCTATAAGCAGCTAATCCGATCTGGAATATCGTACGCCTTTCCCATATGGTCCTGCATATCTTCGGCTCAAATGGAAAGACTTCGGGTTTTCGAAAGGAAACTCCTCAGAAGATGCACCAATCATTCTAGAAGGCCTGACGGTCGTCATTACCCTAACTCTCACCTATACGAAGGCGCCTCCATTACCCCTATCGACGAGTACTTGCTTCAATTAGCATATAAGTACCTCGAAAACATTCAGAACAGCGAGAACCTACTTGTACGGGACTCTTGCGTTCTTGACCCTACTCTCTCTCGATCTCTTCGGATCAAACCCCCACAATTTCTTCTTCAGTACAAAACTGAAGAAAGCACCCTTCCCAACAACATTCCCCTCTATAATAGAGGATTCCTGGACCCATCCCATAGGGTCTACTATTAACAAACCAAACACACGAACGCACAGTACAAGACGGCACAAACACAAACATACACACCGACCAAAGCGCAGATTATCAGACGCCAAAGACGTGATCTGCGTTTACTACCGCACCCAAGACCCACCGGTCTTGTATGATTTCTTTCCCACCATCCCTCTATACAAGTAGTTAGAGAACACCTGGACTAACACTGTCCGCACTATCCTTGGATACCCCCACTTTTTTCTTTTCTTTTCAGATATCGCGAGACCAAGCCCAACATCCTCACGGATGTGGGTGATTCTGGTTATCGCAAGATGACCAGAAGTCAGAGACAAGATGAAGGACACATATGTCCTGTCTCGCTAAATTCGGCCTTCTCGCCACAATTTTTTCCTTTCACTCCACTTTTCTAAATATTCCCCCATAGCACCGACAATCAGATGATGTGCATCAGTTCACGTAAAAATTAATGTCAAAGAATCGCTCTATACGAGTGTTGCTCTGGCCGATCAAGTGTTCTCTCATCTTTATAATCTCCAGACATTCAAAGCCTCATTTCCCTAACTTCTTGCGCTAGTACTGTGTTTTGATGTCTAAGGGCATATCAAAACTCCTTTTCTGCACCCTTACATTGTGCTGTAAGATGCTTCTTCAAGTTAAAATGTTATCAGAAAATGAATGCGGCCACTTCAGTTTTCTGCCAGACATTACGGACGAGGATAAGCCAAATATGTAGGGCACTCAGCGAAGGTTTAAAGGGCCCATAAATAACTAAATATACGTAGCTGAAGACAGTTGACCGATACCTAACGATACTACTAATGAACTCCTAAATCTTTTTCTTTGAATTGATGCACGTTGGTGATACCGAAAACAAGGTTTTTTTTTTTTTTTTTTTTTTATAATTCGTTTTAACAAGTTTGGAGAATAATTTATATACTGAGGGTTAACATAAGAAACTACCTGAAGATAAAATTCAAAATAAGTTCAATAACGGCGATGATAATAATGTACGACCAAGTGACATATTTCAACACCAAGAAAAGAACGACTATGACTGCGAAAGCCACAGGATGATGCGGACCTAGTCATGCCTTATTTTTGTTTTCTTCACCACCGGGGTTCGGACGAATGACGAACTTAATGAACTGTTCCTTCATCTGTTTTTGGGTGATTTTCCCAAGATTCTCAGGTTCCTTTATCGATTGTTCAATTTTATTAAAGATGTCCTTGGAATATTGACCTTCGTTTGATTCACCTTGTATAAGCACCTTCACTTCGTATTTTTTCGTCAGCCATTTAGTGATTTTCTTAAGTCTGGATTCCAGATCATGCTCTGCTATCTTATTGCTAATAGTGAGGGATTTGTCGACCGTCTTTTTTGGGGGGGTCGTATTCGGCGTGCTGAAATGAAGCTCATTTTCAAAAATCTGATCTGTATTCGAGTGCGATTAACTCTTACGAATTGTCCACATCTGTACGTCCCTCATCTTGTGATAAAATTGCGGCAGCTGTAGTTATTCTAAAAAAAAATTGTACACATTATTTTTGTATTTCGCGTTGTGGAGGGAATGAGATCCTCACTTGTAAACTGGCCTCTGCGATTTGGTATCGAAATCCTGGATTTTAAGCAGCTGTAAGTTACGGCGTCGGACTAACTTCTGTGCTTCTTCTAGTGTAGATACATTTTTTGAATTGTTTTGATGAATCAGTGTTATCCAGGTGCCTTCTTTTTTATTTTTTTGTGGCGACTTGGCAGCCGTTGCGGGATTCACAATTTCTTTGCAGAAGTGCCGCGTCGGAATTGCACAGCCTGTACACATCCGAGCTCCATGCCACCAACTTCTTTGCAAGGAACTTCTCACCGAATTTACAAGCAACATAATAATTTAATTGGAATAGTTTAAGAGCGAAGTATAAAATTTAAAAGCAAATAGAAAAACCACAACAAAATTCCAAGAAAATTCTCCAATTGCGACAATAGACTTTGACAAGAGCAGACGTTAATTCTTCCAACTGGCGATCGATTCGCCCTCTGGTGATCTGTCAAAAAACCACTTTAATTTCAAGTTTTCTTGAGACATATTTAATTTTACATTATTTTGTTTTCGAAGTAGTTTCTGAATTGTCCAAAATGCTATTTCTTCGGTTTTTTAGTCTTGGTCGAGGTTGGCAGTCGTTTCACCTGCATGTCTTTGAGTTTTGCGTCCAGTCTGCCTTTGGCTTTGGCTAAATCCTTCTCCTGTTCAACAGTTTTCGCTGGCTTGGGGTGTAGGAATTTGGTTCGTTCTTCTTTTTTTGCAGCTTCTCCACAACCGTGTACTTCCGGGAGGCAGTGAGTAAAGCAGTATCTTTTCTTACACAGATCGCAATCGTGCCCCATCAGTGTCGTTTTGGTTTTGCAGTGGCCGTAACAGCAGAGACGATCCAATTCATGCACAAAATCTGCGAAGTAATCCAAGTTGTCCGCAATTACATGACTAGGAGTCTGTTCCAGGACCTGGGTACTCGTCAATGGTGCATTGCTGCTGTTTTTTCCTTTTTGTGCCTTTTTTTTCCAAACTCGTACTTTGGGATTCGCATTTTGCAAAGGGGACGCTTCCTGTTTTTGAGCCATCGAAAGTATGCGCGAAACAAATTTGGTGTAAACTAAATTAAGTACCACACAAATGTCTGTATGACATTAGCGGATTGGTGTACTTCATTTGACACATTAAAGGGCACCAGTGACAACTTAGTTTAGGCGTTGTTTTAGACGTGATTTAGAATGAGTTGTTGCCAGTTAAAATAAAAATTTCACAAGCTGTTGGCGCAAAGGGCTGGTTCTTTATTATTTTAAGGTCTTAGATAAAGCGCCACGAGTAAAGCAAATTATAAAATACATATGAACACATTGTAGATGGGTAGTATGTCGTTCGTCGTTGTGTCTGACATCCAGGGAACGCCAAAATTATCCAGAACCCAGAGTATAGTGCGCACGCATACAGCGCCGTGAAAACCACGTAAATTTTCAGTTTTCCTGGAATTAGTAATAAACTTTTATGACTACTGTGGTTGAATTGGGAATTCCGAAAAAATATGCCGTCCTCATTCAAATCTGCGTGAACGAAAATAAAGGGTGAGTTAAAATAGAAATCCACCTCTCAGAACCATTTCAAATCCGGGATGGACTAAAACAAGGAGATGGGCTATCACCTTGTCGTTTTAACCTTCTGCTCGAGTATGTCATCAGAAAGGTACAAGACAACAATATGGCCGGATAATCCCTGAACGGGGTCACACAAGTGCTCGCATATGCGGATGACATCGCCGTTTTGCGCGATAATCTAGAAACTGTAAGAAAAAACTGTGAAATCATAACGCAAGTGGCAGAAGAGGTGGGCCTAGAAATAAATGAACACAAAACAAAATACATGATTACGGTAAGAGCAGGTGGAACTCAGGGAACACATATAAACGTCAGAGACAAGATATTTGAAAAAGTTAAAGAATTTAAATATCTGGGTACGATATTGACGGCCAGTAACGAAATGTCGAAGGAAATTAAGAAAATACTGCTTTCCGAAAATTCCAGTTGGCATGCAGCTAGTAAACTGCTGAAATCCAAACTGCTATCACGTAACATAAAGCTCCGTGCCTATAGAACCATAATCATGCCGATTGCTCGATACGGATGCGAAACATGGGCTCTCACAAAACGGGAAGAAACCAAATTCCGCGTATTCGAGAATAAAGTTTTAGGGAGTATCTTTGGCTGTTAATATGACGAGGCGGCAGGACAATGGAGGAACTCGAAGAGTTATACCGCAAACCTACCATAATGAGAGTTATCAAGTCGCGAAGATTTAGATGGGCCGGACACGTAGGGCGAATGGGCAGCGGTGGGACCGTGCGTAGAATTCTTGACGATAGACCAACGAGAAAAAGACCGCTAGGACGGCCGCGACGGAGATGGGAGGGCAATGTTAGGTTTGACCTTGAGGAGATCGGATCAGATGGTCAAGCGCGGAAGGAGGGACGATGGCGGAGTCAAGTCGATGAGGTCATGAACTTCCGGGTTCCTACAGGCCAATAAATAATAATAAGGAAACTAACTTAAGTGGGTTTCGAAATTTTATAAGAGTATTTAAGGCTCCTCGATAGTATAGTGGGTTGGATTCTCCGTCGGGGAGTCTCTGGCGCAAGACTAATGACCTTGCCCGCAAAAAACAAATCATTATGGAAAATTTAACAAGTTGCAGGAATTGCTAAATAAGGCCAAGACCGGTTCCCGGCTGTAGTGCCGATGATGATGATTTAAGGAAAAACAAAGATAAAATTAAGGGTAATTATAGCGAAGAACATCCTTGGTGAACGGACAAAGAACTTATAATAAATCTATGATAACACAAAACGTTTTCTTTTCTTTTATAAAAACTCTCAAATTACAGCGCTCTTCCCTCGGTCGCGGGGAAGCACGGCATCTATGAGAATATGTTAACACAACATATGTGTCTGCCCGCCTAAAATTGACATGTAGTGTGATATCCTGAATAGATTCAATATTTAACACGTTCACGCCACTGGTGGCCCGCGCTAGACTGTCTCATCCGGCGGCGCGTACCATCGGTGACCCGCACTAGATTGTCTCATCGGGCGACGCGTACCATCGGTGGTACGCATTCGATTGTGCTATTAGACGCTGAAAATTAAAATAAAGAAAATTTAACGTATTCTCATTAAACACATTTATTTTTAATTACAATTAAATTTAATAACGTATCAAAAACATACGTTTTGTTCAATAATATTGTGACGCATATGACAATCTGTACTAGAATATTCGAGAAAGTCCGGAACAAAGTACTAGACTATTCTAGAAAGTACTGGACAACTGGACACTGAACAATAGAACATTCGAGGCTATGGAACGGACGGAAACAAAACGCCGAATCAGAATGAGGGAACGGTATAAATACGTCGCACACAGATCATGAAGATGAGTAAGAAGTATAAAGTGAAGCAAGCGATATGTGAGAAAGTAAGAAGTAATAAGAAGAAGTAAGCAGTCAAGGACGCGATAAGTAAGCGATAAGTCAAAAAATCGTTAAGTGTACGGTAAAAGTAACGGTTGTTATTAACGGAGTAATAAAGTGTTATATTAATTCAAAATCGATTTAACGGCTCTTATTTATTAAAAATAATTAATCCAGCGAACAGTAAGCTCGCTAGAATTGGTGTCAGAAGTGGGATTAATTATTGGTGAAGTAAATCAGTCAGTGAAAGTGTGTTGTGAGTATGTCAGATCGACATTTGGAGGATCTTCGCGTTCCTGAGTTGAAGAAGGAACTTGAGGACCGGAATCTGGATAGCAGGGGACAGAAGCAAATTCTTCGACAGCGTCTGCAAGCAGCAATGGAGAGAGAGGGTATTGATGTCGACACATATGTTTTTACGGATGGAGAAGAAACAACGAGTCAAGATGGTGCCAATGTAACGGAGAAGAGTTCGTCACAGTTGGACATTTCGGAGGTGCTCGGGATGATGATGATAAAATTGGAGGCGCAAGCTATAGACATTAATACAAAATTGGATACCCAAAATTCAAAATTCGACGCACAAGCTGCAGATATGAATGCAAAATTGAATGTCCAAAATTCAAAATTCGACGCACAAGCTGCAGATATGAATGCAAAATTGAATGTCCAAAATTCAAAATTCGACGCACAAGCTGCAGATATGAATGCAAAATTGAATGTCCAAAATTCAAAAGTCGACGCACAAGCTGTAGATCTGAATGCAAAATTGGATGCCCAAAATTCAAAATTCGACGCACAAGCTGCAGATCTGAATGAAAAATTGGATGCCCAAACGCAGTGGATGAAATGTAATTTTCAACACTTTAAGGAAGAAATTCAGTCAAAAATTCGAAGCGAAGTAGAAAATCTGGATCTAAAAAACGAAGCCAAATTTAAGAAAGTGACCGATGAAATAGCGCGAATCGAAAAGAGACTTGAGTGTGTTGAGAGAAATAAGACATCACCTAGAAATCAACATGACTACAAAGATACAAGGATGCAACCGCCAACTTTCGATGGAACGTGACCCTTTTCCGTATTTATACGTCAGTTTGACGCCGCGGCCAATTATAATAAGTGGTCGGATGAGCAAAAGTCAACATCACTAATCTTGTCACTCCGCGGGCGGCTGCAGAATTGCTTCAAACTATACTAGCAGAGAAGCAAACAGATTTCCAAGCGGTAAGAGACGGCCTTGAAGCTAGGTATGGAGACAATCACATGCAGCAGGTCTACCGCATGCAACTGCGGAGCAGAACGCAAAAACCGGGAGAAAATCTTCAACAGTTGCAGGCAGGAATTGAGCGATTGGCAAACTTGTCTTATTCAAATATGACTAAGGAATTTCGGAACGAGGTAGCAACGGATGCATTTATAAATGCACTCCAAGATCGGGACTTGCAACAAGCCGTTCGTTTGGCGGAAAAGAAGACGACAAATGAAATACTGGCGTTCGCATTGGCATATGAATCTGCTAAACAGGCCACCAGGAGTACATATAGAGTCCAAGAAACGTCCGTCCAGGAATGTTCCTGTCAAAGAATCGGGCATGTACAACGGATATGAAGTGTTGGATGTGCGGCGAAGTCGGTCACATCTCTGTTGACTGTAGGAAACGTCGACGAATGAATGAAACATCAATTGAGAATTGTTGTTCATGCGCCAATCGCAAGAGAAGCCTTCAGCGTAAATCAGACTTGGACAGGCCCACGACCGAATGTAAGTCCTTGCATCAACAGATAATTGCTCTTAAGACCAGCCGAGAAAAGGTCAATGAGGAGAACAATCGCTTATCAACTGATCCAGCAGGGAAGCAAGCTCACATTTTGACCCTAAAGCGTCGCCTTCAAGATTCGGATGTAGAAATTGATCGTTTAAAACAAGAGGCGTACGACCTCCGAAAGGTACAAGTAGAAGTACTAGATGGGTGAACGAGTGATGCTATACGCGCAGCTCAACTTCAGGATGAAGATATGTCGCTAATTCTGGAATACAAAGAAAAGAACGAGCGGCCAACTTGGAACAATATTTCCGACAAGAGTGGAACATTTAAGGCATATTGGGCACAATGGAATTCCTTGCTGGTGGAAGATGGAACTCTTAAGCGTAAATGGGAAGCCGCGGACGGAAAATCCCATCGAATGCAGATTCTAGTCCCACCATCGAAAGTGAAGGATGTACTAACAAAAATGCACGACGGTGCCTCCGGTGGACATCTGGGAGTTAATAAGACACTTTCAAAATTACGATCTCGCTTCTACTGGCTTCACATGAGAGATGACGTCGAGTCTTGGTGTAGGAAGTGCATAACTTGCACTGCGACCAAAGGACCAACGGCAAAACCAAGGAGCGCTATGAAGCAATACAACGTGGGTGACCCTTTCGAGCGAATTGCGATTGATATCTCAGGACCATTTCCAAAAACCAACGACAACAACAAATACATGTTCGTCATCATGGATTACTTCAGCAAGTGGGTGGAAGTCCTTCCAACACGACAGCCGTCGTTGAGCAGCTTATCAATAATTGGATCAGCAGATATGGAGTCCCCCGTGAGCTTCATTCCGATCAAGGCCGAAACTTCAAATCACAGATATTTCAAGGCATCTGTGCAGCACTGGGCGTAACGAAAAACAGGACCACGCCCTTACATCCGCTGTCAGACGGAATGGTCGAAAGGTTCAACCGAACAATGAAAGAGTATTTATCGAAGGTCGTTAGTGATCACCAACGAGATTGGGACAAATATGTACAAACCTTTCTCATGAGCTATAGATCGGCTAATCACGATACGACGGGCCATTCTCCAGGAAGAATCATATTCGGACGAGAGATACGATTACCAGCCGATTTGCGATTCGGAATACCTCCAGACGCCATAGATAAGACCGAAGACTACGTAGCCGAATGGAGAAATCGCCTCGATGAGATTCATAATTTGGTTCGAAAGCAAATCAAGGTATCCAGTGACAGGATGAAAACAAGGTACGACGTTCGAGCCAACGCATCCGGATTTAATGCAGGCGATAACGTGCGGCTTTATAACCCTCATCGACAAAAAGGAAGGTCTCCGAAGTTGCAGCAACATTGGGAAGGACCGTATAAGATTCTCACAAGAATTAATGACGTTGTCTACAGGATTCAGCGAACACCGAACGCCAAGATGAAAGTGGTACATCGTGACCGACCGGCGGGTTTTGTTAATCCAGGAGACCAGTGAACTTAGTTCGGGACGAACTAATCTAGGCGGGGGGTAGTGTGACGCATATAACAATGAGTACTAGAATAGTCGAGAAAGTCCACAACAAAGTACTAGAATATTCTAGAAAGTACTGAAAAACCGGAGACTATGAGCAGCAGAAAATTCGAGACTATGGAACGGACGGAAACGAAACGCCGAGTCAGAATGAGGAAACGGTATAAATACGTCACACGCAGATCAAGAAGTAAAAAGTAAGAAGTAAACAGTCAAAGGCGCGATAAGTACGGAAACGAAAAGTCAAGAAATCGTTAAGTGTACGGTAAAAGCAACGGTTGTGATTAACGGATTAATAAAGTGTTATATTAATTCAAAAATCAATTTAACGGCTCTTATTTATTCAAAAATAATTAATCCAGCGAACCCTAAGCTCGCTACAGTATGTTTGTTTTATTGGCGCAAGGCTAATAACCTTGCTCGGAAAAACCAATTATTATGGACAATTTAACAAGCCTCGGGTATGGACCGGATACCGGTGGAGAGACTTGCTAAATAAAGCCAAGACCGGATCCCGGCTGTAGTGCCGATGATGATGATGATGTTTGTTTTATGTTTTGACTCGAGATTTTAGTGTAAATGTGAAAATGTGTATTTGGTATATGTAAGTGAATGTATATTTCGAATGAATGAATAAATGTATGTTTTGTATACTTGTTTTGTCTATGAATACTGTACTGAGTTTTAATTGTACTCAGCAGTCAACCCGAAGTAGTTGTCTTGAATCAGTAGTCAACCCCCAGCGGTTGTCATGGAGCTAGAAAATAAATAAAAGGCCCTTGAAATATCGATTGAAGGATTTATTGTCAAACCGCAAAATCCGCTTGTATTTCAAATTCATTTGTTATATCTAATCATTAGATCTTTGTTGGTCAACCGCAAAGTCTACTTTTAACCACTCCGGTAGAGGTATAAACACAGCACCGATCTTCCTTAGAGCACCGATCTTCCAACAACAGCAAAGCTCTACTTTACGAGGTAAAAACAATTGCACTGCTACAAGTGGAGAGCAAGATATAGTTCAGAACTAATATTTTTTTTGTTTGTTTTCGACAGAAAGGTGGAAATGTTCAAAAGACACCTCGAAATCTGGCTAAGAGTATTCTGTTGAATGTTAACCAAGACAAGTCTTTCTGGGGTACAGTGATTTTAACACCGGCTTATTTGTAAAATAGTGTGGTAAGTCTAATTATTGATAAGACCCCCATGGAATTTATTGAAGTATAGAAATATTTCTAATATAGAAATTTTGAATCTAAAAGTATTTGCTTTGGTTCTGAAAGAAAAGCAGCTGAAATTTGATCACAAGGCAGAAGAAAGTGTATCTGTCGGATACAATATCGGAGAAGCGTACACCGGGTTTTAGATTCGGCAACAAACAACTTGGGGATTGGCAGGTTGGCAACGATCATCAAAGCAAGCTCAGTTATTAGGAGTGCAGGAATACAATCCGATGAAAAACTTATAAAAGAAAGGAAGCCAATGCTAATATCAACATAATCTTTGCGACCCCAGATGATCAGGATTCAGGAGGAGAAACCTCACAAAGAAACGATGAAGTGGATGCAATTCAAGCTAATGAAGGCTTTCAATTTCCACTAAATATATCTGCGGAGATTCAAAGAAGAGTGGTACGGCAATTCAACAAGGGAAAATAATGAAAGGAATTGGCATGTAAGATTGCTGCAGAATATATCACGGGATCGAAAGATTGGAAGAACATGTAGAAGATGTTCAATATTGCCCACCGAGTCAGTCAACATTTGCAATTTACAATTGAATTATTAAGAAGGCTAAGCCTATCAGAGTTGAGTGTACTATTAAACAAACTTCTACTGACTGTTGGCTGGAGCTCTAACAGTCGCTAGGCCGTTTTTGGAGCCAGTTCCTTAGGATCTCTGCATAATACTCACGTAATTTCCATTTTCAGGATAGCTTTCGACGATTTTCTCCGTTGCATTCTCTCGCTAGCACCTAATTTGTGGTATTTGGAAGGTAATGAATAAAAGGGGTCTCTAATCCATGTAATATTATAACCTTTACACAGGCGCCCTGGATCCTCGCAATTCGAGGGAAGAGGATTGTGGGTTGAGAGTTTTTTTCGATTAGAGAAGTAGTTTCTCTAATTATTTTTATTTTTATTATGGTGCACCTTATTTTCATTTGTTAGTCCTCCAGCGTTCTTTGAAATCCTGATCCTTAAAACATTTGTTTTTTCTTTTTATACTAAAATTTGTTTGGCCAATCATATTCGAGCAGCTGCCACAGTTGCTCGATATCGATTATCCTGATGGTATTCAATCAGCTGCCATGGTTTCGGAAGCTTTTAGGAATCCTTTAGATTCATGGTTTTAATTAGTTAGATGATGGATAGGATATGATGGTATAAAGTTATGGCAGTGTTTATCGGAGATTATTGATGGAAGGGCTTTCTGGAGCACTACATCCATAACTTTGCCCATCACTAAGTCTATATTTTAAATGTCTAAAATGTTAGAATCTAAATATAATCCAGTTTTTAAGGCTTAACTAATTAGGGTCGATAAGGTATTGTATGTGCTCTCGAAACACCAATACAATTCGCTTTTGAACAATAAATTGCCCATTACGTCGCATGTTGTGTCGGTTAGGACGCTTGAATGACAAGATTCTCGGATTCATCGTATCTCATTCTCCTATCAAGTACTTTGTTAATGTAGACGTTGTTGTTCGTAAAATTCGTCATGATTGGTAAAATTTCAAGTCTTTATGGGAATCACAGGTGGGTGCTAGAACTTCAACACATTTTCTTAGCTTCTCAGAACTTTGAAATACTCGACCTTGTATACTTTGTGAACTAATTACTTGTTGGATAAATTTCGTTGCATCAGAAATAGTTTGGAATGCTCCCGTTTTACCTAA
Source organism: Microdon myrmicae (assembly GCA_963931805.1). Lineage (NCBI taxonomy): Eukaryota > Metazoa > Arthropoda > Insecta > Diptera > Syrphidae > Microdon > Microdon myrmicae. The sequence continues at coordinate 181,877,287 of OZ007497.1, read as the reverse complement.
TCTCTCGCTCTGTTCGGGTATTGTGCCTGTAACACCTTCGGTAGGTTTGGACACATCTTCCCCCAGTTGGCTAGTTTTTTTGCCGATTTCCGTGTCACCTGCTTTTTTGGTGGCATCACTAATTTTCTCTTTAATAGTTTCCAAGATGTTCCCGGAGTATAGTGGTACCTATTTGTGCTTCCGATTCGATAACATCCGATTTTTGCCGAGAGGATTTGAGTTCATCCTATCGGTTCAGTGTCTCAGCTTATTCATAAAACTTCTTGATATTCTCTTTCTTTTCTGTATTTTTAGTCAATTTACTTTTAATGTGCTTGACGAACTGTGAGAAAGATCCTATACTGTGTGATGATTTTTTCTGCTGACGTCCGTACATATAACAACGTAACTTAATATTAACTTTAACAGTAGGGATAAGAAGGTTAAACATAATTATTCAATTTAACTCGTTCACTGACAACAATTGTAAGAAGATTAATATATTAAGTTAATTCTACAGAAGGATAAGCGTATCGACTTATGAGAGTATGCATATGAATTGTTGATGGGGCTTGAAGTTTCCGCGTGTTTCTGTTTTAAAGTTTAAATCCACATTCATTCATAATAAAATTAAAAAGACTTTAATTAGACTTAATGTTATATCTATTTTACAAGTGTCATTCTTATATCAACTTACTGGATCTTCGCAAGCACTCCAAATTATACAATATCTACATTTTTTGAGGATGTCTTTCCACGTACAATTACTTTTGGTTTTTATAATGTGTGATAATAATCGATATGGAAGAGAGATTGTGGGGAAGAGGAGTATATTGTGCCAGACACGGGCACTCGGTTCACTCCTATCCCCATCCGTCTGTCACTAAAGTTCCAAAAATGTTCCGCCAAACAGCATGTCACCGGTGATCAGGAAAACACATTAGGAACGCCGAAGGCACTGCTGCACAGAAAATTAAACACACGAATTGATAGGTGATCACTGACTTTTTATTACTTTACTTAGAACCTATGATTAATATTAAATTGATTTTTATAAATTTTATACGGGATGAAACACTTCTTTCCCGACACGACTTAGGTAAATCTACGTTTCTCCGCCGCGCGATGGAGGGCGGGAGCGGCACGACCGTGGTGGTCGGCGGATGTAATAAGACTCCACGATATTCATTCGTTGTCAAAAGAAATTCGGCCAGTGAAACTGGCTCTCTTAATTAAGGGGTGAATTTTCCTATTCCAAGAGAGACGTAAAGTCTCTCCTTGGGGTAACCAAATAGATCTTATAGAGAAGATTGTCACGGTGCACATGTATGTGTGTACATTGGTTCTTTTATGGCCCGAAGCACAAAGAAAGGGAAAATGTGCATCCATGAGATGTGAGTTCGGCTAAGCAAACAAGCCGAATCTCATTGGATGCTAATTGGGTTTGTGTTTGCTTATGTGAGAAGGTCAATGGTAAACAGATCCAGGAATATGTAAGACAAAGGGACCGTTGATGATCGTTGTCTACAATATGCATAGCAGCTGTATTGACAGCCGCAATGCATCATGAACATTGTGCTAATTGGTTTTAGCTTGTTTACCGGGAAATGGGGTTTATGGCATCGCTGGTACGGGTAGGTATTCAATTCCTATTTGCATTTGCTTATGCTGTAGGATTTAATTGATGCCTTAAGACGCAAGATGCGTATATTTGTATTGGTCCCTGTTATGATGGTTACATTGTATGTAAACCAAATTTTGTTTCATTGTTCTCAGGAATTCGTCTAGGGGGAAATGCACTTGGTGAGATTGGGATTCTTGATAAGTTAGGAAAGAATTCTTACAAGGAATTTGTATGCGAAGAGATGCATGATGAAAGGTAAGGATTCTTTACAGGGACTTTTAGATTATAAATTTGCTCTATTCAATACGTAAAGCATTTAAGGTGCTAATGTGATTGCATTAGCGAACTTAAGAAAGTTGGATAGCAGTTATGGGGGTTTTTCAGGTAAGTGGGCCGTGGGGTTTGGTGGAACCAAAGATTCATCTTACATTTTTGCAATGTATGTATATATTATTTTCTATATTTTTTATTACTATTATTATTTTTTTTTTTTGAGTTGACTAACAAAAATTAAAAAGACGAAACAAAACGTAAAAACGAATCATAATAAGAAATAAAAATAAAGATAAAAATAAAAAATAATTTCGAATGGAGGAGGGGAAAGGGAAGCGCGGCTCCTGAGAGGTATACTATATTTGGGGGCGTATAGTCCTTTCTTCGTCACTAATTCACCACCAGCTGGGATGAGATCTCATATTGATTCATATCTTTTCCTAATCACCATACTTAGGCGATCTGGAACATTGAAGATATTGCTATCATGGAGATATGGTATATCCACGGCACCGCGGAAAGTGTGGACTATGTTTGTCTTGGATAAGACTTTTTCTATCCAAGAAGAAGAACGCTTCTGGGGGAATAAACTCCTTATGGCGAGTACTCTCCATATACATGTCATTGGGATAGAATGATCAACAGATGGGATTATTTTCGCTGCACATCGGCCTTGCAGTGTGACCACGAATAATCTCGATAATGACATTATCTATCCTGCTTCGTCCTGATTTTTCATATAGTACTTTATTGGGGTAGAACTCCCTATGTTACGACTCTGGAGTTCTATACATTCCGAGGCAGTAACAAAAACTTTACTTGTTGAATACCCGAAACTTCTCCATGTGGAATGGGGATATGTTATACCATACTGGGCAGCCATAAGCTAATACTGGTTGGATAAATGCCGATTATGATATTATTTTGACTTTGCGGTCTAAAAGACTACTACGGAAGAGACTTCTTGTCATGGCATATGCGTTTTTAGTTGCGGTAAGAGCAGCTGCTGAAAGGATGGAAGTGAACACACAGGGCAAAGTCTCTGATTGCTTTCAACCCGGTGAAGGCCAGGACTATCCAAGTTGATATGCAGTCTCCATGTGACATCCCTGGATAACTACTTTGGCACCCGCCAAGTAGTGAACCAATGCATGCAGCGACATCCTGAGAAAGGTTGGTCCAACGCCAATAACCTTGCCCGGAATAACAAATTATTATAGAACATTTTACAAGCCTCGGATATGGAGTGGAGACACGACGACAACCACGGACACGAAAATGGGTAAACGATTTAAGAATTTTTTAATGGAACGTCCGCTCACTATACAGAGCTCGAGCTGCACAGCAGCTAGCCGATACCCTGTCCAAATCTAAGGCTGACATAACAGCATTACAAGAAATAAGATGGACGGGGAGTGGTGTTATTCAGAGAAACAAGTATGACATTTATTATACCTGTCATGCAAAACACCATGCACTCGGGTAGACATTCTAGTCAGCCAAAAACTGAAGCCTGCCATTATCGGCTTTGATGCAATAACCGAAAGGCTATGCACTCTTCGCGTGCGAGGCAAGTTTAAGAACATAAACCTCATAAACGTTCATGGACCTATAGAGAAGTCCCCTGACGACGAAAAGGAACAATTCTACGTGAACGTCGAACGGGACCTCAATGCCTGCCCAAATTACGATGTGAAAACCGATCTTGGTGATTTGAATGCGAAAATTGGTCGGGAGCTGGATTTCAGGCGTTACGCAGGTTTCCATAATCTTAATGAGAACACTAATGGCAGTGGACTATGAGTCATCGAACTGGCAGCATCAAAGCCACCTGGGTATCACCTGATGGAGCCACTCGCAACCACGTGCTGATAGATCGGCGCCACTCTTCGAGCCTGATGACGGTACGAACGTACCGCGGTGCCAACGTCGACTCGGATCACTATCTTGTTGGTACAGTTTTCCGAGCGCGGATTGCCTTACGGAGACGTATTGCATCCGCGGATCAGGTTCGAACCAACACGGCTGCCTTACGCAATGAGAATACCAGTAACACATTTGGTCATGCGTTAAGATTCGCCCTCGAAGAGCTCGACGCAGGGAGAGTAAGTCCTGGGGCCAGAACGCCGGGCGTAGAAGAGAAATGGGCCCGCCTTAAGAATACTGTCATTAGTACTGCCAATTCCTTGTTAGGCAGTAGCCGTAGAGATCGGAGCGACTGGTTTGATGACGAGTGAAAACTAGCGACTGAACGTAAGAATGCTGCATACCGGGCAATGCAGCAGTCTCATAGGAAGCGGGTACGTAAGGAGAAATACAAAGAGCTCAGAAGATCTGAAAGAAGACTTCACAGACAAAAGGGAAAAAATCTTGTGTGTGAAGTAGAGAAAAGTAGAGAGCGAGGTCCGCAGCAGGCGCGGAAGTTCTACCGAATAATCCGCAGTATGACGTGGTACACACCACGCTGTACTTACTGCAAGGATGAACTGTCACCAAGCATTGTGCCAACATTAAAAGCCATAAGACAGCTCAAATCAAATAAAGCCCCAGGAGCTGATGGCATACCAGCTGAGCTGTTCAAACAAGAAGGGACAACGTTACATCACGCAATTCATGAGATCGTGGCCGATAAGATATTCTCCACTATCCTAAAAGATCGGATAGCCCCATACGCTAAAGTCATCATTGGTCAATACCAGTGTGGCCTCATCCCAGGAAAATCAGCGATTGATCAGATATTCACCCTTAGGCAGGCTATGGAAAAATGTCAGGAATTTAATATCTCATTATACCATCTATTTATAGACTTTAAGGCCGCCTACGACAGCATATCCAGAGTAGAACTATATAATGCCATGAGAGAGTTCGGCATTCCAAACAAATTGATACGACTTTGTAGGTTGACCATGACCAACGTAACTAGTCAAGTCAAAATAGCGGGATTGCTGTCCAAATCAATAAACATCTTTAATGGACTACGACAAGGGGACGGTCTGGCGTGCCTCCTCTTCAACCTGGCGTTGGAGAAAGCAATCGGTGACTTTGGCGTTACAACTAGAGGGACTATTGTCACGCAGATGATATCGACATCATCGGTAGATACGAATCGATTATACAGGACTCGTTCACCCAGATCGAGCTGGCGCTACAAAAATTGGGACTGCACATTAATGAGGGGAAAACTAAGTACAGGGTGGCAATTTCTGCGAAGAGAAGACCTAACGTTGGTCAAACTATTAGGATAGTAGGGCACGAATTTGAACTAGTGCAATTCTTTAACTACCTTGGGTCAATTCCCAGTATCAGCCGATAACAATATGGAAGAAGAAATACGCGAACGGCTGATCAAATCCAACAAAACCTGCTATGGTTTATTAAGGCTCTTTAAATCCCAAAATTTATCCAGAACAGCCAAGCTGCTACTGCACAAGACCATGGTCTTACCAGTACTGGTAATGTATGCATCTGAGACCTGGGTGCTCAATAAAAGCCACGTTCGAGAGGCAAGTCTTAAGGAGAATTGTTGGCTCCATATGTAAGGGAGGACGATTTCGGAGACGCTACAACAATGGGTTGTACGCGATCTACCTTGAAGCTAATGTTGTAAGAAAAATCAAGCTCGGTAGACTCCGGTGGGCGGGACATCTAGCCCGAATGAGCGAAGCGGAGCCTATAGCGTTTGGGATTCATAGTGAAGAACGTGTGGTTCGAACTGACGCTATGACAGTTAGAATCACCAAAAATTGAACCAATGTGTAACACATCAGGCTACTGGCCGTGCTTCGAATGCGATTTTTAAACTCAAGTATATTCCACTGATGTGAATTGTTTTGTTATCGCTATGGTATACGGCTCTGACGTATTTTCTTATTCGATTTTCGTTCGGTGTTCTTCATTATTTGCTTGTGTATTGTGTGTGTATCTGTTAGAGACGCCACAAGCCTGCCTGGAAAGGCCTTTGTGGCAAGATGTATGGAAGGAGACACCGCGGCAGACCATGTCTGCGATGGAGGGATGGCGTGGAGCGTGACGCCCAGAGCCTGGGAGTGTCATACTGGATGACATCGGCTCGAAATCGGGACCGATGGAGAGATTTGTTAAATAAGGCTGAGGCCGGATCCCGGTTGTAGTGCCGATGATGATGAAGAGCAGCTGCTATATGCTTACCAAAGTAAAGATACCGATCAAGCCAGATGCCAAGGCATCTAAGTACAGGTTTTACTTGTAGGGGAATATTATTACCTCCTACAATGGACCTTTTTTTAAATTCTGTTTTGTATCCCTCGATGCCCTGGACAAGGACATTCTGAAAAGGATAGTTTGTGTTTTCTGAAAATTGATTTTCTTTAATTCTTTAATTTCCAGTCGTCGCTAAGAACAGCTTCTAGAATAAATTCATCCCACAGTAAAGCAATTTATACAATTCAGTAACATTCATTTCATTGACTATGTATTCCACAGCCAAGGTTGGTATCTCAATTTTCGGGGTTAAGTTTTAGCCACTAGGCTATGATCCCATTTCTTGGCTTAATTCAAGCAATATAAGTACTTATGAGCTAAAGTATAGATAACTTGACAAACTAAAGAACGTAAGAACTAACTTAACTAGCTTAACCTAAGGGAGATAGGACATATTATGAAGGTAAGGGCAGGGACGGGAGGTGGCGGCACGTTAGAGAGGAAACGGTAGAAAACGCCGCCTAAGATTCGTGGTGAGAATGGTTTAGGAGGCGGTACTTGAGAGTATGGGTAAAGAGGGCAAAATCGAACAAGGTGGAATGGGGGTTGAAATTTGTCAGCATGATGCATTGAAACCATAAGGCGTGCCGGTGGAGAGGGGGGGGGGGGGGGGGGGGGGTGTGTAGACAAGACGGGCGTTTGTGTTCTGAGGAATTGAGTTAAGGAAGTACACGCAGTCGACCGAGCTGGAGAAGACCCAATGAATATACACTATATCAACCAGGACCCTGCGCTCCTCAAAGGTTCTGAGGTTGACTAATTTGAGACGGTTAATCTACGGGGGAAGAATTAAGGGATTTTCCCATCCTAGCCCTCGGAGAGCGAACCGTAGGACGTGACGTTGAATACTTTCAATTCTACTGATATCGGTCTTTTGATAAGGGTACCATACTTGGCTAGCACATTCTAACAGCGCGGAGGGAGGTAAGGCGAATGGATCGAGTTACGTAGGAGGCAGAGAATTCTTTAGACCACCGTTTCACGAATCCGGGAGCAGAATAGACTTTCCGGATCGTCTCGTCATTGTGGGAGAGGACGTTAAGCTCCCTGTCGCTAATCATCCCGAGGTCTCGAACAGATTGGTCAATGTTTTAGGGTTGGTTATGAAGAGAATAGGGATGCGAAGATGAGTGAATACGCTTACGGGAAAAAGTTATAGAGGGGCATTTGGCGATTTTTATTTTATTTTTGTATTTCACTTCTCTCAGGAAAGGCGAACATATAGTGCTGAGTCAGTGCCCTGAAGTGCTATTTTTTCTCGGCCGGGTCCAGCAGCCAAGCTCCGAAAAATGCTCAAGGGCTTCTCCTAACCATTTCACGAGGCCTATAGGTTCATATGGTGGTATTTGACCGGGCGGCTGGGCTTTGAGACCATTACTATCACTCAGTAATTGTGCCGAACCGCACAATAACAAGAGTCGTCAGTTAACCAAGGTTTGTACAATTAAACCCTAGACACAATCTCCTTACCAACTCAACCATTGAGGCGGCGGTGTTAAGTACAAAGCAATTTTTGTCACAACAAGTCGAGAAGTTGTCTACGTCTGATTGCAGCAGTGCAGAATCAAGCGGTGACTCGATGATCTTGTATATCTTGGTGTTATCAGCGTGCGGGAATTCTTAATGACCTTATTAATGACCTTATTAATGTCTTCCTTGGCGGACCCCAGACGCTGCAAAGAAGGGGTTGGGTATCATAGGCCTGAACCGAACCGAATAAAGGCTATCCTTTAGATAGGAAGAAATCCATTTCAGCAATCCAGGTTCGAAGCCGAGGACGGATAATTTGTAGGGGATTAGATTGTGGGAGATTTTGTCTAATGCTTTACTGAGGTCAGTTGAAGCCACGTCGGCCCTGCTACCGTGCTCTAGTACTGAGAGTGTAAAGGAAGTGAACTCAACAAGGTTCGTTGTAGTTGATCGACCATCAAGCAAACCATGTTGCCTTGATGAAATAAAAGGTTTGCAACGAAAACGAAGAGATTCGTATAGAATGCTTTCGAGAATCTCGGGTTAGTGGGGCAGTTGGCGATGGGGCGGTAGTTCGCGTCATCATTTTTGGGACCCCTCTTGTGGTTGGGGGTGATGAATCAGGTTTTACAAGTGTGGGGGAAGAGTGAGAGATTAAAGATCACTGAGAGGGGAGCAGAAAGAATGCATGAGCATTTTTTGAGGAAGATTACAGGGATACCATGAAGACCCAGAGTAAACTCGTCCTTGAGTTGCAGTAGCTTACATTCAATTAAGGGCGAACCAAAGAAGTTGAGGGGGCGGGGGGGGGGGGGGGGGGGGAGTTAGCTAAGTAGTTAAAGTATGAGGGGTCAGGGACAAAGGAGCCATTAGTGAATGACTGATTGAACTGAGTGGCGAAGAGGTTAGCAATAGTAACAGGATCAGATCAGGTATGTGAGTTTAACGTTAGCGATGTGTTTATGATTGACGAACTGAAAAATGGTTTTCAGGACATGTATGACATCAGTCAGCGTTTTGGTAAGATAGTCGTGATAAAAGGTGTTGTATAGTTCCGTGATTTGCAGATACAGCCCAAAAAGCTGGAGCAGTCGGGAATAATTCGATTCCGAGAGAAGGGGAGCCATAACTTATTCCTTTTATTACGCAGGGAACGAACGTGATTGTACCATGGAGGGGAAGAGATTGATGTTCTTTGTCCATAGTAAAGAATTCCGGTATATAAGTGGGTGATGGCATCTTCGACGGATAGGTGATTGTAGTTAAACGAAAGGCGGCCTAGGTAGCCGTTGATGAGGTGAAAGTTAGTGGAAATCGTGCAGGAAACAGTTCCAGGTTATGAATGCTGGGAATTTAGTTCATTTCGTTTAAGTTCGTTTCGTTTAATAGGTAGGGAGTTTTTCAGAATGGAATTGGTCTTTGAGCGAAGACCTCTCAAGTTCTGATAAAAGAGGGTAACGGGGGGCATACTAACCGTTTTGGGAGAGGATAGGGGAGGTAGGAGTTTAGGAACGAAAAAACTTGATAAGGTCGGCCTTACTACGTTGAAGATGTGATAACGTTCTGGAGTGAACAAAGTGGCCGAAATGTGTCTAGAATTATTGGAGACGGTCGGTACTTCGGCAGAGCTGGGAGAGTAAAAGGACTTCGAAAATGATTGGTGTAATGGGTTAATAGAATGGGTTCTGATGAATTTGGAATAATCGTTTGATGTTATTGTGGCTGGATGCAGGATGGAATAAGCAGAGAGAGTATGGCTTAGGGGATTTGAGGCGTTAAGAAGGATGAGGTTAATGCTTAAAGGAGGCTCTTTTAGGAGGAGGTTTGAAAGAAAACCTCTTTTTACGGGAGAGGTTTTGGTATTCGGTTATACGTTTTTTAGGCGTAACAGAGTTGTGTTGATTAGGTCGGGGCGGCAGTAGGGCGGTTTTAGGGCGGGTAGTGTGAAGAGTGCGGTTGGGATTGAGGGTAAGCGTTATCCCGTTGGTTAGAGGAACCGGATTGTAGGGATAGATCATTATTATTAATGCATTCTTGCAATTGACATGGTATTATCGATCTTATTTGTCTAGAAATACTTGTTTTATTCCCTGTTTAACACCGAGGTAAATGCGAGGGTGAATCATATAAAAACGGTAATTTCTTTTTATTCATTTATTGAATAATGGCTCCTCGATAGTATAGTGGTTAGTATACCCACCTGTCACGCGGGAGACCGGGGTCCGATTCCCCGTCGGGGAACATCTGGCGCAAGACTAATGACCTTGTCCGGAAAAAAAACAAATCATTATGGAAAATTTAACAAGCCTCAGGACTTGATAAATAAGGCCAGGGCCGGTTCCCGGTTGTGCCTATGATGATGATGATGATTTATTGAATAATGTTACACACTAACTATACTATCAACATTTTTCAATATAATCTGCTGCGCGATCTACACACTTTTACCACCAATTTTGAAGCTTTAATATCCCTTGTTTGTAGAAAGAGGGCGAGTTGCTAGTCACTTGCGCACATGCTCCTCGACTGCATCATTACTTTCGATTGTTATTCTTCCCGGTGATTCCTTTAAGGGTGGGAGCAAAAACTAGTCACAGGGAGACAAGTTTGGGCTATAAGGAGGGTGCTATTTCTTCATAATGTACCTCTTGTGAGGCTTGGCGTTGTCATGAAAAGGGATGATTTCTCGAATGGGCATACCTCGCCTTTTGTTTCGATATGCGGCTTTTGCCCACTTCTGATGAGATTTCTTCAACAGTTAACCGGCACTTTCAATAAGCCCTCGAACGGCAGGGATGTTGTCACCTCTACGACTTGTCCTTGGACGTTGATCATGACCTTCGTTCTCGATACGTTCTCCCCCACTTTTAAATTCTCTGGTCCACGTATACAAACGATTCTAAGACAGTGTATCATCATCAAACTGTGCCTTCAATCGAGAAAAAATTGGCGAGGGTTTAGCGCCTTCATTTGTTAAACATTTTATAATAATCCTTTGCGCAACAGATATATGTACCTCTTGCGCGCTCATGACTGTACTCACTACAAAGTCGAGTGCGACTGCTAGCCAAGCCGGTTTCCCTACTCTTCATAAGCCAAACATGAGCCACGCACAAGATTATCTAGCTCGCAACTTGTTGCTAAGCAAAAAAGTAAAATTAGCGTTTATATTTGTAGATGTCATTATATAATATATTCAAACTAAAAATTCGTTTATTCTGAATACATTTTTATTTTTTAAAAACACATAGGTCGTCGTCGGTCCCGTGAAGTTAATGTAATTCTATATGCAAGTTCCTGGAGAAAAAAAAACTCTCAAACTGGGGTCCAATTTGAACCGCCTATGGTTTAAATTTATAGCTGTAATACTCGATTGATTATGCATACGAAGTGTTGATGACAATTGAAGTTCCTGCATGTATTTCAATGTCTGGTGCTCTTCAACTGGTCAGAATATTGGTTTCCCCTTATTGAGCAACGGAATTTGATACCGTTCCAATGAATCTGTCAGCATTGCTTACCATACTTAACCTAGGCTTACAAAATTATTTTACCCAAAAACATTATCATAGAATTGTTCCCATATTCCTAATGGTCTTTTGGTTTCCAGTGCAGCCCTGTACACGCGATATTCTTCTAGGTTCTTGGGCTCAATTGGTCCCCAGTTTCGACGTGGTTTCATCGCTGCTACGAATTTCTAGGGATGAGATGATGCAAAGATATATAACAACTAACTTGTGTGTAATAAGTTATGCACTACCTCTTTTAGAGAGTCACCGGGTTGTTTGTAGACTTCATAACACATCCATATGGGAAGTTGTAACACGCCAATCGTCCACATCACCCAGGCTATGTAATGCATTAGGAGAGGATATGAAACCTCTTTGTAAGTGAAAGGTCTATAAGTGATCACAGTATAGATGAGGACTAAACACATGAAACCAGGTGTAATGATTGCCCAACATATGCGCCAGTAAATACCCGTCTTGTGATTGAACATGAATTCAATGTCCTGACAAAAGCGTTTCACACCTGAAAAATAAAAATTTCGTTAAATCATTTTCGACTATAGTGTAGACACCAACCATAAATCCATCCAATAGCGAATAATTGGGCAATAGCCAGAAAAAGGGCAATGAACGAACAGCCAAAGAAGTCGACTAAGTTGAGTATAAATTGTCCTCCTGGCGTAAGATACACGAGTCCACTTAGAAATCCAATGAAGGATATCGTCGTTGATAATGCCCAATGTGGTATGTCCGTGAATCTATCTTTGATCACACGGATCACAGACGAGATCATTCCAATATTGCTGCCAACACCCAAGGCCAAAAGCATCAGGAAGAATAGAATCGCAAACACCTATGTGGAAATAGATCTTTCTGCACTATTATTCCTTAATAATTCTTTCAACGCTTACCTGAGGGAAATGTGTAAATTTCGCTATAGCTTCAGGATAGGATATGAAGGCCAAACCAGCGCCGCCTTGAACCACTTTTGAAATATCAGCACTCTTCGTCTCATATGCCAGATTGCCAAGAATGCCGAATATAATGCAACCAGCCAAAATCGATGTAAATGAATCAACTGTTGTTATGATGATGACATCTCTACAAACAAATATCATTTAATTGGTGAGCAAATAATTACATTAAAAGGGTGTTAGAAGGATTGATTAATATAGAGAATCATTCTTCAGTCGATCTGGGCAATTAAGGGATGCTTCGATTGCTCAATGGATAGAAATGTAAATGTGGGAGTTTAAATACTTTCTTTTGATTACATAAGCTAATAATAATAATAATTCAAAATAAAATAAAAATTAATTAAAAAAAAAAACAAACATAAAGTAAATTAAAGTCATATATACAACAGGGATATCCAATGGCATTGGTTTCATTATTTTTAATTGACAACCCTAATTAATTTCAAGTCACATTTTTACACTTTGTAAAAAGACAATTTAATTTTTGTAGCAAACCTTGACATTGGAAAATTTGGGCTTTTCAAATTAAAAGTTCACGACATTCTATTGTAACATATTATACTGCTTATTTTTCATAGACCGTTTTCTCTTTGGACTAGACATGCAGATGTTCTCCGCCATGAAGCTTATTAAAGGGGTTAATATCCTTCCAACTGACTAGTTTAAATTCCTTGCTTCGGGATGAAAATCTGATATACTCAAGCACAGACGAGTATTGGTTTTGAAGCGACCGTTTGGTGTTCGGCTGATAGACCGTAGTTGAAAGAAAACTCCTTGGAAAATATAAGCACACCATGGTTATATTCTCTTTATATGGTGAGTCCGCTGGACCTCGGATTACATAGTGCCGCCCGAGTAGATTTGTTGGAAGTGGTTCAACTCCGATGTAAGTTAGGCGATCTCGCTTCAGACGGAAATAACATAGTCTTGCCTCACCCGAGACATCGCAGTGGATATTTATTTCATTATATTTGTATATGTAAAACATCTGAATAAATGTGCAACTGTTTTGTAAAACACATTGAGTCATTTTATTGTCAACTTTTACGATTTTCTCGACTCGACTCCGCCATCGTTCCCTGTCCTGTGCACTCTCCATCCACGCTTGACCATCTGATCCGATCTCCTCAAGGTCAAACCGAACATTGTTCTCCCATCTCCGGAGATGAACCGCAGTTGGTGCGATCTATCGGGTTGTCTTGTGGAGCGCATTACACCACAGGACAATACCACGACTCTCCGAAGAATGGTACCCGTGATAATATCTGTAAAACAGACAGAGGTCGGCTACGCGCCTTCGATGTGACAGCGACTGTCGCCCCCACATGAGCACCGTGTCCCCGACCAGGCGGATCGCTCGCCTCTGTATACTCTCAAGTAGGTTGAAGGGATGTTTAGGAGCATGTGGCGATGCCGCCAAATCCCACTGTTACTTGCCCGAAGAACCCCCCATTATTACAACCCAAGTTATATTGTTTCCCGCCAATGCAATCGCATTGCAACGCTGGGTCTTATTACACCCACCGGAGGAGTCGGTCGTGCCCTCTGCCGTCCACCGTACCATCCGTCGGTACGGTGAGTACACATACTTAAAAGCACAATAAAAGCACAAATCAGTTTAACACTGTGTCGAGTGTAGCTTATAACAACACCAAATATTAAGGTATCCTGCCAATATATATATATATATATATATATATATATATATATATATATATATATATATATATATATATATATATATATATATATATATATATATATATATATATACATTAAGAGCCAATTTCGAGTGAACTATATGCATGTGCCGTTATCAAAAAAATCCATGAAATAAAGAAGAACTTTTAAATGACGATCAATCCTGTGTGTTTTATTCGCTGTGCAGTGTTGGTCCCGTCTTTTGAACTTGATTCTTGGTCGACCTTTTGGTGGCGTTTCTTTTGCAGTTTAACCCAGTGAATGATGGATGGGGATGGAAGGGAATCAGCGCCGTGCGTCGGGGCACCATACTTCCACCCCACAAGCAGAACTCCAAACATGAGAGCAGTATTCGACCGCCGGTCTAATTTGGGATTTATACAGGAGAATAAGTCGTGTCGGAGTAAAATATTCCTTGGCTCATAAAAAAGAATTCAGTTTTCCAGAGGCGGACCTGGCGATGTTCGATACGTGCTTATGCCACGATACATTCCCATAGGCCGAGCAATTTCAAGGTTTTCCCAAATTCGAGGGGCTGGGCATTCATCATCAGCTGTACAACCGAAGATCAACTTTTCTTTTTGAATGTTGTATAATGTGTCTTCGTTGCATTGAAGTCGACGAGATTGGTATTTCGCCACTGCAGGACCTTGTCCAGATCCTAATTCAGAGAGTCGAACTGTTTACATCTCAGTTCTTACGACGTTGATGCACTAATCAGCCGATCACTAGAAAAAGAGGAAACATGCGTACAATCATCCGCAAAACTGAACACTTTGTTCTCCGTTGAGTCCAACAAATCATTTATGTTAAGCAAAAACGCGGTTGGAGCCAGATTAGAACCTTGATGTATCCCGGAATTAACAGTATACAAATCCGAACACTCGCCGTCCACAACAGTCCGGGTCGATCGATTTTCTAGGAAGCTCTTTCTCCAGTCGCAGCGCTGCTGGGAAAGTCTATATGAACAAAGTTTGCTGTGTAATGCCCCCTGCCAGACGCGGTCAAAAGCCTTGGAGATATATAATTCGGCCGCTTCTGATTCCCCATGTACCTCAATCACAGATGTCCATATATCGGTTATAAGGCGTGGAATGCTTGCCACGGAATCCGTATTGAGGATCATTCAGAAGTCCGTTGCACTACAAATACTTAATTATGTCGGCGTTGATGACTTTTTCCATCACCTTAGACAACACAGACAGTAATGCTATCGGACGGTAATTTTGTGGGAGATACTTTTTCCCCCTTTTTGGGATTGGCTGAACTCGAGCAATTTTCCAGCAGGTAGGAAATGTCTTCCGATAGTTCTGCAGCACAGTTCTTAAGGATTATTGCTGGTATTCCGTCCAGGCCGGCTGCCTTCCTAGAGTCCAGTCCACGTAGAATCCCGTATCGAAGACCGTACCGACGCGACCACAGGTGGCTCTAAAAGACCGGCATCGAGGTTTAAATTCGCGGAAAATAAATTCGCGAACACATTAGCTTTATCTTTTGAATTTGTGACTAACGTCCCGCTGTCCATCAGTAACGGAGAAAAAGAGGAGAAAGCGAAGTTACTACTGACAGCCTTTGTCATTGGCCAGACGTGATGCCAATCAGTTGGGCACTCAAGGAGTTTACTGGTCACTCTGTCATTGTAGGCCTTCTTTGCAGTAACGATTCTGATTCTAACAAAATTTGCTCTGTGAACCCCGGTGGGATTGGAGCGCCACTGCTTAAAAGGTCTATTTTCTGTTGTTGTAATCTGCTCGAATTTTTTTTTCAAACCAAGGTTTATCAGATGTACTTCGTTTGATGGCTTGCGGAGTGTAGATTTCCATCCCGAGAAGAATAACCTCGGTAACAGTCTTCACCCATGCATTAACATCGGAATCTCCAAAGCACACCTTCGACCACAGAAAGGGTGTGAAGAAGTCTCGCAAATCGTCCTAGTTAGCAGCGCCATACCTCCATATATGGCGAAGCTACTCAGATCGGCTATTCGTTTGAAATGCAAGTGGCTGCGCGACCAATACCAAGTAATAATTCGAGTTCAGATCAGTGGCACAGCAATTTACACGGTATAAACGCTCCGCTCGGATGTCAAAAAGAGATCCAGAGTGTTCGTATAATTGTTACACATCGCTTCACGCCCCCTCTTAGACAATCAAGATTCCGTCTATATCATCAGTACTCAAAACGTATCGTACTTCACAAAACAAGTCCACCACATTCTGCTTCGTATTACAAAAATCAAGCGAACACCTGGCCACGACCTACACGGTCTCATTTTACAAATACATATGTTAACAGGTGTAATACATGATATTCGAGCGCCAGCGGCATGATCAAGGAACACCGACTACGAGACAGTTGAACGTCGGAAAAACGCTGAACTCGGCGAAAGTGGCGAGTGTAGCGGAAAGTCGCAAATTAATCGTACGATACGATTGGCACACGCGGGCATTGGCCTGTAATTGGCTCGCCGAATTGAAAGCCAATTAAGTAATTGCGAAATTCATTGCCGTTGCACTTTTAAGGAAAACGACTATGGAAGTACGAAACGATTATGCACATGCGGACATTGGCCTGTAATTGGTTCGCCAAATTGAAAGCAATTAAGCAATTGCGAAATTCTCTGTCACTGCAGTTTTTGCAGAACAAACGATTGAATTATGGCAGGCGAATAGCCTCAAAATAGGTTATACAATCGGTGCGGAAAAATGTACCATCTGCACTTTTAGCCAATTAAAAAGGTACGCAAGTGGGTTGCAAAAAAAGAGAGTCAGTCAGTAACAGTGGTCACAGTGAAAAGCAGTGTGTGAGTTACAGTCGAACAGTAATTGAGTTGCAGTTACAGTGAGTTGCACTGACAGTAATTGAGTTGCAGTTACAGTGGGTTGCAGTAAGCAGAGTGTGAGTTGCAAGGTTAGATTTGTTATCTAGACTAAGTACGTTAAACAGTAAACTTTAATAAGTGTAACAAATAAAAAACTCTTGTCAAAATAGAAATTAAAAAATGTTCGGGGATAGAAAGCCCCAAGTGTGTCTAACAATAAAAATCAAGTGAAAACTAAAAGAAAAAGCCTGGTTTATTTTCGACGTACCCCAAAGGGAAGCCCAACATCATAACCACATCAACGGACAGGAAGACCATCTTTCAGAAGAAAAGGAAAATTACAAGAGGGAAGCCCGCTGACCAAGTAAGCATCTTCTAATGTATTGTAGCGAGCGTAGGGTTCGCTGGATTAATTATTTTAAAATAAATAAGAGCCGTTAAATCGATTTTGAATTAATATAACACTTTATTAGTCCGTAATACAACCGTTACTTATACCGTACACTTAACGATTTCTTTACTTATCGCTTCCGTACTTATTCACTGTCTTACTTATCTCTAACTTATTCTTTCGCTCTGCGTGCGACGTATTTATACCGTTTTTCCTCATTCTGATTTGGTGTATCGTTTCCGTCCGTTCCATAGTCTTGAATGTTCTATTCCAGTTTTCCAGTACTTCCTAAAATAATCTAGTACTTTGTTTCGGACTTTCTCGAAGATTCCAGTACTGATTGTCATATGCGTCACAGTATATTAACATTAAAGTTAGAATGATCATGTTGTTAAGATACACAATATATATATTCCGAAAGAAGTAACGAGTGAATATTTTCTAATGAATAAATACTAATATTAATTAATGAACGAATATAAGAAACATTAAGAAGCAACGGGTGAACATCTTCTAATAATACTAAATGTTGTGAAGATATTTTGGTGCCCAACGAGGGTCATTAATAAAAGCATAAGCATCCTGACCGCAACACTTACGCGATAACCAAATAATAAATGATAACACCTGGGGTTACGCTCAGGTATTACATTTCTATAACAAAAAGTAAATGTTAATGTCAGGGGTTACACCTTGATGTTACATTTTGAGGCCCGAACAGGTACAATAACCCAAGAAACAATAAACTAAAATAAACCAATACTAAATCAGATAACAAAATATTAAATGGCAACATTAGAGTTTTAAACTTTAATGTTACATAATCATCTCGGGTACCCGGCATTCGAGTAGGTCCCTCCACCAGTTGAGTCACATTGCGGCTAAGAGCGAACATCTCCGCCAGCCTCCCAACCTCATCGGTTCTGTTAGAATGCAATAACCAGTCGGAATTGTGTACATTAAAATCGCCAAGGACGATAATTTCAGAAGCCGTGTGATTAATTTGTATCCAATCGACGGTACATGAAAGATGTCCGAAAAGTGCTGGTCGTTATGTTTGCAAGTATAGCACGGGCCATTATTATGAAGTTAGAACAATAAGTTAGAATAGCCAAATTTGTATATGTAGACCGTAAGGAGAAAATAACATTCACTCGCTAAGGAACGTTCCTCGTGTCACTAATCGCTGATTTATTCTTTAGTTTTCAGGTACACCGAGTTGTTTCTTCCCACCTGCGATAAGGGGAAGCTTAACATGGACTAATTTCTTTTCTTTATTTTTCAGGCATTGCAAATCGTTTCCCCCCCACTAGTGGTAAGGAAAGGTTCGCAAAAGTTGGACACTCAGGTGGATTGGTAAATATACCACAGTACACTGAACCGGCGGAATCCTTCGTGTAAGGGGAAGACTAATCAGATCAGAAAATCCTCTGCTCAAGGCGGGAATTTTATTTTCCTTGCACGCCGAAAGGTATAAACAAATGATATTGTAGCCAGCTCAATACCCTCTTCCTCTATTGCTGATTGCAGACGCTGTCGAAGAATTTGTTTCTGTCCTCTGCTATCCAGATTCCGGTCCTGAAGTTCTTTCTTCAACTCAGGAATGCGAAGATCCTCCAAATGTCGATCTGACATCGTCACAGCACACTTTCATAGGCTTATTTACTTCACCAATAATTAATCCCGCTTCTGACACCAATTGTAACGAGCGTAGGGTTCGCTGGATTAATTATTTTAATAAATGAGAGCCGTTAAATCGATTTTCTTGGTAAACACTTTATTAGCCTCTTGATAACCACGCGATACTTGACATTTTGCTAATCATCCTCGATCGGCGTTTCGTTTCCGCCCGTTCCAGAGCCTCGAATTTTCTACTGCTCATAGTCTCCAGTTTTCCAGTACTTTCTAGTATATTCCAATACTTTGTTTTGTAGACCTGCCAGATATCACAGCTGGCTGTCATATGCGTCACAATATTGTATAATTTAGTGTGCTTGCGAAGAGCCAGTAAGTAATGTAAGTTAATGATGATACGTATCAAATAGATTTAAGATTTAGTCTTATGTAAATCTGTAATTGTACTGGAAATAAATGTGGAAATAAAACGAATAAAAGCAGGATTTAGCAGGTAGAATCAGTAGAAAAGCCCACTGATCAACAATCGTAATATCGTAACATCGTAATATCGTAACATCGTAACACCGTAACTTTGTTATATCGTATTATCGTAATGTAATATATACGAATTATACACTTTAGAGAATCGCTGACAACAATGTTCTTCAAACATAAAACCCAATTATTCACGATAGTCGTACCGATCTACCAAACAAATATAGTATATACTATATATATATATATATATATATATATATATATATATATATATATATATATATATATATATTGTGACGCATATGACAATCAGTACTGGAATCTTCCAGAAAGTCCGAAACAAAGTACTAGATTATTTTAGGAAGTACTGGAAAACTGGAATAGAACATTCAAGACTATGGAACGGACGGAATCGATACACCAAATCAGAATGAGGAAAAACGGTATAAATACGTCGCACGCAGAGCGGAAGAATAAGTTAGAGTGATAAGTAAGAAAGCGAAGCAAGCGATAAGTCTCAAGTTAGAAGTAAGAAGGAAAATACGCGATAAGTACGGAAGCGACAAGTTAAGAAATCGTTGTGTACGGTAAAAGTGACGGTTGTGATTAACGGACTAATAAAGTGTTATGTTAATTCAAAAATCAATTTAACGGCTCTTATTTATTCAAAAATAATTAATCCAGCGAACCCTAGCTTCGCTACAATATATATATGGCGGATCAGCACAATCCACAAGCTCCACGCAGTCGTCGCAAGCAAAGACTCACACCGAGAGTGGCGAATTGGCGTGGAGTCGACGTGGTACTACGTTGGCCTCGTTCTCCGTGTGACCGACGCCGGATTTTTCCCGCCAATTTCGTTTGACACACACCACATGTGTGGAAAATTGGCGCGAATACTACATCATTTCGACATTAGCCGCCGCCACGACCAGAAGTGTGAGTCAACTAAAGGAATTCAACATTTGCCGCATCAATACGCAGAGACACCTGGACATCGGATGCAAATTGGGGAAGACATCCCCAAATATATTGTGACGCATATGACAATCAGTACTAGAATATTCTAGAAAGTACTGGAAAACTGGAAACTATGGACAGTAGAAAATTCGAGGTTATGGAACGGACGGAAACGAAACGCCGAATCAGAATGAAGAAACGGTATACATACGTCGCATGCAGGCGGAGAAGTAAGAAGTAAGCAGAGTCAAAGACGCGATAAGTAAGGAAGCGATAAGTCAAGAAATCGTCAAGTGTACGGTAAAAGTTACGGTTGTTATTAACGGACAAATAAAGTGTTACATTAATTCAAAATCGATTTAACGGCTCTTATTTATTAAAAATAATTAATTCAGCGATCCCTAAGCTCGCTACAATATATATATATATATATATATATATATATATATATATATATATATATATATATATATATATATATGGCGCAAGACTAATGACCTTGCCCGGAAAAAACAAATCATTATGGAAAATTTAACAAGCCTCAGGACTTGCTAAATAAGGCCAAGACCGGTTCCAGGTTGTAGTGCCGATGGTGATGTGATATATATATATATATATATATATATATATATATATATATATATATATATATATATATATATATATATATATATACATAAAGATATATAAATAAATAAATATGTTTATATATATGTATATATATATATATATATATATGAAATATATATGTATTATAGCGGGTGCATTTTTTTGAAATTCAGCTAGTACTTTTTTCCTAAACCTAAAACGTAAGAGAAAATTAACGAAAAGTCTCTTACTTGTAAATGTTCTTTCTGAATTCGTTGTACGATGCATACATAACTAGTGTCCCAAAGCAGATGGCCAACGAGAAGAACATTTGAGTGATGGCCGCATACCAGACCTGTAAGTATGAAAATAGTATATACCTAAAGTTTTTATTATTACGGTTCTAATTACCTTTGCTTCTAAAAGCCTCTCCCACTGTGGTTTGAGGAAATAAATTATTCCGTTCAAAGATCCTGGCAGTGTAACTGCACGAATCAAAAGGATGATCATCACAATGTATGGGAAAATGGCCAAAAAATACGATGCTTTGCCGGAGCTGCGAATACCTTAGAGGGGGTTAGTGGCGTATTTACAAACAATGCAAGCGCACAGACCAACCTTTGATTAATATAAAAGCGATAATAACCCAGGCGACTCCAAGGGATAGTACAAGGTCCCAGTTTGGGAGTCCTATACCATCATTAATGTTGTCTTTTTCGCGAAGTACGGTTTTTCTGAAAATGTTTTTGGTTAACCTCTAAAAAGGTCGATAACTTTTTGTGAATGGAAAACTGTTGAACAGTGTTTAAACCTCTTTCATTGTGACTGTTGGATGGTGACATCGAAAATCAAGATCGATGATGCTTAGTGTGACAAGAGACAAGCATGTCTCTGATGTTTGAAAAAAAACCAAAACTTTTGCCGAATGATGCGGTTTGTTTCGGATAATGGTGGTTATGTATTCAAGATCGTGTTTAAGTAATAAATGATCAATTAATGTATTTCTTTTTAGATTCAAAGTTAATTTCACACATTTTTATTCACGTTTATTGTCCGAAGTCGTAAAATAACTCTTTTATATTTGGATTAGTTTTATAATGAGATGTGAGAATCAAAATTATTAATCATGGAGCATTTTATTTATGGAAATTGCATTGAATATTATTTTAAGGCTTACGTGAAATATAATTCAGCTGAAGTAGTTCGGTTGGAAATACTCGTCTCGTTTCTGAAAGAAACACTCTTGCTATCAATACACTGTGGTTCCCATTCTGGGCGACAGTATGTCCATGGCAGGATCTCCGATAATGACGCCGATAGATATTTTATAGTGAGCGCCATTATGCAGGCATAATATGTTGTGGCCAAGGCTGTGGCGTAAATCTGCCCATAAGCCACACCTTAGAGAAATAAACAAGCATACGATTAACTATGGTTACTTAAGTGATATTTTTACTTTTCGGGGAATATTTGCGTGAATATAATTCAATAAAAAAACATCGTCTTCCCATTTTGATTCGTTTTGTTTTAGAACATAAAAAAAAGGTTCTTTAACAATTTATAAACATGACATATATTTCAAATACTTTCTTTCGAATCCTTGGGTTGCACCATATGAAATGTCCGATCTTGTAGTAAAAATTTAAAAGCCAATATTATTTTCCTGTAAATTTTTATTCAATCAAAATGGGATCTATTGGCATCTGTGACAAATATTTAGTGTTCACTTTTTGAGGCAATGATATCTGCAACGGCTTTTATGACCTCTGCTCGGTTCCGGAAGAATTTCTGCCGCCAAAATGAATCCACATTGCGGAAAAGATGATAGTCCGTTGGGGAAATTTCAGGAGAGTAGGCAGATTTCAAATGCTAACTATAGCAGTTTTTACACCGTTACTTGTGAGATATGGGGTCTATCATTGTCATGTAAAGGGATCGGGCTGTGTCTATTGACCAACGCAGGTTGCTTTTCAGCCAAGTTGGCATGCATATGTCGATTTACTCACAATATTTGATACCGTTTATCGTTTCTCTTGGTTGAAGAAATGAAAAGTGGGGAGTTTCTTTACCTTCCCTATGGAAGAAAAGTGTTGACTTATTGTCATTGTGGATATTTCCATGGTTTGTGCAATCTTCCGCACCGATTTCGTTGCGTTCCCATCCACCGTTGCTCTTAAACATCGTCGTCAACTAACGTTTCCGGCTTCCCACGTGGTTTATTTTCGAGGCTGAAATCCCCCGAACGTAACTTTCCAAACCAACGTCGTAAAGTGCGTTCGTTTATCACTACATTCTCAAAGGCGTGATTAATTAATAAAGGGGGGGGGGGGGGGGGGTTGTCTGTGATGGGGTGGGGGGTAGACCAGGACGCCCAGAGCCTGGGAGTGCCAAACTGGATGACATTGGGTTGAAATCGGGACCGGTGGAGAGATTTGTTAATTAAGGCCAAGGCCGGATCCCGGTTCTAGTGCCGATGATGATGAAAGAAGAGGCTTCGAATTTAAGTTGCCGACAGCATGGTAAACAATTCCTAGAAAAAAATAACTATACTTATAACGAACCCTAAAATTCTCACACGTCAATCACACGCACCACTTTACTTTATAAAAAAAGAAAATTTAACTATTTTTTTTCCAAACATATTTTTTATTTCATTAACTAAAAGGTTTACATACATATTTTAACTCTTCACCGCGATGCGAGGGGACTGTACGAGGGTGGACTGAAAAGTTTCCGACCTCAACGTGAAGATGGCGGCCCCCGCCAATAAAAGCTAGTAAATGTAGTTGTGCATCTTTTAACAGTTACTCAATAAAATTTCTGCCATTTGGGATGGGTAGTTTTTATTTAATAGTCGTTTGAGTGAGTCGATGTTCTTTGCCTTTTTTGGAGCCTATTCCCCCTTTGCGGTCCACTGTTTTGACTGTATTTTTTTTTTCGGGCGTATAGTGAATTACAAGTTTCATCAACAGTAATTAACCGGCGCCAAAACTCGGATTTGTTGCGTCTAAACTGCGCCAACAAAGTGCGTTGGAAATGTTCACTAGAACACGTTTTTGGCTTAACGTGAGCAAACGCGGCACCCAACGCGCGGGGAGTTTTTTCATACCTAAATCTTGATTTAATATGCGACAAACACGTTCTTTGGACATTTTCATAACCTCTGCTATCTCTCTCACTTTCATTCGGCGCTCGTCTAGCACCATTTGGTGAACTTTAACGATGTTATCATCAGTTGTTGCAATTTTTGGACGTCCCGCACCCCCATCGTCTCCCAAGCTCTCACGGCCACTTTTAAATTCAGTTGCCCAAAATTTCACTGTGGTAAATGATGGTGCAGAGTCCCCATACACAGACCCCAACTCATCTGTAATTTGCGTAGGCGTATTGCCTTTCATAAATAAACATTTAATGACGGCCCGATACTCAATTTTGTCCATTTTCACAAACTCACTCACATCGACTCACTCAAGCGACTGTCAAATAAAAACTACGTGTCCAAAATGGCTGAACTGTTAGTGAGTAGCTGTCAAAAGATGCACAACTTCATTCATTAGTTTTTATTGGCGAGTGCAGCTATCTTCACGTTGAGCTCGGAGACTTTTCAGTTCACCCATGTATTTTATTCAATCAATTCTGTTGGAATGGTTACTTAGTTGGTACTATGTGTAAGTGGTATCCAATTGGATTGAGAGCGTTACTTGGTCGTTGCTGTTCTTTTATTTTTGCATGTTTGTATAAACATGGCTTGCGAAATATTGGAAACTTTTGTAGATTTTCTGTGGTTGTCGGAACACGACTCTAACTCTTCTGCACAGACAATGTTCGTGGATAAGTCAAATCAGTTCGCTTGCTGCGGTATCCCAATCGAATTTTTTTATCGATTAAGGGCTGATAAAACTTTCAGAAAATAAATAATAAAGTTCGAATCTGAAGCTAAAAATATTTTATTCATTTAATGTGAGAATTCATAACTATGTCTATTTTCCTTGGGTAGCTCTTTGTTCTATTCGTGTTGTTGACCTCGCTGAATGCTAACCTACTTTGTTCTCTTGTTGATTTCTCAATGATCTGAAAATGATTAATCTATTCTCTTTCTTATTTCAATATTATCGTATTGAACTTTCGGTTGTAATACACGGCACTAGATGGACCAGACACGTGGCGCGATGGGCAAAGATAGGACCGTGCATAAAATTCTTGACGGTAAGCTAACGGGAAAGAGACCGACGGGACGCCCGCGACGGAGATGGGAGGACAATGTTAGGTTTGACCTCGAGGAGATCGGATCCGATGGTCGAACCTGGAGGGAGAGTGCACAGGACAGGGAACAATGGCGGAGTCGAGTCTGTGAGGTCATGAACTTTCGGGTTCCTACAGGCCAATAAATAGAATAGATCGTTTCAAGAACAATGACCATTGCTGACTTCCAGTACCTCATTTCAGGAGTATTGTAGGCAAACCAATACTCCCAAAATAGAACAAAACCTAGCTAATCTTATTTTATCTCTCATTAAGAGTGAGATCATAACTTTTGGGAAAACAGTTTTACTCATATAACTCACCTCTCATTAGTGGTACCATGTCAAAAGACTTGATACATCCATGACCACAAAATTGCCCGATTACAACTTCCATATAGTACACCGGCCTTCCAATTAGAAGTAGGACGATGATGTACGGTATTACGAACGCCCCACCACCATTCTCAAGGGCTATAAAAGGGAATCTCCATACGTTTCCTAGGCCAACTGAGAGCGCTATGCAAGAAAGAAGGAACTCGATTTCCTTTCCCCACTTTTCACGACTGCTGCTGGAACTAGAAGTGCATGTAAGAGATTCCTGAAATGAAAAATGGTCTTAATCTTACTGCCTTCAAACAAGTGTTCAGGAAATTTACCACATCGTTTTCTTTGGTGTAAGTTGTTTGTTGGAGGACAACCTTCTCAGAGGAAAGTAGTCCTGTAGTTTTTGCTGCGAGGGCGTCATAGTCAGGTTTCATAATTCGAATGATGTTTACTAACGTCAGATGAACTTAGTTTAGGTTAGGACTAAACTTATTTCATACTTTATTTTGAATTCTGTTGGTGCGTGGTGCAGGACATGCGAAAGGTGCTGTACTATATTTGAAATAAGGGGCTTCTACGACCTACACATGTTTTGAATAATTATTAGCTTTTAAACTGTATGTTGAAGTTAAACACTATGGTTGGACGTTAGTTAAATTAGGATAGTCCATAAAGAAGGCTGCTCAAGTTCGATAGCATCTCGGGCAACTACAGCCGCGTTTAAAGATTGGTGTTTACAATCATGCGTGGGAACAGTTTACGTATTTGATTTCAATATTAAGTGCATTGTAATCTTGTAAGTAATTTCTTTTACGCGAATTCCGAATCTAACAGTGGACGCTTTTCTGGACAATGAACTACGTCAACCTCAAAAAATAAACCAACTGCACTGTTAGTCGAGGCTACCACAACACCGAAGCTTCACTACAGAAAAAATTTGTTGACATCTAACATGCGCGCACAAAAAGTATTTTTTAATACCCTCAAATGTCAAAATATGAATAACGTAAAGGGTTATTAAAATGGGATTTGAGGATGGGCAAACTGGTCTTCTGTTTTAAGGGCGGAGGGTGGGATAAAGCGAGCCGGGGATCTATGGCCTAGGAATTTTGAGGCATTGTGAGGGGTAGGATTTGGATTAAAAGAAACCATATTAGGAGAATGTGTAATGGAAGTCACCTTTTCAGTGAGACGGGTTGGTTTCCAGATTTGTGTTTGTTAGGCACGTGAGTGTCTTTATGATAAGGTCAGGATGGGGTTGTATATGTTTTCGACGGGAGCAGGATCAGTGAGGTTGTGATAAGAGGGGAAACGGTAAGGTTCGGTCGGTTGAAAGATTTTGGGAGGAGAGTATGATCGGGTATGATGAGGGTACTGGAGGATCGGCTACGGCGTGCCAAAATGTTATGTTATGTTTCAAGAAGAAGTACAATAGTTATTTGGTGGCATCTGGGGGCACTGACCCGGCGCTATAAATTCGTCTCTCCTGAGAGAAGTATAATAAAAACAGAACAAAAAAAAGAAGAATTTGGGGAAAGGTGTTATTGAAAATGGCTCCTCGATAGTATAATGGTTAGTATACCCGCCTGTCACGCGGGAGACCGGGGTTCGATTCCCCATCGGGGGGCCTCTAGCGCAAGACTAATGACCCTGCCCGGAAAACAACAAATCATTATGGAAAATTTAACAAGCCTCGGGACTTGCTAAATAAGGCCAAGACCGGTTCCCGGTTGTAGTGCCGATGATGATGATGATGATGATGATGATTGTTATTGAAAATAATGAATTTCTTGAAAATTTTCGTTATACTGTAAGCAAACAACTTTATTCTGGGTGTGCTGTTGTAGCTGCATTATGGAATATATCCGACCAAGTATCCCAAATGGAAAAGATAAAGTTTACAAATCATTGCTGGGTGGCTTTGGAATCTCCGTGGTACATTATTTTACCATCAACTCAAAAACTCGTTAAAATATCTTTAAATGTGTTTTCTGGAAAATTGTGTTTTTCCAGTTGGCGACTCAAAAATGAAGTAACGAGTCGTTTTTTTTGTTTTTGTTTTAAAATACATTAAATTTATTGGAGGCTGAACCTAATGCAGGTGACACAAAGGGAGTAGTGGGAGGCCGACTTACACGAGACAAGGACAAATGTGCCCTTCTTCTTGTCTTCTTGCGATAATCAGAATCACCCACATCCGTGATGATGTTGGGCTCGGTCTCAAGATATTTGAAAAAGAAAGAAGGAGAGGCGGGTATCTAAGGATCGTGTGGATAGGGTTAGTTCGAATATTCTCTAACTACTTGGATGGGGGCACGATGGAGACAGATCGTACAAGACCGGTGGTTCTTGAGTGAGGTAGTAAACGCTGATCACGGTCAGTGTGAGTGTGTGTGCGCTTGTGCTGGCTTGTACTGTACGTGCGTGTTTGTAGTGTGTCAGCAGTAGACCCTAAGAGAGGAGACGAAGTTTAAGAGCAGCATAGGTGAGATTGAAATCAAAGAAGATGGGGTAAAAGTTTGCCCGCCGCAGCGTCGGTTCATTAGAGTCGTGATGGGCGGAGTAAGAAGCGATATGGGCGGACAAGTAGAAGAGACGGGGGTTTGGCAGGGCATGGGAGTTTGTATGAAATGTGATGGAGGATTGCAGGCTAGGACAGTAGATTGAATCTAAGAGAAGTCTGTGGATGAAGAGGATATTGGTATGAATTCTGCGCTCTTCAAGTGTGTTAAAGTTGATTAGATGGGGACGGCTTGTGTATGGGGGTGGAAGCCGAGGCGCTACCCAATTAAATGCTCGGAGGGTAAAGCGCAAAAACGACGTTGCACACTTTCGATCCTGCGGATACGGTACGAGCAGTAAGGTGGCCTTGAGGATAATGTCGTCAATATGTGGGATGAAGTTAAGCTTCTTAGCACATAAAATGGCAAGGTCACGAATCGATAGTACAGGTGATATCTATTGGTTGAGTAGAAAATAGGAACGTCGCGGGTGGTGGGGGGGGGGGGGGGGGGGGGGCGTTTACGGGAGAAGGTGATTGAGTGACATTTGTCAATATTTAGTTGTGTTATACCTCACTACACCGCCCCTCTCAGACATCCTCACAACTAACACTAATATGGCACACAATGCAATTCACAAACAATTAACTGCCGCCTCTTCCCCACAGGCAATTAATATTCATATCGCATACGTTGCGATAATTATTCATTCATACCCACCTTCCAAAGCAAAGCGCTTTACGTATATCATTGCAATCAAACAATTAACCCACTTCCCTAGGCCACTCGCTAATTCTGCTGCACATTCAAAACCAAGCGAGCACCTGTTCGCGGACCTACACGGGTTCATATTTCGAATGCATGTCTTTTGCTTCATGCCCGAAGACAAGTGTTATATAAGTTATATGACACGGTCGGTGCCTTCAAATGCTATTAGCGATGATTTAATTGAGGGTCGATCAAATGCTGAGATATGCGAAAGGACAGGCAAAGCAACGAAACGCAGATCGATCGAATGATACGATTTGAACGCGGGCCAATCTACTTTAATTGGTTCGGTATATGCAGCAATCAATTAAATAATTGCTCAAGCCAATGCCGGTGCACCTTAAGCAGGGCAATTAAGCGAAAATGATCATTGGGAAGTGCGAATGACTCGTGCCAGGCAATTAGCCTCAATATGGGCCACACATTCCGGCTGAGGTAAGCGCATCGTCTGCATTTCCTCGCCAATAATTCAGGTATAAAAGAGTGGTTGCGAATGGACGCAAACGAGAGTAAAATTAACTCTCACCGAGAGTAAATTGACAAAGCAAAAAGGTCGCAGCCTTCGCGTAAGTACAGCGGGCCCCTTTGCAAAGTAACTTAATAAATATAAAGGATAAATGTTAAAAGTCATAAACAATAAAATTGTATTACAAAGTTAAAAGAAGAAAAACGTCTTTAACTCTTCGCCTCGCTTCGCTTTGCACGTGAAAGGAAAAGAAAAAGGAAAATATAGCTAATTGTAAAGTATGCTTCCGAACAGTTTTGGAATATGTGAGAGTTTGGCGATGGGACGGTAGTTATTAATATCGTTTTTAGGCTCCTTTTTACATATGGGGCTGACAAAAGAAGATTAAAAAAATCCTTGGGAAAACACCTTGTGGGAGGGCTAGATAGAAAATCTTTGAGACTGGGAGAAAAAGAGAAGAGCACATTTTTTTTAAGAGGACCACGGGTCCATCAGGGCAAGGGCTGAACTCGTCTTTAAGTAAGTTTAATTCATCATCGACTAGGTAATGATAAAGAAGTTGAAAGATTAACGGGTCACTGGAGAATTCGTGTAGGTATTTGAAGTAAGACGGGTTAGGCTCGTAAAAATTGTCCGTGAAGGACTTTTGAAAGAACGAAGCGAAAAGATTGGCAATAGCTTGGGGGTTGGTTGAAGTAATCATGTCATAGGAAAGGGGGTTGGGAGAGCCGTCAGATTAACGTTTGTCATTAATAAAGTGGACAACAAATTTGAGGTCATTGATCGGGTCGTTTTGTGTTTTTAAGAGACAGTTGTAGTAGAAGGAGTTGTAAAGCTCGGTGTATTTATAAAAGGAACGGAGGTAGTCGGGGTAATCTAAGGAGGAACGCGTTCTTAAGAAAATGTTTCACCGATTTTTCCTTTTGTGGAGTTTGCGGTTACAGTACGGTGGCGATGATGCCGATATCCTATGTCAAGAGTAAGGGACATTTAGGGAAATGGCATTGTAGATTTCCTTATAGAGAGTGACAGTAGCTTCTTCTACCTCTAAATGATCAAAGCGATATTCGATTTTGTTAAGATGCTCATTTAAAAGGCGGAAGTTTGCTTTCCGGAAGTTATAGGAAAGGTTGTCGTAGCGTGGTGGGGGTTGTGGTAAGCAGTCACGATATAGGAATAAAAGAAGCGGAGGTGGTAATTGTCAATGGTTGAGAGAGCGTGAGGACTAAGGGGAACTGAGGAATTATAGCGGTCCGTCGTAAGCACAAGTTCAAGTTGTCTCTCCATATGATTGGGGACATTACTTATTTGACGGAGGCTTGAGTCGGTGAGACCGTTTATTAAGAGACATTCTTTGGTACTTGTTGGGTTAGACATTTAAAGGAATTATCGTCTGACAACGTTAACTGGAGATGGGGGAGGTTAAAATCACTAAGACCAACGACATCATCAAGGGAAGAAATTAACTCGGTTAGTTGATCAACGAGTTCGTATAACACGATAGGTTGTGAAGGAGGTATATAGAAACAAATGACGTATAAAGGCTTTGGTAGATGGTCGATTTTTTTTGCGACATAGTCAAGATTAGGCGAAGAGGAGATGGCAATAAGAGATGAGGCGAGTTTATTTTGAATGGCGAGCAGAACACTGCGGCTAGGACACTCCGGACATAGTCGATGGACATCATCATCATCATCGGCACTACAACCGGGAGCCGGCCTTGGCCTTATTTACCTAGTCCTGAGGCTTGTTAAATTTTCTATAATGATTTGTTTTTTCCGAGCAAAGTCATTAGTCTTGCGCCCGAGGCTCCCCGACGGGGAATTGAACCCCGGTCTCCCGCGTGATAGGCGGGTATACTAACCACTATACTATCGAGGAGTCGATGGACATCGTCACCACGAAAAACGTTAAAGGTGGAAGGGAATAGTTCTTGACTGTTAATACTGGTGATAAGGTTGGTTTCGTTTACTGCGGATATTAGAAACGGAGAGTATGTGCATTGTGCAGAAACTGTTGCGTTTTAGAGCGGAGACCTCTGATATTCTGATAGTAGATGGTTAGGGGGAGAGAATTGAGATTTTTTAAAGGGTGTGGGGAGGGCGACTGATTCGGGACAAAAAGACTTGTCAACGTTGAAAGAGGTCATTTTCTTGTGAATATATTGATGAAAAGCCGAGTGTTCTTTTGACACTTATTTAATAAACAGGTTGCGCAGGCTAGGAGAGTCGGTAGATAGACCTTCCTCTGAACAGAAACCATGACGCTGGTTTTTGTTTTGCCATCATAGCAGACAGAATCAGATTTGTCATGGAGGTAAGAGGGATAGATGTGCACATTGCCGTAGGTCAATTTGTTTTAAAGTTTAGACAGGACGTAACGACATTCGGGTGAATTGATGGTTTGCTGCGTGAGTTTAACAGTTGACGGCAAGGGGGGGATCAATAATTGATCTGGGGGAACGGTGAGTTGGGTGGGAATGAGATGTTCTGTGTGCTTTACCAGCAGTGCTACAATAATATTATTTCAGTACCTTTTGCCATACCCCCAGTCCCACTGGACCTACCTAGAATCGTGGGAACTATGCGATAGATTCGCAGCGCATCTTCGGCCCTTGATATACACTACATACATATCGAAGTGGCGTCAAATAGCTATTCAACTCATTACAATCAGGCCAGCGAACGCTCATCGACGACGATGAAACTGCTCTAAGTCGCTCCCCAGGATCAACGAAAT
The DNA here is from genome assembly GCA_963931805.1 of Microdon myrmicae. NCBI lineage: Eukaryota > Metazoa > Arthropoda > Insecta > Diptera > Syrphidae > Microdon > Microdon myrmicae. The sequence continues at coordinate 181,845,598 of OZ007497.1, read as the reverse complement.
TTTGTTATTTACCAAAAACGAAACGTCGACGAGGCGTATAGCAAAGGAGATTCCAGAAGCTTTCTGATGAATCAACATGATATGTCACCACCGCCGATGAGGCACAGGCATTGTTCGAGAACCAACTCTAAGTAAATCCGACCACAACATGACTTGATTTCACCCAAACGCAGGCAAGGTTATTTTTCCTTAGGTGAAAATTCTACACCAATCAAGCCCGGAACTCGTCCTAATGTATTGTTGCTGACCCATTTCCCATTTCCATGCCATCCCTTTGACCAAGGTGTTCTTGTGTATCACGTTAGATATAGTTTTTATGACTGCGTCACGTTCGAGGAAGTGGTGGGGTCTGTACCTAATTTAAATTGCGCGCAACAACTTGCTTTTTGCAACAGTAGATTTCGATTCAGCTACTGTGAAAACATTCTCCGAGGGCAGGTCAATAAGTCTTTAGAAAATGAAAACGATTTTCTTCTATCTAATTTAGCTGACCTAATAATGGCACGTAATACTATCCATTTATCGTCTGTACTTTTTCCAAAAAGTCAATGAAGATAATACCACGTACATCCCAAACCACAGTAGCCGCAACCTTTCTAGCTGATTTCACCGTCTTTGCCTCCTTTGGATTCCACTGTTGCACTAATCTGCGCAGAAACTCATCTGGGTTGCGACGCATGTGCTCCAATAGTTCTCAGCTGAGAGCGGTTGCGGCACCCATCTCACAGGTATTTTTTACATACCCACTTTGTCATGCGAAATTGAAATATGAAACAAATTGAAAATTGACAGATACCTAGTGAGGAATGATACTTACTAAAAACAGACCTTTAACGATTCTACGAGCGTCATCGTAGGCGTTTGTTACGACTCATTGACCTACCCTCGTACATATAGTAGCACTGAATTAAATATTATTATATAAAAAAATGTGGTGGATATAAAAAGATTTCTCGACATTACTCTTAAAACAGAGAAAAAAGACGATAATGTACCTAAAATAAAAATGCAATCAGCTAAAAGAATATATATAAGTTTTCACCACGTTCATTTAGTTTTAGATCATTGTTACAGGTTAAAAACAGAAAATTATTTAGTAAACCTGAAAGTGTATTCCAGAAGTAATGAACTTGAACTTATTTCAAAATAATCTCAGTTAGAGATAATAGAGTGTACCTAGATTTTGACTCGAAACCTTGTTGCGAATTTAAATATAATTGTTGTAAACAATGTGTAGTTAAATTGTATACAGACATACAATTTCTCTCAATAAATCCGAATTTAAACAAAGCACTCTACTTATTCCATATAACTGGTGTAAGCTGCTTTGTGTTCTACTATGGAGAAGGTACCCGTTAAGCCACACAGCCTTATTGATTTATAGACCTAAATTAAGAAGGTAAACTTTAAAATGCCGAGCGCTCTCCAAGCAGATACACAACTCAAGCTACTTATAAAATTTACCCAGTGACTAAAGTAATACGGTGATTTGATTGCGTTATGAAATCATAACTCTCTAAAAGGCGTTTTCAAAAGGAAGCTATAGTTGTGTAATTTTTCCTTTAGAAATGTGCGCAGCCATTGAATTGGCGTCTGCCTTTAAAAGAATGAGCATACGTTACATTGCGGTCGCTCAAGTTGAATGTCGCCATGTAGCTGGCAAAACTTCAGGTTGCTTATCGTTAATGGTCTTGAAAGGGTCATTGATAAGAGTGCAATAAATGAGCCAATTCATAACCAGCAATAAATCATTACATTTAATTAACGGGCGACATACAATAATTATTCATGAAGGTGGTGTATTTTTAGAATATGTGTAACGCCACTTGTTTATGACATATGCTAGTCTTCTTATACGCTGTCAGTTTTTGTGAAGTTTCTAAAACCACTTAAGTGATATTTTTTTTCTATGTTGAAATCTACTTAGGTATACATTTAATTTGTTCCCTTATTAGTGATTTGTATTTTTATAAATTCAGTTAATTATTAGGTTAGTTTTATTTATTTGTTTCTGGTTTCTTGTATAGAAATTATTTTTCGGAATAATACCTCCAATCCCCAAACAACAGATTCCGTCGTAATATCTGTCAAAGAAGCATAGGTCCGCCACGCGCCTTTGTTGTGATAGTACCTGTAGCCTTGATGTTAGTACTGCCCTTTAAATTAGGCGGGTTGCTCGCCTTTGAATGCTATAGGTCGGTGATATACTGGTATATGCACCCCCTGCCGAGGCGTGCTGTTTGCCATCCAAAACGGACTTACATCTTCTCTTATCACCATCTCTTCATCTCCCAACCTCGACTATGCCGCAATAAAAATTGAACACTGCTCAAAGTCCGTGTACATCATATGCTTTTACATACCGCCATCGCAAGCTATCGAGTCATATGAACTCGCTATTGCGGCAATCGACCGCATAACTGAGGCTAGTTCTTCCCAAGACGACATTGTACTCCTTGGCGATTTTAATCTCCCCCATCTCCAATGGACGCTGTCTGACGACTACTCCCACTACATCTCAAACCCCACTAAAACTAAGGAATGTCTCTTTATAGACAGCCTCCCTGACTCTAGCCTTTGCCAAGTAAGCAATGTCCAAAACCATCTGGGCAGACAACTTGACCTTGTGTACACGACGGACTCCTTTAATTCCTCAGTCGTCCCTAGTCCCCACACCCTCTCAACTATTGATAACCGCCACCCCCGGCTTCTCGTATCCTTATACCACGACTACTCAGCCCACAGCACACCGCCCCCCTATCAATTTTCTTTCAACTTCCGAAAAGCCAATTTCCACCTTATAAATGAGTACTTCAGCAATATCACACTCTGCGTAAATGATACAAGTGTAGAGGACGATACAGCCTTGCTCTACACAGAAATCCACAACGCCATATCCCTATATGTCCCATCCTCCCGACACAGGTTATCATTCTCATCGCCCCCATGGTATAACCACATACTACGCACCCTTCGCAACAAGAGGAATAAGTTGTGGAACACTTTCCTAAACACGCGTTCTCCCCTTGACTACCCCAACTATCTGGGTTACTTTTACCAATTCACCGAGCTTTACAGCTCTCTCTCTACCACAATTACCTTGCCAAAGCTAAGTTCAACCTGATCAACGATCCAAATCTTTCTTCCACTTCATCAACCACAAACGGAAATCTGATGCCTATCCCTTTTCTACGACTCAACTACTACAACGGACTCCCAAACCATATCTAATCTTTTCGCGTCCTTCTTCAAACTATCCTTCACGGACGACACGTTCGAGCCTAACCCCTCCTACTTTACTGGCATGTCTGAATTCTCCCTCGGCCCTCTCATCCCTCTACACATTCAAGAATGCCAAGTCATAAAAAGACTTGAAAAACTGAAACACGATTTCAGTCCCTGCCCAGACGGACTCCCTGCTATCCTCTTAAAAAAATGCTCCTCTTCTCTCTCTCCCCCGCTCGTGTCAATCTTCAATCTATTCCTTGCTCAAGGTCCCGACTTTTAGAAATCCTCTTACATAACCCCCATACATAAAGAGAAAAAAAAACGATATATCCAACTATCGTCCCATTGCTAAGCTTTCGCACATTCTCAAACTGTTTGAAGGCCTACTATATGAGGCGTTATGTTTTCGCTGCGCACCTATCATCTCTCCGAACCAGCACGGCTTCCTCTAAGGCAGGTCCATTACTACTAACCTTGTCGAATTCACACCCCCCACACTCCTTGCCCTAGAAAATGGCGATGAGGTCGATGTAGTCACTACCGACTTTAGCAAGGCCTTAGACAAAATCTCCCTTAACCTCATTCTCTTCAAGCTACCCTCCCTCGGTTTCGAACCCCTGCTGATTAAGTGGATCTCATCCTATCTCAGTTATCGAACCTGCCGCGTGCGATTTAGATCCACCCTCTCCGATCCTTTTTTTCCAACCTCAGGTGTCCCCCATATCAAGTGACTCACATTCGCAGGATTGAGAGAGTTCAACGTCGTTTCTTGCGCTTTGCCCTCTGTGGACTAAACTGGGAAAATCCGCTGATTCTACCACCATACACAAGCCGGCTCCGTCTAATCAATCTAAACACACTTGAAGAGCGGAGAATCCATGCCGACATCATCTTTGTCCATCGCCTTCTGTCTGGCTCAATCAATTGCCCAAGCTTGCTCTCCACTTTAACATTGCATACAAACCCCCGCAACGTACGTAACCTTCGACTGTTTTACGTGCCTGCTTATCACACTTTTTACGGCGTTAACGAACCCATCCCTGCGTATGCTACGGCAGGCCAACACTTTCCCCACCTCCTTCGATTTCAACATCTCCACTCCCGCTCTTAAACGACGGCTCAGAATAAACTCGTCCTAAATCCGCCCCCTTACCCCATCAATCCCCCCTACCCCGCAATCCTACCTCTCCTCTCCTACCCTCAAAATAGTTTTCCCAGCCCCACTCACAATTTCAACCTCTCCCCCAAGCTCACCAACCCCGCCCCCTACCAGTACGTAGACATGCCCTTCACTGTCACTGTCTCACAAATGTCGAATTTACCACTCCCACATACACCCGCTCTTCCCTAGCCTCCTGCCTCCCCCATCTTCACCTTCCTGGTTTTTTTCTTTTTTTCTCCTTCTTACTCTAGATTTAAGATAGTCTGTAAGGCTTTTATATTAATTTAATTTAAGTTAATGTAAGCTTGCATTAAGCTAAATAAATAAGAGTTCTGCTCTCACTAAACTAAACTAAACTCCAAGTAAATATTACTCAAGTGCGGATCTAATTTGGGATTTGTAGACGAGCAAAGTTGGGATAAAATATTTTTGGGATATAAAAATATAACTTAGTTTCTTGGTCCCGAACTTGGCGATATTCGTCCCGTGACACCGTGCAGATTCATACTTTCCTTAGACTTAATGGTCTGCCAGTTCATTAAAAGCTATGGATCCAACGGCTCGTTTTTTCCCGTAAACATTCCGCATTGCCTCTTCGTTGTATTGAGATTGGCTTTTCTCATTTTACGACTTTATCTAAATATCGGTCTAGGAAGTCAAACTGATTGCACCATTAATCGGCCGGTCATTCGAAATCAGCGTACTATCGTCGGAAAACTGAATATTTGTTATCTCTTGATATAACAGTAGCAAATTATTAACATAGAGCAGAAATAGGGTTAGCCTCAAGATACTGTAGACCTATGAGGTACTTCAGAACTAATAGGAAAGAGATCCGAAGACACGCCGTCTACAACAAACCGAATCGATCGATTTTTGAGGAAACTATTCGTCCAGTCGCAAAGTTGTTGTGGTAGTTCACAAAAAAGCAGCTTACCTACCAACATTCTGAACTAGACGCGGTCAGAAAAGTTGAAGATACGACTCCTCTTGACTCACCACCTTTATCAATAGCAGATATTCAGAGATCAGTGGCAAAGATCAAAAGATCTCCCGTGGATCACCTGTTGTGAAATCCGTAATGGCAATCTAGGAGTCCATTGATTTCTAAATATTTAATCAATTTGGTATTTAAAAGTTTTGTCATAATCTTGCACGATATGGGCAGTAAGTTACCGGCAGATAATTATGCGCTTCTTCCATTTCTTTGGAAATAGTTGAATTCAAGAGGTTTTCTAACTGATAGGAAACATTCTCTGTGCTTAAGGCATGCGAAAAGTTCTGAGGCAATAGTTCCGGGGCACAATTTTAAAGGACTTTTGCTGGTATTCCATCTGACTCGATTGCTTTTGTAGTGATCCCAAATCACTACTCTCAGCCAATCCCACTTTATTATATAAAAAACTTATCAACTATACCCTAGAATCATACTGCCAATAGCCAACTATAACATCAGTCCAAAAATTTGACCAAAAATTATAAAATAAATTTCTAAAATTGTTACGGAACTCGTGTCCATGCCCTCGCTCATCCACTAATCCCCACGAGCTTAATTTTCCATCTCTGACTGTAAATAGGAAAAACCGTCAAATAGCTAATTTCATAAAGTTGTCTTGAACTATTTTTTCTCTGTTGCGTCCGGTCCGTTAGGTAAACAGTTCACAAGGCGTTCTGTACCTTTGCTCGTCCTGGGTTGTTCTAATTTTGCAATTTTCCGCCTTTGTTGTAATGCCCTGGGCTTTATCGATTACTATTATGTGTTCGCAGTTTATAAACCAGTTAAATTAAGTCAATGTGACCTGGACAAAACTAATATTACCCAATATTTATATTTATAAGTAATCAAGAGCGTTCATTTTCTTTTTATTAAAAATCTCAATTCATTATTTTTTTTTGTTGCCGTTGACGTATATAATTTATTTTATTCGGCGTCAATGACGTTTATTATTATTCTTTCTGCCAAGTAAAAGTTGCATAAAGTAGTTTTTGGCGCAAGGCTAATAACGTTGCCCGCAAAAATAAATTATTATGGGAAATTTAACAAGCCTCGAGACTTGCTAAATAAGGCCAAGACCGGATCCCGGTTGTAGTGCCGACGACGATGATGATGATGATGATGATGATGATGATGATGATGATGATGATGATGAATTTCTTTATTTTTTTCCTACTTACAGGCAGAGGGAGGAAATTAAAGTCGTTAAAGGGATTAGTTGTTGAACGAGGGCATGGACACGAGGTCCGTAACAGAATCATTATAAAATAAAGTCCATTAAAAACATTGCTTATGCCGTTGTTTATCTGTCACGGTTCACATCAATTTTTGGAACTTGGTGTGGTTGGTTTTGGTGTGATATATTGCGTTTCATTTGTCTATTGTCGGTACGCTCGCCCATGAACCGCAATAACCCACTTCTCGAAGGCGGCCCTCACAACAACAGGTAACGATAAATAGATATATATAAAACCTAAAAAGTATATAACCTAACACTTTCTTGCAGTCGAGTTCACGCAGAATGCCTTGAATTCCGAAGATACTTTACATCCTGCGTTGCACATTGTAGGGGTGCTATCGAAGGGGGTCAGTTATCAAACACGATTCGTCTCAATTAAGAGACGGAAAGATACCAACAGTTACCACTCTCTTGTGTTAAACCACAGGCGACTCAAAAAGATCAGCTATGAAAAGTTAGATCCAAAGCCCCGACACGTCAAGCCACGGGTGCGTGTATGTAAGCATGTTTCAACTTTCTACATAAGGTTTGATTGCCACATTAATACTCTGGTATCTGGCGTTGATGATTTATTCACCCCCCGTAACCTGTGACCAACAACAAGGACCGAGATACGGTCCTATACCAAGTAAGTCACTTTCCTTCACTCTTTCATTGTTAACATTATTTAAATGGTTAAACATTACTATAACAATTTTGTCACAGTCGGTAACCACCAGCTGAGGTTTGTGTCAGATCCGTCGGCGATACAAATCCAGTGGTGGGAAGTGCCCCGAGGCTCTTACGCATCTACGCCGACTAGCGGAACTAGCAGCTAGGATAAAGAAAATAAAAATAAATAAAAGGCCGTAATACGAAGGTTGCCATTTATATTTCGGGATTAGAGAACAAAAACAAATATTGATCATCGAAAATCACTTTATTGTTTTTCAAAATATTCCCCATGAAGATCTGTACACTTTTGCATGCGTTTGAACCAATTGTTGAAGCACTTTTGCCACTCTGATTGAGGTATCTCCAACACATGCATTCTGAATGCAGCAACCGCCTCTTCAGGTGTCGAAAAACGTTGACCTCTCAGTTTGTTTTTTACGTACGGGAATAAAAAGAAGTCATTCGGTGCCAAGTCAGGACTATACGGCGGATGACCCATCAAATCGATGTTTTGGGTACTCAAAAATGCAGTTGTCGCAGCCGACGTGTAAGAGCTCGCATTGTCGTGGTGAAGAGTGATCTGTCTTCGGCGGTTGGTTTTCCTGATTTCTTAGAAGACAACTGGCAAACAAATGGTTGTGTACCACTCAGAATTGACTGTTCTGCGTTGTTCTAGTGGTACGGTTGCGACATATCCAGTTTTTCCGAAAAAACAGGCGACCATTTGCTTGGAAGTGCTTCGTGCGCGAACAACTTTTGTTGGATTTGGCTCATCTTGAAACACCCAGACAGTCGACTGCTGTTTACTTTCGGGCTCATACGCGTAAATCCACGATTCATCACCTGTCACGATGTCATAGACGTGTTTCGAAGCACCGCGACCGTATTTTTTGAGCATTTCTTTCGACCAATTGACACGAGCCTTTTTTTGGGCGATTGACAAATTGTGTGGGATCCAACGCGAACAAATTTTTTTTTACAGTCAAATGTTAATGCAATATTAAATGTATGCTGGTCCCACTAACGCCTAAGGTTGTCTCAATCTCACTATAGGTCACATGACGATCTTCCAATATCAGTTCGCGCACAGCATCAATGGTTTTCGGAACAACAACTGATTTTGGACGACCTTCACGAAATTCATCTTGGGGTGAACTACGACCACGATTGAATTCACCATTCCATCGATAAACACTGGTCCTTGATGGAGCTTCATCGCCAAAAATTGAATTAAGTTCATCCATGCACTGTTGCTGAGTTAATCCACGCCGAAAGTTGTAAAAAATAATCGCACGAAAATGTTGACGATTTAATTCCATTTTTGGGCCGAGATGAATCTTTTAAGTTACTGTAAACAACACAAATAGCGCTGGTATGTCAAAACGTTCTGAGTGCGTATAACCTCAAATATGTCCAACTTTACGACAGAGCTGTCAATTGCCGGATTGCAACATTAGGGTTGCCAAATCCCGAAACATAAGAGGCAACCCTCGTAACAAAACTAATAATAAAAAAAATATTCTCTTTGGTACTTTACTCTTCACTGGACTTGAGTGTGCATAATCTATTGAAATTCGGGTTGAATTCGCACAAAATAAATTCATGAAAATATTAGTTTTAACTTTTGAGTTTGCAGATAAAGGCTCGGCACCCTTCACTAACGGAGGAATTGAAGAGGAACTGAAGTTATTCGGACTAAGCGTTGTGGTTGACAAAAACAGTCAAGTAGTTTATAAGATACTTGCCGTTGTGAATCTTCGCACTCTTAATCAGTCACTCTTAATCATTTGGTTGCAAGACCTTCTGATTCTGACAAAATTCGTTTTGTTGACCTCCTTTGTAATATAACGTCACCGTTGAAAGCCTATTTTGGTAGTTACGATCTGTTCACTTTGTTCTTTATTAAAACGAAGTTTATAGGATTGATTTCGTTTCAAACAATGTGGAATGTAAGGTTCCATAACGAGAAGAATAATTTCAGCGATTGGCTATGTGCAGGCGTTACCCCCGGGGTTTCTATACCAAACTTCTGACCACAGAAAGGACGCGAAGAAATCTCGCAAATCGTTCCTGTTGGTAGCTCTGTATTTCTTTTGCCGACGATTTTCGAAAGTGTCTTTTACAAGGCGCAGCAGGTGTATTGGAGCGGACGGTGAAAGAGACCCTTTCTCTATCCAGATATACAAAAGCATATATTACCAATTTATGAGGACTTACAGCGTTTGAAATAATAGTGAAGAAGATCGTGTGATTCGAACTGACGCTATGACAGCTCGAATCACGAAAAAAATTTTGCCTAAGCGTTACACACCAGGCTACTGACCGTGTTTAGAATTTGATTTCCAAACTCGACTATAATCCACTGGTGTGAATTATTTTTTGTTATTTATCGCTTGGTATACGGTTCTGATGTATTTTTCTTATTCGATTTTTCGTTCGTGTTCTTCACTATTTCGCTTGTGAATCGTGTGTATCTGTTAGAATCGCTACACCACTCCCGCCGCAGTAACTTCGTTACGATCAGATTCGTATGCGGACGACGGACGAACGAGAGAGAGAAACGAGAAAACGTCGGAGGCTGTGCTCTATGCGGAAGTCGTGACCGTGTGTGAAGTTCTGCTTTACTATGGGAAGTGTATGCTATGCTGTGTGTACAGATCACGTCGGGGTCACCAATTATAGCGTTTTGAAATAATAGTGAAGAAGATCGTGTGATTCGAACTGACGCTATGACAGCTCGAATCACGAAAAAAATGTTACCTAAGCGTTACACACCAGGCTACTGACCGTGTTTAGAATTTGATTTCCAAACTCGACTATACTCCACTGGTGTGAATTATTTTTTGTTATTTATCGCTTGGTATACGGTTCTGATGTATTTTACTTATTCGATTTTTCGTTCGTGTTCTTCACTATTTCGCTTGTGAATCGTGTGTATCTGTTAGAATTGCTACAGACTTACCAAAGGATGACTTACTGTAACGCTGCTTAGGTGGTCACACGCAAAATGCGAATGAGAGCTTTAACAGTACGATTTGACGCTTGGTTCCAAAACACCTACACTGCGGTGTTAAAGTCGTTGAGATTTCAGAATTTCATCCCAACTGGACTATTCAATGAAGGATTTTCATCTATTTAAGGAGTAATGAATGCCATGGGCATCATCGTTGGCCGGGAGAGCTTCGATTTCGCGCGTATGAAAGATACGAACCGGATACAGAGGTAAGAGGATGAGATCTCTTTAAACACCAAAGAAGTTCGTAAAGCTCACAAAGATCTTCAACAACAGAACAATGATTTCTACGAACAAGTTGAAGGTCTTTTGTACGGTCCTGGGATCGCTGATTAAGGTGTAAGTACCATTTTTCGATAGTCCAAACTTTAAATGCGTTATTCTCAAAACAACATTTTTCAAATTTATGACCACGATTACTCAAAAACTACTCCATCGATTTGGCTGAAATTTTGAGGATAGCATCCTTATATTATTAGTTTGTCTGTAAACTTAATTATTTTTGAATTTTATGTTGCAAAATTAAATTGTTATGCAAAAACGCCCGAAGTCGAAAAATCATCAAGTCGAAAGTCGACAGTCGAACATTCATCAATTTTGCCGATAAGCTTCCGCCAATCGTTGAATTCTTTTTTTGAATTTTTCGAGCGTTACCGACAAACTGTGAGCGTTTTTAACATAAATATTTTTTTTTGTATCTTTCAGATGAAAATTACGGTCTCCAGAGTGGTCGTAGTTTTTTTTATGGGTCAACTTTACGCCACTGCATGGCCGCCATTTTCTTTTAAGAATTCCAAAAAAGAATCTGCTTAATGCTTTATACTCATATTAACAAGCCCCCAAATTTTCATTAGAGTTGAATAACAATTTCCATATGAAAAAAAGATTTTTTTTTATCATCCCTTAAAAACGCACAATGATGAGTAATACAATCATAATAAATCTAATACTACACTTCATGAGAATAATGATACGAGTATACACAATGCTATATAAAAAACCCTCTAAGGACACAACTCTCCAGAAATACTACGAATGATAAACGTACAGCTACCTGCTATGTAATTTTTATATGCTGTTTGTATTGTACAGTATTCTACTAAAATTATATCCGGGTTCATTTTGAGGTCTAATTTAACACCTAATGTCTTCGGTCTACGCATGGTATCAGATAAGACGATCTATCACATAAATCCCTGATAACGAAATGTATATACAAGAAGCTTTTATCTCCATCTAGGAGTTAGATAGCAAGCTAAATTGTTATGTTGCTTTACTGGTGTAAATTTGAAGAGGTCGTCTAGGCTTAACGAGTTCAGAAGTTTAATATCTCAAGAGCTGACAGCAAGATAAAGGCAATACTCCAATAAACTTTGCATTTACCCCAAATCTGACTTTTCTAAGGTCCGTAAATTTAAGGTACATGGTGAAAAGGTATGTGAATCTAGTACCCGAACGGGGCCATAAAAAGTATGGCTTTCCTATCCAAGTTTCTAATCCCCCGAAATGTTTACTTAATGTTCTTTATGATTGTGGGAGATGAAGTAGTTTGACGGTTTTCACATGCCCATAAAGGGATACCATTAAATAACCTTGATTGTTAAAGTTTAGTACAGTCAAGAGACGAAATGTGGTTCCGATACATATTATAGCGAGCTTGGGCTTCGCTGGATTAGTTATTTGAATAAATAAGAGCCGGTAAATCGATTTTGAATTAATGTAACACTTTATTAGTCCCTTAATAACAACCGTTACTTTTACCGTACACTTAACGATTTCTTACTCATCGCTTCCTTACTTATCCCTTGTTTTCGCACTTATCACTTCTACTACTACTTATTACTCCTCTCCATGATCTGTGTGCGACGTATTTATACCGTTCCCTCATTCTTATTCGGCGTTTCGTTTCCGTCCGTTCCACAATCTCGACTTTTCTATTCCAGTTTTCCAGTACTTCCTAAAATAATCTAGTACTTTGTTTCGGACTTTATCGAAGATTCCAGTACTGATTGTCATATGCGTCACAATATTATAAGTAAAGACTTGAAAATTGCAATGTCGAGGAAACATGTGCTCAGACAGAATATTTAACAGTGATATGGTTCGGCTGAAGAACGTTTCTGGGTGTTTAAGCGTACATATGGTGTTAACTTTTAAATAGTACACGCTCTCCGATTGACAGGTATCCAAGGAAAATTTTTACATTTGCAGCATATGTTGCGCCCTTGTTGTAATGAAAGTCTCGTACAAATTCTGTCAATAGCCCTTGGGACATCTACTACAATAACTTTAATTGTGACAAAGCAGTCCATAGACAATAGAGTCCCAAAAATTTGCTCGAGGATCTTTGAGAAAATAGGAGAAACGTAACGTGGTACAAACACCAAATAGCTTATTGGGTTATGAGTAATGGACAACAGGTAAAAAATGTTAGACAACGATTTCTGAAATAAAAAGAATAAAAAAAAAAGTTTGTACACTCGATATACAATGCGTTAAAAGAGTACAAACGTTTTACGTAAATAGGGGTTTACAAAAAAAAACAATAAATAAATAAGTAAATAAAAAACACGTTTCGCACATAGTGTCATTTTTTCAATCAGCTTAATCGTCCTACCGAGTTCACTATTGGGAAGATCAGACATATAAAAACACAGAGGATAGCCCCCTCATTCGGAGAGTACCATAGAAAATGTCGAAGCCGACGTGAATGTGTGGCTGAGTGTTCGGATACATCAATTCATCATCGTGCTCAACAATTGAACCAATAGTGCCCCGAGATGCCATCAAATAACTGTTGCAGTACCTTTTTAAAAGGTTGCAGGTTGCAACGCTCCGGAAACTTTTCCCGCAGGGAAGGAATTCCACAGCTTTTCCGCCCTGTAATGCAACGAGTTCTCATGCAGGGATGTTCGCACCACCGGAAGATGAACCACAAATAGGTGCGATCCGTTTTGTCTCATGGAGCGCATATAAATCGAATTGCACGGCACAATACAATGAATCTCCGAAGAACAATACCCGTGATAATATCTGTAAAACAGACAAAGGTCGGCTACATGACTTCGATGTTATAGCGACTGTAGTCCCGACGTCAGCGCCATGTCTCCGATCAGGCAAATCTCTCATCTCTGTATGCTCTCAAGTAGGTCGAGCGTATGTTTAAGAGCCGAGCTCCAAACATAAGAGCAATATTCGAGCGCGGGTTTAACTTGGAATTTATACAGGAAAAGAAGTTGGACCGAAGTAAAGTATCTCTTGGTTCCAACAGATAACTCAGTTTTCCTAAGACGGAACTGGCGATCGACACGTGTTTATACCTCGATACATTTCCACAGAGCGTGACGCCTAGCAAATTCAAGCTTTCCCCAGATTCGAGGGCCTGGCCATTCATCATCAGCTTCGGAACCGATGACCCACTTTTCTTTGTGAATGTTATATACTATGTTTTCGTTGCATTGCGGCGACTGGCCTTTCCCAACTACAGGACTTTATCCAGATCCCGATTCAGAGTGTCGATCTGGTTACATCTCAACTGGTGCAACGTTGGTCGCGAAACAGAACACTTTGTTATCTGTTGTCTCCAACAAATCATTCATGTGAAGTAAAAACAAGGTTAGAGCAATAACAGAACTTTGAGGCACCCCGGAATTAACAGGATACAGATCCGAAGACTCGCCGTCCACATTAACCCGGATCGATGACTTCATTGCGTTGAAGTCAAGGAGATTGGCTCTTCCGCACTGCAGGACCTTATCCAGATCCCGATTCGGAGAGTCGATCTGGCTACATTTCAGCGGGTGCGACATTGATGCACTAATTGGCCGGTCACTCAAAAAAGAGGATACAAGTGAATTATCAACCGCAAAACCGAACACTTTGTTATCCGTTGAGTCCAACAAATCATTTATGTGAAGCAAAATCAATGTTGGAGCCAAAATAGGACCTTGAGGTATCCCGGAATTGACAGTATACAGATCCGAACACTCGCCGTCCACAACTACCCGGGTTGATCGATTTAGGAGGAAGCTCTTCGTCCAGTTGCAAATCTGCTGGGAAAGTTCGTATGAACGAAGTTTGCTCAGCAATGCCCCGTGCCAGACACGGTTAAAAGCCTTGGAGATGTACAATGCGACCGCTTAGAGTCTGCTAAGAACCGGCGACAGTTCTGGAGCACAGTTCTTAAGGAAGTTATACCAGAGAAATTGCATTTCAAACCACAGGTGTTGTACATGGGCGCCTGAAAAGTTCCCGACCACAACGTGAAGATAGCAGCTTTCGTCAATAAAAGCTAGTGAAAATGTTCAGCCATTTTGGATGCGTAGTTTTTATTTAACAGTCGTTTAAGTGTGTCGATGTGAGTGTTTTTGTGAAAATGGACAAAATTGAGTATCGAGCTCTCATTAAATTTTTGTTTTTGAAAGGCAACACGCGTACGCAAATCAAAGATAAGTTGGACTCTGTGTATGGAAACTCTACGCCATCATTTACCACAGTGAAATTTTGGGCAGCTGAATTTAAACGTGGCCGTGAGAGCTTGGAAGACGATGAATGTTCGGGACGTCCAAAAACTGCAACAACTAACATCGTTAAAGTTCACCAAATGGTGCTAGGTGAACTCCGAATTAAAGTGAGAGAAATATCGGAGGCAATGAAAATGTCCAAAGAACGTGTTTGTCACATATTAAACCAAAATTATTATTGATGATGAAACTTGAATACACCATTATACGCCCGAAACAAAAATACAGTCAAAGCAGTGGGCTGCAAATTACGGTTTGAACTGTTTGACCATCTGACTTACTCACTAGATCTAGCCCCAAGCAACTTATTTTTGTTCCCTAATCTAAAAATTGCGCTCGGAGGACAGAGATTTCCGTCAAATGAGGAGGCGTGAACAGTTATTTTGCAGAGAAAAACGCCTAGTACTATTTGGACGGGTTAGAGAGATGGGAGTATCGCTGGGAGAAGTGTGTAGAGTTACAAGGAGACTATGTAGAAAATTAAAAATAAATTTTAAGAAAAAAATGCCTTTGTTAGGTTGGAAACATTTCAGCACACCCTCCTATTTATCGACGCGAAACTCTGGGAACAAATGATCAATATCGTGTTACAGTCGAATGTAAACCATGAAAATCTATGAGCAAAACCTACATTTTAAATTAAGCCTTCTTCTCCTTTTCAACGTTGGTCACTTAATGTTTTAGAACACACACTACGTCATGGAATTGAACATTAGATCAAATCTGATATGTGACGTTAATGAAAATATTCTGTTTCGTTTGTATATAATTAATCTCTAATTAGTTTGTCACTTAAATAAATTGAATTATATTTTGATTTAGGTTCTATCCAATCTACATCTACTACAAATGTATCGATAGGGAACGTTTGTTGTGAACGAGCCCTTATATTTTTTTTATTTGGTTGCTATGACATCTGTCAAACTTATTTAGTATGCATCAAGTCATTGTACAAACAACATCATTTTTTTTTAATCCTGTTAAAATTGTCGAATTTTGTTTCAGAAAATTATGATTTGCGGAAAGCATTAATTTTTTGTTTCATTCGAAGAAAAGTGCTGCAGAGTCGCGTTGAATGCTTGTCGAGGCTTATGATGATCATGCTCTATCGGAAGCAACATGCAAAAGATGGTTTAAGCGGTTCAGAGATAATGATTTTGATGTGCGAAATGAAGAACGTGGAAGTCCAACAAAAAAGTTTGAAGACGCCGAATTGCAATATTGGACCAAGATGACATTTGAAATCAAAATCAAATGGCACAAATGTTAAATGTTGCACAACAAACAATTTCTGACCATTTAAAAGCTATGGGAAAGATCCAAAAGTGTGGAAACTGGGTGTCACATGAATTGAATGACAGGCAGATGGAAAAGCGAAACACCACACGTGAAACATTGCTTCTACGAATTTTTTGAACGTAGCATTTTTATTAGACAGGTGTAAGAGGCGTCTTCTAGTCTAAGTCATCGACTCTCCCATTCTTCCTTAATCGAATCTGCTGCTTTTTCACCAATCATACGAGGGTTGCCTCTTATGTTTCGGGATTTGGCAACCCTAGTGTTGCAATCCGGCAATTGACAGCTCTGTCGTAAAGTTGGACATTTTTGAGGTTCAATTTGCTCTAATCAATTCAATTTCAATCAAATTGAACTAAATGTTCAATTTGCTCACATTGAAAACTTAGATAGGATAATCGAACCACAGGTTCGCCACAAAAATCCCCTAAGATCCAAATGTGCGGACCAGATGTCTTTCTTCAAGCAAAATCGTTGAGAATCATAAAATGCGCGCCAGCAATTTTATGATCATCTAGAAATATGGTTACCCAAAACCATTAACACAATCAGCGTCGTTTTCCGTTTAAATCAAACCAGTTAAAACAAACAACTCGCGCCATAACACGAACTACATGTAGGTTTATTGCCGACCGACACAAAGGATCGTAAATGCCCATCGGCAAGATCCTCGGTTGATTGTTCTTTTGTTTCCTCTTTCGATCCCAAATTTGGGAAAGACAAAGAAAGGAAAATCCTTTTATCTACCGGATAAGAAACGTTTTCGTCCGATAAAAAAACGAAGGAGTGGGTTAAAAATCTTGGAGAGAGTTGGTTTTTGAGATTTGACCGAGTAGGTCTGAAAGTGGTGTGTGGAGTTAATTTGAAATAGTGTCCGGAACAATACTAATTAATAAGTTCAAGTTGTGCCCATAGATGGGAATAAAGAGACGATAATTAGGAATAAGACTAGAAGTGTTAAGAGAAACAAGTGAGTGTTTTATTTAAAGTGTGTGTGGTGTGCAAAGTGGGTGGTGTAAAAGGTGAACATTACACCGATACCAACTCAGGGAAAACTCTTCAATGACTTAATTGCTTGTTTATCAGGAATGATAACAAATTTTCTGGAAAAAAACCCCAAATTTCGGCTGTGAAAAATTAAAACTTAAGACAAGTACATTTTAATTTTTTGTATAATAATTTATTATATAAAAAACATGTACGTTTCAGTCTATAATTTTTCCAAAGCACTGTAATTTCAGCTTGGCATCCGACATGATCGAAAAAGTATAAGATTTCATTATAAATGGACAGAATGCTTCCCCGAACATGATGGAAGACGCTTCACCAGAAAAAACAATGCAAACCATTGTTTTCAAGGATTTGAGCAAAACAAAAGGATGCAAAATTACACTCTATACACTTTGACGGATGACCAAAAATCGACACGTGTCAATGATTTTAAAGAAGTCGTTGTATCCGGCTAAATCATCCAAACTATCTGAAATAAATTGTTGGGGATGTCGAAACAGGATAATTTCAATCATCATCATCGGCACTACAAGCGGGATCCGGTCTAGTCCTTATTTAACAATTTGTTTTTCTGGGCAAGGTAATTAGCCTTGCGCTAAATGCTTTCAATACGATCGTCAAAGTACGGACTGGGGAGGGGATGGGTGCGAACATACAGGGCATAGTTACTGAATGCTTTCAAGCCGGCGAAGGCCAGAACGATCCGTGTCCCTGTTCAATCCAAGTTGACATGCAGTCTCCACGTGACACCCCTGGATAGCTACTTTGGCACCCGCCAAGTAGTGAACCATTGCATGCAGCGACATCCTGAGAAAGGTTGGCGCAAGTCTAATAACCAGGCCCGTAAAAATGAATTATTATGGAAACATTAACAAGCCTCGGATATGGAGCGGATACACGACGACGACCACGGAAACGAAAATGGCTAAATGATTTAAGAATTTTTTAATGGAACGTCCGTTCACTATACAGAGCTCGAGCTGCACAGCAGCTAGCCGATGTCCTGTCCGAATATAAGGCTGACATAACAGCATTACAAAAAATAAGATTGACGTGGAATGGTGTTATCCAAAGAAACGAGTATGACATTTATTACATCATCATCATCATCATCATCGGCACTACAACCGGGAACCGGTCTTGGCCTTATTTAGCAAGTCCTGAGGCTTGTTAAATTTTCCATAATGATTTATTTTGTCTGGGCAAGGTCATTAGTCTTGCGCCAGGGGCTCCCCGACGGGGAATCGAACCCCGGTCTCCCGGTGGGTATACTAACCACTATACTATCGAGGAGCCCATTTCTTACAGCTGACATGCAAAACACCATGTGCTCGGGGTAGGCTTTCTAGTCAGCCAAAAACTGAAGCCTGTCATCATCGGCTTTAATGCAATAAATGAAAGGCTATGCACTCTTCGCCTGCGAGGCAAGTTTAAGAACATAAACCTCATAAACGTTCACGGACCTACAGAGGAGTCCCCTGACGACGAAAAAGAACAATATTACGAGAGCGTCGACCGGACCCTCAATGCCTGCCCAAGATACGATGTGAAAATCGTTCTTGGTGATTTGAATGCAAAAATAGGTCGGGATCCGGTTTTCAGGCACTACACAGGTTCCAATCGCTTGCCTGAGAACACCAATGACAATGGACTACGAGTCATCGAACTGGCAGCATCGAAAAACTTGGTCGTTGCGGGTACCAGGTTTCCGCGTAAAGATATCCACAAAGCCACCTGGGTATCACCTGATGGAGCCACTCGCAACCAAATTGACCACGTGTTGATAGATCGTCGCCACTTCTCGAGCCTGATGACAGTACGAACGTACCGAGGTGCCAACGTCAACTCGGGTCACTATTTTGTTGGTACAGTTTTCCGAGCGCGGATTGCCTTACGGAGACGTATTGCATCCGCGGATCAGGTTCGAATCAACACGGCTGCCCTACGCAATGAAAATACCAGCAACACCTTTGGTCATGCGTTAAAACTCGCCCTCGAAGAGCTCGACGGAGGGAGAGTAAGTCCTGGGGCCAGAATGCCGGGCGTAGAAGAGAAATGGACACGCCTTAAGAATACTGTCATTAGTACTGCCAACTCCATCTTGGGCAATAGTCGTAGAAATCGGAACGACTGGTTTGATGATGAGTGCAAACTAGCAACTGAGCGTAAGAATGCTGCATACCGGGCAATGCAGCAGTCTTGTGGCGACTCTAACAGATACAACCACAATTCACAAGCAAAATAGTGAAGAGCACCGAATGAAAAATCGAATAAGAAAATACATCAGAACCGTATACCATAGCGATAACAAAAATAATTCACATCAGTGGAGAATAGTCGAGTTTAAAAATCAAATTCTAAACACGGTCACTAGCCTGATGGGTAACGCTTAGGTACATTTTTTTCCTGATTCAAACTGTCATAGCGTCAGTTCGAATCACACGATCTTCTTCACTATTATTTAAAAGAAAACGCTATAGTCTCATACGACGCGGGTGCGCGAGGAGAAATACAAAGAGCTCAGAAGATCTGAAAAAAGACTTCACAGACAAAAGAAATGTGCCTGGGAAAAAAACCTTGTCTGTTAAATAGAGAAAAGTGGAGAGCGAGGTCCGCACCAGACGTGGAAGTTCTAGCAAATAATCCGCAGTATGACGCGGTACGCACCACCCTGCACTTACTGCAAGGATAAAGAGGGTAATCTGATCACCGATCCTGAAGGCATTCTGGAACGATGGGAAGTGCACTTCAATGAATTGCTAAATGGTCAGCTCACAGAAGAATTGGAGGCTCCACTAATGCAAGATCAAGACCAAATGCTGCCGGCACCAAGCATTGAGGAAACATTAAAAACCATTAGACAGCTCAAATCAAATAAAGCCCCCGGAGCTGATGGCATACCAGCTGAACTGATCAAACAAGGAGGGACAGCGTTACATCACGCAATTCATGAAATCGTGGTGCACGTAAGGGAGCAAGAGGAGATACCGGAAGATTGGCGTCATGGTATAATTTGCCCCATACATAAGAAGGGAGATATCACACTGTGCAGCAACTATAGGGGTATAACATTGCTGAGTACCGCCTATAAGATACTCTCCACTATCCTACAAGATCGGATAGCCCCATAAACTAAACTCATCATTGGTCAATATCAGTGTGGCTTCATCCCAGGCAAATCACCAATTGATCAGATATTCACCCTTAGGCAGGCGATGCAAAAATATCTGGAATTTAAGATTCCACTATATCATCTGTTTATAGACTTTAAGGCCGCCTATGACAGCATAGCCAGGGTAGAACTATATAATGCCATGAGAGAGTTCGGCATTCCAAACACATTGATACGACTTTGTGGGTTGACCATGACCAACGTAACTAGTCAAGTAAAAGTAGCGGGATTGCTATTCAAACCAATAAACATCTATAATGGACTCCGACAAGAGGACGGTCTAGCCTGCCTCCTCTTCAACCTGGCGTTGGAGAACGCAATCTGCGACTCTGGAACTACAACTAGATGGGCTATTGTCACCAAGTCCAGTCAGATACTTGCCTACACAGATGACATCAACATCATCGGTAGAACCGAATTGGCGGTACAGGACTCGTTCACCCAGATCGAGCAGGCGGCACAAAAACTGGGACTGCACATTAATGAGGGAAAAACTAAGGACATGGTGGCAACTTCTGCGAAGAGAAGACCTGACGTTGGTCAAACTATCAGGGTAGTGGAGCACGAATTTGAAGTAGTGCAATCTTTTAACTACCTTGGGTCTATAGTATCAGCCCATAACAATATGGAAGAAGAAATACGCGAACGGCTGATTAAATCCAACAAAGCCTACTATGGTCTTTCAAGGCTCTTTAAATCCCGAAATTTATCCAGAACATCCAACCTACTACTGTACAAGACCATGGTCTTACCAGTACTCATGTATGGATCCGAGACCTGGGTGCCCAATAAAAGGCACTCTGAACTCTTAACCGCGTTCGAGATAAAGGCCTTAAGGAAATTGTTGGCCCCGTATATGAGAGAGGACGATTCTGGAGACGCTACCACCATGAGTTGTACGCAATCTATCTTGAAGCTAATGTTGTAAGAAAAATCAAGCTCAGTAGACTCCGGTGAACGGGACACCTAGCTCGAATGAGCGAAGAGGAGCCTGTACGGAAAGTCCCTTGTGGTAGGATGTATGGAAGCAGACAGCGCGGCAGACCTTGTCTGCGATGGAGGGATGGCGTAGACCAGGACGCCCAGAGCCTGGGAGTGCCAAACTGGATGACATCGGCTCTAAATCGGGACCGGTGGAGAGATTTGTTAAATAAGGCCAGGCCCGGATCCCGGTTGTAGTGCCGATTATGATGATGAAAGTACGGACTGGAAGCTAAAAAGTTTATAACAAGTCAGATGAACACGAAAAGTTCCGCTAAAAATCAAATCAATGCTCATTACATTCTTCGATAGCAAAGGAATTATCCACAAGGAATTCGTTACAACTAGCCAAACAATTACTGCCGCATATTACGTCGAAGTTTTGAAGCGTCTGATGGCCAAAAACCGCCATATTCAACCCGAATATCGCTTGTTTGGTTTCTTGTGCACGATAATGCATCGAGTCCCACCTCATTCATTGTTTCTCAATTTTAAACTCGAATTGAGTCGGTGTGTTGAATCGTCTGCCATATTCACTTGATTTGGTCCCGTGCAACTTCTGTCTATTTCGAAAATTGAAATTGAAGTTGAAATGGTGGTCTTTTAAGGATCATTAAAACAGCTACGATACGAATACAGGAGGCAATTCTACAAAATGATCTAGTGCGCATGAATTTGAATCACTGTTAAATCGCTACAACAAGTGTATTGAAAGTAAAGGAGAATATTTTGAAAAAGAATATCGAAAAATATTCTGATATCTTGTTTGAGTGGTGTTTTCCACGGCCACTTTCGACCCCTAATTGTTGCTTTGTATATACAAATTATAATGTATGTTTGAAGTCTGGCGACAATCACACATTGGTAGCGAAGTAAGAACGAAACATATTGTCACTTGTTTCCGATCTTTTTATGCTAATGACTTTTTCAACTCTTTCTGCTAACCTCATTCATTCGATATCAAAGGTATATGAATAATCACTGCAATCTACATGAATTTCGGGGAAACCCTTGAAATAAACAGTATGTAAATATAATGAATTTGAACTTACGTGAAAAAAAAGAAGGGGGCGATCAGCATATAGGTTTCCAAAAACGGGTCAGAATGGTAACACAACAGACCAACTAGCAGCTATTCAAAACAAAGTCAAGAAAAGTACAATAGATCCGAGAAAACAAGGAAGTAGCTACCCAAAGAGAAGAAAATACAATGATTGGCAAAAGGACCGGAAGTCAAGATAGTGGCTAAGAGCACTTCAAGTTGATTTAAAAAAGGAGCAGTCATTGAATTAAAAGTAGTACTCGATAAATAGTAATATGGAAAGAATATCAACGAGAAGGTATAATATTCAGAACATTTGATGAAAGCTTCGAAAATCTGCCAATGGGCCCCTGAAAAGATTAAATCGTTACCTTAACGTCATCAGTGGTGAAGTTTGTAAAGATTTGCGTTTGATAGAATGAGGGTTCAATTTGGGAAATTGCGAAACCCTAAGCTAATGTGGGACTTTTTTTATATTAAAATAGTTCCGCAAAACCTAAAGTATAGGTATAACGTGTTTCATATACTGATTAAGCAGCTGATCCTGTTTTTATCCTTATCGATCTCAGGGAGGTTTTCAATAATTTCACAACATATCCAATGTCGATTCGACTGAAACTCAATTAAAGAAACAATTTTAACTGCATCTCATAGCATGTTCACGGTTAAACATTTGATTTAAAAACGTTATCACATTGAATTGGGGTTAATCTTACTCTGTTAATTTTTATTTATTTATTTTTAACTAGATTCTTGCATACACTGTTCAACACTTACAAGCTCATGCTTTGCTAGTTTTACTACCCATGCAGTCATTTACCGTCTTCCATAGTCTTACTGCACGTATCCTTTTCACTTGACACAAACTTTTACACCACCACCTAGTTTTTTATTTCAAAATTGTCCTTTTATTGTTAATGTAGTTATCGTACCTCAACAAGTAATAGTTTCACTTAGCCGTTCAAAACATCTAAAAACCAAAAAAGTCCCAATACTTGCAGGTTGCTTTTTTGAATATCTGTTACGGTTGGAATTTGATTCTGTACTAAGAGCTGTGCGTCAAAAATCGTCTTCAAAACAGTTGTTGTCGTGAGTGATATGAGATGTCTTATCATTGAGATACATTCATGGATTAATAACACTGCTCGAATCTGGACGAATCTGTTTGAGTGATGGCTCATGGCGACGTTCTACGATTGAAATGAGTTGTTACGATTGAAGCTTACCCTGCAACAGGCAGAGCAGACAATTGCATTGCTTTCTTTTCGCAGGCTTTGATAGTGCAATAGACTTTAATTGATCACTGACTTTGAATCCTCGCGGGACAATATGCTAATAGATTGTACGTTATGGGATCAAAGTGGAGGTGGAGGTTATTAGATGTACCTCAATGCTGTGAGCATTGATTCAATGTGTGTGATTAATTTGACACAGTTTATTTAATCAAGGATTTCTGTCGAGATATACACTTCTTTGATTGAGGAATAAAGTTGTACGATGTTGACGCATTTGACAATATTCTGAATTCGTACACCAATATTTATAATTGTACTATATGAATAATTGTTTGCAGGAAGTGTTATTTGTTGAACACAAATGGAAGTGAGCTTGATGTAAATAGAGCTGCGACATTTAATTGAGTGTAGAGGATGTACACAAGGTAACAAAATTCGTTAAATTATTTATAAATATTGATATACCATAAATACTCTGAAATCGTTAGTTTTATTAAAATATTAATTATTGTTAGATGAGGTAACATAAACAACTCCCGTGTGCCCCCACATGCAACTAGGTAAATATTTTATATCATCGCACTTATCGCTAACAGTTTGCAACGATCGCCTTATGCCCGTCATCGCAGTCCCTTTCTCAAAAATGTAAACTTAACTGGTATTACCAGATGTATGATGTTTACTTATATATATATATATATATATATATATATATATATATATATATATATATATATATATATATATATATATATATATATAGTTTTCCAATAGGGACATGACAACTTCCTTTTTAAAATAAAATGCAAACCATTTGAGATGTTTCAAAAACTTTATTATCGGCTTGAAGTACAAAACATTTATGAATGGAACTCGACTTCGTTCATACGGCCACCGCGGACATGTTTGCAGCGGTCGATTCGTTGGACCCAATTTTCGATGACTCGGCCACACATTTAGCCCGAAACGGCCACTATTTCGCGTTCAATGTTGGCTCTGAGCTCTTCCAACGTAGTCGGCTTGTTGGCATGGACCAATGACTTGACGTAGCCCCAAAGAAAATAGTCTAGAGGCGTTAAATCGCACGAACGAGTGTTACGGCCACAACCACCCATCCCATAAAAATTACCCTTTTGGAGCTAGTCTCCACCACTAACGGCGATACACGCCCAAAACATCCACTTAAAGGATGTGACATTTTGCTAAATCAAAGCATTACCCCATACACCTCGTCCCGCATAAATTGATAGCAAGCAAATCAAGCTAAAACGTGCAATTTGCGCTAATCAATTAAATGCCAAGTAAATTGAGCTGAACGCTAAATTTACTCACATAAAAAATCCGAAAATATAATCATTGAACCAAGGGTTCACCACACAAACCCCTAAGAGCCAAATGTGCTGGCCAGATGCAGCCACCAAACAAAATCGATGAGAGTCATAAAAATCCGCGTCAGCAATTTGATGACTCCTTAGAAAAATGGTTACCCGAAACCATTAAAACAATCAGCGCCAGTTTTCGTTTTAACCAAATTAAGTTAAAACAAACAAAAGGCAAATATTCGCCTTTGTATCGATTTCCCACGGAAAAGATTCTTGCCCATTCGGCTACAATAAACAACATAGAGAATCAGAAATGTTCATTAGCACAATTCTCTATTTGTATTCCCTATCGTATTCTCACAAAAGGGATCCTTGCCAAGTCGGCTGAAACAAACAACAGGCACCATAAAACGAATTGCAGATTCGTTTAGCGCCTAACAACATAGAGGATTATAAATGTGCATTAGCACGATCCTCTGTTGATTTTTCCCTTTGTGTTTCCGCTTTTGATCCCAAGCCGGGAAAGATAAAGAAAGGAAATAGCGGCTGGCAAAAGGCCCAAGTAAAGAAAAAAAAAAAAAAAGGAGATATCCTTCGATCTTCAGGATGAAGAAAAAACAGGTCTTCGTTTTCAGGGGTTGGTTTTTGAATCTCGACCGAGACGGCGAGACTTGACAGGGTTGGTTTTTTGAAAATTGAACGGGACGGGTGGTTGTTAGCGGTTCGTGTAGAGTAAAATAGATGGAACAATGTTCGCACTGTTGTTACTAGTACGGAGTTGATATTAAAAAGTTAAAATTACTTTCCGTGTTGACTTATATGTTAAATAAGTGTAGAACGTGTTGTTAGTGGTACGGAGTTGATATTAAAAAGTTAAAATTACTTTCCGTGGTGATTTATATATTAAATAAGTGTAGAACATGTTGTTAGTGGTACGGCTTCAATATTAAAAAGTTAAAATTACTTTCCGTGTTTACTGATATGTTAAATAAGTGTAGAACGTGTTGTTAGTGGTACGGATTCTATATTAAAAAGTTAAAATTACTTTCCGTGTTTACTGATATCTTAAGTAAGTTTAGAACGTGTTGTTAGTGGTACGGCTTTGATATTAAAAAGTTAAAATTACTTTCCGTGTTTACTGATATCTTAAGTAAGTGTAGAACGTGTTGTTAGTGGTACTGCTTCGATATTAAAAAGTTAAAATTACTTTCCGTGTTTACTGATATGTTAAAAAAGTGTAGAACGTGTTGTTAGTGAAACGTTAAGAACCATACTAAAAGTAAATTTAAAATAATAAAACAAAAACAATTCATATGTATGTTATTGTGGTTATCAAACATCCAAAATTGTAACGTCCATTCACTAAAAGGCGGTAGAAAGCTTTGAAAAGGTGTGATGCTTTATTAAGTGAAGCATATGGAAAATCTGTAAGTAAAAGTAAATAAAACACACACAAAATAAAACCAAAACTTGGTGCCTCAATTTAATAAGAGTGAAATTGATAAGATCATTGTACTTAACATAGACGATTGACGGTAGAGTAACAAAATAAATAGAAAAAGGTCAAATCTACTTCCAAACTCTTTTATTTCACCAATTGGAATCACGAAAATCTCAACAAATGGCGCAGCCGGTGAGCCCAAGGAAGCCCGAGAAAAAATATCTCGTAAGTGCTTGAAAAGCCTTGTGTCGAAAAGAACGACAAAGCTCCCATACACACAAAATAAAAGACAACAAATACAAACAATAAACACACAAGTGTACCGCATTAACACAAAAATAAACCACCATAATAAGAGACACTCATAATAAAATATTAACAAAAACATATAAAAATAATAACATAAACAACCAACACGAACAGTCTAAAATTACAATAAAAAACAGCAGCAGCGAACACACAAAAGGAAGCAGATAAAACAGAAGCAGCTTCAACGTCAACAGCAGCAGATTACAAGAAACAACACCTCCATAACTGGACCACAAAAAGCGGACATAAGAAATAGGAAATAATGGTATGTGCTTATATGTACTTTCTCTTTAAATTATTTAATTTAATATAATAAAATAAAAAACACGTATATGTACTTTTCCTCTGAATTATTAAATTTATTATAATAAAAAAAAAAACAAAAAAAAACTAGCAGAAAGAGAACTTTTAAATTTAAGAAAAACCCAAATAACCAAATCACTCGAAATTAAAACAACCACATAAAACCCCTCTTATTATATAGATATTTGTCCACATGTTTGTCCATAAATTTGTCCATATTTCGCGGTCCGTTTAAATAAAAATTTTAAATAATTGGGAAGTATTTCCACATTTATAGAAATATATATATATATATATATATATATATATATATATATATATATATATACAAAGCCACTCGATATTAAAAAATTAAACGTTACAAACACCGTCGTAATAACGTCCATTTAGGAATTGACTTGTCCTTTGCCCCCTATATACCCAACCCCACACCTGTCCGTTTATGGAACGCGAACCAAGCCACAATTCTAACAACGTATCACCTAACTCGCCAAGACGACTCCGAAGCGGAGTCGAACGATTAGGGAAAATAGACAAGGTAAGTAGGAGGAAATTGGACTTTAACGACCCTGAACCAACCCTTACACCTCTCACGGAACAAACCCGTAACCCGCCCGCAGAACAGCAAGCTATAACGGATTCGCGGACGCACGAGTTAAAACTCGAAATCATGTCGGTCGATTATACGAAGGTGGTGAAGTTGTCAGCGCAACTAATCCCCATCTTCTCTGTGGAACGACACCCACACATAGGCGCGGAACTAGAAACGTTTCTAGATTGCTGCAAAAGGACGTTGAACCGCCTCCAAACAGAAGAACATCCAATCTTCTTACAACTCCTGCCTACTAGGTTACGTGGGGAAGCTTCTACGTGGTTCGCGTCCACTCCGCTCTCATCTTTTCAGGAGGTCGAGGGATTATTAAGAAAAATCTACCTGCCAGCGGAAAAGTACCAGGATCTGGTAAATAAACTGCTAGTTATCCGGCAGAATCCAACAGAGGCGGTAATCCTGCTCCAATTGCGATTGAAGAAATCGCTATTGGAATGCAAGAAAGCCGCAGAACAAAAATACGGACTCGCACAGTCTGAAATCGTAAAATCACAACAAGATGACTTTGCGAAAGACGCCTATAAAAAAGGATTGATCAATCCGTACCATCGACAATTCTTGTTGTTGATGGGAGATGTACCTATCGATTCGCTGATGGAAAAGACGCTGGAACTGGAACAAGTACAGCAACCTCAATCCCCAATAGAGCTCTCTTATGATCCAAATAACACTATGACCCAACCACTCCAACACTCAATTCCAACCCAAAATCCAAATGTCTCTGATTATACTGAACGGTCGAAAACCCCCACACAACCGATACAGGAAACAAGAATGGTCCCATACCTGCAACCAACTCCATGGAGAACCCCTTATAAAACGGAAGAAATAGGACAATCCCAACAGCCCAAATATGAAGCAACAAAGGGATTAACACCAACGCAGTGGTCAGTCCTACACCCAATACTCGATTAACTTGCAGTTACTGTAAAAAGATAGGACATACCTACACCGATTGTAATAAAAGGAAAAATACTCCTTTTTGCACACATTGCCAACAGGTAAATCACGACATCCGTGACTGTCGACGGTTAAAGAATCGAAACGAAAACTTCAACCCAACTATTAATAGGGACAATCGCACACGAAACCGAATAGAACCTCCACAGGGAGCCCGGGTACTGCGCATAACCCAGAATTGTGAATTTTGTGGGCAACCGGGTCACGGCGTGAATGAATGCCAACAAAAGGTAAGATGGGAATCAAGGGACCAAGCACACTGGAAAACGATCCATGGGCGAGCCAAAATCCCCAGGCCCGACCCAGCCAATAAATAAACAAAAGGTGCAACCTCAGACGCTGACAACGGCCTGCCCAATAGTACAGCTTCCGTTAGATATAAGAGCAGATGGTAAGGCACAGCTAGTGGTGGATACAGGCGCTGAGGTAAGCTTGATTAAAGAAACAAAAATCAAGCGATCTAACATCTTAAATACCAACGAAACGTGCATTTTGGAAACTCCGTTCGGTAAAGGTAAAACCCTAGGAAGTTGTCAGGGAAATTTCAAGTTGAAAAACAATATCCCCTGTACATTCCAAGTAGTGAGCAATATGCCCGAGCTTCCTGAAGACGGTCTACTAGGAAACGATTTCCTTTCAAAATACTGCAACGTGGAAGGTCCAAATCAGCAGTTGGTATTCCCACCCACCTCCGACAACGAGGAAGAAAAGGTAGTCCCATATGAAAACAGAGATCAACTAACATCAGTGGTCGCAAAATCTAATAAAACCATTAATAGTGTCTCTAGGAAAAAACCCATAAAAGGCCGACACCATACACCACGAAATACCCAAAGGAGAGCAGAAACCGTGGAAATCAAATTCCCCAAACAAATTTACATTCCTGCACGGCCACAAAAAATAGTCCGAATACCAATAGCTTTAAGAAAAGCAATGGTTAGCAAAAAAACAAGAAATACAGGAGGGAGTCTTCCTAGCGGAAACAATTGACCAGCAGGAGACACAGTGGCTATAGAGATCCTAAACACAGGGACCCAACCATTTAAAACCACTTCCTGCAAACTGAACCTAACCCCATTAGGTAACTATAAAATAAAACCTTTGAAACAGGTATCAAAGCTGGTTGTTGATAAAACACCAAAGACACCTTTTCCCAAAAATGGAGCGAAAGGATGTACAACAAAAAAATGTTGGAACATACAACACGTATGGAAATTGCCCGCATAGGAAGAACCCCCATCAGCTCGAGAACAGAAGCTGGAGGATGAACTCAGATTAAGTGATACACTGGGTCAAGAGAAGAGGTGTTGTATCCTCGAACTATGTAAGGAATATGCAGACACATTCTACTTAAAGGGAGATAAACTATCCAATACTCGAGCAATATCGCATAGGATACCACTCATTCAAGACCAGTCCCCAATAAACCAACGTATGTACAGGCTGCCCGAAACACAGAGGCAGGTAATTAACGAACAATTGGAGGAAATGCTGGCAAACGAAATAATCCAGACGAGCAAAAGCCCATGGAATTCCCCTCTCCTGGTAGTACCGAAAAAGCCAGGACCAGATGGAGAAAAAAGATGGCGAGTAGTAGTGGATTTCCGGAAGTTGAACGAGAAAACGATAGGAGCTGCGTTCCCATTACCTAGGATCGAAGATATTCTAGACCAATTGGGCCACTCCAGGTATTTTTCCATCTTGGATCTAGCAAGCGGGTATCACCAAATACCAGTACATCCTATGGATAGAGAAAAAACCGCGTTCAGCACAAATTACGGACACTACGAATTCAAACGTATGCCATTCGGGCTAAAAGGGGCACCGGCCACCTTTCAGCGTCTGATGAACTATGTACTCACAGATCTTCAGGGACTAGAATGTTTCGTATACCTGGATGACATAGTACTCGTAATATATGGGAAAAACCTCGACGACCACAACAACAAGCTAAGGCGAGTCCTCGATAGGTTAAGGCAACACAACCTCCGACTTCAACCGGAAAAATGCTGCTTCCTACAAAAGGAAGTAGTGTATTTGGGACACGTATGCTCGGAAAAGGGAACCCTTCCAAACCCAGATACTACGGCCAGTGTACATAACTTCCCTGTACCAAGAACAGTCAGACAAGTACAATCATAAAAACACATCAACACAGGACAAGCAAAAATAAAAAGCACTGAATTTCTATTGTTAATTTTATTTTATTTTTTTACGGAAGCACACGTGAAAATTACAATAATAATGCACTCTACGAAAACTGCAGCGACTATAATACTCGACACGGCGACTATAATTTCGAACACTACACGGTATTATCGTCCCCGTCCGCGGAACGGGAGCGGAAGTCCGAACGACTGTTGTCGTCGGCAGATGGAAAAGGACTTGGCGATATAAATTCGCTGACTAGGGAATTCGGTCAGTGAAGCTGGCTCTCTTAAATAAAGGATGTATTTCCTGTTCCAAGAGAGACGTAAAGTCTCTCTTTGCGGTAACCAACAGATCTCATACGGAAGATCGCAACAGTACACATATATGTATGTAAACTGGTTCTTTTATGGATCAAAAACATGGGAAGGAATCTAAACAAAGAAAGGAAGAGGTGCAATCATGGGATGCGTGTCTGGTAAAACAAACAAAACCGAAACTCGTCGGATGCTAGTTGCATCTTTGTTTGAGATGTGCGTCGCGGCTAAATAAATAGACGCGGCGCACTGAAGAATGGTATTAATAGGTTTTAGCTAGATTACCAGGAAATGGTGTTTATGGCATCACTGGTAAGGGTAAGTATTGAATTCCTAGGATTTAATTGGTGCCAAGAGATGTGTGTATTTGTTTTAGTCCCTTGGGTGTAGGTCGCCAGCCAATGCGTTTGTCTGGTGATTTATGATGCACATGATGAAGCTGGGATAAACCAACTCAAGGGTAAGGTTTCCTGATTATGCGGTTGTATTATATATGAACCGATGAATTTTCTTTCAGGTAATTTAGGATAAGATAAAGAACTCTTATAGGGGGTTTTACATGCGAAGTTATGCTTGCAGGTATGAATTCTTTTGCAGAAGCTTGAAAATAAATATATTCGGTAAGCTTAATGCGTGCAGCATTTTCAGGTTGTTGCATTAGCGGAAACTGATGTAGATTGGGTCGTAATAATGGAAGTTCTGCCTGATAAGGTAAAGAAAGGATTCTTACGGGAAATTATATGCAAAGAGCGTGCATCAAAGGTAAGTTTTCTTTACAAGGACTTTAAGTTCATAGATTTGATCTCTTATATGCGTGCAGCATTTACAGGTACTAATACTGTTGCATTAGCAAACTTAAGGGAGTAGGGTAGTAGTTATGGGGGTTTTTCAGGTTACAGGGGGCCTGTGCACTTCGGGAGGCGCTGTAATTAAATCGGGGGAACTGTCATGATGACAGTGACGGGTTGCCGTGTGCGGAATGGAAAAGGACCAAGTCCAGAGCCGGTGTCTTTTGTCCATACTTTTGTATGGCGAATTGTTTGCCGCTGGGACTGGTAAAGGAGGGCGGGGCCCTCAATTGCACGTTTTACCTATCGAGGGAGGACCGGTACATTGGTGCCAATGTAACGGTAGCTGCGACCTCGACCGAATGGAAACTTGCTGTGAGGTGCCGGCCGTCGCGCTTGTTAAAAAAAAATAGGGGACTTTGGTTGGGGGGCTCCTGGTGGGTGGTTGATTGTGTCCAACCCCAGGGCGCCCTAGGGCTACTAGATGTGCGCTCCGAAGTATTATGCACCTAGGTATTTGAGGCGGCCTAGAGGGGCGTGTATAGCCTTTAGTTGCCGCTAAAGGGGAGCCATGGTGGCTAAAGATTGGGGAACCAGGTATATTGTCTCAGTCCGGTGGTATCGGTTTGATTTGTGGACCGGTGTTGCTGAGACATTGGTATTAAAAATAAAGGAACTCCAGCTTGTGAAGAGCACCAATAAAACTTGTTAAACCGAAAAAAGGAACATTTAAATCCGTGTGTTTTATTTCATTTTGTTTTGTGTGAAGAGCGGCGTTCGGTCGAGCAATCCTCCGCGAATAATCGTTTGGGTTTATTAGTGAACCGGTGCCGTACGACGGCATATGAACTAAAAACCTACAAACCCACCACCTATCAAATGTAACGTGGTAACCCGGGCACAAAAACGGGTGGAAAGGGAGCAAAACAAAAAGGAAGAGGCCTCAGAAGACACAAACAGTGCAAGGCAAAGCGGCACCAGTGGTGATTCAGACGAAGATAGGCCTCGGTTTGAGACCGAAGGCAACCCTGAAATTATCACCAAACCTGAAGAAATCCTAACCATCCTAAAGGACTTCCACGACTCCCCTTTTGGACGACACCAGGGAGTTAAAAAGACATATAACCGCATCCGTAAGAAATATCAATGGCGTTACATGTTAAGAGATATCAGACGATATATCAAGAAGTGTAAAAAATGCCAAATGATGAAAGCAACCCCCCAACTTCGGATGCCAATGGTTATAACTGATGTAGCCGAGAAACCTTTTGATACGGTATATTTGGATATCGTGGGACCTTTAGAAAAATCTAGCTCAGGGAACCAATATATATTGTCTTTCCAAGATAATCTGACAAAGATGATGGACTGCTATGCCCTGCCGAATGCAGAAGTAGAGACAGTAGCCGAAACGGTTTTTGACCAAATCATCTCAAGGTATGGTATCCCCTCAATAGTGACAGACCAGGGATCGAACTTCCTTAGCGATCTGTTCAAAAAACTATACAAGCTCCTCCGAATAAAGAAACTGCAAACAACAGCATACCATTCGCAGTCTAACGGAGCATTAGAAAGAGCCCATATATTTACGTACACCCACATTCGTATATAACGCCAGCACACACGATAGCACCAAATTAACCCCAATGGACTGCCTATACGGGTTCTGTCCAGAAGTCCCCTCTAACCTAAAACGTGAACCAGAACCTATTTATAACCACCAAAGCTACTACCAACTCCTGAGATATAGATTACAAAAAAATTATACAATAGCAAAAAACAACCAGGTAGCAAGCAAAAATATATCTAAAGCCTACTATGACCACCAAATCAGATCGCACACATTCCACGTGGGGGACCAGGTCCTAATAAAAAACGAAAATCGTTAGGGCAAGTTGGCATCTATTTGGAAGGGACCCTTCCCGGTCATAGCTATAAAGAGCCCAGTCAATACGGCCGTTAAAATGGGCCGAAGATCAGTGGTAGTTCACAATAATAGGCTAAAACCGTATTTTTTAAACCTCATTCCCAGCAATCCCAACTTCCTGCCCTCTATCAATCCGAAACAATTCCCACCCCCAAGAGGTATTGCAAATTTAAAATATTCGAATTACTTACTCCAAATCAAAAACAATAAATACACACAATAAAATGAAAGAACGATATGGACAAAAATATACGACTGTAACAAATGTCAAAAAATAAAACATATCATATAAAGATCAAATATCATCAATATAATAAATAAATACATATGCAGTAAAATAAACAATACACTAAATGTAACCACATTTCAAAAATCATTCATA
This sequence comes from Microdon myrmicae, assembly GCA_963931805.1. NCBI lineage: Eukaryota > Metazoa > Arthropoda > Insecta > Diptera > Syrphidae > Microdon > Microdon myrmicae. The sequence goes on along the minus strand of OZ007497.1, from coordinate 181,811,540 downwards.
ACATATAAATAAATATACAAGATGGTAAGATACAGAGATACATGCAAAAATATTATATAATATATATGTCAACTATTACTGTTAGAACTAATAAGCAAATAATGTCTGTTATTACCAAACTACTATTGCCACTTGTTTGGCACTCGGTCGGCCAATATGTAAATTTGCGAACGGCAGACTGCGCCTTGCAAGTTCCACCAACAACTGCTTCTGGTGGTGGACCACCAGCCCGGTATATAACGGTCGATTGTTGTCGTCCTGAAACAATTGCAAATGTGAGGAAAAAGGAGAAACGAATACCTTTAGTTGGATGAACTGTTGACGGAACCTCAAGAAGAATCCTCCAGTTAATGTAAAAAGAACACGGTGGTATTCTGTTGTGCCTTTAAGTTTATTTCTCCTTATTTTGTTTATATCTAGCCTTTGAGAACTGTGTCTCTTGCTATGATTTACGACGAGTCTCAGCTCATTTGAATATAATTGAAATGTCAGCCGTTTGCTGACATTTGTTTGTCATGACAGCATTTCAATGGTGCCTGCACCAGTGTTGCCATCGAGTACTGCCCCGACTCCAACACCCCTAATGTTAAAATTAAATACTGTAAGGAGTGAACATTATTGCACATTCAATTATGATACAAAATAAGATACAAATAATATCTATTATTATAAAAACTATTTAAATGAATAAGCAAAACTATTCCTATAAAAATTAAACAAATTAGGAAAATAAATAAACTATTACTAGAAATAAAAAAAAAATAACCACCATCTAAAATTAGAAAATATTACCGTCAGCACACCTGAAAACATACTGACGAAACTTATCTTAATAACGAAATTTTAAATGCAAAAAAAAAAAAAACAATAATAATAATAAATAAATAAATTATAGCGTTTTAAATAATAGTGAAGAAGATCGTGTGATTCGAACTGACGCTATGACAGCTCGAATCACCAAAAAAATTTTACGCAAGCGTTACACACAAGGCTACTGACCGTGTTTAGAATTTGATTTCCAAACTCGAGTATATTCCACTGGTGTGAATTATTTTTATTTATCGCTTGGTATACGGTTGTGATGTATTTTTCTTATTCGATTTTTTTCGTTCGGTGTTCTTCACTATTTTGGCTTGCTTGTGTATTGTGTGTATCTGTTAGAATCGCTACAAAATCATTGTACCCAGGGTTCACCACACAAACCCCTAAGAGCCAAATGTGCTGGCCAGATGCAGCCACCAAACAAAATCGATGAGAGTCATAAAAATCCGCGTCAGCAATTTTATGACTCCTTAGAAAAATGGTTACCCGAAACCATTAAAACAATCAGCGCCAGTTTTCGTTTTAACCAAATTAAGTTAAAGCAAACAAAAGGCAAATATTCGCCTTTGTATCGATTTCCCACGGAAAAGATTCTTGCCCATTCGGCTACAATAAACAACATAGAGAATCAGAAATGTTCATTAGCACAATTCTCTATTTGTATTCCCTATCGTATTCTCACAAAAGGGATCCTTGCCAAGTCGGCTGAAACAAACAACAGGCACCATAAAACGAATTGCAGATTCGTTTAGCGCCTAACAACATGGAGGATTATAAATGTGCATTAGCACGATCCTCTGTTGCCTTTTCCCTTTGTGTTTCCGCTTTTGATCCCAAGCCGGGAAAGATAAAGAAAGGAAATAGCGGCTGGCAAAAGGGCCAAGTAAAGAAAAAAAAAGAAAAGAGATATCCTTCGATCTTCAGGATGAAGAAAAAACAGGTCTTCGTTTTCAGGGGTTGGTTTTTGAATCTCGACCGAGACGGCGAGACTTGACAGGGTTGGTTTTTTGAAAATTGAACGGGACGGGTGGTTGTTAGCGGTTCGTGTAGAGAAAAATAGATGGAACAATGTTCGCACTGTTGTTACTAGTACGGAGTTGATATTAAAAAGTTAAAATTACTTTCCGTGTTGACTTATATGTTAAATAAGTGTAGAACGTATTGTTAGTGGTACGGAGTTGATATTAAAAAGTTAAAATTACTTTCCGTGGTGATTTATATATTAAATAAGTGTAGAACATGTTGTTAGTGGTACGGCTTCAATATTAAAAAGTTAAAATTACTTTCCGTGTTTACTGATATGTTAAATAAGTGTAGAACGTGTTGTTAGTGGTACGGATTCTATATTAAAAAGTTAAAATTACTTTCCGTGGTGATTTATGTATTAAATAAGCGTAGAACGTATTGTTAGTGGTACGGCTTTGATATTAAAAAGTTAAAATTACTTTCCGTGTTTACTGATATGTTAAATAAGTGTAGAACGTGTTGTTAGTGGTACGGCTTCGATATTAAAAAGTTAAAATTATTTCCGTGTTTACTTATATGCTAAATAAGTGTAGAACCTGTTGTTAGTGAAACGTTAAGAACCATACTAAAAGTAAATTTAAAATAATACAACAAAAACAATTCATATGTATGTTATTGTGGTTATCAAACATCCAAAATTGTAACGTCCATTCACTAAAAGGCGGTAGAAAGCTTTGAAAAGGTGTGATGCTTTATAAAGTGAAGCATATGGAAAATCTGTAAGTAAAAGTAAATAAAACACACACAAAATAAAACCAAAACTTGGTGCCTCAATTTAATAAGAGTGAAATTGATAAGATCATTGTACTTAACATAGACGATTGATGGTAGAGTAACAAAATAAATAGAAAAAGGTCAAATCTACTTCCAAACTCTTTTATTTCACCCATTGGAATCACGAAAGTATCAACACGAGGCAGCAAACCGACTGGTCCATTTCTGGAGATAACACGCTCATCAAACTTACTCTTCAATAAATCGATTGTATCGTGGGCTGTGTAGGTTGTGGCACCGTCCTGTTGAAACCACATGTCGCCCAAGTCCATATCTTCCAATTCGGGCCAAAAGTAATAGGCAATCATGGCGCGATAACGACGGCCATTTACAGTAACGTGACGATCGTTATCGTTGACAAAAAAATATGGCCCAATGACGCCGCCGGCATGCAAACCGCGCCAAACAGTTATTTTTTGTCGATGAAATGGTGATTCATGAAGCACATGTGGATTTTCACCCGACAAATAACGCATGTTTTGCTTATTGACGAACCCATTGAGCCAAAAATGAGCTCCGTCACTGAAGATGATTTTGCGATGAAATTCATCATCTTGGCGCATCTTTTCGAGAGCCCAATCGGAGAACGTACGTTGCTTCAAATGGTCTATCGGCTTCAATTCTTGAGTCATCTTGATCTTGTATGGATGTAAACCAAGATCCTTACGCAAAATTCGCCATAAAGTGGTCTGGGCGGTGCCCAATTTTGGATCGTTTGCTACGGACGCCTAAACGGCAGCGATATTTTCGAGACTTCGACCAACCCGTTGTCTCACTGGCATGGCAACATCACACAACGAATATGTAGACTCAAATATTTGAACTAATCTCGTTATTGCCTGTATACTAGGGCGAGAATTACGTCCGAAAATTGGAGTTAACGCTCTTAAAGTTGCGGTCACCGACTCCAAATTTCGGTAGTAAATCTTAATTATTCGCAGACGTTGTTCGTGCGTGTACTTAACCATGATGAAAATATTGAGTCTACTGAATAAATTGACAGTGACGGTTTGATGATTAGTGAAAGGGTGCGTTCACAAATTAAATTCAAAGTTGTCAAGTCCCTATTGGAAAATCCGATACATGTAGACCGTAAGGAGAAAATAACATTCACTCGCTAAGGAACGTTCCTCGTGTCACTAATCGCTGATTTATTATTTAGTTTTCAGGTACACCGAGTTGCTTCTTCCCACCTGCGATAAGGGCAACTTAACATGGACTAATTTCTTTTCTTTACTTTTCAGGCATTGCAAATCGTTTCCCCCCCACTAGTGGTAAGGAAAGGTTCGCAAAAGTTGGACACTCAGGATTGGTAAATATACCACAGTACACTGAACCGGCGGTATCCTTCGTGTAACGGGAAGACTAATCAGATCAGAAAATCCTCTGCTCAAGGCGGGAATTTTATTTTCCTTGCACGCCGAAAGGCATGAACAAATGATATTGTATAATTTATGCTGCTTGCGAAGAGCCAGTAAGTAATGTAAGTTAATGATGATACGTATAAAATAGATTTAAGATTTAGTCTTATGTAAAATCTGTAATTGTATTGGAGATAAATGTGGGAATAAAACGAATAAAAGCAGGATTTCTCAATGCCATCCCCTAGTAGACTCATTAGAAAAGCCCGCTGATTTTCAATAGAGTATAGCACAGACCGATTTTGGGTTTAAATGGTTGGAGAATATCGCAACACTAAGAAAACACATCGGTACACGACTTTCGGCTGTGAATCGCCGCGATTTAAATCTTGTTCTTTTTTTTTTTTGGTTTCGGTAGGAAGGTGGAAATCTTCAAAGGATACCTCTGGACCGATCCAGAGTCATGCCGGGTTTATACCGACTAAAACCACCTCCTACTAGGCTCATCTTCCCGTTGATCCTCGCGGAATTTTTTTTTAGATATCCCATCACGGGGCGGGACGAAGTTTACCCGTTGCTCCGCTCATCGCGTCGCAACTGCTGCATTATTTCACAGAGAATACCATTTGCTACGGACCATGCCTGTTTTGAACTAAGCATGTATTCTATTACTCCTCCCGGAGTAACTGTCCGTCTCATATATCTCTCCAAAATCGTTCGTGCTGTCTCGAATCTCACGCACTCTGTGAGTACGTGTTCCGCATTTTCTATTTTGCCTTCGCAATAGAAGCAGTGTGGGTGATTCACATGCTACTTGTGCAAGTATTTCCGAAGGCATCCATGTTCTCAGTACCAAATTTACTATTGGGGAAATCGAACAGCGAGTACTACACGTACACCCCTAAATCGGAGAAAAGTGTCTCCATGCTCCTCAAAGGAGTTGATCCTTCCTTTACTCCCGAAAAGGTGCTTGAAGAACTAAAAGGCTTCGAAAACGGTATGTGGTGGGGAAGTATGTACCAGCATGGGTACTTGGTTCACTTCCTCCGCCAACATCCTCTTACAGTCGCACTACTTCACTGAATGTTCCGCCGATCAATAAGTTGCAAATTATTAAAGGGACAACGCAAGAGTCACTGAGGTGATTGTATGATTTTTATTTTCAATTAAACAGAAAAAAACATGTATTTTAATTCTAGTTTTATTTATGAACGGAGAACTTGACAGAAAATATTTTAATACACACGTAATAAGCCTACCTTGTAAATTATTTAATATAGGTAAATTTTAACCGACTTCAACTTTTAAACCAATTTAAATTCCTCATGCTTAATCCGCACTGTTAATTCAATTTATTAGGACACGACACAAACGATTATTCTCCATTATCACTTCCCTGTGCGCACCAGGGTAGCGATGGAGCCGCGACCCGCTCGGGTCGAAGGATGGAATTTGACTCAGCGATCGTCATCTCATGCAGAGATGATTTCGCCAAGGAAAAAAAGGAAGAGAGAGAAAAACTTTTCTCTTAAGGGTGTGACCACTAAGAAAATCCGATCTTTTTGGTGCAGTGGTCGAACAGATTCAATGTTGTTGCACGTGTTCGAAAGCAGGCAGGCGGCAAGGACAATAGGGAAAAATGACCAAATGCGCCGCTGGTAATGCGGGTCATTGTTTACACGATGCCTCGTCGCTATTTTCGACGTTGGGAGAAAAAGGTGCTAAAAGCAAATTGGATGTTTATGGCATCTCTGGCTGCAGTAGAAACCGGGTTCATATTTGCATTAGGAAATACTGGAGCATTTGGTTTCGGCGTCTATTGCGCTAATTATATGCAGCTGCCTGGGTTGTTTATTGATAAGACAAACAAAAAAGGTTGCCAGGCAATGTGTATGAAAAGGTACAGGACGCGGCTGGGAAAATAGACGGCGCAGTATTTATGGTCCCTGTCATGAAGGTTACAAATGTATGTAAATCTAATTATTTGTTTACAGGAATTCCTCTAAGGAAATTTGACTGGCGCCGTAGATGCCGAAATTGATTGGAAATTCCTGGTAAGTTAATAAAGAAATCTTAAGGAGCAATGGTATGCGAAGAGAATGCATGAAGGTAAGTTTTCTTTACAGGGACTTAAAGATCATAGATTTGATCTCTTAAATGCGTGCAGCATTTTTAGGTGCCGAATGCGAATGCATTGGCGAGGACTTGAGCGTCTTGGGTGATGATTATGGGGGTTTTTCAGGAAGGTAAACCGTGGGATTTGGCGGAACCGCCACAGGTACCTTAAAATTTACAGGTGTGAAACCATTTTCTACAGCTAATTCTAGAAATCGCAACCGTAAGTTGCCTTTCTTCATTGTGTCACTAAGCCCCAATAGTAAAATTGATGGACTTAGATACATTAAATACATTAACCACCAAACAATATGTTGGGAGAGAATAAAGAAGTCCGACCGCTTATAGCAGTGTATGCGCTGCCAAGGCTCGACCAAGTGGCAGCGAATTGCAATAAGCATCTCAGATGCGTCAAATGCCGAAATAAGCATATCATTGGAGAATGCCCATTGGGCAAAGAACAGCTCTCGGATAGAAATAAACTATCCTGTGTCCTCTGTGACAACTCAGGTCATCCTGCTAACCTTAGAGGTTGCCCTAAGTACCAACAACTAAAATCAAAGTTGGAAGCCAGAAAGAAGAAAGATGAAGAAGAGATACGAATGAAGAAACTTCGTGGCACTGTGGGGGTACGACATCATGGCACCGACAGGGGCGCAGGGTTGTACTTCGTCCTCACAACTTAGGCGTTTCGCCGCAAACTCCGAGAGAAGAAATTTGTTCAAGAAAAACAAAACAAAACTAAACTCTGCAACACACCGTCCACAAGAAGCAAGTAAAAGGAAACACTTATTGCTAATGTATTTTATTTTCACGTGGAGAGTTTACAATTTGTAAGGAGCGGCTTGATCAGGAAATTATTGTTAGTAACAAGTACTTAAACTGAAATTACATTTAAGAACAGTTGATAAATTAGGATGATTTTTTGTCTTCACTGGTGAAGTGATTCGTTGCGAATTGTTTGTTTAATTAGATTGTTTCACATCTGACACTCCACTGACACCGTATACATTTTGGTTATTAATTGTTCGTTTTATGGTATGTTTAACTTTAAGGATTGAAAATCCGCGGAACTGTATAACACGCACGACTGGTATCGAAAAAAAAAAGACTCGCTAGGGTGTGCATTACGAGCACACCCTACAAGGGATGATGAACGGCTCGACCGATACGTTCTGTGGTTGGAATAGCACTCAACCGATATCCTCTCCAATAAGGATATAGTTTTTACCTAACACCAGAGACACGTAGTGTCTCTCTTGGTGGTATAGGAAACCAGATCTTGTGATAATGGTCATGGTAGTATGTGTGTAATTATATGCAGCTGCTTGGGTTGTTTATTGATAAGGCAAACAAAAAATGGTGCCAGGCAATGTGTATGAAAAGGTACATGAGGCGGCTGGGAAAATAGACGGCGCAATATTTATGGTCCCTGTCATGACGGTTACATTGAATGCAATCCGAATCATTTTGTTTACAGGAATTTGTCTGGTACCGAATTGGTTTAGAATACCAGATAAACAAAGAAAGAAATCTTACGGAAAATTGTATGCGAAGGGATGCATGAGAAGGTAAGTTTTCTTTATAGGGATTTTAAGATTATAGATGGTGATCTATATAATGCGTGAAGCATTTACAGGTACTAATACTATTGCATTAGCGAACTCAAGGAAGTTGGGTAGTAGTTATGGGGGTTTTTTCAGGTAAGTAGACCGTAGGGTTTGTCGGAACCGCTATAGCACCAAGTGTGTCATACGCCCAAATGGCAGGTGGAGTAAAAAATGCACCAATCTTAGAACAGTCACACAATATCATTAAAACACCTGCTCTAGAGGCACAAACTGATATAACAGCAATATTACTCTCCATACAAGGACAGTTTGCTGCGTTTGATAAAAAATTCGAAATGATCGAAAAAAAAAAACGGATGGAACAAGTGGCTCGAACGGATATTATATATTCGACCCTGTTTCCAGACGAACCCACACTCTAATCATAACGTTCACTGCGACTGAATTAACTCTAAAAAATTTTGCTGTGAATGTTAATTCACTAATCTGCATGGAAAGAAAGGATAATCTGAGCAATTCTCCGGAAGCTGAACGCCCAGATGTGCTTTGGCTAGCGAAACTAAGCTAAATCAAAGGCACAAATTGGGCTACCCAAATTTTAAAGTAATTAGACGAGATCGTCCAAATACCACTCAGGGAGGCGGGGTCGCTGTCTTAGTTAAAAATGGTCTACAAAAAAAGTCGTCTACAGTGGGGATGTATACAAGTTCCAGGTACTAGAAGCCTGCGTTATAGATATTCTTTTGAAAAGTCAAAAGCATCTATATATAGTATCTGCTTATGCTCCCGAAGGTCCACAGTGTATACAGTTTATCAATGAACTGGATACCCTTTTTCGAAGTCTCAAGTTAGACTCGGAAAATAATTATTTCTTTATGGCGGGGGATATCAATTCCAAGCACAGTGCTTGGGGTAATCTTATCACATACACAATGTGTTGTTCGACTGGTGGCAAACAAACGCTATCGAACATAAACTAGAATTGTACGCTACAAGTACGCCGTCATATCCAAGAGGAAATTCCTTCTTGGATTAACTGTTACTGGACGAGCGAATACAATTATTAAATACGGATTTAACTACTCGAAATTGTCTTCGTACAATCGAGTACGATAACGATCATTACGGACTTGGTGCTGTAATACATGTCCCAAACGAACATTCATTACTTGAGCAGTACAAACAGATACATTCTTTTAATTTCGGAAAAGCACACTGGCCGCGGTTTGATCGGATAATAAAAAAATAATTACGCTCCAATGGCATAGATCCACCAACTGACAGAAATCTTCAGAATCACGAAATTGATCATTATCTTTCGACGATGAACAACATTGTTACTAATACAATGAATCGTTCTATCCCAAAACAGTGTCACATGGAGGGCCATACAAACAAAAGGCAAAAGAGTATTCTGCGCTCTAAGTTAAAACTGCTCTACAGACAGTTCAGCGATCCAAATAGCCAGAAAATAAAAACAATTAAGTCAATAATTACAAATCTTCAAAAACTAATTCGTGACAACTATAGATCAGTAATTAATGAAGACTGGAACAAGAGAATTCAAGCCATTAAAGCTAGTGGACCGAATATGTTCCCACAAATAAATAAAGTCTTTCGAAGGAAAGATTATAATTACATCCCATGTCTGCGATTTCTCCGGACTCCCGAGAATCGTCAAACTCTGCTGAACGCAGGACTTACCCTGGAACACATTAAATCTAACGAAGAGTTCATAATAGTCGAGGATTCGCAGAAAAAAGCGAACTCAATTGGTGCTTGTTTCGAAGCCTGGAAAATAGGGCTCTCCAAAAACATATTTCGCGACGCAATGAACTTAACAATTGGTGTCCCTTAAGTCGAATTTTCACTATCTTTAGTGAAAATAATAGAGCGTATTCCCCACTTAGAAATCTACACTAGTATATTTGTACACAAGGATGAACTGACGGACATTCTTAGATCCATTAAGAACAAAAAATCTTCTGGAATAGATAGTATTCTAAACATTGTTCTAAAGCATTTACCTCTGGAAGTAGTGAAGGTTTACACTATCTTGTTCAATAACGCTATAAACAATGCATATTTTCCAACCCAATGGAATTCTGGAGTAGTTCATCCCATCCCTAAAAAGAGCAAGGACAGGAGCAATCCAGCCAATCTTCGTTCGATTAGATTGCTTCCTAACATCAGCAAGATATTCGAGAAAATTATAAATAAAGTATTGACTAACTGGTGTGAGCAAAAAGGGTATTATTCCGAACAACCAGTTTGGTTTTCGATCGCAACATGACACTGTTCATGCTGCGACAAAACTTGTTTCCGGCATACAGTGGAACAACGCGAAGAGACAATGCACAGGGGCCTGTTTGGTTGACTTTGAAAAGGCTTTCGACACCGTACGGTTAGACGGGCTGGTATATAAGTTGTCAAATCTAGGTATGCCCGATTATTTATTATCCATTATCTACGATATGATAATGGGTAAACAATTTGTAGTGAAATGTGGAGATATAATCTCTAACAAGACTTTCTACATCAAAAACGGGTTACAACAGGGAGCAGTGAATTCTCCCATTTTATTTAACATTTACACTAGTGAACTAGTGGGTTCTCTCAACCATGCAATTGCGTGTTTGCGTTTCTGCCTCGGAATGTATAGAACCCAGAGAAATACTATCCCAATAAAGTCCCGTATGAGAAATCAGGACTAAACAGAATAGATAACTTCATTATCAAGATTATTCGTGGTCACACAACAAGGGCAATGTGCAGTGAAAATGATCTCTTTTCGGAAATATTCTATCCCAATGATATGTATATGGAGAGTACTCTCGAGAAGGGGTTCATTCCCACAGAAGCGTTCCCTTTCTTGGATAAAAAAGGACTTATCCAAGACAAATGGGGAGTCCCTATTATTTACCACGCTTTCCTTGGTGCCAGGGATAAACGAATTCTCCACGATAACGATATCTCAAATTTTCCAGATCGCCTGATTTTTAGTATGGTGATCGGTGAAGAGATAAATCAATGAAAGATCGATCCCACCCCAACTGGTGGTGATTCAGTGATGAAGAAAGGATTACGCGTCCCCAAACATAGTATGCCTATCAGGCGCACCGCTTTCCTTTCCCCTTCGCCCTATCCCCAATTCCCAATTATTTTTTGTTTTGTTTTTAATTTAATTTTTATTTGTATTCCTTGTTTATATTTGTCCGTTTTGTTTCATTTTTTATTTTTTATTTTGCTTGTCAACTCCCTATTCATATATATATATATTGTGACGCATATGACAGTCAGTACTAGAATATTCGAGAAAGTCGAATATTAGGAGTTAGTTAGGAACTACTGGAAAACTCGAATAGAAAAGTCGAGATTATGGAACGGACGGAAACGAAACGCCGAATCAGAATGAGGGAACGGTATAAATACGTCGCACATAGACCATGGAGAGGAGTCATAAGTAAGGCAGTGAAGCAAGCGATACGTGCGGAAGTAATAAGTAATGAGTAAGAAGTAGAAAGTGTTTACAAAGAAATCATTATGTGAACGGTAAAAAAGCAACGGTTGTATTACGGACTAATAAAGTGTTGTATCGATTTAACGGCTCTTATTTATTTTAACATAATTAATCCAGCGAACCCTAAGCTCGCTACAATTGGTGTCAGAAGTGGGATTAATTATTGTTTAAGTGAATAAGTATGTGAAAGTGTATTGTGACGATGGCAGATCGACATTCGGAGAAGAGTTCGCAACCGTTGGACATTTCGGAGATGTTCAGGATTATGATGGCAAAATTAGACGCGCGAGCTGCAGAGTTTAAGGCAAAATTGGATGCGCGAGCTGCAGAGGTTAATGCAAAATTGGATGCCCAAAGGCAGTGTATGAAAGAATTCTGGGACTCGGAAGCGGAAGAATCTGAGGATGAGGAGAAATTGGAGCCACATGAAAGGAAAAAACTCAGGAAGAGCAAAGCTATGCCCGACAGCAGTGAGGAAGAGGAGGAAAATGACGATGATGTGTTACGTGAAGAACTGAAGGATTTCATCGATGATAACCCGATTGAAGAGAACGACAGTGATGATGAAGACACTGATGCTTCAGGCCGTTCCCTGAAACGGATTTACAATGATGATGATGAGTTGGACGACCGACTGGAAGACGACGACTGTGACCTTATTGAAGAGAATCTTAGTTTGAAAGTCGAAGGCAGAAAGCGTTCCAAGCGTCTGTGTCGTACACAGGATGAAGAAAGTGATGGAGAGGAACAGCACGTCAATGAAGGTTCAGCACGTGAGGCTATAGACAAACAGCTATTCGACGACGAAGACGATATTGAACGCCGCTCTGAACGTAGTCACAGGGAAACTGAGGCGGCAAAACATTTTAATGATGAATTGGAAAGGGGTCACTTTACTGATTTGGACAATGAAATCCGTACAACAGATAATCCTGAGCGAATGCAATTGCGCGAAGTTCCGGTTACGCCTGTTCCAGAGGGACCCAATGAACTACAAGATGAAGCTGAATGGATTTACAAACAGGCGTTTTGTAAATCAACTGTTTCCGAACAAAAGAGATCAACGGATGTTGGAGGTCGAGACCGCTATTGTAAGCCACCACATATGGGGGGAAAGATCAAGCAAGCCCTAGATTGTAGGCGTAATCAACAGCTAGAGGTGCCGTTCATTGCGTTCAATAGAGAAGAACACGTGAAACCAGAAATAACGTGCGACGATCTATGGAAAGTCTATTACTACGACGCACGATGGTGTTTACTGTCAGCTCCAAAGAACAAACCTCTTCAGTTATTTGAAAAGATGCGGAACTACCAGTTGGATACGGTTATGAAATCGACAGATGCTCCAATACCAGGTGATATGCGTGTAATTAAAGATGAAGATCTAGATCGCTTACGTGATGCGCAAACTCCAGAAGAGCTTAAGGGTGTGCACGTGCATTTTTCTCTTATACTATTCGCATGAGATCCCTAAAATGCAAGAGGAATTCCGTCGTCAGGAAAAGGAAGAATAGCGGCAGGCTAGAGCTGACGCGAAAAGGAGAGCAGTCGGAAATTTGGATGAAGGTCAAGAACTTCCACCGCCGAACGCCAAGATGAAAGTGGTGCATCGCGACCGACTGGCGGCTTTTGTTGGCCCGGGAGACCAGTGAATTTAGTTCGGGACGAACTAATCTAGGCAGAGGGTAGTGTGACGCATATGACAATCAGTACTAGAATATTCTAGAGAGTCCGAAACAGAGTACTAGAATATTCTATAAAGTAATGGAAAACTGGAGACTAGGAACAGTAGAACATTCAAGGCAGTGGAGCGGACGGAAACGAAACGCTGAAACAGTATAAATACGTCGCACACAGAGCATAGTGATGAGTATGAACTAGGAAGTGAAACAAGCGATTGCTGATGAGTAAGAAGTATAACGTGATGCAAGCGATAAGTGTGGTAGTAATAAGTAAGCTGTAAAATACGCGATAATTACGGAAGCGATAATAAAGAAAACGTTAAGTGTACGGTAAAAAGTAACGATTGTTATTACGGACTAATAAAATGTCACATTAATTCAGAATCGATATAACACGAAGCACGCCATCTAGTGCGAGATAGACGACATAGAGAAGCAGGCAAACTGACAGCGGAATAACAAGTGTCAGTCAAGAGTCAAGAAGAAGAGAACGGACAGCGAACACGGGGATCGATGTTAAGGGAAGTGTAAATAACACGTGTAGAATAATAAGTAAAAATAAAGTAAATCCATTAAACCCGAAAGAACGAGCTTTTGCAGTTTGATTTAAGTTATTTAGCGATCCAGAGATCGGACCTAGGGAGCCGCTAAACGTAAACCCGAAAATCCGAACAATATATATATATATATATATATATATATATATATATATATATATATATATATATATATATATATATATATATATATATATATATATATATATGTATATATATATATATACATATATACATACATACATACATATATATATATATATACATATATATATATATATATATATATATATATGTAAATAATACATGATGTATGTGAATTGTTCCAGGCGGGTGGGAATTACTCGCTCAAGCAGCTTTTATATATATTTTTTCTTACTTCCTAGCCATCGTGGTCCAGCTATCGTATTGCGAACGATATCGCACACCACAGATAGTGCCTTACCGGTTGGTCTACCTTTCCGGAACCCATACTGCCATTCAGAGAGGCCCGATGTCCCCTCAGTGAATTGTTCCAGGCGAGTGGCATTTACTCGCTCAATTTCCCTGTTGTGTCCAGCATGCACAACGGGCGATAACACGACGGTGCCTCTGGATTCTTGACTCCTTTTGGTATAAGTACAAGCCGCTGTTTTTTCCATCGTTTGGAAAATTGTCCTGTTTGAAGGCAGGTTGTGAAGAGATTGCTGAAGACTTCCGGCTTTTTTGTTAAAGCAGTCTTCACTATAGCATTAGTCCGGGGGTCTTGTTTTTTTTTTGACAACCCTTGCAGCCAAGAGCACCTCTTCGGTGGTCGCGGGAGGTATCTTTCCTTCAGTGATACTCCACTCCTCTTGCACTCTTAACACCTCATCACACTGCGGGAAGAGAACAGCAACGATTCTGGCCATGCCAGTTTAACTTTTCTGCATTTGACTACTGTTGTTCTGTACTTGCCACATGGGTTGTTATTTAATTCAGCCCTTAGGGAGCAAAACGCGTTATATTTACTTTTGCGGACCGCATTCCTCAACTCTTTCCGTTTGTTGACGAATTCCGCATGTAGCTGTGGGTAGGTGTTACGGTTTCTTGCTCTTTGTTGCAAGCGTCGTAACCTGTTGCACTCCGATCGCAGATGGGCGATTTCTGAGTTCCACCAATACACTGGTTTGATATCCCCTGCTGGTTGTCTTTGTCGTGGCATAGAAGCATCACATGCGGTAGTTAGCCACTTCATGACTTTTCCAGACTAGCTGTTCGCATCGGCCTCGGCGTCAAACTGTGCGATTTGGTCTTCCAGTATATAATCGAGCAGTTCCGCATCGAGGTCCTTTTCTTTCCACCAATTTTTCTGGGCTTTTTTCGCCAATTTGCCAGTGATGAATCCCTGTGCGGTAATATTTCGTACATCACGGCTTGGTGTTCACTATGTGTGTAGGTGTCCAAAACTCGCCACTCCATACTTCTTGCCAACATGGAGCTGGGAAATGTGATGTCGATTTTGGACCGGCCTCTCTCGTTTATGAAGGTGACATCAATACCATCATTAAATAACACCACATCTAGGACTGCGAAGGCTTCAAGTAGTGCCTGGCCTCTACTGTTGGCCCTTGTGCTTCCCCATTCTACTGCCCAAGCGTTGAAATCTCCAGCAACTATAACAGTATTCTTATCTCTAGATTCCTGTGTTATTCTGTCCAAAAAGCATTTGAAATATTCTATTTCCCACCTTGGCGGAGCGTAACAGCAGTAGAAATGAATTCCTCTGATCTTAGCACAGGCAATTCCTTCCAGCCGGTGGACACTTCTTTATTCCATGGGAGAATTTCCAGTTGTCCAGATGGCCGCTGTTCTGCTGCTGTCTTCCGCACATGTAATAATACCAGTGCCAGGCATCCTGTGTCATTTATGAGTACCACGCCGGCACCATATTCCTTAACCGTTTGGGAAAGGAGATCTTGTGCAGCTCCACAATGGTTTAAGTTGATTTGAATGCACTTAAACCTGTCCATTTTTATTGAGAAGATTGGACATCGCGATTTTAAATGCTCGGCATTTGCAACTCCCTGTTGAGTGGTGGTTACCGCCTTCGCATCCTGATTCGCAGGACATGCATGTGGGTTGTGCTTTTTTTCTCTTCTTTTCAGACCAAATGTCACTTTTTATCACCTCGGACGATTGAAAAAACGCATCCGCACATGTTGTGGGCAAGAGGAAATGAGTCTGTTCTCTTTAGTGGTCCAACACAGACTGGTTCGTAAGCTCTTATCTGTCTCATATGAAATCCACCAAAAAGCACAATATCCATCCAAATTCCATCTTTCAACCAAAATTTTATATAAAGTCCAAAGCCCATCCTTTTTTAAAATAAGAAATCGACAAGCAAACCAAACAACATGTAATCTCTTCGTCTGTCAACAAATACACCAGTCATTCAAAGTGGCCGCAGATGTTCACGAGATTTTATTTTGTCTCTACATTATTTGTTAAACACTTATTCGCTAATGCTTTACGATGTAATTTGTAAGAAAATGTAATAATTTATATATCTTCTTATTTATAATAAGTACTGTTAAAAAACAGACAAGCCAACTACAATAACTTACAAAAAAGCCATGTAATGTTGAAAATTATGCCACATTAATAAACCTGCATTAAATTGCGGCCTTCCAAAGACCAGAATATCTTTGGTCTCTTCTTAACTTCGTTTGAATAAGTAAAACTATGAGAGACCACTGTGGGATATAAATTCTGGACTTTCTAAAAAAAACGAACAATTCATAAATTTTCTACAGTATTTGGATATGGAATATATGATCCAAGTAACGTTTGCAGTTATATAAATCTTTTCGCGTAGTAAGTGCGTGTTTCAATTAATAGATACGTCATTTGTATTTTCGGATTTTTTTTTTCTGATGAAACACTGTTTATTTCGCCTATAGCCTTACGGAATTTTTCGAATTTTACAATTAATATATTTTTTTAAATCTTTACGAGAAATATAAATTTATTAATACATTAAGTGGCCAAATATGGATGCTGCAGGCAGTGAAACAGTTAAAGGTGGTAACAAATTATTTTCAATTGTTTTCTTGTTTCATTGTACACTTCATCATCGGTTACTCGTAGATGAGAAAGCGCTACCTAGAAGTCCACCAGTGTCGGCATCAGCAGGCCAAATCAAAGCGAACGCATCAAGCACCAAAAATGTGGTAAATCTATTTATTAAAAAAATAAGTCAATTGCATAACCCTGTGTCTTCTCTTATACTTAGATTCCGAAATCACAATCAAAAATTCCAAAGAGGAATGTGAGTTCCCAAAACATATTACACATATAAAAATAGTGATCAAAATCTTTCTACGTGGTCAATTTTTCCTTCCTTTGTTGTTGTGTAGGTCTTCAGCGTTTCGAAGTATAGTAAGCAACCATCTCTTGAAAATACTAAGCCCGTGGTCAGAACCACGATAAGCAAACCCGCCGAGGGTAAAAAATTTTCAAAGTCTCAAGTCGATTTGAATATATCTAAACCAATGAGCCGGGGTACTTGTCCTTCAACCTCTAGAATAACGCCCCGATCTCATCGATCGGAGACCTGTACTGGAAAAGCTGCGAAAGCCGGTGATCGGGCGAAAACTAAAAAAAATATTTTGGCATTTGAGAATGTCAAGGAGAAGATGCGAACCTATCAGGTAAAATTTTGAATTAAAAAAGACGTTTAACAATTATTGGTCAACGTGGGTGTTTTTGTATATTAGACTGAATTTTTAAAGCACTTCGAGCAAGTTAAAAATGATCTACCTCCGGACGAAGGAGAGTACAAGCTAATTGGACTAGTTAAGAATAATGAAGGTTTTCTGGTTACAAAAACTTTACAAAAAATTGGAGTAAAGAGCTGTAAGTTTGAACTATACATTATTTGATTCTATTGGGTGTTTGATTTTAGTTTCATGGTCGTTTCAAGCAGGGGTTCTTCATTTAAATGTTTGCCATTGATACAATGTTACACTTTTCAAATGTAAATTATATTCTGAAAGTATCCGGTTGTAGTTAGAATATTGCAATACTATCGATCATTTGCATTTTTGAGGTATCCCGCTTTATATTAAGCGGGGTGATTTCCAATTTTAAGGTCTTAGAATGTCAATCAACATTTTCACATTTACAATCATGTTCGGAGAAGTGGAATGCATCAACAGTTTGACTTTATGATCATTTACAATACACATTTATTACAAAATAAATTTACAGATTTTACTTGCGTGAAAGACGAATCGTGTTCCAAAATCTGACCGTTTCCGACATCAGTGTTTGAAATAGTTTGAAATAGACTAAATGTTCAAACCCTATATAATCAGTCTTCTTATATTAACTTACTGGCGCTACACAAGCACTCTAAATTGTACAATAGGTATATTTTGTTATGCTTCTCGGTGTACAATAACTATTTCTCAAATAACATATATTGAAAATATTTACTCAGTGTATCAATACGTAAGTGGTCTTCCTCTTTTACAACTCTGGCTCACTCGCTTTTTTTTTGTTTTGATGTGAATATGTGAAATAAAAAAAAGATAATAAAAGAAAATGGGAAAAAGATGTAGAAAATAATGAGAAAGGAATAACAACTACAATTAAATATTAAATCTAAATGGGAAAAGGACGTTGCGACTGAAAGACTTATTTTGTTTGGGCACGTAAAGTCCTTACTTCGTCACAAATCCACCATCGATTGGGATGGAATCGGTCTCTGTTTATCCAATATCTCCACGACTTGCTCAAATGAGTTTCTGTCAGCTTGATCCAAAAGGTACACTATTTTTAGGGACATATAGTCATCTCATTTGGCGCAAGGCTAATAACCTTGTGGCGCCTCTAACAGATACACACACAAAACACAAGCAAATAAGTGAAAAACACCGAACGAAAATCGAATAAGAAAATGCATCAGAGCTGTATACCATAGCGATAACATAACAATTCACATCAGTGGAATATATTTGAGTTTAAAAATCGAATTCTAAAATTGGCCAGTAGCCTGATGTGTTACGCCTTGGTTCAATTTTTGGTGATTCTAACTGTCGTAGTGTCAGTTCAAATTACACGTTCTTCACTATCATTCCAAACGCTATAATTGGTGACTCACCGACGTTATCTGTACACACAGCACACACTTTCCCATAGTAAACAGAACTTCACGACACGATCACGACTTCCGCA
The DNA here is from genome assembly GCA_963931805.1 of Microdon myrmicae. Classification (NCBI taxonomy): domain Eukaryota; kingdom Metazoa; phylum Arthropoda; class Insecta; order Diptera; family Syrphidae; genus Microdon; species Microdon myrmicae. Next base: position 181,792,913 of record OZ007497.1, on the reverse strand, counting down.
TAGAGCACAAGCACACTCGCCTGCTCCGACGTTCTCTCGTTCGCTCCGTCGTTCGCACATGAAGCTGATCGTAATAAAGTTACTGAGGAGGAAGTAGGGTGGCGTCTCTAACAGATACACACACAATACACAAGCAAATAGTGAAGAATATCGAACGAGAATCGAATAAGCAAAAATTCATCAAAGCCGTATACCATAGCGATAACATAACAATTCACACCAGTGGAATAATTCTAACTGTTGTAGCGTCAGTTCGAATTAACACGCGTGGGGGTGAAGAAGTGTTGCACCAGACACGGGCGCGTGGTTCACTTCCTTCCCACTTGTAGTTCCACTGAAATCCAAGTCGCCAATTAAATTGATCACAAAAATATATCCCAGCGTCACGCGAAGAGTAAATGAAACGATAGAGCACAGGTTTCTTATTAATTGTTTTTTTTTTTTTTTACACAAAGTTTTGTTCCACCGGGAAGGATTCCTAATGGTGATATATCTGGCGATTAGTGTCTCTAAACTTCACCTAAACTATTGCACATTATTATTTTGAATAAAAGAGTTGAAACTTATTTTCCTTTTACCGTTTTACTGTTCGACTGATTTTTTTTTGTTTTGTTTTTCTTTACTTCACTTATTTACGGATAAGTGTCCGTGGAAAAATAAACTGAAACTTTTCCGAGTTGAAAAAGAATAAAACACACACGACTGCGCTCGACGTTTTTCGGTCTTTTGTGCTCACTCCATGCAGTGTAAAACTCGACTCTATCTGCACCATTTGGTGGATGGAAAACGACTTATTCAGTGGCGTAGCGTGTGTACGCTGCTGTGGTTGGATAGTGACTGGTGAATTAGGGATGAAAAATCTGGATGCTATTTTCGCACAGCTATTAGCGAATCATCATTGCGCTCTTTTCATGACTCTTCTCATTTGCATGTCTCAGTGAGGTGAATCGTGCATCATTCGACAGTCGCTCGACATGCGAAGGATGAAAAGAACAAAAGAAAGAGCGCAATAACTTCGGGGTTGGCTTAGCTTGTACGCTGGTATCAAATGCAGTTTCTGAGAATGACCTACTGCCATAGTGTTATGGCTGTGGTGATCTCAGAGTGCATTGAACCGTAGGGAGACAGAATTATGGAGGAAAGGAAATGTGGCCGGTGCTGATCACCTGCGAAAGGAGATCATTGATCCCAAGTGAATGGATGATCTGCGGAAAAGCCGAAGTAATGCCAAATTGGCTAGGGTAATTTATCGTGGAAACTAATTAGATATTTCGATACATTCCCCAGCGATTGGATGACCATGCAACAGTGTCATCTGGTTCGACTTGTTGTTGCTAACCGACACGATGTGATTTCCGGTGGAAATCTCATGGGCTAGCAAAATTGAGTTTCCGTATGGCAAAAAGGTAGCTGAATTCAATTATGCATTATCTGCATAGAAGAATGAATTCAGCTATGCGTCCATTTGGGAAATATGATATTTCAGGTGAATAGCATGGATAGGGGTTGATGTGGCGCGCTGTTCGCGGTCGAAATTAGGTTAGGATTGTGGGCTGGTTCTCCGTGTGATATAGACAGCCCCCACACACGGTCTTTCCTATCATTCCATACGCTATAACCTTGTGCGGAAAATCTAATTAATATGGAAATTTATCAAATTTTACTTGCCAACTGGGGCCAGGGCTGGATCCTGGTTATAGTGCCAATAATGATGATGATAGTCCCCTCATCGTCACTAATCTACCACCAGTTGGGATGAGATCGGTCTCTTTTAGATTTATCTCTTACATTTATCACCATACTGAAACTTAGGAGCATATACCATATATATCTGGACCATTACAGATACCACTATCTTGGAGAATTCCTTTATACCTGGTACAACGGAAAGCTTGGTAAATAATAGGGACTCCGTGTTTGTCTTGAATAAGAACTCTTCTATCTAAGAAAAGGAACGCTTCGGGAGAATAAATCCATTTTCGAGAGTACTCTCTCTCTCCATATACATATCATTGGTATAGAATGCTACCAAGATAAGATTGTTTTCGGTGCACATTACCCCTACGATTTGACCATGAATAATTTTTATAATGAAATAATTCATTTTGCTTAGTCCTGTCCTACAGGACTCTATTGAGGTAGAATCTTTTATGTTGCATTCCCAGGCAAGAACGCAGACACTGTCTCTTGAACATCTGAAACTTCTCCACGTGAGGATGTGGGGAACGAGCATTGTGCACCGGCGTACGGCGCTGATTCTCTTCGCATCCCCATCATTCACTTAATGAAAGTTCCACAGTAAATAGTTCATCGAACAGAAACCGAATGAAATGCAGCACAATGTCACCAACGGGAAACGCCACACACAGGAGAAACAAAACACGCAGATTTGGTCAATATTAATTCTTCATTTGTTACGTTTTATTCTCTAAATAACAACCACTTTGTTCTCAGCCATTATTAAATATGTTGGTGTTTTTATATTTCCTTTAGAACTTAATATTAATATTAAATTGATCTTTGTAAATTTAATACAAGATGAACACTTCCGTCTCGACACGACTTCACTACATCTACGCTTCTCCGCCGCGCGACGGAGAGCGGGAGCGGCACGACCGTGGTGGTCGGCGGATGTAATTGGACTCCGTGATACACAACCTTCGTTTGGGGTGAGTTTGCGGTGTGGTGGTAGATATCCTCTCCACTAATATTTACTTACCACCAGAGAAACGTAAAGTCTCTCTTGGAGGAATAGAAAAACCAGATCTCGTAATGGAGATCATGGTGGTATGTGTGTGATCGTTCAGATCTGTGTTGTTTACTCATGCGCGAAGGCAATGGAATAACAAAGCAGGCAGGCGGTAAGGACAAAGGAATCGGGTCGATCATGGCTTAGATGTGCATCGCGGCTAAATAAATAAACAACGATGCATCGAAGAGATGTGCTAAAAGCAAATGTGGGACGAGGGCATCATAAAAGTCTTAGATGAGTGATGCCCTTGTGTAAATAGACGAATAGACATTGGGAAAGGTGCTAATGGGTTGGTGGACGAAACGAATCCCTTGCTTGCATTTGTATATGCAGGGAAATTCGTTTGTGGGAAACGGATTCTAGATTTGCATTGTTTATGCTTTGAATTCAATCCGGCGGCTATGCCATACTGGCATCATCTCTGTTTTGGGTGGGTTGCTTTAGGGAGTGAATTTCCTCCCGGAGTTGCTTCACCTCTGATGTAAGCTGTTGGATGTATTCCACGGCTTCGTGGAATTTTTGTTCGTAGTCCATGTGTTTTCCTGGATTTTCCATTTTTGTGGTCTTCTTAGATGAGTTTTGAAGAGTTTCAATGGCTCTTCTCTTCCGTTCCAATAGATATTCCCGGGTAGCGTTCGGATCGTTGTCTGGCATCTGTGAAGACAGATTTCGACTACGGCATCCAGCGAAAATTACACGTGTTTGCTCGTGTTTGTATAGTTTTTTTTTTTTTTTTTTGTAAATCATAACTTCTCGCAATAATCACGAACAAACGCAATATATCACACAAGATTCGATGTGAACGCGATCGATCGTCGACGACTTAATGTCTACGAATTCAGTTTTTCTTTCTTTTTTTTTTCAATTTTATTTGCAAACGAGCACACGATGAGTATGTGTGACTGCATGAACATTCCGAAGTGAAGTGAAGTGAAGTGAACTCGATTAGATAATCCCCACTGATATATCTTGTTGAAGTCGGAATTCAATGTATTAAGCATAACCTGCTGATTGGTAATGAGGTTCGAATAGTTTGGTCGGGAATGTTCGTATGAGTATGAGAAAGTCACCGTACTATCGTTAGCAAACGAGTGAATTAGATTCGGATAATGGACAGGAGATTATGTATAAATATGAGGAAGAGAGTGGGTGAGAGTACAGAACCTTGGGGAATACCTGCATTAATTTGATGGGAGACAGGTTTGTGACCATCAAAAACTACTTGGATTGAACGGTCAGAAATGTAGTCTCCTCCCAAATGTGTCACATCTCCTCCCATCACCGTCGTGGCCGTCGGTCTTCTGTAAAGAATTTGACGTACAGTTCTGTCGTTGCCCATTATCGCTACACACACGACCCGTGTTTGTCATCGCGACTTGGTGATTCTTAGTATATAGCTTAGGAGTATAGCTCTTCCAATCCACGGTTGTCTAATTTCCTCCATTGTCTTGCATGTTCATCATTAGTTACCGCTAAAGATACGCCTTAAAACTTAATTCTCGAAAGCGCGGAACTAGTCACAACTATTATACTATTGTACTATTTCGCATTATTGATGCATTTGGTTTTAAAATGTTCACATGATGGGAATGTTCCTTTTGCTTCCTGTTGATTTACTGTTTCTGTTATTATTGACACTTCAATTATACCCTATTGTGTGAGATGTTCTGCCCCTAAAAAGAGTCAAGTTTCGATTAACTAAGCCCAATACATATTTTTTGACATTGGTTTTTCTTTGACGGATATTTTTCGTTAAAAATTAGAATTCCATCAAAATCGTTTCACGATCACCGTATTCACTGATCAACACAGTTTGTTTTCTAGTTATTCTTTAATCTTAGAAGACTACTCCGAGGACACCGTTTCGACTTTTTTTTTACATTTCTGTATTTATTGACCATCAATAATTTTTACAATAAGCAATACAGATAACTTATGATGCCTTAGCTATAATTGTTTACATATACTTACTAGTACATTTTTCAAACAATATGATAGAAGTTATATACTGATTATGGATTAAGATTGTAGTGGGTAGAGCTTCCTGGAAAAGGTCAGAAATCCAGGATATAGTTATTTACTTAACCTATGCTAATTTACTCAACTTAACTTAACTTATCTTAACTTAGTCTAGTTACCTAATTATTATTGAAATAAGTTAGTGTGGTGTGGAAGGGGGAAGCATAGTGATCAATAGGTAGGTTATGGGTTAGTGAGGATATTGTCAGTCAGGGATGTGGGTTGGGGAACTAGTCTCCGTTTGTTCGTTGAAACGCAAAATATTGGAGAAGGGTTGAATATTACTATACTTAAATTGGTGAGGTGAAAGCTCTGTATTGTGGTATACAATCTCATTAGAGTTATTAACCAACCTGCCAGAGGTGAAGAACGTTCTGATGTGGAGACAGTTCTGGTATGCAGTTCGGTTATCTGACGGAGTCGATGTGAGCGCATTTATTATCGGGTTGGGATTATTGGGAAGATTTTCGATAAATTTGATGGACAGTTCGAGGAAGCGTCGATTTATACGTTCAATATTAGCGGCATAGTAGAGCAAACTACTGTTGTAATATTTGTGGGAGTTGGGATGTCGGTTGAGGCCAGTGATAAGTCTGAAGCATTTCCTTTCGAAGATGCGTAGCTTCTCCATTTGGGCGGGTGTGATATGGTACCATATCGGGCGTGCATATGTGAGAGTGGGTCTGATTATCTGTTTGTAGATAAGTGATTTAACTTTGGGAGAGAGACCATTCGGCTTGTACATCACTTTTCTGCAGAGATTAAGTTGAATTGCGGCTTTGCGAATCGAGTTTTTGGTGTGGGCGGAGAAGGACAGATTGTTGGTGAAGGTTATTCCCAGGTAATTTAAGGTTTTGGAGGGTTTAATTATATTGTTATTTAACTTGATTCTGATTTTGTTATGGCAGCGTATGGTGTTGTTAGTACAATTCGCATTTCTGCCTTTAAACACTATGAGTTGAGTTTTGGCTGGATTGAGTCGGATTTTCCACTTAGTAAAATATGCTGAGAGATTCGGGAGATAGCTGTTAATACAGTTTCTTGCCTCCTTGACAAACTTGTTGCTTGAATAAATTAAAGTGTCATCGGCATAGTTCAGGTTACTGTATTAGGTGGCAGTGGCTGCGGGGTTGTCTGAAGTATAAAGGAGGTACGAGTATAATAATGGCCCGAGAATGGAACCTTGAGGAACACCCGCGGTTATACTGTATGGTGTCGAAAGAGTTGAATTTATTTTCACAATGAACTTTCTATCAGAAAGGGAGGAAGCGAGAAGTTTTATGGTGTGGGTGTTTAATCCGAACATTGAATGTAGCTTGTATAGCAGTCCTGCAATCCAAACGCAATCGAATGCTTTTGCTATGTCAAGAGAGACGCATATTGTTGGGGATTGGTTTTGGAGATTCATTGTCACATCATGTGTCCGTTTTAGCAGAGCATGACAAGTTTAGTGTTGTGGACGAAAAATTGAGCATTCGGGATAAGGGAGTTATTATTATTATTATTTATTGGCCTGTAGGAACCCGGAAGTTCATGACCTCACCGACTCGGCTTCGCCATCCTTCCCTGTCCTGGGCACTCTCCTTCCACGCTTCACCATTCGATCCGATCTCCTCAAGGTCAAACCTAACATATTCCTCCCATCTCCGTCGCGGCCGTCCTACCGGTCTCTTTCCCGTTGGTCTACCGTCAAGAATTCTATGCACGGTCCTATCGTTCCGCATTCGCGCCACGTGTCCGGCCCATCTTAATCTTCGCGACTTGATTACTCTCACTATTGTAGGTTTGCGATATAGTTCTTCCAATTCGTGGTTATGGAGTCTCCTCCAGTGTCCTGCCTCCTCGTCATATTTACCTCCAAAGATGCCTCTCAAAACTTTATTCTCGAATAGACGGAATTTGTTTTCTTCCCGTTTTGTGAGAGCCCATGTTTCGCATCCATATAGAACAATTGACATGATTATGGTTTTATAGACACGGAGCTTTATGTTACGTGATAGCACCCACCTCCTCACAAAAGGTGGGATAAGGGAGTTGTCTCTAGCAAATGAGAGAAGATTTTTGTATATCTTACATTCCAAAACCTTACTAAGCGAATTTAGCTGTGATATAGGACGGAAGTTAGCCGGGTTGTTGGAAGAACCGTATTTACTAATAGGGACCATCACCACTGTTTTCTAACATTTTGGGAAATGTGAAGCGTTTATTATGTGGTTGAGAAGAACGAGAATGGGGAGTAAGTTTTCCGGGTGAAGCCATTTAAATAGAAGGTTAGGGATTCTATCCAAGCCTGTAGATTTTTATTGTTACGCGAAGTAATCAATTCAGATAATTCTGTAAAGCTTAGGAATGTGTCGGAAGGATGGCTCTAGTGTGCGTGAGATGAATTTATTCACGGTGTCGTGGAAATTAGTGACTGGGGGGGAATCGTTTTGTTTATGAGTTTTACAGAAGTGTTCAGCGAGACAGTTTGCTATATCAGTGTCCGATTGGGGGATGTTACTCTTAGTTGGTTGGATGAGATAGTCTATTCGAGGCTTGAATTTACGACTAGTTGGTCGATTTATATTTTTAAATAGGTCACGGTTTGGTTTGATACTGTTTAGAGTAGACGTGTAGGTCTGATCGGTGAAATTTTTAAGTTGTCCATTTATCAGGGTGGTCAAAAGCTGTATCTGTTGTTTAATAAAGGGTGAGTATGCAATTTACGTCGGAGCTGTCTTTTTATGCGCAATAATTTTGTGAGGAGGTGGGGTAAAGGTTTTCCTAAGTGGTTATGAGGGACGGTAGTAGGGGTATGGCTGAAGAGAGCATTTCCCAGTATTTGTTCTATTTTTACAGCTGCCTGATCAATTTCAGTAGGGAATAGATTTGAAAATTCCGGTAAAGAATAATTTGAAAAACTGACAGTAATATCGTTATTGACTTTTTTCCAGTTTGTTTTGGAAAAATTTGGGAATCCTCTGTGTAGAGTGGTTCGAGCGACGGGATTTGAACCGTGGAGTGGACGGACCCAAGATCGGATGGGAATGTAAAGGACACATTAGGGGGATTAGATGAATAGATATCTGTGGATTTTAGGAAGAAATCGATTGTTGATGTGGTTGTACTACAAATTCGAGTAGGTTGCAATGGACAGTCTGCGTAAACATATGGATGAAGTGGGAGGAGGTCTAAGAGTTGGTAGCCGTATTTGTTGCACTTGATGTCATTAAATGATGTATGTCGAGCATTCCAGTCTCCGCCTATGATGACAGGTGCCGGCAGAGACTGCTGGATTATTTGAGAAATGTCTGCACTAGGGAAGTTAGGTTCACGAGAAGGGTGAATGTATATAGACGACAAAACCAGTACTTTATTACTTCTGCAGAAGAGTTTAACTGCCGTGTATTCTACATTGGTTATGTTAGTGAACCTAATTTCAGTAAATTGGAATTTCTTGTGTATTAGAACTCCAGTACCACCATGAGGGCCAGTGGTTCGCGGGTTGGACACAAATGTGTAATTAGGAATGTAAACTCGAGAGTTTGATTTAAGCCAGGTTTCTGAGAGAAGAAGAACATCTGGGGAGAACTTTTCAACAAACAAACGGAGGTGTTGTCTACGAGTGTGGGAATATATGGATTCTGTGTTGAGGGAGACTAGGGTTAAACTATTCATTAAGGGAAAGAATGTGGGAAGTTATTAAATCTAAGATCTGACCTTTTTTCTATTTCCGACCTGTGTTTCAGGGTGGGTAGCAGCGTATACAGGCTTCTAATATAACCCATGATGTCCAGGTTGAGAACGTTGGAATTGGGTTGATGAGGTTTAGTCCAGTTTCGGGAATCTTTCGTAACTTCTGCATAGGATATTCCCGATCCCGCGAGATGAGATGGTTGAGGTGATGAGGGTTTAGTTGCAGTTGCTTTGGTTGGTGCTCTCGAGGATTCGTAGCTTTTCGGGACATTGGGAAAAGTTCGCTGGATGTGGGCCTCCGCAGTTACAGCACGTTACTGTGATTTTATTTGTGCTTGTTGATCCATCAGCGTTTGTTTTTTGAATTGTTGGTTCTGTACCAGGCGGGTTTACCTTGCATTCTCCAGGTGTATGCTGTTCGGCACATTTCCCGCATCGTTCACTTAAATGGCATGCAGCTGCTAAGTGACATGAACCTTGACATCTTTTGCAATGGAGAACGTCCTGTTTATGTGGTTCCTCCATCGCAATTTTATGCGTAAACAAATATTTTATTTATTTATTAAGCCGGCTAACATCTTCTTTCGGTGGAATCTGTACGATTCGTAAGCTCCGAATATTGTTTTCTCTCATATGAGGGGTTTGGAAGTAGTCCAATCGGTGTATACTCAGTTCCGGGCAGATTTCGAGTAGAAGTTCCTCATTCGTCCATGCTGAGTCAATGTGCCTTATGATGAATGTCTTTGGTTTCATCTGGGCATGTTGGAAAGTGAAGAACTGATGTTTTTTTTTTTGAGTTTTTTTACTGCCGTGTCGTGGTCCGCCAAAGTTGTTGCCATGATCGAGATCGAGGAGCCTTTGGAATTTGTGCTAAGGTTTCGATGTCCTAGGGCATTCTCGAGCATCTCGATTACTTCCTTGATGCTAGTTGCATTTTTGATCTAAATAGGTGGTGGCCTCACCTTATTTGTAATTTTGTGTCCAACTGTTTGCCACTGGTCCTCTATTTTGTTAGTACGAGTATATTGGGACGTTAACGGTTTATGTGATGACGATGGTTTGATGTTGGTTGTTAAGGAGATGCCTAATCTTTGTGGATGAACTTCCTTCATGCAGACATCGTCGTAAGTTTTGGTCGGTGATTGAAGAGAGCGTATTTTGTCGTGCAGTTGGTTTATTTGGGCTGTAAGCAGCCTTATTTTTTCCATGGCGTCATTGTATTTCTTATGGTAGTCGATGGTTGGTTGAGTAGTGATTGTAGCGATTTTCTTCGGGGCGTTTAAACTACTGTGGATGGTTTTTTTTTCCGTTTTATATGTAATTGTTGGGCAGCACTGGGACCGTTGCCCGGCATCTGCGAACGCAAAGTCCGGATATGGTCGTTTATTTTTTGTTTTGGTTTACCAATTTTGAGATAGTTTTCACAAGGTATCACCGAGATTTAAGAAATTTTCACTGTCGCTGTACACAATAGACAAATGTTCTGTCACAGACCGTTCTTAATAACGGTACCACATTTATAGTTTACACGCGCATACGTGTTTTTTTTTTCTTTTCTTTTCTTTCTGTCAAGCAGTAGCAGTGACAAAACGCGTCTATTCACTAAGACGATCAGAGTGGGAATGGTCACCGTTTCGACACTATTGATAAAAGCTACGCTTTGAAGGCCATTCCAGAAATGTACAATAACAAGTTTTTCGAAGACGGGAAAACCACTGCCATAAGCGTATTGTGTCTAGAGAAGGATCATTTTGAAGGCGATTAAGTTGATTTGAAAACATAAATACTGTTAAAATCATTATGTTATAACCAAATTCTGGGTCAAAGTTGTTTCTAGTATTACAAATTCATGGGACATAAATTAAAAAAAAAATATTACAAGACGTTTAGTAATTTATTATCAGTTAGATTACCGACACACACACATACTATCGACAATAAAAGATGTGGTTAAAAATAAGGTGAAAACAAAACCTGTTTTCGGACTCCTGTATCCGTACTTACACACTTAAGACGCTCAATATCTGTCCCCTGCTGAATATTTTAAAAATTAAATTTATATTTTTCCTCGGAATTATATACAAACCTCAAGATGTTCTGCTTCATAAATTCCCTTAATTTTTATTATTTGCCGCAGCTGTTCTTCCAGCCCATAAGAATGTGGATTCTCTTAAGAACGAATTGGAAGGATATCATCAGCATGTTATAAAGCTTTTCTATGAATCTATAGATGAATTGAATAGTACACAAACTAAGGTAAAGCTTTCATAGAGATTTAAATACATTTTTTTTAAGCAAACAATACCTTAGGTCGGTGATACATCAACACGAGGCTTGGAGTCCACTATGGTCGTTGATGATATCAAGAAAAACATTAAAGCGCTTTGTGTAAAGTTAAAGTTCAATTATCGAATTAAATCAATTTACATAATTAGTATATTCCCTAATAGATGCCTTCATTCGATAAACTCCTGAAGCAAGTTGAGGATCTTCAAGTGAATACCAAGATGGAGGGGGGTGTTCCTGTAGTTCCCAACGCATCAGTGGGTATTCAGACAGTTTCGGATAGTTCTGAACTAGAGCTAAAAGTGAATAGCCTGATAAAACAGATTGAGGTAAGAACAACACGAACAATAATTAACTAATCCTAAAAATATATATTGTAACCCATTAGGAACAGGCACAGAGTATAGAGGAAGGACAAAACGAGCTTACTAGCCTTAAAAGGAACAATGAGATTACAGAGGCTATACATCAAAAAGAATTAGAAGATCGGGATAAAAAAATTGCTAAAAAACAGCATGACTACGATGAGGTAATTTTATTTAATCAACTTTAGTATTGCTCTTAAAGTACCCTATGATCACGTAAAAGGTGGTTCCTTAAAACAACACTAAGTAAAATTAGCTCGGTAAGGTGCGGCTACATAAAATGCAGGTATTTAAACCAACGTCACGCAAAACACGATTACATATATTAAAATATGGCCATAGACACGATATCAGCTTTTATTGAAGTCATTGCTTTTGTATAAGATTGTTTGCTTAAGTTGGATCTATTATTGGAAGAAGAAGAAAAAGAAAAATAGTGTTTTCAATAAGAAGTCCTAGAAAAAAAAACTTACTCTAAAAAATCGATACATTTTTGGTACAACAATTATAGGCGAAGTATTTCGTGGAAAAATAATTTCAAAACTATTCGGATTAGCCGGTTTGGTCCTTGAATAGTAGAAACTGGGATATCTGTCTAACATTGGATTTTCAAACCCATATCCCTCTAAAACTGCTAAACCCAGAGAATCTAAAACAATCACCCAGTAGTGGTTTTCTCAATATGATATTGGCTCATCATACCGAATTGGCGGTGAAAAGAATCAATATTTGTATTTCTTACAGTGCGGGCGTAAAAGGGAGTTTTATAACATCCTCCAATGAGAATTGCGAGTGAAAGAAGGGGCAGAAATGAGAATGCACGTATCAACAAACATCGGATTTAAATGTTTGAAGGTTATAAAGTCAAGAAAATACGTTCGTTGAGTTAGGTTGATGTATGTGGGTGTCTGAGGATCATAGAATCAGTCGAAAACACAACTTGTTGACATTATTCGATAGGGTAAATCACTCTATTGCTATCCATGACGTTGTGCCCCTTTGTTAGGACCAAATCTTCCGTAGGCCTATTTTATCCAATTTCTGACACAGGAAACCTCTTCAATATATACTGTAAGTGCTACAATATTTATTCTACCATCCTCAAAGGAATTAAGACGGCCGGGTATGTTACCAGAATGGGCAACGACAGAACCGGCCATAAATTTCTTGAGAGAAGGACAAAGGGGGACAAAGACCTGGGCGAAGGCTGGGAGGACAAGCGTAACTTTAGGGAAACCTGATCAAATGGCGAAGCATCAAAAAAAAACAGCGTCGTGCACAGAACAGGGAATGGTGGCGTGGCAGAATTAGTGAGGCTTTGCTTATTCGATTTTTGTTCGGTGTTGTTTTTCATGATTTGCCGACGAGACAGCAAAAGTCCGACCTGATTCGAGCCTCCCTCGAATCGATCGAATCATGATGGCGTTATAGACCAGGGAATGACTGCCGCATTGGGCAGTAATTAAACACATTTTTTAACACTACTTTAACTTTATTTGTCGATTTAATTTAGACTTTCACAACAACAGGTGCTGAAAGCACCGTATAAAAACATTGCACAAAATAAACTGCTGAACATTCTTCAACAGAACTTCAAACTCTTCTTCTTATCACCGGTTGATCATCCAAAAAAACAACAGGTTTTTCCACCTTGGCTGTTGTTGTTGTTGAGGTCAATAACCAGAGTCTGTCTCTTTCGAAAACGCTGAAGAGCAGGTGTTGTTGTTTTCTTCGGATTTGCAGATGACGATGATCGTTGGGGTAGTTCATCGTCATCAGGTTGTTGGATGAGATATTGTTATTGGTGTTCTTGATGGCATTGATGTTGATGTTGATGGCATTGATGTTGATGTTGATGAATATCATTTTATACTAGGTACCAAATTTATTGGGAGATGGATGATTATTTAATATCAATCCATTCGATGACATATGAGTTTTCAAGCATCAATGTATAGTGTTCTACCAATATAAGTGATAATATGATGATGGTGCGCCTCTGAAGAATCTTTTCTTGCTCCAGGCTGCAACCGAGTTGGTTAGAAATTGGATCTAATCATAACCATTTTAAATTGGTTGTTGATTGTTCATGTTGCTGTACTGCAACACTAGGGTATCTCCATGACAAATCTGATTCTGTCTGGTACGAAGGTTTGGCGGATTTGTGGAATGTCTGAATGGGTGTTCCGCCGAACACTGTTCACCGAAAAACAAAATAGCACCGCAGCGGATTTGACACAAATGAAACGCAGATAAGTTGTTTCCTGGAGCCTTATTTACAACTCTTATTTCAACTTTATTAAAAACTGTTTCGTTATTAACACATAAATTGTTGTTACAAAATGTTCGTTTAATACCGCGCTTAATTAACTCGATGACACGTATTACTCTCGTCCTTTCTTCACACACGTTACTCTCGATACACGACAACGACTCCCTTTTCCTTTAATCGTGTTCGGTCTCAACCTCGTCGTTGAGGTACTCGAAGTAGACTCCTCGTCTCGTTGACGATCACCATTCCACTTCCTGTCTGCACACACAGATATCCAGATTCCAAACTGGTATCTGTATCTGTACGGAAAAAATTCTCTATTCGATCTGCTAACAGAATTCCGGAAATCTCTGTTAGCAGCATGCTATTTTATCCCAGGGGTAATTTCCTATTTTCCTGAAAGGAGAAAGTCATTGACGCATACATCCTTATATCATTATCACCATCCGTGGTGGTGATCGAAGTTCGGATCGACGGTTGTCGATTGTGTGCCGCTTCTGTTTGCTTGTGCGCAAGCCTAAAAGAACTGTCGGTAGTACGTCCAGTCATTGATTGTCGTCATGACCCATCAGTGGGGCTTTAAGCGAGCGATGCCATCGTTCAATCATCCCATTGGACTGGGGGTGATAAGTTGTCGTGTGGCTTTGTTGGCAGCCGAGTAGATCGGTCAGCTGCCTGAAAATCGCTGCCTCGAACTGTGGTCCTCGATCGGCTGTGAGAGTAGCTGGGACGCCGAAACGTGTGACCCAAGTCGAATAGAATGCTTTGGCTACATTCTCTGCGGTCACTGTTCGTAGTGGCACTGCTTCTGGCCACCGAGTGAAGCGATCGATCATCGTCAGGAGGTACATGTAACCTCTCGACGGCGTAAGCCGTCCCACAATGTCGATGTGTACATGGGCGAATCGTGCCTCGGGGAGCTTAAACTGTGCTGGTTGTAGCACGTTGTGTCGATCGACTTTGCAACGCTGACATTGCAAACAATTGCGTGCCCAATTTGCTATGTCTTTGGCCATATGTGGCCAAACGAATTTACGTCGGACAGCCGCAGCAGTTGCGCGTCCGCTTGGATGGGCTGGGTTATGGAATGTTTCGTACACATTCCTTCGAAACTTTTCTGGGATGTAGGGTCGAGCTGTCCCTGTCGATACATCACACCAGACTTCATCGTTTGAGCCGTTGAAAGGGAGTTTACGCAAAACTAGTGCTGTCTCCGCTTTCAATACGGACTCGAGTTGATGGTCCTCTCCTTGCGCTTGTGCCAAGTCGGCATTATCGATTTGCGCACGGAGTTTAGTTGCATCGATACGCGAAAAAGCGTCTGCAATTACGTTGTCTGCAGCTGGAACATATTCGATTTCGGTACTAAATTGCCCGATGTAGTCAACGTGCCGTTCTTGTCGTGGGGTTGAACTTTCCGCTTTCTTTCGGAAAGCGTACACCAGTGCCGGAAGTACTTTACTGCGGAGTAAATTGCTAGTAACTCCCTGTCGTGGGCACTGTAGCGTCGTTGGGTCGGGTTCAATTTTTTTGAGAAAAAGCCCAGCGGTTCCCATTTACCATCGCACTCTTGTTCGAGTACGGCCCCAATTACAGTGTCGGAAGCGTCACACTGTATGGACAATGGGGCTCCTTCGATGGGATGTCGAAGTAAAGTTGCATTCGCCAGCTGCTCTTTCGATAAGCGAAAAGCTTGATCAGCTGACTCGGTCCATTGAATCGGTCGTTTGTCGTTTCGTTTGGCTCCTACTAGGTATTCGTTCAGAGGAGCCTGGACCTGTGCGACGTTTCGGAGCGTTGGGCGATAAAAGTTTAACATGTCCAGATAACGCCTAAGTTCTCGCACATTCTTGGGGCGAGGAAACTGCATTAATGCATCCACCCTGTCTTGTAATGGGCGGACGCCTTGGCCATTTATACAATAACCAAGGTACTTCACTTCCGCTTCTCCGAGGTGGCACTTGTCTGGATTGATTACCAGGCCGAAATCTCGGAGGCGCTCGAACACTTGCTTCAAATGGGAGCGATGTTCGGTCATGTTTTTCGATGCTATGAGTATATCATCGATATACGCGTAGCAGAAGTCAAGTCCGCGGAGAGCTGAGTCTATGTAGCGCTGGGACGTTTGCGCTGCATTTCGGAGACCGAATGTCATCACCTTGAACTCGAATAGTCCGAAAGGTGTGGTTACCGCGGTTTTCGGTATATCTTCGGGAGCCACCGGAATTTGGTGGTACGCCCTCGTGAGGTCGAGGGTAGAGAAAATTTCGCAACCCTGCACCTTATAAGAAAAATCGTGCAGGTTTGCTATTGGATACCGATCGGCTGTCGTCACCGCGTTCAGCATTCGGTAATCGCCACATGGACGCCACTCGCCGTTACTCTTTTTGACGAGATGAACTGGGCTCGCCCATGGGCTGTCGGATGGCTGGCATATTCCTAAGTCGAGCATATACTCGAATTCTGCACGAGCCTCGCGCAATTTTTCGGGAGCCAATCGACGTGGGCGTTGGCTCACTGAGAGGCCGCGCGTTTCAATGTGATGAAAAACGCCGGCTTTTGGGCGCCGGGGATTGCTAAGCGGAACTGTTATATCCGCAAATTCGCGCAACAGATCGCTGAATGGACCGTTTGCGACTGTGCACGTTAACGTCAATGCCTCTCCCGCCTTTGCGTTTACTGGCTGAGAAAGATACGTTAACGGGTCCATCAGTCTGTTGCGGGCTACGTCCACTACTAGTTTGTAGTGTCGCAGCAGGTCCGAACCTATTCGAGTTTCGGTCACATCGGCCACTACGAAGTATCATCGAATTGGTCGACTTAGGCCTATTAAAAAAATTCCACGTAATTTTCAATTTATCCCCTCATAAAGTGTCGGATGAGCTTACTGCTTTCGGACAATTCGTTTAGTCCAAAGGGCTATCACATCTCACTCCGCTCTGTGAGAATCTCATGCCCTACCTATCGACATATTCTTTTATAGCGGAACGAACTTAATCCCCAGTATACTAAGCCTGGAACTATTTCCTCTCACGTACACTGTCTCCCGGAATATCCTTCTCAATCACACCACTGACTTTTACCCCAGCTGAGGAGTACTCATTGCTCTCCATAACAGCCTCGATTCATCACATCACTTTCTCTACTTCCTAGAAGCTTGACTTTGTGACAATCAAAGTCACTCTTTCTCGCAAGTTAATCTTTGTCGTGTGCTTCTATATCTTGCCATCCCAGCCCATAGAAGTTTGTGGTGTTTCTAACAGATACACACACAATACACAAGCAAATAGTGAAGAACGCCGAACGAAAATCGAATAAGAAAAATGCACCAGAGCCGTATACCATAGCGATAACATAACAATTCGACATCAGTTGAGTGTACTTGAGTTTAAAAATCGAATTCACACACACGGCCAGTAGCCTGGTGTGTTGCGCGTTGCTTCAATTTTTGGTAATTCTAACAGTCATAGCCTCAGTTCGAATCACACGTTCTTCACTACCATCCCAAACGTTATAAGTTTACAAGCTTAATGCTATCGACCACATAAACGAGCCGAGTATTTGCGAGGATGACATCATCGTCATCGAAAATTTTAATTCTCCACAATTCGATTGGGCTTTATCTGACCATCAACCATACTTTATCTCCCACCTCACCTCCGCCAAGGAAAGTCTCTTCATTGATCGACTAGCTAATTCTTGGCTCTGACAAGTCAGTAACGTTCGAAGTCTCTTGGGTAGGCAGCTAGACCTTATCTTTACTACTGACCTCATCAATACTTCAGCCTCACCCGGCCCCTTCGTCCTTACACCTACAGACTACCACCACCCCCTCTTCTCATGACCTTCTTTTGGGGACTACTTCCCATCATCTGCAGCCAACCCCCCCCCCCCCCCCTCCGCATTAATCACTAAGCCTCCATAAAGCTAACTTTAGCCTCGTTCAACTACGAACCCCTATCCGTCGAAGATGCCATCGCCCACTTTTATACCGAAATTCTTTATTATATTTCCCAGTACGTCCCCAACCATAGACAAAGAACATCGACGCACACTCGTGCGCACTCTGCAGTGGTTGGAAGAAGACCGAGGAGGTGGTTTGATCTTGACTCACTTACCCAGTGATTAACCTCGAGAGACTCTGGTGAGTCCTCTCTCGGCAAAGGGTGAGTTTCCTTTTCTCGAGAGAAACGTGAAGTTTCTCTTTGTGGTGGTGAATTGGAGAGGATCTCTCCGGGTCGATCTTAGCTAGTGTGCTAATGATCCATTGTTTACTCATGCAACGAGGGTCATGGGAAAACGGAACTGAGAGAGGGGTGGGGGGGGGGGGGGGGGTAGAACAAAGGACATCATAAAAGACATAAATGCAGCTGCGTAAATAGTCTGCAAGCCATTAGGAAAATTGGTGCTAAAAGCAATTCAGATACACAATGGTGATTGTGCACTGAATCTTTGCTGGCGGAAAGGGTCGAATCCTTTGTATGCATGTTTATATGCTGGAGAATTCGATTCATGGCGGCTAGACGCTGGATGCGTAAATTGCTTTTGTCGATTGGACAAAAGGCTGCCGAGACTGTATATAAGCCAGAAAAATGTGCTGGGCACGTGTGTGGCAGGGTACGCTGGCTGACATGGGCGCCGATAAGTTTTTCCACTCTATGATTATGCTTGGTGTAAAGAATTCTTCCACAGAATTTTGAATGATGCAATAAATGAATGAATGATGAGAATTCTTTACCGGGAATTCTGGGTGATGAATTAGGTGTCCTTGGGAAGGAAAAGTTTGCAGGTTTGCAAAGGAGGAGGGCAAATGTGGGTCACATGTTTGATGAAATTCATTTTTGGGGTATAAACGACCCAAGATATTTCATCGTGTCCTGCAGTCTAATCGTAGTATCTCTCTTTTGAATTCGAATATTTTGTGAATATCGAGAATTAGGCTGGCAGTGTCTACTACTCAGAATTATGGCAATTGCTTTGGTCAACTGTAATACTGATATAGTTCGTCCAGCGGATGGTTAATTATGTAACGGGCTTTGGCATCTACCAGCAAATTTCGTAAATTTGGCATTGTGGTTTCTTTTAACCATTCGATAAACTTTGGCTTGTAGGATATTCCACGAATTGGCACTATGTGGCGTGTGGCGTCCTCCGGAGAATTGACTGATGCGCCGTTCATGTTTTGTTACCGGCGGCAAGCGACTCTCAAAATGCCTCACTCTGATCTGAAATCCACGGGCCGCTTGAACACGTTGCCATTTATCATCTTCGGTGAACATTTTGGGGAACTAATCATTTGCGCAATAATGCAAACAGAACATTATCTTCTCAATAGCAGTGTTACTGATATCAGCGATCTGTTCGTACAGCTTACATGCCAATCTTCAAGTGGTTTTCTCGCACTTTCACAATTGTTTCATCCGAAACTATAGGGCGGTCGGAACATTGTTCCTCATTTTCGTCCGTCCTGGAATTCTGTCACTTTCCCAAGTTTTTGATTTTGGCCACACCTGACGAGAGAAGCAAGAACCCTCATCACGATAGGATTTCCAGCTAAGATTTAGTGCCGCAGTGGGCTCTGATTTGTGGAGATTTGAAGGAGGAAGTAAACGTCAGTGTTGGCGCAACTGACATAAAAGCGCTTACCCGGCTCCAGCGCCCTGGAGTACTACATGTAGTCAAGAGTCCCAATTTTTTCAATAAGTGGCGCCTCTACAAAATGTACATGACTTATTTCGAGAGGCTCATTTGTCACTAGCTTATGAAGTTTCATGACTTCTCAGCCTATGTAGTCTGTGGATATGCCGTTACTGGCGTACCACATACCCCCATCTGTCAAACTCACTCAGCAAACCATTAATTCTTGACAATCGGTATGCCTTGTCTAAATTGAGGAACAAAATGATCTACGAGATTGTCCGCCTCTATCTTTCATACGTCCACGACAAATCTGACTCTGTCTGTTATGAAGGTAAAACGAAAACCAGCGTAATGGATTCCATCCAACAGGATGGTCTACCCACCGACATTCCTAGCTTTCGCAGCCTGTTTGTTAATTTCCATAAAAATCTCAATATGAAAGTGTTTAAAGATCTCTCGGCATTTCACCAATATATCGACAAACAAAATCATCATCATCGGCACTGCAACCGGGATTCGGTTTTGGGCTTATTTAGCAAGTCTCTCCACCGGTATCCGATCCATATCCAAGACTTGTTAAATTGTCCATAATAACTTGTTTTTCCGGGTAGGGTTATTAGCCTTGCGCCCGACAACAACATGACCTATCCCAATAATGACAGCACTTTTGAATCGAATCAGTCGCCCCCTCGTCCCCCCCATCATCTCAATACGCGGCCCCATCTACTATCACAATGTTAGAGGTCTCCGCTCCAAAACACAATCGACTCTGGAAAAGGCACATTCCCGCCCCTTCGACATATACGCTCTGACTGAGACCAACCTTATCCTAGTATTAATAGTCTTGAACTATTTCCTCCCTCCTTCAATGTTTTTCGCGATGACTACGGTCATCGAGAAGACCCCAATTCCCCATGCCGTAGAGTTCTGCTTGCCACTCATAACAGGCTCGCTTCGTTTCTAATTGCCATCTCTTCTTCTCCCGATTTTGACTACGTCGCAATAAAAATCGACAAGCGCTCTAAGTCTTTATACATTATCTGCTTCTATCGGGTTTTCCGATAAGGACTTGACAACTTTCTTTTTAAATAGGGAACGTACCCTTTCGCGGTGGCCATATGAACGAAGTCGAGTTCCATTCATAAATGTTTTGATTGTAATTCAAGCCGGTAATAAAGTTTTTGATATATCTCAAATGGTTCGCAATTTATTTTAAAAAAAATTGTCAAGTCTCTATTAGAAAACCCGATATATGCCTCTTTCACGACACAACGTGTCATACGAACTCGCAATAGAAGAGGTAGATAACCTAACCGAGTTAAGCATCTCCCTAACGATATCGTTGTTCTTGGCGATTTTAACCTCCCCCTTCAGCAATGGACGTTGTCTGACGATCAACCCGTCTACTTCTCAAACCCCACAAGTTCAAAGGAACGTATTTTTATAAACGGTCTCACCGACGCATGCCTCCATCAAATAAGCAATGTCAAATCATATGGGGGGGCAACTGGACCTCGTGTTCACAACGGACCCACACAAGTCCTCAGTTGCCCCTAGTCCACACGCCCTCTCTACCATTGACAATTACCAATTACCCCGCTGTTCTTATCCCTATATCTTGATCATGAAACCCACCCTTCTCTACCTCATGACAGCTTTTCCTACAACTTCTTACGCCTTCTGAATGACCATCTTAGCAAAACAGCGTTTCCCTTTGATCATCTGGGGGTAGAAGAAGCTACTGCCACCCTCTATAAGGAGATTTATTATGCCATCGTCCTATATGTCCCCTATTCTCGTCACAGGTCATCGGTTTCATCGCCCCCATGGTACAACCACACACTCTGCAACCCTTCGGAACAAGAGAAATAACTTGTGGAACATTTTCTTAAAAACGCGTTCATTCCAAAACTATCTCGGTTCCTTTTATAAATAAACAGCTCTACAACTCCCTCTACTCCAACTACCACACAAAAAGACAATTCAATTTGATCAATGACCCCAACTTCTTTTTCCACTTTATAAACTACAAACGTAAATCCGACGCCTATCCTAACTCCCTTTCTTATGGCGCGACTAGTTCAACCGACCAATTGCCAATCTATTCGCTTCGTTTTTCAATATATCCTTCACGGACATCTCCTTCGAGCCTAATCCGTCTTATTTCAAAGAATTGCCCGAATTCTCTCTTGGCCCCTTCACCCCTCAAATTATTCAGCATCACGTAGTTGAGGAGAAATTAAACTTATTCAAAGACGAGTTTAGCCCTGGACCTGATGGACTCCCGGCTGTCCTTTTAAAGAAATGTTCCTTTTCTCTTTCTCCCCCGCTATCAAAAATCTTCTAGCTATCCCTTACACAAGGTATCTTCCCTAGTATTTGGAAACCCTCCTATGTCACCCCCATACATAAAAAGTGACCTAAAAACGATATAAGCAACTACTGCCCCACCGCCAAACTGTCTCATATCCCTAAACTGTTCGAAGGGATTCGTTACAACACGTTATCTTTCCGTTGTAAATCCATCATCTCACCCACCCAGCAAGGTTTCCTTTCGGGTAGGTCGACCACAACCAATCTGGTCGAGTTATCATCCCATACTCTCCGTGCCTTAGAGAATGGTAACGAAGTATATGTAATTACGACAGATTTCACCAAGGCCTTTGACAAAATCTCCCATAATCTCATCCTTTTTAAGTGTCCTCCCTGGGTTTCGAACCCCTATTGATCAAGTGATTATCTTCTTATCTGAAAGATCGATCCTACCGTCAAATTCAGATCCTTTCCAATCATTTTCATCCCACGTCAGGGGTTTGCATCCATCGCCTGCCTAAGGGTGAAAATCTGATCAATTGCTGATTTGCCTGGGGTGAAACCACACTGATATTGACCAATGATGGTTTCAGAGTATGGGGCTATCCGGCCTTGTAGGATAGTGGAGAGTATGTTATAGGCGGTACTCAGCAATGTTATACCCCTATAGTTGCTGCACAGTGTGATATCTCCTTTCTTATGTATGGGGCAAATTATACCGCGACGCCAATCTTCCGACATCTCCTCTTGCTCCCATACGCGCATCACGATCTCATGAATTGCGTGATGTAACGCTGTCCCTCCTTGTTTGATCAGCTCAGCTGGTATGCCATCAGCTCCAGGGGCTTTATTGGATTTGAGCTGTCTAATGGCTTTTAATGTTTCCTCAATGCTTGGTGGCGGCAGCATTTGGTCTTGGTCTTGCATTGGTGGAGCCTCCAATTCTTCTGTGAGCTGACCATTTAGCAATTTATTGAAGTGCACTTCCCATCGCTCCAGAATGCCTTCAGGATCGGTGATCAGATTACCCTCTTTATCCCTGCAGTAAGTGCAGCGTGGTGTGTGATTATTTGGTAGAACTTCCGCGCCTGGTGCGGACCTCGCCCTCGACTTTTCTCAATTTCACAGACAAGGTTTTTTTCCCAGGCACATTTCTTTTGTCTGTGAAGTCTTTTTTCAGATCTTCTGAGCTCTTTGTATTTCTCCTCGCGTACCCGCGTCCTATGAGACTGCTGCATTGCCCGGTATGCAGCATTCTTACGCTCAGTCGCTAGTTTGCGCTCATCATCAAACCAGTCGTTTCGATCTCTACGACTACTGCCTAAAATGGAGTTGGCAGTACTAATGACAGTATTCTTAAGGCGTGTCCATTTCTCTTCTACGCCCGGCATTCTGGCCCCAGGACTTACTCTCCCTCCGTCGAGCTCTTCGAGGGCGAGTTTTAACGCATGACCAAAGGTGTTGCTGGTATTTTCATTGCGTAGGGCAGCCGTGTTGATTCGAACCTGATCCGCGGATGCAATACGTCTCCGTAAGGCAATCCGCGCTCGGAAAACTGTACCAACAGAATAGTGATCCGAGTCGACGTTGGCGCCTCGGTACGTTCGTACCGTCATCAGGCTCGAGGAGTGGCGGCGATCTATCAGCACGTGGTCAATTTGGTTGCGAGTGGCTCCATCAGGTGATACCCAGGTGGCTTTGTGGATATCTTTACGCGGAAACCTGGTACTCGCAACGACCAAGTTTTTCGATGCTGCCAATTCGATGACTCGTAGTTCATTGTCATTAGTGTTCTCATGCAAACTATGGGAACGTGTGTAGTGCATGAAAACCGGCTCCCGACCTATTTTTGCATTCAAATCCCCAAGTACGATTTTCACGTCGTATCTTGGGCAGGCATTGAGGGCCCGTTCGACGTTCTCATAGTATTCTTCTTTTTCGTCGTCAGGGGACTCCTCTGTAGGTCCGTAAACGTTTATGAGGCTTATGTTCTTAAACTTACCTCGCACGCGAAGAGTGCACAGCCTTTCATTTATTGCATTAAAGCCGATGATGGCAGGCTTCCGTTTTTGGCTGACTAGAAAGCCTACCCCGAGCACATGGTGTTTTGCGTGACAGCTGTAATAAATGTCATACTATTTTCTTTGAAAAACACCACTCCCCGTCCATCTTATTTCTTGTTATGCTGTTATGTCAGCCCTATATTCGGACAGGGCATCGGCTAGCTCTTGAGCTCTGTATAGTGAGCGTACGTTCCATGAAAGCATCCTTAAATCATTTAGCCATTTTCGTTTCCGTGGTCGTCGTCGTGTATCCGGTCCATATCCGAGGCTTGTTAATTTTGCCAGAATAATTCATTTTTACGGGCCTGGTTATTAGCCTTGCGCCAACCTTTCTCAGGATGTCGCTGCATGCATTGGTTCACTACTTGGCGGGTGTCAAAGTAGCTATCCAGAGGTGTCACGTGGAGACTGCATGTCAACTTGGATTGAACAGGGACACGGATCGTCCTGGCCTTCGCCGGGTTGAAGGCAATCAGAGACTTTGCCCCGTATGTTCGCACCCCCCCCCCCCCCCCCTTTAGAATCGGATGTTGTTTTGAAAACTCATAGACCGTATGTACGAGTAACAATATTTTAGTGTCATAGTGGCGACTTAAAAGGAATCCGACGGAACAAAACATTTGTGGCGAGCAATACTTGCGCCGATTTATTAAAGGCAACTTAAGCTAAGTGTAATCAATTGGACATCCTAAATAATAAGTGAATTAAAAGGTGGTGGAACGAACCGAATGTGTGCTTAAAAACTAAATTGTAAAAATGACTTAACTATAGAATTAAACGGAAATAAAATAAGACAGAGTATTAAAGAAAAGCATTCCCTGGTTTCATTTGACCCTGTTTCCGCTCCGTTTGTGTGTTTTCCTGGTGCTCTGCGTTCGGCGGAACACTCCAACATCAGTTGAGTGTACTTGAGTTTAGAAATCGAATTCATACACACGGCGGTGGCCTGATGGGTTGCGCTTTGGTTCAATTTTTGGTGATTCTAACTGTCATAGTGTCAGTTCTATTCACACGTGCTTCACTATCATCCCAAACGCTATAATTTGTGACCCCGACGTGACCTGTGTACACACAGCACACACTTTCCCGTAGTAAAACAGTTCTTCACGACGCCATGACGACTTCCGTATAGAGCACCGGCACACTCGCCTGCTTCGACGTTCGTTCTCTCGCTCGCTCCGTCGTTCGCACACGTAGCTGAACATAACAAAGTTACTGAGGAGGGAGTAGCGTGGCGTTTCTAACAGATACACACACAATACACAAGCAGATTGTGAAGAACACCGAACGAAAATCGAATAAGAAAATGCATGAGCCGTATACCATAGCGATAACATAACAATTCCACATCAGTTGAGTGTACTGTTTAGAAATCGAATTCGTACACGGCGTTGGCCTGATGGGTTGCGCTTTGGTTCAATTTTTGTTGATTCTAACTGTCATAGCGTCCGTTCGAATCACACGTTCTTCACTATCATCCCAAACGCTATAACCTAATTAACCTCAACCCACTTGAGGAGCGCATAATTCATGCCGATATTCTTTTCATCCACCGTCTCCTCTCAGGCACGATCAACTGCCCAAGTTTGTTCGTCACGATTGCACTCCACACTAACCTCCGTAATCTGCGAAACCCTCGTCTCTTCTATGTAGCCACCCTCAACACTTCTTACGGCTCTCATGAACCCATTTCGCGAATGCTGAGGTGGGCAAACTCTTACCCCACCTCCTTCGATTTCTACCTTACATCTACTGCACTCAAACTCCGTCTCCCCTCTTGCCCCCCTTTCCCCCCTGACCATGCTCCGTCCTCCGCCTATACCCCTACAACCCGTATACATTCCAACACATATGCCGTTCACTGTCGATGTCTCACAAATGCCACATTTGCCACCCCCACATACACTCGCTCTTCTCCAGCCTCCTACCGCCCCTACCCACAAGTCCTCTTCTCCTTGCTTGTTTTTTCTTCTTGTTTTTAATTCTTTTTTTTTAAATACTACTTTAGTTTTTAAGTTAGTCTGTAAGGTATTATATTATATTAATTTAAGCTTAGATTAAGCCTAATGAATGGAATAAATGTGGGCGACGGTTTGTGGATGTTTTTGATGGTGATATAATTACACATCGTAGCGGTCAATCTGTTTAGTGAACAACAGCAGCAAATTAAGCTAATAAACAAACAAACAAAACAGGTGATTTAAACCTGGAAAGATTGAAGCAAGTATTCAAGTATGCGTTATTATTCTTGGAGGTTTATTGAGCATCAGCTGTTGTATCAGGTCGTTGCAATTAAGAGAGATACATCTTGTTGAGGTCGGAATTCAATGTATTACGCATAACCTGCTGATTGGTAATGACGTTCGAAGAGTCTGGTTGGGAATGTTCGTGAGAAACTCAACGTGCTATCATGAGCAAACGAGTGAATTGGGTTGTGGGTAATGAACAGGAGGTCATTGTAAAGATGATGAAGAGAGTGGTTGAGAGTATAGAACCGTGGGGAACACATACAATAATTTGATGGGAGGCAGATTTGACACCATCAAGAACCACTTGCATTGAATGGCCAGAAAGATAGTCTCTTATCCATCGGATCAGATCAAATTGTACACTCCATCACAATCGTCATCGGCACTACAACCGGGATCCGGCCTTGGCCTTATTTAGCAAGTCTCTCCACCGGTTCCTATTTCGAGCTGATATCATCCAGTATGGCACTCCCAGGCTCTGGGCGTCCTGGTCTGCCGCGCTGTCTCTTTCCATACATCCTACCACAAAGGATGTTCCGAGCAGGCTTCTCTTCGATCATTCGAGCTAGGTGTCCCGCCCACCGGAGTCTACCGAGCTTGATTTTTCTTACATTAGCTTCAAGGTAGAGCGCGTACAACTTATGGTTGTATCGTCTCCGGAATTGTCCACTCCACAGGAATGTAATTTTGACAAAAGGGTTGGATGCCAAACTTTGACGAACGCTCTTGAAATATCCACCGTGACAACCTTGCTTTCACCGAAGTAGTGGATGGGATGACTCCACTTTTCGGTAAGGTACGCCATCAGATCTCCTGTGGACCTGTAGTGACAGTACATCATAAAATTATTAATAGTAAGCAAATATTAAATCAAAATTGTATCAGGAAAAAAAGGACCTCCAAATCATTTGAGTGACATAGGATCTATCCGACATTACAAAAAAGAACCAATAATAGGCGCAATTAATTACGGTATGCGTTCGTGCCTGCTAAATAAACCATGGACATTTTGAGAGTCTTTACTCTGAAAATGTTAGTTTTTTTATTATTATGTTTAGAGAACTTAACTGTAATTATTATTAAAATTTACTTTTCCATGTTAATAGTTAAAAAAAACGTGTGATCATCTTGAAAAGACCGGATCTAAAGAAAAACATGCTATTAAAGATTTGCACGACAAGCTCGGCATTAAAACAAGTGAAATTGAAGAGTTAAAGAAGAGGTAAACACGACATTTAATATTTCACAGCCTAACCCAATTAACTTTTCATTTGCAGATTGAAATGTTCCCTTCAATCGAATTCTGACCATTTGACCAGAAATCAAGAACATGAGGCCAGAATAAGGAAACTCGAGTTTGACCTTAATGCTGCACTAAAGGAAATCGAGAAGCGGACTCGAATGGAGCATTCTTTTAGTGGTATAATATTTGAAAATAACGTCAACATATTCTTGATGTCCATAATTCCTAACTACCTATACTCCATAATTCCTAACTACCTATACTCCATAATTCCTAACTACCTATACTGTATAATTCCTAACTACCTATACTCCATAATTCCTAACTACCTATACTCCATAATTCCTAACTACCTATACTGTATAATGCCTAACTACCTATACTCCATAATTGCTAACTATCTAATATATATATTAATATCTTTTTCTGCTTTATTTGTCCTTAAGATCAAGCTATGAGGCATACGGAGGAAATCAAAACTCTGAAAACCGAAATCTTATCAATCAAGAGAGAGAAGGAAAAGCTGGAAAAGGAGTTCCAAATGTTTAAAAAGGTTAGAAATGAAGTTTTTTTATAATGAATAGTACTGGTACGTGTGTATTATATGGAAACTTGGGATTTATACGAGGGTGAATCAAATATAATAAGGATATATATTTTTTTAATTTAGTGGCACATGAAAGACCTAAAATTATTTCTTTATAACCCACTTATTTCGTGACCCGGAAAATTCTGGTTTAAATTTGATTCACCCTCGTATTTAAGTGATGTAATAATTAATATTGCATTTTATATTTGGTCCGGAAAGTAATGGCATTATTTTTGCACAGGGTTTTCTTATAGTGAATTATTAAGGTAAAAAATTGTGAGTTGTTGCCACCGAGTTATCGTTTAGGTTTTACACTTATTTTTACACCTGCGAAGGCTATCCGAGTATGAGGCTACAGAGCTTTGTATTTTATTTATTTTGGCTTTTATTTTCATGGCTTTTTTAATGTAGTAATATTTATAAGAATAGTTTTCCTCATTTTATTTTCTTTATTATAACTGAGTCAGAAAACTACTATTACAATATTATAATGGGTGTTAAAGGGCATCAATCAATCATTCGATCGAGTGGAAATCGGTAATGATTGAAACACGTTCTCACATTATTACACATTACATTACAACTCAGTTGTATTGTGGCGGTGAAGTATTTTAGTCGACGTATGACTCGGATTCACTTTGTCCCCAACACGTTACTGGACCAATAGTGTTGCTACAAGTTCATAAGATATCCAAGAGTGGCAGGAATAAATGAAAACGCTGGCATGTTGTTCTTTTTTAAATTGTCAAATGATCCTTTTCTTTTATTTCACTTAGAACTTATTATTAATATTATTAAATTGATTTATATAAATTTTTATACAAGTTGAAACACTTCAATATTATTAAATTGATTTATATACATTTTTATACAAATTGAAACACTCCTTTCTCGACACTGTGACCGCGGTAATTAGAAATTTGACTTAAATGCATGTGAGCACTCTGGTGTTGAGATGTGACTCGCGAAACGTGTGTGGCCACGGCAGAAGTTGAATATCGACTTCTTGCTGTGTGTACGAACACCTCGGTGGATGTAAAGCGACTTTCTTGCGGTGTGGCCGCCCGCGTGGTGATTATAAAACGATTGGGTGAAATTTGGATTTTGCATTTGCACCACAAGCAACCAATTGAGATCATCTTTACATTTGTGCTCTCTCATTTTCACCGCTCATCGAGGTGGATAAACGCTTCGGATAATTCGATATTCGATGGACAAGAGAGAATGAGAGAACCAGAATACAACGTGTAATGATCCCGGGGTGGATTTGGTTTTTGTGTGCATGTACCAATGCAACTCTGAGGATAGCCCACTGACCTAATTCGGTGAATGTGGTGATCTCAGAGTGCATTGAACTGTGGGAAGATAAAAATGAGAAGGAGAGAAAAATTGTATTTTGCTATTCACCTGCAAGAAGAGATCATTGATCCCCAGCGAATGGAGTGTCTGGGAAAGGGAATAGGACGCCGAATCGGCTAGGGAAATCTGATCGTGGGAACTAAATTAAATACTTTGATAATTTCCCTAGCGATTGCATGATTATGCAATCGCGTCGTTTGGACAGAGTATGCCTATGCTAATCGACATGATGCGGTTTCCGGTGGAAATCTCATGGGTTAGCGAAATGGAGCTGCTGTATGGCAAAAAGGTAACTAAACTCAATTATGCATTATCTGCATAGAATAATGTGTTTAGCTATGCGTCCTTTTGGAAAACATGTTTTGCAGGTGGAATAGCTTGAAGGGGAATAAGGGTTAATATGACGCGATGCAAGCGGTCGAAATAAGGTTTGAAATTTGGTTGAAATAGTGGGTTGGTTCTCCATGTAGTATAGAGAACCCCCACAGTATCAATCGTGCCAGAAGTTAAAAAAACAAAACCTTTACCTTCAGGGATTGTTTGCAGAAGTGGTAATTGATAAGACGGCTTCCTATAGACTGGCGGTAGCCTATAGTATTGATACCTCCGTCGTCCGTAAACCTATTCTTAACTTACGTCAGAAAATATTCGTTCCCTTTTATATTGAAACACCGTAACAGCAATATCATCATCATCATCATCATCGGCACTACAGCCGGGATCCTGTCTTCGACTTATTTAGCAAGTCTCTCCAAGGGTGCCGATTTCGAGCCGATGTCATTCAGTCCGGCACTCCCAAACTCTGGGCGACCTGGTCAATGCCATCCCCCCATCGCAGACAAGGTCTGCCGCGCTCTCTCCTTCCATACATTCTGCCACAAAGGACTTTCTGGGTAGGCTCCTCTCCACTCATTCGAGCTGGGTGTACCGCCCACCGGAGTCTACCGAGCTTGATTTTTCTTACAACATTAGCTTCAAGTTAGATCGCGTACAGCTCATGGTTGTAGGGTATCCAGAATCGTCCTCCCTCACATACGGAGCCAACAATTCTCTTTAAGAGTTTCCTCTCGAACGCGGCTAAGAGGTCAGAGTGCCTTTTATTGAGCACCCAGGTATTGGATTCATACATGAGTATTGATTAGACCATGGTCTTGTACAGTAGTAGCTTGGATGTTCTGGATAAATTTCCGGATTTTAAAGAGCCTTGATAGACCATAGTATGCTTTGTTGGATTTAATCATCCGTTCGCGTATTTCTTCTTCCATTTTGTTATCGGCTGATACTATTGACCCAAGGTACATTAAGATTGCACTACTTCAAATTCGTGCTCCGCTACCCTGATAGTTTGACCAACGTTAGGTCTTCTCTTCGCAGAAGTTGTCACCATGTGCTTAGTTTTCCCCTCGTTAATGTGCAGTCCCAGTTTTTGTGCCGCCTGCTCGTTCTGAGTGAAGGAATCCTGTACAGCCGAATCGGATCGACCGATGATGTCGATGTCATCTGCGTAGGCAAGAATCTGGTTGGACTTGGTGTCACTACTCCCTCTAGTTGTAACGCCAGACTCACGGGGAAGAAATCCATATCAGCAATCCAGGTTCGAAGCCGAGGGTGGATAATTTGAAGAGGATTAGATTTTCGGAGATTTTGTGGAATGGTTTACTGAGGTCAGTTGAGACCATGTCGACCATGTCGACCTTGTTACCGTGCTCTAGTGTTGAGAGTGTAAAGGAAGTGAACTCAACAAGATTGGTTGTAGTTGATCGGCCATAGAGAAAACCATGTTGCCTTGATGAAATAAAAGATTTGCAACGAAAACTAAGAGATTCGTATAAAATGATTTCGAGAGTCTTGGGTAAGCGGGGCAGTTTGGCGATAGGGGCTTATGGGGGTGAGCAAGTATATGCGCCAAGACACGGGCACCTGGTTCACTTCCTTCCCACTTTTCTGTTTGCCACGCCTATAAATTCGTCTATGTCGCCGCGTTCTTTTGGAACCGAATAACATTAACTGTTTCTGGAATCGTAGAAAAGTGTGTCTCTACAAATATCGCTTTTCCTTGTCTGTCCACCTTGTGCTGACAATGTTAATACCAGTGAAAGGGAAAAATGGGCGCAAATGCGTCGTCCACGAACAATGAACTATGACTATACAGCACCGACGAAGGGAAGAAGGAATAAAATACACCGGCTTGTTGAATATAGGTTTCCTTTTATTTTTTGTTGGTTACACTTCATTTGTTTTTCTTATGGTACACTAAGTTTCTCTTGTTTCTGTTTTCCGCACGGAACGATTCAGCGGAAATGCATTCACGATTGGACTTGTATTTGTTACAACTGGATTCACTTACAAAAGCGCTCTAAGAACTATATTTACATTATTGATTAGTTTAGGTGTGCCATATACTTAAATCTGATCGATAAACCGCGAAATTGCGCGCGCGCAGCGTGACCGTCCCCGGCGGTTAATGAACTTCGACTGACTGTTAATACGCGTGTATAGGCGACGGGAGTTGGACGACGCATCGTGCTGATGGCTTGCCAGTAAGAGGAAATTGGTGTGGTTCTACATGGTTAAGGTGGAATGGGAACCGAAATGGTGTTCGGGGGAACTACATGTTGCTTGGTTACAAGCGAGGAGATAGTTTAAGCAAGAAGTGAGCCGGAATGATTTTCGGGGGGAATTAGAATTGGTTGGTTGCAAGCAAGGGATGTAATTTAGATAAGATATTACCGAAGCGATTTTTGGGAAAATGTATGCGGCTCGATGTAGTTGATGGAGATGGTGAGTATTCCGTTTTAAATTTGAGTATGCGTTTATTACAGCATATGATTTTCCGCGGAAATTAGGATTGCTTGGTCGCAAGCACGGAATATAATTTAGATAGAGAATTAACCGAAGCGATTTTGGGAAAATGTATGCGGCTAGGTGCAGTTGATGGAGATGGTGAGTGTTTCGTTGTAAATTGGATATGCGTTTATTACAGCTTGGGAAATGGGTTCTTGGTAGGTTGGGGATGTATGTAAATGCAGATTTGGGGACGGATGCTGTTGCATATTGGGATGTGTTTTTGCATGTTTGGAAACGGGTTACAGGTTGGGTTAGGGTGACCCGCTGCTAGCGGTTAAAATTGGTTGGCATTGTGGGTTGATTCTCCATGTGGTATAGAGAACCCCCGTAGGCTGACGAGACTGATGTATTGATGAGGTCTGCATTAAAGTTGAGATCTAGCTGCCTACGCAAGAGATTTCGAACGTTGCTGACTTGACAGAGGCGAGAATCAGCTATTTGATCAATGAAGAGACTTTCCTTGGCGGAGGTGAGGTGGGAGATAAAGTATGATTGGTCTTTGGATAAAGCCCTATCGGGTTCAATCAAAAAAATGTAAAGGAATGTAACTCTTCCAGAGTATATTACAACATCCAGCTACAGACCAATAGTGGATTAATTTTTCCTTATTCCTTTATAATATTTGTATTTATCTATTCAATTTAATCGACGCCACTTCTTCCAAATTTGAGTTTACCTGTCAGAAAAGAACGGATGGAGAGAGGCCGACTTTAAAGACAAGGTCTAATATGTGCCAAATAGGTTGTCCCTATCTTCTAGATCTCAATCTAACACTCAAATCAATCCATGTGAATGTTGGACTTGGTTTTGGTGTATATAAAAAGGGGAAAGGTTAGAATAAATTGGTAGTTTCTATTGAGTTAATGCAGAGGATGTCTCTAACTACAAAGATATAGGGATCGTGCTGAGGGAATCTGTGCATTGGTCATCAATAGAAAAGACAATTATTCAACGCAAAGTTTTAAGATGCTACTTTTATTGTTATTTTACATCATCCTTCTTTCAGGAAGCAGAAAAACTTTCCGAATCTGCAGCGCAGCTTGTCGTTTACAAAGAAAAAGTCAAGATTCTGGATAATGACAATCACGAATTACGCACATTGAATAAGTAAGTATTGATTTATCAATTCAGTATTGGTTATTATACCTCCAAACATAAACTTTGTAACGCAGGCAACTAGACACAAAACTTAAAGCATCTGAAAACCAGGCAACTGTCACCAAGGAAACCATTGAAGAGGTACGTTGGTTTATTTTTGTTAATAACATTGTTAAATTGTTCGTCTAATTTCCAGCTGATTGCTCTTCGAGAGTCGGATGCTGCGAAAACCAATAAACTCCAATATCTCGAAATGGAGTTGAACAAGGCTAATTTCCACAATCAAAAGCTGCAAGAGAAGGTAGTCATGGACCGAAAGTTGCTTAAAGTGCGTGGTTGCCTAATCGAATCTCTACAGATGAAGGAGAGCACACAAAAGGTTCATCTTGAGGATCTTTTCGCCGAGGTCGGGGAGAGGAACAACGATATTCAACTGGTATGCAATATTTATGTTTATATCTATTTTGTATAAAGGCCATTTTAAAATTTGTTATATTAGCTCAAGTCGGAATTAGTAACGAAAACTGAAGAATTTCAAAATCTATTTGGGACTTTAAATACAAAACAATTAGAACTCACGCGACAGGAGCACATGATAAAATTATTACAAGAGAGTAATGAAAGGGCACAGACCCTTCGTGTTAAGCAAGAAGCTAAGATTGGACGTTTGGAAGAAGAAATTCTGCAACTTAAAAAATCAATGTATTAGTATTTTTTGTGAATATTTGAAATATCGTTAAATGACTGTTGTCGGTTTGTATTTTGTGGTCTTTGTATTCGTAGTTCTCTGTATCAGGAAACTGTCTTGCCAAACAGGGCACTAAGGAACAGACTGCTCGCTGAGGCAAGTCGCGACAGTGACACCAACGATAAGGTTTTGTGCATTTACTCAGACGAGAGACGCAGAAAACGGCACATCGATATCGAAGTGAAAAAATACGAGAAATAATATTTTAGTGGTGCGACAGAACTATTTAAATTGTGTTGTAGGAAAAATTTTTAATTGGTGATATACGTACATGAAATATACAATATATTTGATTAATATACCTTTGTACGAAATTATTGTTTTATTTATAGACGTTTGTGTTTTGTAATTGTTCGAACTTTTAGATTGCTGATTTGTAACAGAGCGATGATCTTACGATGCGCGTCGTTCTTGATTTACAATAATCTACTTTATAACATTTAGCCCCCAAATCAACGACGACATAGATGGAGGCATCTCAAAGGCAGAATTTGAAAGAACCGAAGGCGAGCAATTCTAAAGGCCCACTTCTACAGAAGAGTCAGTGAGATGAATATCAAATTTTCATGTCAACATATACACCTCATACTCCAAAAGATGCCTCATACTCCAAAAGATGACTCCTGTTCGGCAGGCAGAGTCAGAGCGAGATGTGTGATATGCCAGATGTCTTAAATTCGGGCATCCAATAACATAGTGTAAAAACAAGATCGACCGAAAATGAATCTCACTGAAATGCGGTGTAAGAGTGATGATGATGATGCATAACGCATTTATTGTACAATAATTTGACAAATGTTGACTTACGACTAAATGCTACATCCTATTTTACAAACTTTTCTTATTCTTAAAATAATTTACTGGCTCTACACGAGCGCTCTAAATTACACGACACAAGTTTGTGTAATGCCTTTCGGCGTACAATAATATTTTTATATTTTTATATTTTTATATTTTTATATTTTTATATTTTTATATTTTTATATTTTTACATTTTCATATTTTTATATTCTATATATATATATATATACGAGGGTTGCCTTTTATATTTCGGGATTAGAGAACAAAAACAAATATTGATCATCGAAAATCACTTTATTGTTTTTCAAAATATTCCCCATGAAGATCTATACACTTTTGCATGCGTTTGAACCGATTGTCAAAGCACTTTTGCCACTCTGATTGAGGTATCTCCAACACATGCATTCTGAATGCAGCAACCGCTTCTTCAGGTGTCGAAAAACGTTGACCTCTCAGTTTGTTTTTTACGTACGGGAATAAAAAGAAGTCATTCGGTGCCAAGTCAGGACTATACGGCGGATGACCCATCAAATCGATGTTTTGGGTGCTCAAAAATACAATTGTCGCAGCCGATGTGTGAGAGCTCGCCTTGTCGTGGTGAAGAGTGATCCGTCTTCGGCGGTTGGTTTTCCTGATTTCTTGGAAGACAACTGGCAAACAAATGGTTGTGTACCACTCAGAATTGACTGTTCTGCGTTGCTCTGGTGGTACGGTTGCGACATGTCCAGTTTTTCCGAAAAAAACAGGCGACCATTTGCTTGGAAGTGCTTCGTGCGCGAACAATTTTTGTTGGATTTGGCTCATCTTGAAACACCCAGACAGTCGACTGCTGTTTACTTTCGGGCTCATACCCGTAAATCCACGATTCATCACCTGTCACGATGTCATAGACGTGTTTCGAAGCACCGCGACCGTATTTTTTGAGCATTTCTTTCGACCAATTGACACGAGCCTTTTTTTGGGCGATTGACAAATTGTGTGGGATCCAACGCGAACACATTTTTTTGACAGTCAAATGTTTATGCAATATTGAATGTATGCTGGTCCCACTAACGCCTAAGGTTGTCTCAATCTCACGATAGGTCACATGACGATCTTCCAATATCAGTTCGCGCACAGCATCAATGGTTTTCGGAACAACAACTGATTTTGGACGACCTTCACGAAATTCATCTTGGAGTGAACTACGACCACGATTGAATTTACCACACCATCGATAAACACTGGTCCTTGATGGAGCTTCATCGCCAAAAATTGAATTAAGTTCATCCATGCACTGTTGCTGAGTTAATCCACGCCGGAAGTTGAAAAAAATAATCGCACGTTGAAAAAAATGTTGACGATTTAATTCCATTTTTGGGCCGAGATGAATGTTTTAAGTTACTGTAAACAACACAAATAGTGCTCGTATGTCAAAACGTTCTGAGTGCGTATAACCTCAAAAATGTCCAACTTTACGACAGAGCTGTCAATTGCCGGATTGCAACACTAGGGTTGCCAAATCCCGAAACATAAGAGGCAACCCTCGTATATATATATATATTTGTTTTTTTTTTAATAACGTAAGATAAAACAAAAAAAAATATTAACAAACATATTAACAAAATATTAACATACAGGGATTTTAAAACGAAAAGGAATCTGAATGCAAAATGGAAACGAAAAGGACGAATAAATACATATGAAAAGATTTATCTCGATCGCCTCTTGTCATGCTAAAGCGCAAGTGAACTGCAGCATTTGATATATCACTGTTATAAATAATCCGTTTGTCACTGGCACCACAAAAAGCGTGGTAAATAATAGCGACTCCGTGCTTGTTTTGGATAGGACCTTTTCTATCCAAGAGAGGGAACGCTTCTGGTGGGATAAACCCATTTTGGAGTGTGTTCTCCAGATACATGTCATTGGGGTAGTATGCTGCCGAGATAAGATTATTCTGCTATCTGTTAATCTGTTAATGGCATCGATATTTTTTTCTGATCTGTACACTACAATATCGTCGGCATATGCAATAGCATGATTAAGAGACCCAACTAAATCACTAGTATAAATATTGAAGAGAATGGGAGAATTCACGGCTCCCTGCTGTAAGCCATTTTTAATATGGAAAGTTTTATTGGAGATTTTGTCCCCACATTTTACCACAAATTGCTTATCCATTATCATATCGTAAATGATGTATAACACATATTCGGGCAAACCTAGATTTGATAGCTTATATACAAGTCCTTTTAACCATGCGGTATCGAAGGCCTTTTCAAAGTCAACCAAACATACGCCTGTGTATTGTCGTTTTGCTTTGTTCCACTGTATATCGGAAACAAGTTTTGTAGCTGCATGAACTGTGTCGTGCCCCGCTCTAAAGCCAAACTGCTTGTTCGGAATGATGTCGTTTTCATCACACCAGTTTATCAATACCTTATTTATGATTTTCTCGAATATTTTGCTAATGTTTGGAAGCAGTCTAATCGAGCGAAGGTTAGCGGGATTGCTCCTGTCCTTGCCCTTTTTTGGGATGGGATGGACTACTGCTATTTTCCAACGTCTTGGAAAGTATGGATTATTTAGAGCGTTATTGAACAAGATAGTGTAAATTTTCACCGCTTCTGGAGGCAGATGTTTAAGAACTGTATTCGGAATACCATCTGTTCCAGAGGATTTCTTGTTATTAATGGTTCTAAGGATGCCCATAAGTTCATTCATGTTCACAAATATATTTGTGCGCAAATTTCTAAGCGGCGCATCCGCTCTATTGTTTTCACTGAAGATGGTGACACTTTTGTTTTCGGAATGCCAACTTTGCAGTTCATTGTGCAGCGATATATGGTTTTGGATAGCTATGTTTTCTACATCGAGGTTAGTATAAATGGATTCATTCACTTTGTGTACTGCCTCGAAACAGGCGCCAATGGAGTTCGCTTTCTCGCGGATCCTGGACTACTATTAATTCTTCGTTGGAGTTAATGTGTTCCGGGGTGAGTCCTGAGTTCAGCAATATTTGACAATTCTCGGGAGTCCTCGGGACTCGAAGGCAGGGAATGCCATTATGATTCTTTGTTCTAAATACTTTATTTATTTGCGGAAACATATTCCCACCACTGGTTTTAATGAAGAGAATTTTGCGTTTCCATTCTTCATTAATTACTGATCTGTAGTTATCACGGATCAGCTTTTGAACGTTTTTAATCAATGACTTAATTGTCTTTATTTCTTGGCTATAAGGATCGCTGAACTGTCTGTAGAGCAGTTTCAGCTGGAAGGGCAGAGCGCTTTTTTGTCTATCATTATCGTCATCATCATTGGCACTACAACCGGGAACCGGTGCTGGCCTTATTTAGCAAGTCCTGAGTCTTGTTAAATTTTCCCTAATGATTTGATTTTTCCGGGCAAAGTCATTAGTCTTGCGCCAGAGGCTCCCCGACGGGGATATCTATACAGGGCATCAATAGTTGAGTTTCTGTATCTATTATAATGCTCTTCCATGTGAGCCGCTTTTGGAATGGAACGGTGCATTGTTTTGATGACAATATTGTGCATCGTTGAGAGATAATGGTCTAACAGGTCAATTGAAAAGACCCCGGCCTGGCTGATAGATGGCGGCACTAGAATTAAATCCATATGATTTTTAGTTAGCCATAACCTTCAAAAGACGCGTGTATAAATTTGACAGATGGCGGATCATTAGTTTGTGAATTATAGTATTTTGAGTGAAGCAACTTCTGTTATTGTGAAAAAAATGGATAAAAAGGAATTTCGCGTGTTGATAAAATATTGCTTTTTGAAGGGAAAAAATACAGTTGAAGCAAAAACTTGGCTTGATGACGAGTTTCCAGACACCGCCCCAGGAAAATCAACCATCAAGGATTGGTACGCTAA
The DNA here is from genome assembly GCA_963931805.1 of Microdon myrmicae. NCBI lineage: Eukaryota > Metazoa > Arthropoda > Insecta > Diptera > Syrphidae > Microdon > Microdon myrmicae. The sequence goes on along the minus strand of OZ007497.1, from coordinate 181,754,712 downwards.
GTTTAGACGTGGTGAACGCAGTGGACGCCCAAAAGAGGTTGTTACCGACAAAAACATTAGAAAAATCCACAAAATGATTTTGAATGACCGTAACTTGAAATAGCAGGCACTCTAAAGATATCAACTGAATGTGTACATCATATCATTCACGAATATTTGGGTATGAGAAAGCTCTGTGCAAAGTGGGTGCCGCGCGAGCTCACTTTTGACCAAAAACAACGACGAGTTGATGATTCGGAGCAGTGTTTGGAGATGATCAAGCGTAATAAACCCGAGTTTTTGCGTCGATATGTGACAATGGATGAAACATGGCTCCATCATTTCACTCCGAAGTCCAATCGACAGTCATCCGAGTGGACTGCACACGATGAACCCGCCCCAAAGCGTGGAAAAACGCAACAGTCGGCTGGCAAGGTTATGGCGTCTGTATTTTGGGATGCGCGCTGAATAATTTTCATTGACTATCTTGAAAAAGGAAGGACCATCAACAGCGACTATTACACAGCGTTATTGGACCGTTTGAAGGACGAAATCGCCGAAAAACGACCGCATTTGAAGAAAAAGAAAGTGCTGCTTCACCAAGACAATGCACCGTGTCACAAGTCAGTGAGAGGTGATCGCCGAAACTGAGGCCTATTTTGAAGCAAAGGACAAATCGTACTACAAAAAAGGTATCGAAAAGTTGGAGGGTCGCTATAATCAGTGTATCACCCTCGAAGGGAATTATGTTGAATAAAAAAAACGAATTTTGCCAAAAAAATGTGTTTTACTATGGAAGGCCGGGGACTTTTCAATTGCCCTGTTATTTCCTCATTTCGAAGGTTTCTATTAGTTGGGGGGTCTACGCTATTGGGGTATAGTTCTCTTTTTATTATGCAATCAAAGCGCGACCAATGTGCTTTTCGGAAAACTAACGAATGTATCTGGTCGTACTGTTCAAGTATTGCATGTTCGTTTGGAACATGTAAAACGGCGCCGAGGCCGTAATGGTCACTATCATACCCGATTGTGCGACGGCAATTTCGAGTATTTAGGTCCGTGTCTAATAATTGTAGTCTCTCGTCCATCATAAGTAAGTCCAAAAAGGAGTTTCCTCTTGGATAAGATGGTGTACTTGTAGCGTACAATTGTAGTTTATATTCTGTTGCATTTGCTTCCCACCAGTTGAATAGTGCATTACCTCTTGTGTTCGGTGTGATATCACCCCAAGCACTATGTCTGGAGTTGAAATCTCCCGCGCAGAACAAAATAATTGTTTTCCGAGTATAACTTGAGATTACAAAAAAGAGTATCCAGTTCGCTGATAAATTGCGAACACTGAGGAGCTTCAGGTGCATACACGGATACCACATATAGATGCCTTTGACTTTTCAAAGGTATATCTATAATGCAAGCTTCCAGCAACTGAAATTTGTATACAGCTGTGCTGTAAACGACCTTGTGGCGAAGGCCTTTCTTAATTAAGACAGCAACTCCACCTCCTTGTGTGGCGTGTGGACGATCTCGTCTAAAGACTTTATAGTTTTTGCAGCCCAATTTGTGCCTCTGGTTTAGCTTGGTTTTGCTAGCTGGAAGCACATCGGGGCATTCAGCTTCAAGCAGGTTACGGAGATTACCTCTCCTTTCCACGTGGATTAGTGAATTCATATTCACAGCAATCATGTTTAGTGTTAAATTAGTTGGATAGTTCATTGTGGTATGTTGGGTTGTCTGAGAACAAGGACGAATAAATAATATCTATTCGGGCCGCTTGTTCAGTCAGTTTTTTTTCAAATCCAGCAATCTGACCTTGTAAGCATTACTCTTATATATAAATTTGCCTCTGGAGTGGGCGCTTTTATGACGTTGCGTGAAAGTTCCGCCGCCGTTGTATTAATTGGATTACTAGCCATTTGAGAAAATGTTATGCTAGGTGCGGAAGATTTTGTGACATTATTTCCCTGTGCCGCGAAGTTTGAGTTTAATGGACTTCCGCCAATAGAGCGAATGGTACACTAGGTGCAGCGAATTTATTATAAGAACGAACCTTCATTCTTTTCGTTTCTTCAGGCTGTTTTTTTTTTAAATTCTAACTTGGCTTTTAATTGTTGGAATTTCGGACAACCTCTAAAGTTGGCCGGGTGACCTGTATTTTTGCACAGGACGCAAGATAGTTTGCTCCTATTCTGAACCTGTTCTTTACCTAAGGGACATTCTCCTACAGTATGATTATGTTGGCACTTTACACATCTAAATTCCAGACAGCAGTCCAGCACGTGGCCGAATCGTTGGCACCGCATGCACTGCAACACACGGTCAACTTTCCTTATTTTTTCCCAAATTATTGTTTGGTGGAAAATAACTTTAATATTCCTAAGTGCATCGGCTTTGCTGTTGGGACTTAGGGAGACAATGAAGAACGGCAACTTGCAGTTGCGACTTTGGGAGAGAGAAGTGGAGAATGGCTTCACATCAATGAATTTTAAACTGTCATTTTCGACGGCTTGTAGTTCCGAGAGGAGTTCTTCGGAGAAAAAAGAAGGATCAATTCCTTTAAGTAACATGGAGATAGTTTTCTCCGATTTAGGTGTGTACGTGAAGTACCCACTACTTGCTTCCCTTAGAGCAGATTTAATTTTATGATAGTCATCTAAACTATCACATAAAAAACTTATTTTATTATTACTTCAATTTTCGTTTTGAAATTTCTGCATGTTAACTTACCCAATTTAATTAGGTCCTTAGCATCCATAAAACTAACTATGATGGGAGGCACATTCTCCTTCTTATTGGCTGCTGCTTGTTGTTTTCCCAGCAGTTGTTGCTGCTGCTGATGCTGTTGCTTCTGCTGCTGTTGTTGCTTCTGCTCTTGCTGTTGAGTGTTGCTTTCCGATAGGGGTTCTTTAATTTGTCGCTCCAAATCGTTCTTTTTTTTGGAGAGCTCCTCTTTCTTTTTATATAATTCCGCAATAAATTGAGCACGTTCGACGTCTATGTCACTCATTTTTTTATTGCTGGTTTGGTGGTTTTTTTTTTTTTTTTTAGTTCTTAAACCACATTTATTTTCCTAATTCTTTTTACATGTATAATATTAGGGGTAAATGTTAAACCCTTTTCTATAATCACAATCCTTAAATTAACTTACTGGCTCAATGCGAGGTCTCTCAATTACACATTACAACTTGATTTTTATATATGCCTTTCGGCGTACATCTTTTTTTTTTGTTTCTTATATATATATGAAATAAGTCATATATTAGAGGGACTCCTCTAATATATGACTTACATCTATATGTATATATTATTATTAAATTTTTTTTTTTTTTTTAATTTTATTATTATAACAAACAAAAACTTCAAAACGAAACGAATAAAACATAAAATAAGAAATAAAAAATAAAATAGAATAGCTACACAAAAGTAAAGGCGAAAGGAGGACATGGGGAGGGGGGACAAGAGGAAGGAGAGCGTTGCTGTTGAAAGGCATACTATATCTGAGGAAGTGAAGTCCTCTCCTCGTTGAGAAGCCACCACCATTTGGGAGATGTTCGATCTTCGGCTGATTTATCTCTTTCACTGATCGCCGTGCCAAAACGCATGCGCTCTGGGGCATTGGAGATATCACTATCATGGAGAATTCGTTTCTCCCTGGCACCACGGAAAGCGTGGTATATAATCGGGACTCCATGCACGTCTTGGATAAACCCTTTTTGATCCAAGAAAGGGAACGCTTCTGGGGGAATAAACCCATTCTGGAGGGTATTCTCTAGATACATATCATTGGGATAGAATGCTGACGCGATAAGATTATTGTCACTGCACATTGCCCTTGCTGTGTGACCACGAATCATTTTAATTATGAAATTGTCTATCCTATTTAACCCTGATTTGTTATACAGGATTTTGTTGGGATAGAATTTTTTGTATTGCGACTCTGGTGTTCTATAAAGTCCGAGGCAGGAACGCAAACACTGCCGTTCGAACACACGAAACTTCTCCATATAAAGTGGAGATATATTATACCATACTGGACAGCCATAAATCAAAACTGGTCGGATGAATGCCGAGTACGAAATTATTTTGACTCTGGGGTCAAGAAGACTACTCCGGAATAGACTTCATATCATAGAATATGCGCTTTTAGCTACGGAGTGGGACGCTGCTACGTGCTTGTCAAAATATAAATACTGGTCTAGCCAGATATCAAGGTATCTAACTACAGTTTTCACTTGCAATGGAAGGTTATTGTTACCTACAATAGAAAAGTGTTTCCAGTTGTATTTTGTATCCCTCGAGGCCCTGGATAGGGGCGTTCTGAAAAGAATAGTCTCGGTTTTCTGGAAATTAATTTTTAATTTCCAGTCGTCGCAAAATTGTTTTATTTGGTTGAAGTCATCTTGAAGGTGCCTATTGATGTCGTCTATTTTTCCTCCTGTTCTGTACACCACTATGTCATCGGCGTACGCAATGGCGTTTTCGAGAGAACTCACTAGATCACTAGTGTAAATATTGAATAGAATGGGAGAATTCACAGCACCCTGCTGTAAGCCATTTTTAATTTGGAAGGTCTTGTTGGAGAGTATGTCCCCGCATTTCACCACAAAATGTTTGTCCATTATCATTTCATAAATAATGTATAGCAGATATTGCGGCATACCCAGGTTTGTTAACTTATAGACAAGTCTTTCTAACCATACGGTGTCGAAAGCCTTTTCAAAGTCAACCAAGCAGGCGCCTGTACATTGTCGCTTTGCCTTGTTCCACTGTATATCTGAAACAAGTTTCGTCGCTGCATGAACTGTATCATGTCGGGCTCGAAAGCCAAACTGGTTGTTGGGGATTATATCGTTTTCATCACACCAACCTATCAGTGCTTTGTTTATAATTTTTTCGAATACCTTGCTGATGTTGGGAAGCAGGCTGATCGAGCGCAGATTAGCTGGATTGCTCTTATCCTTGCCCTTTTTGGGGATAGGGTGGACTACTGCAGTCTTCCAATGGGTTGGATAGTGTGCATTGTTTAGAGCGTTGTTAAACAAAGTAGTGTATATGTTCACTGCTTCGCGAGGCAAGTGCCTTAGAACCACATTTGGAATGCTATCTATTCCAGTTGATTTCTTATTTTTTATTGAGCTAAGTATGTTTCTAAGTTCATCCTTGCGCAAAAACATATTTGTATTTTCATTTCTGACGGGAGAATCCGCCCTATTATTTTCGCCGAATGTGATGAAACTATGGTTTTCGGATCGTCATTTGTGAAGTTGATTGCGCAGCGAGCAATGTCTTTGACGGGCATTGCTTTCAATTTCAGTGTTAGCATGCATTGATTCGTTAACTCTGTACACTGCTTCGAAACAGGCTCCAATTGAATTCGCTTTCTTTTGCGGATCTTCGACTACTATTACTTCATCATTGGAGTTGATGTGCTCTAAGGTGAGTCCTGCGTTCAACATTATCTGACAATTCTCGGGAGTCCGTGGAATTCGGAGACAGGGAATGTCATTGTGATCTTTTCTTCGACATATTTTCTTGATTTGTGAAAACATGTTCGGTCCGTTTGCTTGGACAGCTCGAATTCTGTTGCTCCACTCCTAATTTATTACTGCTCGGTAATTATCCCGGATCAGTTTTTGAAGATTTTTAATCAAGGACTTGATAGTTTTGATTTCATTGCTATTTGGGTCACTGAACTGCCTATAGCACAATTTCAGCTTTGAGAGTAGGGTGCTCTTTTGCCTATACAAAGCATCGATAGTTGCATTTCTGTATCGGTGGGTATAGCCATCCATATGAGCTACTTTGGGGATGGAACGATTCATTGTGTTAGTAACAATATCGTTCATAGTTAGGAGGTAATGATCGATTTCATCATTACGAAGGTTTCTATTAGTCGGTGGGTCTATGCCAATGTTGCGTATTTCTCTTTTTACTATGCGATCGAAACGTGACCAATGTGCTTTTCGGAAATTGAAAGAGTGTATTTGGTCGTAGTGCTCAAGTAGATAGTGTTCGTTTGGCACGTGTATTACGGATCCAAGTCCGTAATGATCGCTATCGTACTCAATTGTGCGAAGGCAATTTCGAGTAGTTACCCCGGGATCTGGTAACTAAATTCGATAATCTGCCATAAGTAAATCCAGGAAGGAGTTACCACTTGGATAAGACGGTGTACTTGTAGCGTACAATTTTAGTTTATGCTCTATCGCATTTGTTTGCCACCAATCAAGCAAGGCATTGCCTGTGGTGTTCGAGGTCAGATTGCCCCAGGGACTGTGATTGGCGTTAAAATCACCCGGCATTAAAGAGTAATTGTTTTCCATATCTAACTTGAGACTTCGGAAAAGCGTATCGATTTCACTGATAAATTGGGTACCTTGAACACATTCAGGAGCGTAAGCAGCGGCTATATATAGATGCCTTTGACTTTTTAGAGGAATGTCTATAATGCATGCCTCTAGCACCTGGAATTTGTGTACTTCCGTGCTGTAAACGACCTTATGGTGAAGACCTTTCTTAAGTAAGATTGCGACTCCACCCCCTCGAGTAGAGTGTGGTCGGTTTCGTCTCATTATGTTATAATTTTTGTAGCCAATTTTGTGCCTTTGGTTTAGCTTAGTTTCGCTAGCCAAGAGCACATCTGGGCATTCGGCTTGGAGCAGATTGCCTAAATTATCACTTCTTTCGATGTTGATTAGTGAATTAACATTCACAGCTATAATTTGTAGGTTTAGTTCAGACGGAGGGTTGAAGATTTTGATGTGGAGAGTTATTTGAGAACAGGGTTGAATAGAGAGTATCTATTCGTGCCCTTTGCTCAGTCAGTGTTTTTGGAATTCGGCAAATTGTCCTTGCATGGTTAATGACATTGTTATTATTTCTGAATGTGCCTCTAGCGCAGGCATTCTTCCATTATTATATGTATGTTCCATTGATGCTGGTTGCTTAGGAGCAGCGGCCATTTGTGCATATCACACACAAGGAGCCACGAAATTGTTGTAAGAACGAGTTTTCATTTTTTTCTTTTCTTCAACTTGTTTCTTTTTGGATTCCAATTTTCATTTATTCATCCTCTAAAATTTGCAATGTGACCTGTATTTTTACAGAGGACACAGGACAGTGTTTTCCTATCTGGAAGCTGTTCCTTGCCCAAGGGGCATTCACCAATGATATGGTCGGAGAGGCACTTTACGCACCTGAATTGCATGTGGCAATTTGATGCCGCCTGCCCGAAGCGTTGACAACGCATACACTACAATACGCTATCGATTTTTCTAATTTTTTCCCAACTTATTGTTTGGTGGTTGAGGTGTTTGATGTATCGGAGAGCATCAACTTTGCTGTTGGGACTCAGTGATACAATAAAGAAAGGCAATTTGCAATTGCGTTTTCTGGAGTTGGTGGAAGAGAAGGGTTTCACACCTGTAAATTTTAAATTGTCGGTTTCGACATTTTTTAATTCCTCTAATACCTCCTCAGGGGAAAAACATGCATCAACGCCTTTTAGGAGCATGGAGATTATTTTCTCCGACTTCGGGGTGTACGTGTAGTACTCGCTTTTTGTCCTACCCAAAGCAGTCATTACTTTGCTATAACCTTCAATAGCATCGCACATTAATTTTATTTTAGAATTATTAATTTTTTTGTCCTTTGTTTCCATGGACGTAAGTATTATAGGCGGCGCCTTTTCCTTTTTGTTGGTTACGATGTGCTGGTTTGTTTGCCGCTTCTCCATCTCCTTTGTTTGCTGCCTTTTGTTTGCTTCCTGATGTTGTTCCTGATTTTTCCGTTGTGCTGTTGTATTTTCTTGGCTTTGTTGTTGCTGCACCAGGTCTTTTAATTTGAGGATTGCTTCTCTTTGTTTATTGACTTCCTCTTTTTTTGTGTCAATATCCACACGGAGTTTTTCTAATTCCGCCGGATCTGTTGCAGTACCTGTGATTATCCTCTGATATTGTTTTCTTCCTCAGCAGGTAATTCGATTTCACTTGGGTCAAGGTCAACCAATTCGTTGAATTGGTTACCTGCGCCTGTGTATTCGTTTTCCTTTCCTTTTGCATTTTTTTCGCGGTCTGTATTTGGCTTGTGCCGCTTTGTTATAATACTCGGCTGTCGCTCGAGTCGGCTCCGTGTCATCGTTTTCAGGCCTGCCTGGCCCCTTTTCATGAAAGTGACGAGCTCTTTAGCACTTTGTTTGTTTCCACAATTTTTTGTTTGTTTTTTAAACAACCGCTGTCAGTGGCGCCCACACTGTGTAATCCACCCTTGCACACACACTCGCGCGACGAATTTTTTTCTTTTTTCTTTCTTTTCTTTTGCTTTCTCCTGTTGTCAGATATACGTCTTATCTCTTTGACGTGCTGGTAACGACTGCTGGTTTGGTGGTCTTCTGTTACCAGTTCTTTGAATTTATTCCCTTCTCCGGAATAATGTGGCTTATCAGGAGTGGTCATTCCTTCTATGAACGTTTTTATCTTAGAGTTGGCTTTATGCCGTTTGGCAACGAGGTTTGGCTGGGTTTTGGGCCTCCTCTTTGAAATCAGTTTTAGCACAGCTTTTCTTTTTTCCATTATTATTAATTGCCACCATTAGATCTAATGTTTTATTTGTGAAGCAACATGCAGGGACATCTGCTTTCACACGCATACACACTAACACACGCACTTCTTTTTTTTTGTTGATCGTTTGGTATGTACACGGCGGTAGCCACGCCAGCACACACTTTTGTTTCCTCTTTGAGGGAGACACACACACACACGTGTACGCGACGAGTATAAATGAACTGAAGTAAGTATGACACTGTAGATCGACCACAGGACAGGATGAAATATCTTGGGGTCATCTATACCCCAAAAATGAATTTCATCAAACATGTGACCCACATTCTCCAAAGAGGCCTCGGTCGGTCTAAGCAACTGCACAACATCTTGAAGTGGAGCAACAAAGTTGACACCAAAGTTAAGCTTCTCTGCTATAAGCAGCTAATCCGATCTGGAATATCGTACGCCTTTCCCATATGGTCCTGCATACCCTCGGCTCAAATGGAAAGACTTCGGGTTTTCGAAAGGAAACTCCTCAGAAGATGCACTAATCATTCTAGAAGGCCTGGTGGTCGTCATTACCCGAACTCTCACCTATACGAAGGTGCCTCCATTACCTCTATCGACGAGTACTTGCTACAATTAGCATACAAGTACCTCAAAAGCATTCGGAACAGCGGAACCTACTTGTACGGGAGTCTTGCGTTTTGAACCCTTTTCTCTTTCGATCTCTTCGGATCATACCACCACAATTTCTTCTTCAGTACAAAACTGAGGAAAGCACTCTTCCCAACAATATCCCCATCTATAAGTACCTCGAAAACATTCAGAACAGCGAGAACCTACTTGTACGGGACTCTTGCGTTCTTAACCCTACTCTCTCTCGATCTTATCGGATCAAACCCCCACAATTTCTTCTTCAGTACAAAACTGAAGAAAGCACCCTTCCCAACAACATTCCCCTCTATAATAGAGAATTCCTGGACCCATCCCACAGGGTCTACTATTAACAAACCACACACACAAACGCACAGTACAAGACGGCACAAACACAAACATAAACACCGACCAAAGCGCAGATTATCAGACGCCAAGGACGTGATCTGCGTTCACTACCGCACCCAAGACCTACCGGTCTTGTACGATTTCTTTCCCACCATCCCTCTATACAAGTAGTTAGAGAACACCTGGACTAACACTGTCCGCACTATCCTTGGAAACCCCCACTTTTTTTCTTTTCTTTTCAGATATCGCGAGACCGAGCCCAACATCCTCACGGATGTGGGTGATTCTGGTTATCGCAAGATGACCAGAAGCCAGAGACAAGATGAAGGACACATCTGCCCTTGTCTCGCCAAAGTCGGCCCCCTCGCCAACCATTTTGTTTTTTTTTTTTTTTTTTTTTTTTGACAATGTAGATCAGTTTTGGATTTGGATGTTTTTTTTCGCACTTCACTGGACTGTTTTCACATATATTTATTTCAATTCAATTCAATTTTATTTGGTAGATAAATTACATTTATTTTGTCAATTGTGGTAGTGGTGTGTTTTTGAAATATACGTTTTTTATCTAGAATAATAACCTAGATATCTACAGTCTTCGGACCAAATCAATATCAACTGCACACATACTGAGTTTAGTGCCATTTGGTAGGTAGCAGTGTTTCCTACATCTCGAAAACCAGACAGCTTGTGTTTTATTACCATTTATTTTTATTTTCCATTTCCTGTAATATACTGCTAGCTTGTCAAGAGCTGCTTGCAAAGAGTTGTAGATATTAGTGAATAAGGCACCCGAAGAGAAAATGGCCCTATCATCGGCAAACATAGCTACCTGAATGTTTTCACCTAGACATGCTAAATCTGCGACAAACAATGTGAATAATATGGGACCAAGGACCGAGCCTTGGGGTACCCCATAGTGGTTTTGGTGAGTAGAGGATATGTCGGTTCCTATACTCACAACATATTTTCTCGAACGAAGAAAGCTCTGGATAATTTTGATAAGTGGTATTGGCAGCTTAAGTTTTAGTAGCTTATAAATCAAGGCATCGTGCCATACCGCATCAAAGGCTTTTTCGATGTCTAGAATAACCAGTCCCGTTGACTCCTTGTCGATGAATTTACCAGCTATGTGGTTTTTAATGCGCAAGATTTGGTGGATTGTGCTGTGACCACCACGGAAACCGAACTGAAAGTTTGGTAAGATGTTATTGGCTTCCACAAAACGATCAATCTTTTCCTTAATGATTTTTTCTAAGAGCCTACTTAGACAGCTAAGTAGACTAATAGGTCTGTAACTTTCGGGGCTGTTCTTCGGTTTGCCGGGTTTCGGGATAGGTATTACCTTTGCTGTTTTCTAACAGTCCGGAAAATAACAATTCTTAAGACAAGCGTTGAAAATGAACGTTAAATAGTTACTTGCAGCAGGTGGAAGTGCTTTGATTAATTTGTTGTTAATATTATCGAGACCCGCAGCCTTTTTTGATTTCGATTTTTTTATCAATTCTTTAACTTTGCTGATATTAGTTGCGTAAGTACTTTCAGCTGGTGTTTGAGAAAGTACATGGATAGTGTTAGCAACTTCAGCTTCAGTATACGCGTCGCTTAGATGCATATATATGGAGTGGTTCTTACTAAACGTGTTAGCAAGTAGATTCGATTTCTCCACTGAAGATATAAACAACTTGTCGTGAACTTTAAACAGAGGAATACTTGACCCTCTCTTTTTCATAATTTTTGATATTTTCCAGAACGGTTTGCTTGAGAGGAAAGGTGTTTATTCCAACACTTGTTCCTATATGTTGAGATTTCGTTTTTAATGATATTATTTAAGACTTTAACATTAACTAGAAAACAATCGATTCTATAACGCAGCCATTTTCTTCTTTCAGAGTTTCGTAGCCTAATCAGATGTAAGATATTTTTAGGAAGCGGTGCCTTATCAACTGGAGCAGTGGAACATTTAGGTATCGCAAGATCGGCCGCTCTATTGATAACAGAAACAAAATTGTTACATAGGATATCAATGTGCTCGTTGCAGGTTATAGAATTTAGGCTGGTATCACCTAGAACCAAGTTCGTGTTTATATATGATTTATAACAATTCCAGTTGGCGGCGGAATAGTTGTGGTATAAACTGGTACGATTTACCGCTACTGTATGATTCACTGTGAGGCTGATCGGAAGGGGTCTGGACTTAACGCATTTAGAGTTAATGGTACTGTGCAGTAATTTGGAATATTAGTGATATATAGATCAAGAGTTGATGGGTTCTTGTTAGCACTCGCTGGGATATAGGTGGAGAGAAGTGAATAAAGTATGGAAAAACTTGGGCTGGATTCAGTAACATCTAGTAAAATGTTGCCCCAGCAGTTTGCCCTAAGACAATTCCACAACTGCTGTCTGCAGTTTAGATCACCACCAAGAATTACCTTGTTTCGAGTGTTGACTCTATACAATTTTTGCAGATCCCGCTTAAAGTAAGTAGATTTCTCAATGTTTCTATTTCCACCAGGGAAATAGACCGAAAAAGACTCACCTTGGAGTTATCACTTAATGTTACATCTATACTAATTTCCTCAATTAACTTAAGGTGCAATCAAGGACGCAAAGAATGTTCTATACATTTTTTTACAACAATGGCGACACCTCCACCACTAGCATGTACCCTGTCTAGGCGATAACATATGTTATTTTGATGTGAGAAAGAAATGTCTTCTTTGACCCAGGTTTCTGAAACAAGTGCAATGTCAATATTAAAATTTATCAAGAAACTAAAAAATGCATGCTTTTTGTTTTTGATGCTTCTCGCATTCCAAGTTATGGTGCTCAGAGAGTTCCTTAACATGATTTTTCCGAATATATATACTTAATAGCTAATGAGGTAATGACATTAAATTGGTCAGCTTTAGTTTGACAAGCACTAAGCTTGGTTACAACTTCATTAAGAAGAGTTTTTATCTCGCTAAATAAGAACAAGTTATACACACATACTACCATGATCTTCATTACAGGATCTGGTTTTCTATTCCACAAAGAGAGACTTTACGTCTCTCTTGTGGCAAGTAAAAATATATCCTTAGCTGAGAGGATATCCACCACCACCAAATCGAGGGTGAATCAAGAGCCAGATTCCAACCCTCGATGGAGTCTTATTGCAACCGCCAATCCGGACGGTTCGTCTTCCGCTCCCCGTATCGCCGGGGATGCGTAAATACCGTGGAGTATAAATAAAACCACCCGACCATCACGGTCGTTTCTTTCAACGCTGCCCGGTGCGCACGGGGACGGGTATATCTAGGAGTCGCGGCTAATACGGAAGTCCAGTTAACAGCGCCATCTTTTATTTGTACGTTCATAACTGTTGTTCTTAAATTATATATAAGTACAACAACTAACTGAAAAGAAAATAAATTCAATGAAAGTAAGAACCAAAATTACAAACAAGTCATTTAGTGGTTTTTTTTCCGTGCTACAGTTTCCTGAGTGCGTTTTATTTTCCCCTGTTGTGCTGGCGAACAGTTTAATGTTACGGTGGAACATTAAGAGGATGATGGGGATGAGAGGTGAATCAGCGCCGTACGCCGGTGCAACATACTTGTTCCCCACAGATCAAACTCTGACATAAGAAGCAATCAACGGTGTGTTGGAAGGGGCAAGATAAATCTTCAGGACTAAACTTTGTACAAGCTGGTCTTTCTTTGAAGGCAAATAACGATGGTTTTATTTTTTCTGACTCTTGAGTAGAACTTCTCCACACTCAATCAGAAAGAAAAGTTCTAGTTCGAGAAAAAAAAAAAAAAACAGAAACATCCTCTTTCAGGACTAGAGATATCCTCCCGACAACGGCACTTTGGCAATAAGAAATTTGAAAGGTTTGAATTATGAATTATGGAAACACACTCCACGATCTGCTTAGACTTTCATTTGCTTTCACCTATTAAAAAAAATTCGGTTGGAAAACGTTTTGGAACAGATGGGGACATGGTAGCAGGAGTAATTGGGTATTTTGATGATAATCATCATCGATCTTATGGGATGGAATCCGGTAATTGCAGAAACGTTCCGCAAAGGGTATTGAACTGAAAGTACTTTTATAATATAATAAAAAAAAACTCAAATTTCGAGAACTTTTCTCCCTTCCACCGGACGAAAAAATATTCTTACAAAAGACAAAAAAATATAATGACTTCTTATCTTATTAGTTTTCTTCTTTTCTTCTTGTTCCAAGATTCCCAATTACAAATGACGCCGTAGATGTGATTAATTAATGCGATTCAAGTGAATGGAAACCACACTGCAATCAGCGTGCATAATAAATGCAATATCAGTACGAACTATCCTCGGCGCTACTCTCCTCCGGCACGCAAAACTACATAACACAACAAAAGTAAATTCTAAATAAAACTTGAACTTGAAAATGCTATTCGTAAGAGCCTTCAAATCCGCATGGGAAATCTTATCTTCTAGACGTTCTAGCGCATTGCCAGCCTATTAGCATTTGTTGTGATCCGATGCGGAGGTCGGCCAAGAGTTGCAGCTCATTAACGGAATATTCGCATATGATTATGTTGTACATCGTTCCTTCCGATTCTGAGAAATGTTGACGTCTTGACGTCGCCAAAAATGATGAGTATGTCAATCGTTTTGCTTCAATTAATCCACCCTATCAAATCGACTGCGGAACATTTACCACTTAGGAAAGTGCCTACAGCATTTCCTCTTGGTATGAATAAGAATAATCAATTCAAATTCATTTGTATATCAGCAACGTAATTGATTTAAATTAATGCGACCGTTTAATGGAGAGTATCTTAGTATCTCATAAATGTGTGCGGTGCGGCGTCATCGTACTGCGGGTGTTGTTAATCACACCCAACAAACGAAGACAGTATTTTAGTTCCGCAGTAACATTTGATCCGTTTAGTCTCTCGCGGTGTCCTCTCGGACGTACACACATTCGTACATTATATTGGAACGTTTTTGTAGTTGCTAAGTGAAAGTTCACTGTTCTTTCAAGCCTAAACTAGACTCTAACCTAGTTCTGTTCGTTGATATCATTGGATCGCGGGTCGGTGTGACGGAAGCCTAATAAGTTCTCCTGTTTTGCAGTGTGAAATAGTTCAGGTCAGAAATGTAATTTATTATTTTTAAAGCACCCTCCACCCCCTTCCGTGTATGTTTGTTTCCGATAAAAGTAATCAACTGATCCAAGTCAACGGCTATAACCATCAATGGTTTCCTATAAGTAATCACTATCACAGTAATCATATAAGTTTGTTTTTGTTACGCTTCTCCCTGTCGAAATTAAACCAAAATTATTCCTACCCTTGCTTTTGGTTTGTTGGTACTTTTGTTGTTCGAGATGAAATAAGAAGTAGATGGAAGAGTATTTCTCGAAATCTACGCTCGCTTCGCGCATGGCTCTCGAGGCTGTGGCGATTATGTGAGATAATAATATTGAGTCGGATTTGTTGGAAATTAATCCGTATGTTTGTTTCCAATCGCAATTTAATTTGAACGCTCACTTGCTTATAAAACCGCTACTCTCCACGACAGAGATACAGATAGTGTTTTAAATATACATTAAAATTGTGCTTAACTTTTTTTTGTCAGAATATTTTGGGTCCGTTTAAAAGTAGATTTAAACAAGAATCGATTTCATTATATGGCGGGAACCCTTTCAAATTCATGATAGACCTCGTAACGTGTCACAACTATCTCATCATCTCAACAGTTCATGCGTTTACTAACCGCTCGTTCGCTAAGGAAAAAGTCTGTGTTCTATAGTGGGCAAAGTTCCAGATCTTATTACCCCTTGATAACAGTAAATCCCCAGTATGATAAAAAAAAGTTGGCGTTAATATAGAAACCTGGAGCCACCCAGAATTAATAAAAACTTGATGCGAGAATCCTAATCGATCAATTTTCGTGGAAGCTTCACTGTGGTTTGCATATTTGTGTGTTAAAAACCTGTTAGATGTGTCCCTAAGAAGGGGGTTGATTTTACACTGTAGGCATGATGATAATGATGAATAACGCATTTGTTGTACAATAATTTGACAAATGTTGACTTACGACTAAAATGCTAAATCCTATTTTACAATCTTTTCTTATTCTTAAAATAATTTACTAGCTCTACACGAGCACTCTAAATTACACGATACAATTTTGTGTAATGCCTTTCGGCGTACAATAATTTTTTATATTTTTATATTTTTATATATTACCTATTACCCGAATATTTTAGAAGAAGTTTTCTCTCTGTATTTATTTATTTATTTTTTATTTTTTTTATTTTTTATAATAATAATAATAATAATATAAGGTAAAAAAGTTTACAAAAAAAAAAAAAATAATAACAAACATATAAACAAAAATGTTAACAGAAAAAGAATCTAAATGAAAAATGCAAATGAAAAGGAAGAATAAATAAATATGAAAAGGGAAATGAGGAATGGGAAGGACGTAGCGTCTGAAGATCTTACTATATTTGGGGATATTAAATCCTTTCTTCATTGTCAAACCACCACCAGTTGGGATGGGATCGGTCATTTATAGATTTAGCTCGATCGCCTCTTGCCATGCTAAAGCGCAAGTGAACTGCAGCATTTGATATATCACTGATATAAAGAATCCGTTTGTCCCTGGCACCACGAAAAGCGTGGTAAATAATAGCGACTCCGTGCTTGTTTTGGATAAGACCTTTTCTATCCAAGAGAGGGAACACTTCTGGTGGGATAAACCCATTTTGGAGTGTATTCTCCAGGTACATGTCATTGGGGTAGTATGCTCCTAAGATAAGATTATTTTCGCTGCACATTGCCCTTGCCGAGTGACCACGAATAATTTTGATAATGAAATGGTCTATCCTATTCAGTCCTGATTTGTCATACAGTGTCTTATTAGGATAGAATTTCCTGTATTGAGACTCAGGTGTTCTATGTAATCCGAGGCAGGAACGCAAGCACTGCCTCTCGAACATGCGAAACTTTTCCGTGTAGGATGGGGAAACGTTAAACCATACCGGGCAACCATACACTAATATTGGACTGATAAATGCTGAGTACGAAATTGTTGACGTCCGGCGCCGTGCTTCCTCTTTCGAGGGAAGAGCGTGGACCTTTTATTTTTAATCTTAATTAAAACGCAGGAATTAATTAATTTATCTTCTCTCAGAATTTTTCTGTTTATTCTTTTCTTCTATTGTCTCTATTGTTTCTGAACTAATAACTTCTTCTCTATTGTAATAACTTTTATATTTATCTTTTTCTGAACTCCTGACTTCTGACTTGTTTCTCTGACTTCCAAATCTCAACTCGATCTGAACTGATTCTAATTCAAACTGATTTTTTTCTATTCAATTTTCTCTGTGACTTTTCACATGAATAAAATTTGGACGAAAATCAAAGTTACTATGTTTTGAATGAATAAAAAGGTGCAGGTTATTAAATGTGCTGTAACTGGCAATATTGTGAATGTTTATGAATGGTATGTATTAAGTGAGAATGTAATATATGTTAAGTGAAGTTTTTAACGATGTGTAAGGAGATTCAGTGTTAAATTTAATAAAGGGTAGTATTCTGGAATACAACATCCCACCCTTCTTCGAGAAAGAAAATTATCCTTGAAGAGAATAATTTTCCAGTAACTATAGGTTAGATTAAGATTAATTAAAGGCTTGGATTTTCGTTCAATTACAATGGTTTTCAGAATTAATCAAAGGTTACAATATTTAAATTTCAAAAAGTTCTTAACACTATTGTCTATTTACATTATATGTTAACTAAATTTAAATCAAAGGTTACAATATTTAAATTTCAAAAAGTTCTTATCACTATGTCTATTTACATTGTATATTAACTAAATTTAAATATTTCTCCTTGGAACCTTTTCTTTTCTTATCCAAAAATTATTATTACTTATTATATTAATTATATAATATTAATATTATGTTTCAAAATTCTCATTTCCGTTCGAATATATATATTAATTCTAAAATTTCCATTATACATATTAACTCTAAAATTTTCTTTCTTTCGTCCCCCTCATTAACTTTTTTTTTTTTCATTTCCGTCATTTCCTACAGTTGTTAGATTATTTCATATATATTGAATAAAAAAACAAAGGCCATTTGTTATGTGTTTATCTTTTCCTTAAATTTATGGAAAATTTTCCAAAACCTTTTTGGGCCTATTACTATGATGATTGAATAAAGATGATTATTACCAAAAATCTTCTTGAAAAATGATCTTAAATAATTTAAATGACGGTGTAACTTTTTACTTTTTTGTATTTTGTATTCGAATAAACTTTTATTGTTGAAAAAAAAAATTTGTAATATATTTATATAGTTATTCTTTACAATACCTATTTTAGTTAAATTATTATTTTCATTTTTTATTATTTCTTGTATGAGTAAGGGTTTGTGTTTGTTTTCGTTGTTTAAAATATTTATTGTTTTCGGCTTAGTGTTGTCATTGTCCATAGCTTTAACCGCTGTCGGAACGTCTACCTTTTCAGTCTTACTCACTGCTGATGGATCGTTTAGTTTCTCAGTCTCATTTACTGATTCGTATAGTTCTTCAGACTTATTAGCTGTCAGAACATCTTGGTTCCCAGTCCTAGTTGCTGTTTGAACTATTTCTTCAGTTATATCTGCTGTAGATACATTTAATCCGTCAGTCTTTGCTGCTGAAAAGATTTCTTCATCAGTGTTAGCTGCAGAACTGACTTGGGTTTTGATTTTAATGGCAACTTTTAGATCTTCAGTCTTTAACACTGCTGAATGTTCAGTCTTTGTTGCTGAAGTGCCGGGGTTGTCTATTGGGATAGCCGAAATATAAGGGATTTTTGGTTGTATATTTTCTGAAATTTCCGAATTTTCAGTCTTTAATACTGCTGAGTTTTCAGTCTTGGTTGCTGAAGTGTCTGGGTAATCAATTGGGATAGCTGAAATATTAAGGATATCAGTCTTTAATACTGCTGAAAATTTCGAATTTTCAGTCTTAGTTGCTGAATTATTTTTCAGAATTGCAGTCTGAATCGGAGTCATTATATTAGGGTTTGGTTTAACTTCTTTTATATTTGTATTCATATGGTTAGGATAATCATAAGCTGGCTCAAGGTAAATTTGGGTAGGAGTTTCATTAAATTTGTCGTTATCTATTTCCAAAGATCTAATGCTGTAAATAGAAAAATTTTGTTTGTCTTCCATAATTTTTGGTTGGCGTCAGGCCTCGTTTTCCGACTCTTGCACCCGAGAAAAGTGAACATTTTGCCTATCGTTTTGTCTATTGGTGGTCCTAGAATTTTCACCAAAACGATTTTCAGAGTTTGTAGGATTATTTCGGAATGGGTTACGCGTTGTTGTACCTTGTTGGTAATTTGTTGAAGACGATCCATTCCTAGATATCTTGTATCTACACTCATTCTCTGTGTGATTATTCCGTCCACAGAAATTGCATACACTGTTATATTCCCTTTTTATGGGTTGTCTATTCGGAAAATAGTTGGATTGCATGTTCCGATAACATGTGTCCTGTGTATGCCCTGACTTACCACAGGTTTGGCAGACTATACGATTGAATGTAGGTTTTTCGTTATATTGATATGACCTGGGAGAGTTGTCCATTTGAGCACCATGTGACACTACATGTGCAATCGACTGTTTTAAATTGTTTCCCCCATGGACTTGAGCTAGTATCTTTAGCTGTTCGTTGTTTAGTCCATCCTCAAATGTTTGTACGGCCAATTTTATGTTTTCTTCTATTAAGTATTCCCTAACCACCGCGTCTGCTGTTATTTCACACGTGGCAGAGTTTAGAGTCCTTAGAGCATTCGCGACTCTATCGCCGTATTCCCGGACGGTTTCTCTGTAGCGTTGTTTCAGAGAAATCAACTCATTGTGTGCCGTCGACCGAGATTGCTCCTCTTTATATTCCGATTCTAATTTTTCTTTTAAATCCTCCCACTTAGCGATTTGGCTATACCTAATCAGATCGTAAGCATGACCCTCTAGTCTATTTTTGACTAGCTCTAAAAATGTCTCGTATATATCCGGGTCTGCCTTCTTTATGGATCTAAATAAAACGTCTCCCCCGGAAATAAATTTACCTAAGTCGCAGGGTTTCCCGTCAAAGGTAGGGACGATTCTGAAAACATCAGAAATTCCGACAGAGAGGGCCATTTCAGGGGGTTTATTGTATATCGGTTGATAGTGGATTTGTTCTTCCCCCTGCCTAGCCGCCTGTCTCGTGTAATATGGACTCGTAATAGTGAAAGTTTAAAATACTGTATGGCGAAAATTCAATTCTTAAAATATGGTTATGAAAAAAAGAAAAGGCCTTTATTTAGTTATTCAATATATATGCAGGAAAATAATGATAAATTGGACCCAAAACTGAAAAGAAAGAAAATTTTCGACGCGAAAGAAAAGAAACGGAAATGTCGTCGAAAAAACCGAAAAGAGAATTTTCAAAATTTCTATCGCGAAAACACTTTTTTTTTTGAAAAAAGAAAAATTCCAAGAAAAATATTCCTACAAAAAAAAGGAAGAGAGAAAAATCAAAATATTGAAAAAAATTTCTTACTACTACTAAATGTTGATTGCTGTCTTGATTCCGGGATTCCGATAGTATTTCTTATCTTGAATTAGTGTCTCCTTTTATTTTTCTTTTATTTTATTCTTATTTTATTACCGCCAGGCAGACTTCACGCCCTATAGTTGATTTGATTATCCTGGTCTTTTTTTTTTCGTTGTTTTATGTCTGTTTTTAGTTTTTCGTTGTTTTATTCTGTTTTAGTTTCTCATTGTGTTTTTTTTTCTTTCATTCTTGTCTTCAGCTTTGTTGTTTCCCTTGTGTTTTTTTTTTCCTTTTTTTTTTTAAACAAAAAATTTTTTTTCTTGAAAAATTTTTTTTTCTTCTTTTTTTTTTGTGGTGTTTTTTTTTGTTTTTGTTTTATTTTTTCTTCTTATTTTGTTTTTATTTCTTCATGGGATCCTTTGGTTGGATCATCCCACCAGTCTTCGAGGATATCACCAGTCTTATTTATCCGTTCCATGCAAATAAGATCCGTATTCACAAATAGAGAAAATTAAGTCTTCATGGTCATCATCATCATCATCGGTATCCCACCGCTGCCACCAGTGTTGACGTCCGGCGCCGTGCTTCCTCTTTCGAGGGAAGAGCGTGGACCTTTTATTTTTAATCTTAATTAAAACGCAGGAATTAATTAATTTATCTTCTCTCAGAATTTTTCTGTTTATTCTTTTCTTCTATTGTCTCTATTGTTTCTGAACTAATAACTTCTTCTCTATTGTAATAACTTTTATATTTATCTTTTTCTGAACTCCTGACTTCTGACTTGTTTCTCTGACTTCCAAATCTCAACTCGATCTGAACTGATTCTAATTCAAACTGATTTTTTTCTATTCAATTTTCTCTGTGACTTTTCACATGAATAAAATTTGGACGAAAATCAAAGTTACTATGTTTTGAATGAATAAAAAGGTGCAGGTTATTAAATGTGCTGTAACTGGCAATATTGTGAATGTTTATGAATGGTATGTATTAAGTGAGAATGTAATATATGTTAAGTGAAGTTTTTAACGATATGTAAGGAGATTCAGTGTTAAATTTAATAAAGGGTAGTATTCTGGAATACAACAAAATTATTTTAGCTTTGTGATCTAGGAGACTGTTTCGAAATAGACTTCTTGTCATTGCATATGCACGTTTAGCTGCGGAGAGGGCAGCTGCTATGTGCCTATCAAAGTATAGGTATTGGTCCATCCAGATACCAAGGTACCTGACAACAGTTTTCATTTGCAGTGGAAGATTATTGCTTCCTTCGATGGAAAAGTTTTCCAATTATTCCTTGTATCTCTTGAAGCTGTAGAAAAAGGTGTTCTGAAAAGGATGATTTCTGTTTTTTGGAAGTTAATTTTCAATTTCATATCGTCACAAAAGCGTTTGATTTTATTGAAGTCGTCTTGAAGAAGTCTGTTAATGGCATCGATATTTTTTTCTGATCTGTACACTACAATATCGTCGGCATATGCAATAGCATGATTAAGAGACCCAACTAGACCACTAGTATAAATATTGAAGAGAATGGGAGAATTCACGGCTCCCTGCTGTAAGCCATTTTTAATATGGAAAGTTTTATTGGAGATTTTGTCCCCACATTTTACCACAAATTGTTTATCCATTATCATGTCGTAAATGATGTATAACAGATATTCGGGCAAACCTAGATTTGATACCTTATATACAAGTCCTTCTAACCATACGGTATCGAAGGCCTTTTCAAAGTCAACCAGACATACTCCTGTGCATTGTCGTTTTGCCTTCAGTTTGTGTTTGACAGCCATTGAAAGCAGACAACCTCGTGAATTCTCGAATAAGCTACACTTGTCGTGTATTCCGATATCATAAATGAATTAAGTACCCTTTGCCAAGTTTAGAAATGCCGTCAAACAGACAACCCAGTGTTAACAAATAGAACACATTAAATAAAAGTTATTTTAATATCTCAAGAAACAGTTTCGTGCACAATTATGTATTCAGTGAATGTCTGTACTGAGTTTTAAAAATTAATATGTACACAAATTACAATAAACATAGAGTACAATAAATCAATAAAACAACAAAAACGAATGTACAAATCAGTATCTCTCAGTGCATTAAATAAAATCAAAAAGAAGTGCATATAAAAACAGTTGAGTGAGGCGCAAAAAGTGCTCGAGACATTAAAAACAAAAACAATAAAAAGATAACACTTCGGTCACAAACGCGAAAATTAAAACAAACAATATATTCCTTGTTAAAAAAATAATTTTTAAATCATCGTTTGGCCCGAGTGCAAGCTTACCGACTTTTAGCCGCCGGTAGGCGAGTTCGACTCAGCTTGCGGGAGAAATCCAGTTGCCGTGATTCAACAGGTCGCCTTTGTTTTTTTTTTTTAATGAAAACAAACCGGAAAGAACCAGAATGAACAAGGAGGACGATAAAAACGTGACAACACACAAACGAAAAGGTGCTCCGAAAAACTCCATCGTGACGCGAAGTAAAACCGCGAAATTGACAATGGAGAAAAGAGATCACCAATTGGAGGACGACAGTGAGCTCCCCTCCCCCTCCAACTTTAACATATATGGGGCAAATAATTCATTCGCTTCTCTTGCATCCTGAGAGTCTGAGGATGAAGAGGAAGGGATAAGTGAATTGGAGGCGAAACTTGCGATGGCAAGAGCCCGATTATAAGAGAGACACCGAAAGAAAAAAATAGCGGCGCTCGAACAAGAACAAAACCCTCAACAGCTACAAAAGCCAAAGCCAAAAGTCGGCCAACAGCAACAATTTCACCATCAACAGCAACATCAACTTCAACATCAGCAGCATCAACAGCAACATCAACAGCAACTACCAACACAAAAGCGATCAACGAAACAGCAAGCAACACAGGAGCGGCAAAGCAACAATAACAGCGGAAAAATAAAGATGCCACCAATCAACACCATAGATGTTGACTGTAAGGAATTGGTAAGTCTTTGTAAGCTAGCCATAGGAAACAATTTTGCAATTAAAAGACTGACGGGTAACATGCATGCCATTCAAACATATATGGTGGCAGACCACGACAAAATTAAAGAGGTCTTAAAAAGAGCCACCGCGGAATTTTACTCGTTCACGCCGAAGCAAACGAAGAGCGTAACGGTTCTATTAAAGGGTGTCGACCCTGAAATGGAACCGGATGCGCTGCTCGAAATGCTTCAAAAGTTGAAGCACGAAGATCTCGAGTTTACCGCGGTAAAACCATTCACCACACCCAAGGCAAGAAGGGAAAACCGCAAGCTACCCTTCTTTTTGGTTCAATTAACACCCAGCAGTAGAATTGGTGGTGTAGGGGTTCCGCCAAACCCTACGGTCCACTTACCTGAAAAAACCCCATAATTACTACCCAACTTCCTTAAGTTCACTAATACATTAGTACCTGAAAATGCTTCACGCATCATATAGATCAAGTCAATGATCTTAAAGTCCCTGTCAAAGAAAACTTACCTTTGATGCATGTTCTTCGCATATAATTTCCCGTAAGAATCCTTTTTTTACCCTATCAGGCAGAACCCCCATTATTACGACCCAATCTACATCAGTTTCCGCTAATGCAACAGCATTAGCACCTGTAAATGCTGCAGGCATTAAGCTTACCGAATATATTTATTTTCAAGCTTCTGCAAAAGAATTCTTACCTGCAAGCATAACTTCGCATGTAAAACCCCATATAAGAGTTCTTTATCTTATCCTAAATTACCTGAAAGAAAATTCATCGGTTCATATATAATACAACCGCATAATCAGGAAACCTTACCCTTGAGTTGGTTTATCCCAGCTTCATCATGTGCATCATAAATCACCAGACAAACACATTGGCTGGCGACCTACAAATACACACATCTCTTGGCACCAATTAAATCCTACAGCATAAGCAAATGCAAATAGGAATTCAATACTTACCCTTACCAGTGATGCCATAAACACCATTTCCTGGTAATCTAGCCAAAACCTATTAATACCATTTCTTCATTGCACCGCGTCTATTTATTTAGCCGCGACGCACATCTCAAACAAAGATGCAACTAGCATCCGACGAGTTTCGGTTTTGTTTGTTTTACCAGACTCGTATCCCATGAATGCACCTCTTCATTTCTTTGTTTATATTCCTTCCCACGGTTTTGATCCATAAAAGAACCAGTTTACACACATATATGTGTACTGTGGCGATCTTCCGTGTGAGATCTGTTGGTTACCCCAAAGAGAGACTTTACGTCTCTCTTGGAATAGGAAATACATCCTTTATTTAATAGAGCCAGCTTCACTGACCAAATTTCCCATGATCAACGATTGAATATCGTTGAGTCTTTTCCATCCTTCGACCTGAGCGGGTCGTGGCTCCTATCGCTGTCCTGGTGCGCACAGGGAAGCGATAATCTATTATAATCGTTCGAGTCGTATTTCAACCAGCAAGGCGGTCGATTCGCCTGCCATCCACCGTATCGGCGCCGGTATGGTGTGTCAACACCAAAAAGCGTGTTTAAGTTCTGCGAGTCGTCTGCGCGTTTATTGTAATAAGTAAATTTTTCGTACCGTGTGTTAAGAAACAATAAAAGTAAAAGATGTGATCAGCAATTAATTCTTGTGTTTCATTTAACTTGTTTCCTGTGTTGAGAAGTTTTGTTTTGTGTTGCCTTCCTTGCGAACGATACGTGTCGGCACTTTAGTGACAGCCGGGTGGGGATAGGAGTGAACGGAGTGCCCATACCTGGCACACAACTCCTAACCCCACAGTGGTCTAAGAAAAAATTACAGTCTTGGATCATCAAATGGTCACATGGGACAAATTAAAAAGAGGCAGAGACATCCTGCAATGTGTCCGTTGCCAAAGGTTTGGTCACGCGGCGGCTAAGTGTGAAATGCAGCGCCGTTGGGTAAAATGCGGAAAGGGCCATAAGGCAGTAGAATGCCCTCTGGGAAAAGAAAGTGTATCGCAATCTTTATTTAAAAAGGGATCCATCATAAAGTAATATGTAGTGGAGAAGTGCGCAGGTTCCGGGTGCTGGAAGCCTGTATCGTACGCATACCTCTTCAGCCAGGAAGGCGTTTGTATGCGATTGCGGCCTACGCACCTGAGGAGCACCAACATAACCTATTTATAGCGATGCTCGAGACACTCTTTCGATGCTTACAATTGCACATGGGCAAAAACTACTTTATCCTAGGGGGAGATATGAACGCCAAGCATAGAAATTGGGGAAATTATATATCTAATGCCAGAGGAAATCAGTTGGCTGGTTGGTTAGATCAGTTTCATATTGAATATAGAACTGACCTGCTAGCTACGGAATATCCATCGTTCCCCAGAGGTAGATCGTTTTTAGATATCTTGCTAATCGACTCACGACTGAGATTACTTAACACCAACAGACGAAACACAAACTGTTTACGGACAATTGAATACGACAGTGACCACTGTGCATTCACGGCAGTAATAGAGCTTCCGAACGAGCTCGCAGATCTGAAGGAATTCGTGATCCCGCAACCCTATAACTACGGGGCAATGCGATAGCCGCGGTTCACCAGATCATTAAGAAGAGAACTTTGTTCGAATGACTTTAATCTGGCAGTAAACAGAAACCTGACAAATGACGAAATCGTAAAACGAACAATGGACAAAACAATTCCCAAAACAACAGTTACAGATCACATTAACATGTACAGAAACGCAACAATAAATGCACTCCACAAGAAAAAGAGCAGACTGCTATCGAAACTAAAACAACTACACAGACAGTTTACTGACAGACAAGACCAGGAGATAATATCACTGAAATCCCGATTAAAAAACCTCCAACAATTACTTAAAGCTAATTATAGATTAGCAACAAATTTGTATTGGAACAACAGAATTCGAGCTATAAAAACTAGTAACCCGAATATGTTCCCACAAATAAATAAAATATTCAGGAGAAATAATCAAAACGAGATTTAGTGTCTCCAAATTCCACGTACTGAGGTAAACAAGCAGCTGCTAACCGACATTGGCATAGATACAGAGAACGCTATCCTCAATAGTGAGCTCTTCGTGATCGAAGTTCCTTTGGAAAAGGTGAACGCTGTGGGAGCTGTCTTTCAGGAAATGTACAAGGTGAATGAAAGCATTCACCGAAATCACGGCCTGGAGGACAGAGTTCTAATAGTCTTTTAATCACAAGGGAAGGAATACGGAGTATCTTCGACTCATTAAGAAGCAAAAAATTCAGTGGGAATAGATGGAGTACCTAACATCGTACTCAAAAACCTGCCCCCAAAGGCAATAGATATATACACGGTCCTGTTTAACAACGCGTTGAATAATGCATATTATCCCGCGCGTGTTAAGTGTGTCGATGACATCATAGTCAAAGATGATGTACAAGAGAGCATTGACACACCTAAACCTACAAACGCCATCCGATTTTAAACTCGAATGACCCCCGAGGCGATAAGATCATTAATTGCATATTTTTAAACCAATTACCACAAAAGCAATTGATTGCATATGCCGAAAGCGATTGCCCAATGACGCGAAAGCTATTAGCTGCATATTCCGGAACAATTAAATTGCAGAAACGTTTAAACTGCATGTTCCAGCCCAATCAATAGAAATGCAATTAAGTGGGTCAGTTCACAGCCGTATAAGGTGAACCGAGTTCAAACCAATGAGGAAATATTGACCGGTTCAGCGAAACACCGTGATGGCGAACTGAGGGCAACAAGCGGAAATGAGGGCAATTAAAAGGTAATTGCAGTATCGTCGTCGGGAGGTATTGACCCCGAAGTGTCGCGAAAGGTTTAGGATATAATTAGCGGACAGTCAGTGGTTGGTCATAGAGTGGTGTGGTATAGCGTTGCTAGAGTGAATGGACCGAAAGAGTTCGGGAGTAGATTGATTCAGCTTACGGTAATAGAAGAGTGAAAAGTGGAATCTACGGAATTAGTGCAGTCAGAGGACGGAAGTTAGCTTAAAGTTAATATATTAAATTAAGTAATGTCGGGACTCAATAAAAGAAATCAGAAGTGAATTACCACTAAAATGAAGACTAAAGAAAAGATGGAAGTTAGCCTAAAGTTATTATATTAAAGTAAGTAATGTTGGAACGCAATAAAAGAAATCAGAAGTGAATTATTACTAAAGTGAAGACTAAATAAAGGATGATAGTTAACCTTATGTTATTATATTAAATTAAGGAATATTGGAACTCAATAAGAGAAAGCGGAAGTGAATTATAACTAAAGTGAAAATTAAAGAAAGGATGGAAGTTAGCCTAAAGTTATTATATTAAGTTAAGTAATGTTGGAATTCAATAAAAGAAAACGGAAGTGATTTATAACTAAAGTGTAAACTGACAAAAAAAAAAAAACAAGAACAAAACTAAATAAAAAAAAAATAAAAAATAGAAGAGAACTGTGTAATGACTCATGTCTCAGATAGTTAAGTGTCTGTATCGTAAATAAGGAGAATGTAGACTCAGTGAGTTAGTTAAGGTAGATAGAAACAATTGTAAAATAAAATATTCCTTTAATGACAATAAAGAAAAATAGTGGATAAAAGAAATAAACAATGAAAAAGTCTCTGTATTTGAAAAGATCTCACTAATTGGTATAAAAGCGGTTTTGGTCGGCGTTTCCTCGGTGTTACGAACTTTGGTTTTTCGGCGTTCACCTGAAAACTATAACTCGCATTGGAAAACGGCTATCATTCAGCTTATCCCAAAAAAGGGCAAAGGCTGTACAAACCCAATGAACATGCGTTCGATAAGTTTACTCCCAAGCATCAGTAAAGTATTTGAAAAAACCATTAACAAAGCTCTGGTGAAATGGGTAGACGACAATAGCATTATTCCAAATAACCAGTTTGGCTTTAGGGCGGCTCATGAAACCGCACATGCCGCAGCTAAACTGGTCTCTGACATACGGGGGAATAAATGTAGGAACCCATGCACAGGTGCCTGTCTGATCGACTTGGAAAAAGCCTTTGATACCGTCTGGATCGAAGGGTTGTATTACAAACTAGTCAGACATGGCATACATAAGCCTTTACTATATGTACTTTACGATATGTTAAAGGACAGGAGGTTCGTGGTCA
This sequence comes from Microdon myrmicae, assembly GCA_963931805.1. NCBI lineage: Eukaryota > Metazoa > Arthropoda > Insecta > Diptera > Syrphidae > Microdon > Microdon myrmicae. The sequence goes on along the minus strand of OZ007497.1, from coordinate 181,726,504 downwards.
AAAGTGGTAATGTGACCTCTAATAAAACGTATAATATCAAGAATGGCTTGCAACAGGGCGCGGTACTCTCTCCGATTCTTTTTAACATTTACATTACCGACTTATTAGATGCACTTCCGCAGGCTACTGCGTACGCAGACGATCTCATAATTTACAGAACAGCTCCGAAAGTTGAGATCATAAATAGTTTAATACAGCGAGACTTCAACAAGGTGTAGCGCTATTGCGATGACTGGAAACTTAAGATCAACTTCCAGAAATGTGAAGCCATCCTATTTAGAACTCCATTATATAAAGCCACGAACGACACAAGAAAAAACTGGCGAAAGCTAGTTATCGTGGGACCGCATGGAGATAAACTGGAAACCAAGAGTTTAGTTAAATACCTGGGCATCTGGCTAGACCAATATCTGTATTTCAACAGACATGTAGAGGCTGCTCTGGTCAAGGCTAGAAAAACGTTTGCTATGACAAGGGGGCTATTTCACAGTAGCCAACTTGACAGCAGGGTAAAAGTCATATGAAAAAAAACAGAAGACAAATTGCTTTTATAGCATTATAAGAGGGCAGTCCTCTTTTACATGTATGTGTATAATGATTTTGGAACCTAATGGTAATGAAACATTTTACATTAGGATAAGATAGGCGGAGCATTGGCATCCACGTGGTCTTGCATGCTGTTAAAACATGTGGAAAACAGTCTGTACAAACATAATGAGATTTTAGTGAGGTAATTAAAGCAAGGTACAAGAATGTAGAAATGTCTAGAAGAGACCTGCATGAAATACAACACAATGGAAAAAATGGCAAAAGACCAAAAACAAAAATGCAGATATTCTGGATAATGCGTATCTGTTGTGACGATAAATAAATGTATCCGTTGCCTGGACTTGGTTCGTTATTGTTTTGAATTGGTATTCAAAAAACAGAGAAAAACTCAGCATGACATCACAATATATATATATATATATATGTATATATATATATATATATATATATATATATATATATATATCGGGTTTTCCAATAGGGACTTGACAACTTTGAATTTAATTTGTGACCGTACCCTTTCACTAATCATCGAACTGTTACTGTCAATTAATTAAGCAAACTCAACATTTTCATCGTGTTTAAGTACACGGACAAACAACGTTTGCCAATCCCAAAGACGGGAAAAAAGTGTCTCCCACAAAATTACCGACCGATAGCATTACTGTCTCTTTTATCTAAGGTAATGGAAAAAGTCATCAATACAGAGTTGGTTAAGTATTTGGAGTGCAACGGACTGCTGAATGATCGCCAATACGGATTCCGTGGCAGGCGGTCCACAGGAGACCTTTTGACACTTATAACCGATATATGGACATCTGCGATTGAACGGCATGGTGAGTCAAGGGCGGTCGCATTGGATATCTCCAAGGCTTTTGACCGCGTCTGGCACGGGACATTAAATAAACTTCGTTCATATGGACTTTCCCAACAGCTTTGCGACTGGACGAGGTGCTTCCTCAAGAATCGATCGAGCCGGGTTGTTTTTTTTTTTTTTTTTGTTAGTTTTTAAACCACATTTATTTTCCAAATTCTTTTTACATGCATAATATTAGGGGTAAATGTTAAACCCTTTTCTACAATCACAGTCCTTAAATTAACTTACTGGCTCTATGCGAGCTCTCTAAATTACACATTACAACTTGATTTTTATATATGCCTTTCGGCGTACACCTTTTTTTTTTTGTTTCTTATATATATATATAGATATATATATATATATGAAATAAGTCATATATTAGAGGAACTCCTCGTTTACATCTATATGTATATATTATTATTACAATTTTTTTTTTTTTTTTTTTTTAATTATAACAAACAAAAACTTCAAAACAAAACGAATAAAACTTAAATAAGAAATAAAAAATAAAATAAAAATAAAAGTAATGGGGAAAGGGGGATAGGGGGAGGGGGGTGTTACGTACGTCGGCCACCCCATCAATTAATAATTTTGTATTTAATTAATAACATAATTTGTTTTAAGATAGTATGATGGTAAGGTGGTGGAGGAATTGCACGATCCAGAAGTGAGTTTTTGAACACGCCCCGATTCGGGTGTGGATCGTGCAGTTCTTCGAGTTCGAATTCGGTTTTCGAAGTGGGCGTGAGTGGAGAGCGAGAGAGACGGAGGGTTAATGTTTTTTGGAATACGGTTTTGAATTCCGTTGTGCACGGTTTTTTGACAAAAAAAAAAGAAAAACGTTTTTTTTTTGTGCAGTTGAAAAGGAAGAAACAGTGAGATTTCTCCCGTTGTTGATCGCTGGTTTTGAAGAAAAAAGAATTTGTAAAATTTGAATGTCGGAAGAAAAAAAAAAGTAGAGAAAAAAAATAAATAAAATAAACGAATTAAGATAACATTCGAACAAGTGGAATTTGTGTTGTCTATCTCAAAGCTTCTGATACAATCCTAATCCTCGATCATTGGTTGTAAACCCGAGTGAGACGTTGATAATTATCAATCATATTATTCTTGATATGCAACTGAATTTTAAATAATTAATTTGGTCAGTAACTATTTGCGGTGCTCAGCGGAATCTCGTGTGGTTAATATAAGATGCCTATTTTACGATTTTATTTGGGAAATGCCCTTGAGGAGCATCATTAAAGGCGTGTACTGCAACAGCTGCAAGCGTAAAGACTGGAATCTCGGAAACACAGCCACGTCTCTCAATTCGGAGCCACGGAAGCAGTCCCTGGTCGTGGAGAAATGAAGAACCAGAGGAAAACCAGGTAATCAATTTTGACTTTAAATGTACATTAAATTTCCTGTGGCTACTTATTGCCACAGGGGACAAGAGGAAGGAGAGCGTTGCTCTTGAGAGGCATACTATATCTGAGGAAGTGAAGTCCTCTCCTCGTTTAGAAGCCACCACCATTTGGGAGATGTTCGATCTTTGGCTGATTTATCTCTTTCATTGATCGCCGTGCTAAAACGCATGCGGTCTGGGGCATTGGAGATATCACTATCATGGAGAATTCGTTTCTCCCTGGCACCACGGAAAGCGTGGTAAATAATCGGGACTCCATGCACGTCTTGGATAAGGCCTTTTTGATCCAAGAAAGGGAACGCTTCTTGGGGGAATAAACCCATTCTGGAGCGTATTCTCCAGATACATATCATTGGGATAGAATGCTCCCGCGATAAGATTATTGTCACTGCACATTGCCCTTGCTGTGTGACCACGAATCATTTTAATTATGAAATTGTCTATCCTATTTAACCCTGATTTGTTATACAGGATTTTGTTGGGATAGAATTTTTTGTATTGCGACTCTGGTGTTCTAAAAAGTCCGAGGCAGGAACGCAAACACTGCCGTTCGAACACACGAAACTTCTCCATATAAAGTGGAGATGTATTATACCATACTGGGCAGCCATAAACCAAAACTGGTCGGATGAATGCCGAGTACGAAATTATTTTGACTCTGGGGTCAAGAAGACTACTCCGAAATAGACTTCTTGTCATAGAATATGCGCTTTTAGCTGCGGAGAGGGACGCTGCTACGTGCTTGTCAAAATATAAATACTGGTCTAGCCAGATACCAAGGTATCTAACTACAGTTTTCACTTGTAGTGGAAGGTTATTGTTACCTACAATAGAGAAGTGTTTCCAGTTGTATTTTGTATCCCTCGAGGCCCTGGATAGGGGCGTTCTGAAAAGGATAGTCTCGGTTTTCTGGAAATTAATCTTTAATTTCCAGTCGTCGCAAAATTGTTTTATTTTGTTGAAGTCACCTTGAAGGTGCCTATTGATGTCGTCTATTTTTCCTCCTGTTCTGTACACCACTATGTCATCGGCGTACGCAATGGCGTTTTCGAGAGAACTCACTAGATCACTAGTGTAAATATTGAATAGAATGGGAGAATTCACAGCACCCTGCTGTAAGCCATTTTTAATTTGGAAGGTCTTGTTGGAGAGTATGTCCCCGCATTTCACCACAAAATGTTTGTCCATTATCATTTCATAAATAATGTATAGCAGATATTGCGGCATACCCAGGTTTGTTAACTTATAGACAAGTCCTTCTAACCATACGGTGTCGAAACCCTTTTCAAAGTCAACCAAGCAGGCGCCTGTACATTGTCGCTTTGCCTTGTTCCACTGTATATCTGAAACAAGTTTCGTCGCTGCATGAACTGTATAATGTCGCGCTCGAAAGCCAAACTGGTTGTTGGGGATGATATCGTTTTCATCACACCAACCTATCAGTGCTTTGTTTAAAATTTTTCGAAGACCTTGCTGATGTTGGGAAGCAGGCTGATCGAGCGCAGATTAGCTGGATTGCTCTTATCCTTGCCCTTTTTGGGGATAGGGTGGACTACTGCAGTCTTCCAATGGGTTGGATAGTGTGCATTGTTTAGAGCGTTGTTAAACAAAGTAGTGTATATGTTCACTGCTTCGCGAGGCAAGTGCCTTAGAACCACATTTGGAATGCTATCTATTCCAGTTGATTTCTTATTTTTTATTGAGCTAAGTATGTTTCTAAGTTCATCCTTGCGCAAAAACATATTTGTATTTTCATTTCTGACGGGAGAATCCGCCCTATTATTTTCGCCGAATGTGATGAAACTATGGTTTTCGGATCGTCATTTGTGAAGTTGATTGCGCAGCGAGCAATGTCTTTGACGGGCATTGCTTTCAATTTCAGTGTTAGCATGCATTGATTCGTTAACTCTGTACACTGCTTCGAAACAGGCTCCAATTGAATTCGCTTTCTTTTGCGGATCTTCGACTACTATTACTTCATCATTGGAGTTGATGTGCTCTAAGGTGAGTCCTGCGTTCAACGTTATCTGACAATTCTCGGGAGTCCGTGGAATTCGGAGACAGGGAATGTCATTGTGATCTTTTCTTCGACATATTTTCTTGATTTGTGAAAACATGTTCGGTCCGTTTGCTTGGACAGCTCGAATTCTGTTGCTCCACGCCTCATTTATTATTGCTCGGTAATTATCCCGGATCAGTTTTTGAAGATTTTTAATCAAGGACTTGATAGTTTTGATTTCATTGCTATTTGGGTCACTGAACTGCCTATAGCACAATTTCAGCTTTGAGAGTAGGGTGCTCTTTTGCCTATACAAAGCATCGATAGTTGCATTTCTGTATCGGTGGGTATAGCCATCCATATGAGCTACTTTGGGGATGGAACGATTCATTGTGTTAGTAACAATATCGTTCATAGTTAGGAGGTAATGATCGATTTCATCATTACGAAGGTTTCTATTAGTCGGTGGGTCTATGCCAATGTTGCGTATTTCTCTTTTTACTATGCGATCGAAACGTGACCAATGTGCTTTTTGGAAATTGAAAGAGTGTATTTGGTCGTAGTGCTCAAGTAGATAGTGTTCGTTTGGCACGTGTATTACGGATCCAAGTCCGTAATGATCGCTATCGTACTCAATTGTGCGAAGGCAATTTCGAGTAGTTACCCCGGGATCTGGTAACTAAATTCGATAATCTGCCATAAGTAAATCCAGGAAGGAGTTACCACTTGGATAAGACGGTGTACTTGTAGCGTACAATTTTAGTTTATGCTCTATCGCATTTGTTTGCCACCAATCAAGCAAGGCATTGCCTGTGGTGTTCGAGGTCAGATTGCCCCAGGGACTGTGATTGGCGTTAAAATCACCCGCCATTAAAAAGCAACTGTTTTCCGAATCTAACTTGAGCCTTCGGAAAAGCGTATCGATTTCACTGATAAATTGGGTACCTTGAACAGATTCAGGAGCGTAAGCAGCGGATATATATAGATGCCTTTGACTTTTTAGAGGAATGTCTATAATGCATGCCTCTAGCACCTGGAATTTGTGTACTTCCGTGCTGTAAACGACCTTATGGTGAAGACCTTTCTTAAGTAAGATTGCGACTCCACCCCCTCGAGTAGAGTGTGGTCGGTCTCGTCTCATTATGTTTTAATTTTTGTAGCCAATTTTGTGCCTTTGGTTTAGCTTAGTTTCGCTAGCCAAGAACACATCACGGCATTCGGCTTGGAGCAGATTGCCTTAATTATCACTTCTTTCGATGTTGATTAGTGAATTAACATTCACAGCTATAATTTGTAGGTTTAGTTCAGACGGAGGGTTGAAGATTTTGATGTGGAGAGTTATTTGAGAACAGGGTTGAATAGAGAGTATCTATTCGTGCCCTTTGCTCAGTCAGTGTTTTTGGAATTCGGCAAATTGTCCTTGCATGGTTAATAACATTGTTATTATTTCTGAATGTGCCTCTGTTGCAGGCATTTTCCCATTACTATATGTATGTTCCATGGATGCTGGTTGCTTAGGAGCACCGGCCATTTGTGCATATGACACACAAGGAGCCACGAAATTGTTGTAAGACCGAGTTTTCATTTTTTTCTCTTCTTCAACTTGTTTCTTTTTGGATTCCAATTTTAATTTCATTTGTTGAAATTTAGGACATCCTTTAAAATTAGCAGTGTGACCTGTATTTTTACAGAGGACACAGGACAGTGTTTTCCTATCTGGAAGCTGTTCCTTGCCCAAGGGGCATTCACCAATGATATGGTCGGAGAGGCACTTTACGCACCTGAATTGCATGTGGCAGTTTGATGCCGCCTGCCCGAAGCGTTGACAACGCATACACTGCAATACGCGATCGATTTTTCTAATTTCTTCCCAACTTATTGTTTGGTGGTTGAGGTGTTTGATGTATCGGAGAACATCAACTTTGCTCTTGGGACTCAGTGATACAATAAAGAAAGGCAATTTGCAATTGCGTTTTCTGGAGTTGGTGGAAGAGAAGGGTTTCACACCTGTAAATTTTAAATTGTCGGTTTCGACATTTTTTAATTCCTCTAATACCTCCTCAGGGGAAAAACATGCATCAACGCCTTTTAGGAGCATGGAGATTATTTTCTCCGACTTCGGGGTGTACGTGTAGTACTCGCTTTTTGTCCTACCCAAAGCAGTCATTACTTTGCGATAACCCTCAATAACATCGCACATTAATTTTATTTTAGAATTATTAATTTTTTTTGTTTTGAAATGTTTGCAAGTTAACTCACCTAATTTTATAACGTCCTTTGTTTCCATGGACGTAAGTATTATAGGCGGCGCCTTTTCCTTTTTGTTGGTTACGATGTGCTGGTTTGTTTGCTGCTTCTGCATCTCCTTTGTTTGCTGCCTTTTGTTTGCTTCCTGATGTTGTTCCTGATTTTTCCGTTGTGCTGTTGTATTTTCTTGGCTTTGTTGTTGCTGCACCAGGTCTTTTAATTTGAGGATTGCTTCTCTTTGTTTATTGACTTCCTCTTTTTTTGTGTCAATATCCGCACGGAGTTTTTCTAATTCCGCCGGATCTGTTGCAGTACCTGTGATTATCCTCTGATATTGTTTTCTTCCTCAGCAGGTAATTCGATTTCACTTGGGTCAAGGTCAACCAATTCGTTGAATTGGTTACCTGCGCCTGTGTATTCGTTTTTCTTTCCTTTTGCATTTTTTTCGCGGTCTGAATTTGGCTTGTGCCGCTTTGTTGTAATACTCGGCTGTCGCTCGAGTCGGCTCCGTGTCATCGGTTTCAGGTCTGCCTGGCCCCTTTTCATAAAAGGCGACGAGCTCTTTAGCACTTTGTTTGTTTCCATAATTTTTTTTTTTTTTATTTTTTATTTTTTAAACAACCGCTCTCAGTGGCGGCCACACTGTGTAATCCACACTTGTTCACTTACACTCGCCCGACGAATTTATTTATTTATTTGATTTTTTTTTCCTTTCTTTTGCTTTCTCCTGTTGTCAGGTATACGCCTTATCTCTATGACGTGTTGGTAACGACTGTCTCGGGCCGGGTTGTTGTGGACGGCGAGTGTTCGGACCTGTATCCTGTTAATTCGGAGGTGCCCCAAGGTTCTATTTTGGCTCCAACCTTGTTCTTGCTTCACATAAATGATTTGTTGGAGACAACGGATAACAAAGTGTTCAGTTTTGCGGATGATAGTACGCTTGTTTCCTCCTTTTCGAGTGATCGGCCGATTGGTGCATCTACGTCGCACCAGCTTAGATGTAGACAGATTGACTCTCTGAATCAGGATCTGGATAAAGTCCTGTATTGGGGAAAGGCCAATCTTGTCGACTTCAACGCAACGAAGACCCAGTATACAACATTCACAAAGAAAAGTGGATCATCGGCTCCACAGCTGATGATGAGTGGCCGGGCCCTCGAGGCTGGGGAAAGTTTGAAATTGCCCGGCGTCACGTTCTGTGGGAATGTATCATGGCATAAACACGTATCGGGTATCGCCAGATCAGCCTCAGGAAAACAGAGTTGTCTTTTTAGAGCCAAGAAATATTTTACTCCGGTTCAACGTCTTCTCCTATATAAATCACAAATTAGAACCGGGCTCGAATATTGCTCTCATGTTTCGAGCTCGGCTCCTAAACATACCCTCGACCTACTTGAGAGCATACAGAGACGAGCGAGCCGCCTGATCGGTGACACGGCGCTGACGTCGGGACTACACTCGCTATCACATCGAAGGCGCGTAGCCGACCTCTGTCTGTTTTACAGATATTATCACAGGTACTGTTCTTCTGAGCTTCGTGGTATTATTCCACGCAATTCGACTTATATGCGCTCCATAAGACAATCCGACGGATCACACCCGTTCGTGGTTCATCTCCCGACAGCGCAAACATCCCTGCATCAGAATTCGTTCCGTTACAGAGCGGGGAAGCTGTGGAACTGCCTTCCCACGCGAGTGTTCCCGGAGCGTTACAACCTGCAACTGTTCAAAAAGAACTGCTACAGTTATTTGATGGCATCTCGGGGCGCCCAGTCGGCGCTATAGGTTCGCCTCTCCCGAAAAAAAGTTGTCATGTCCCTATTGGAAAATCCTAAATATATGTATATACATATATATATATATATATATATATATATATATATATATATATATATATATATATATATATATATGTATATATATATATTTTTTTTTTATTCCTTAATTCCTGCATATTTATTCTTTATATGTTCATTGAGAAAAAGTTATTGTACACTGGGAGGGATAACAAAAAAATACATATTGTACAATTAAGAGTGCATGTGAAAAGCCAGTAAGTTAGTGCAACTTCACAGTATAACAATAATTATTGTAAATACGATTTAACAGTTAGAATTAAGCGAAATCTGTAAATTTATTGTGTAACTAATCTGTTTTCTAAATTAAAAAATCTTAAATGGAATTTGATGATGTTTAAAAGGATCTGCTTATTATTCTCATTTTTGTATTTACCATTATTAGAAATCAGGTCTTTACGGTGGCTTACAATTGATTTTTAATTCGTATCCCCCCATTACCCAGACAACTAATATATTTCAACACCCAATCGGACATATGACAGTGTGTTTGATGTCTGCCACCCTATTTGAGAAATTAGGGGTAACTAGTAAATGAGACGTCCCTCCCTTATTTGTGTTATTTATTTTTCTTGTACCTGCACTATGACGAACTACACTAATCTGAATTCCCATCACCAATGCCACCAGCTACAAGGCTTTTCAATCCGAACTCGATGTCAGCAGCTTACATATGCCAATGAGCATCCTCATCATGCTATTTAGAGCACACGAACCCTTGCCATGGAATTAAATGAAAAAAATTGACAACGAGGACAACTATTAGCTCCTTCACGTTATTTGATTAACTCCTTGATGCTGAACCGTCCACACTCTCATAAATCCTTAACCTGAATAAAACATTTTGCATCGATGTGTTCGGAAATAATAAATGTCAAGTGTAAATTAGACTGCTCATGATTTAAGCATAAGGCAATAAACATTTTAGTTTAAATCCAAGCATTTCTAACATTCTTATCCTTCTTTTTATTGTGTTTTTATACAATTGAAATTAGATTAACATATTACTATGCTCGAAATGCTTATAAGTCCCATTACCAACAGTACTACAATTTCTTAGAATTAATTACTAACTAATAATGAAAATATAACTAATTGTAACCCCTTAAGGGAATGTCCGCCTAAAACTCAAAATTCAAAAAAATAAAACTTCAAAATCCACAATGAAATTTGCCAAAAGCTTGTTTGCGTAATGAACGATTTGCTGAGTATTGCATCTTTACTAAATACGACGCCAACATTATTCCAATGAAATAATTAAGTCGAGACAGTTGCGCCAGAGTTTAAATTAATCAACTGATTGATTGGAATGGACCAACCATTGCGTTGCGATACTTTTCCGGCATCAGATAGTCAATTAATTTATATTCTTTTGCATTTTAGGTCTTGAAGCCCAACTATAATTATCCGGGCAGCTGTAATGAATTGGATCTTGAGAATTATTTCAATATCAGCGACAATAAATCTAGCGTTGGGTTGTAGTAGAATACCGATTGGAACAACAGCCGGAAAATCGCCAGCAGACGACCGCTACGTTGTGACAATTGGTGGCAATCCTCAAGCTTTTGAACCAGGACAGAAGTACAATAGTAAATGATGAATTTTCGATCAAGAATCAGAGTTTTGAACCACATTCTTTGCAGTTTCTCTAACGGCTGTCCAAGGATACACATTCATAGGGTTTATGTTAGCAGTTGAATCAGATGGTAGTAATGGCAACACTTTCGGTGATACCCATAGATTAGGATATTTTGAGATTGTGGACTTCTCCGAAACTAAATTTAGTGACAAATGTAATAATTTGGTAACACAAACGAATATGTTACCGAAATCGAGAGTGAATGTCGTTTGGACAGCCCCACCTCCGGGCAGTGGATGTGTTCTACTCAGAGCTACCGTGATAGAACATCGAGAAGTATGGTATATGGATGACGGTTTCTTAACGAAACAGTTCTGTGAAGAGCAACAGGATGACATCGACAACCAGCCACCAGTTATGGATCCATGTTGTGCGTGTGATGAAGCGAAATATGAGGTACTGTCCAGGTTTTAAAAACAACCAACGATGGGCTTAATAGTTCTTTTTTATTACCAGCTTACTTTTGAGGGCAAATGGTCTCGTCATACGCATCCGAAAGACTTTCCAGCAAACAGTTGGCGAACACGTTTCAGTGATATTATTGGAGCATCTCACACCATTGATTATCGGTTTTGGCAGTATGGGGAGCCAGCTAGTGAAGGTTTACGTGAGGTGGCTGAGCACGGATCAACCAGGACTTTGGAAAGTGAGTTAAAAGAACAGGTAAGACGGTGAATTTGTTAAATAAGTGAATTACCGTAGGAAATGCTGAAAACGACCGAAAATTAAAACTTCGAAAAACAATCGGTTCTTACTTTCCTTGCAATAGGCAGAAACAATTATCCTGTAGTGGGTACAACCACAAAAATTTTTATATTTAGCAAAAAGTTATAGGGGTTACCTGTTTCCTCCCTCGTGGTGACCAGCTCATGAATTTTGTTGTGCTCGGCCCAGGTCAGTGCAGCAGCCCAGACACAATCCTGTCTGTGGTGTCCCACTTGAATTGATGATTGCTGCCCTGATTCCAGCAATAAGTAGTTCGTAAATTATCCAGTGTTGGCTCCTCTGGATGTTTTACCGATTCTTGCACTGATTAGTTACTTTTAGTTTGTTGAACAACCGCAGTTAATTGAATTTGTGCTTATTACATCCGGAAAGCAACGACAGAGGCCACACAAATTCACAGTAAAAACGGAAACCACCCTAACGTCAACGTTTGCCTTTCTGCATTTACTCTTCGATGAAAAATTTACTATTTACTTTTTCTTTCGTCTTTAATATATTTTTCTTTTTTACATTTTTCCTTTCTCTTGACAAAAACCCAAAAATATACGCGGGACAATTTCTTTATTCTTTTCTGCTTCTTCCGTTCACCAAAAACGTTCTTTTTTTTTCCGTTGTCCAAAAAACCCGTCAACAACGGAATTCAAAACCGTATTCAAAACATTGACCCTCTGTCTCTCTCGCTCCCCATTCACGTCCACTTCGAAAAACAAATTCGAACTCGAAGAACTGCACGATCCACACCCGAATCGGGGCGTGTTCAAAAACTCACTTCTGGATCGTGCAATTCCTCCACCACCTTACCATCATACTACCTTAAAACAAATTATGTTAATAATTAAATACAAAATTATTAATTGATGGGGTGGCCGACGCACGTAACAATCCTAACTAATTAACTAATCAAAACAAAAAAATCGAATCAACTTCCTTTCACTAAGAGTTTTCACTTGACTACACTTATGGTATGAAACTACACACATGGTATGAAACTAACCCTCAATTTCTCGTAAACCCGATCAGCTATGTGCCAAGTCGATCCAGGTTGCTTTAAGTACTGCTTTATGTAATCAGAATAGTCATATAAGATAGCAATTTTTTTTGTCAGGCCTTTCACAGAAGACTGAAAAATTGTCTTCCCTAAAAAGCGACGAGGCTGGGAGGCTGGCGGAGATGTTTCCTGTTAGCCACAACTTTACTCAACTCGTGGAGGAACCAACGCGAGTGCCGGATGCCCGAGGCGATTATGCAAACACCCTGGATCTGTTTTTGACATCTCAACCGAATATTTATACCGTAGAGGTTTCTGCGCCACTTGATATCTCAAGCGAAAACCGGCCTAGGCAGCTTCTCCATGTATGGAGATATGGGGCTAAAGAATTTGAAATAATAGTGAAGAAGAACGTGTGATTCGAGCTGACGCTATGACAGTTTGAATCACAAAAAATTGAACCTAAGCGTTACCCATCAGGCTACTGGCCGATTTCAGAATTTGATTTTTAAACTCGACTATACTCCACTGATGTGAATTGTTATGTTATCGCTAAGGTATACGGCTTTGATATATTTTCTTATTCGATTTTTCGTTCGGTGCTCTTCACTATTTTGCTTGTGAATTGTGCGTATATCTGTTAGAGTCACCACAGGGCTGCTAACTGCGACGATTTGCGAGATTTCTTCACATCCTTTCCATGGTCGGAGGTGTGCTTCGGAGACTTTGATGTTAACGCTTGCGCGGAGTCGGTAACAGAGATTATTCTTCTGGGGATAAAGATCTACATTCCATATTCCATCAAACGAAGTTCATTTTATAAACCGCGGTTTGACAAAAAATGCGAGCAGATTACAATGGCAAAAAATAGAGCTTTTAACCAATGGCGCTCCAATCCCACCGATGTTAACAGAACGAATTTTGTTAGAATCAGGCCATTGATACCGCTAAGAAAGCTCCCAACGACAGAGTGACCAATAAACTCCTTCAGTGCCCGACTGGTTCCGCTCCTTCTGGTCAATGGCAAAAGCTGTCAGCAGTGACTTCGCTTCCTCCTTTTTCCCCCCGTTGGTGACAGACAGCGGGACGTTAGTCACAATTTCAAAGGATAAAGTTGATGCGTTAACGAATTTATTTTCCGCGAATTCAAACCTCGATCCCGGCCTTTTGGAGCCACCTGTGATCGCGCCGATACAGTCTTCGATGTGAGCTGTAAGATTTCACCCGCGAACTATTCAACGCATTCTACGTGGACTGGACTGTAGGAAGGCGACCAGCCCGGACCAGCCCTTAAGAACTGTGCTCCAGAACTATCGCCGGTTCTTGGCAGATTCTTCCGCTTATCTTATGCACGGACGACCTTTTCTGCCTGCCGGAATATTGCTCCAGTTCAGCCAGTCCCAAAGAGGGGGGAAAGGAGTTGTGGCGTTTCTAACAGATACACACACAACACACAAGCAAATAGTGAAGAACACCGAACGAAAATCGAATAAGAAAATGCATCAGAGCCGTATACCATAGCGATAACATAACAATTCAAATCAGTTTAATATACTTGAGTTTATAAATCGAATTCTAAACACAGCCAGTAGCCTGATTTGTTACGCATTGGTTCAATTTTTGGTGATTCTAACTGCCATAGCGTCAGTTCTTCACTATCATCCCAAACGCTATAGTGTCTCCCACAAAATTACCGTCCGATAGTATTACTGTCTATGTTATCTAAGGTGATGGAAAAAGACATCAATACTGCGTTAATTAATATTTGGAGTGCAACGAACTTCTGAATGATCGTCAATACAGATTCCGCGGCAGGCGGTCCACGGGAGACCTTTTGACACTTATAACCGATATATGGACATCTGCGATTGAGCGGCATGGTGAGTCAAGGTCGGTCGCATTGGATATCCCCAAGGTTTTTGACCATGTCTGGCATGGCGCATTGCTGAGCAAACTTCTTTCATATGGACTTTCCCAGCAGCTTTGCGACTGGACGAAGATCTTCCTTGAAAATCGATCGATCCGGGTTGTTGTGGACGGCGAGTGTTCGGATCTGTGTCCTGTTAATTTGGGGGTGTCCCAAGGTTCTGTTTTGGCTCCAACTTCATTTTTACTTCACATAAATGATTTGTTAAAGACAACGGGTAACAAAGTGTTTGATTTTGCGGATGATAGTACGCTGGTTTCCTCTTTTTGCATCAAGGTTGCACCAGCTGAAATGTTACCAGATCAACTCTCTGAATCGGGGTTTGGATAAGGTCTCGCAGTGTGGAAAGGCCAATCTCCTCGACTTCAACCCAACGAAGACATCGTTCCGGGATGTTGTGGACGGCGCGTGTTCGGATCTGTACCCTGTTAATTCCGGGGTGTCTCAAAGTACTATTTTGGCTCTAACATTGTTTTTGCGTCACGTGAATGATTTGTTGGAATCAACGGATAACAAAGTGTTCAGTTTTGCGACCAACGCCGCACCAGTTGAGATGTAGCCAGATCGACTCTCTGAATCGGGATCTGGATAAAGTCCTGCTGTGGGAAAGGGCCAGTCTCGTCAATGCAACGCAGACACAGTATACAACATTCAGAAAGAAAAGTGGATCACCGGTTCCACAGATGATAATGAAGGACCAGGCCCTCGAACCCGGGGAAAGCTTTAAATTGCTCGGCGTCACGGTCTGTGGAAATGTGTCGAGGTATAAACACGCGTCGAACATGGCTAGATCCTCATTATCTCCAAGGCGAACTCCCTTCCCACGCGAGTGTTCCCGGAGCATTACAACCTGCAACTGTTCAAAAAGAACCGCAACCGTTTTTGGGTGGCATCTTGGGGCGCTATAGGTCCGCCTCTCCCGAGAGAGGTGTAACAAAAAATCAAAAAAATATTGTGAAGCAAGCGTTTCCTGGTCGCGTAATCTCCCGTTTTGGCGATTTGGCATGGCCAGCAAGATCGCCAAATTTAACCATCCCGGACTTCTTTCTTTGGGACTACCTGAAGTCGCGGGTTTATGCCAACAAGCCTCAGACAATCGCATCCCTTAAGGAGAACATTCGACGGGAATGCGAATAGTTATCATCGGAAATCTTGCGGAAAGTCATGGAAAATGCGATAAAACGGGTACAAATGTGTATCAACACTGGCAGCAGTCACTTGACGGATATCATCTGTTCCACTTAACAGAAAAAATTGTAAGGGTCCAAATAAAGATTTTCATCACTCTAAATATATTTTTTTTATTTAGTAAAAAAGTAATTCAAAAACAAAATGTGATGATTAATTTTGCGCCACCTTTTATCATCAATACTTTGTGTCAGCAACCCTCGTCAGGCTGTTCGGGTGTACGTCGTCGTAGCCATCTGCTGTTGGTCGACCAGCAGGAGAGGGTTACTAATTGGGTGGAATACCAAGGTCTAGTATGGGTTGTTGCGGATCATTGGCTGAGTTAGATTTCTGTGGTGTACATACAAAGATCGGAGTTCATGAGTTTTAGAGTAAATCAGTCGGCGTGAATAGTAAATTTTGGAGAATAAAATAAACTCGGGGTGGTACATTGTGCAACAAATGCTTGGTGTAAGTTTTTAGTGTTCATACATAATCTTACAAGTTTTAAATAAAGAATACAAACATTTTAAAAAAATACCTAAAAGATTAGTAGAACAGAACGATATTCAATGTAATTAAGCTAAGATTCAGCAATAGGTAGATGTTTAAAATAAACTTTGCACTAGATGTAAGTATTAGAACACTACCATCCTATACGTAAACATATTCTAAGCTATTAGTTTAATGTGTGCTGTTTTATTGTGGGTTTTAACTAACAATTTCTCAATTTAGGGTTTCAGTTATTACTGCTTAATACACGATAATGATATATCAAATTCTCACACTACTTTCATGGTATTGATTGACATTGTCGATGTCAATATTGTGTACTTTATTTTTGAAGATGTAGAAGAAGTACGCTGATACGGCAACCCTTATACTTTAGATTCGATTCTTCTCCCCCATTTTCCTTTCGAAGGTTTCCCAACGATGATCAATTTCGAAACTAACCGAAGATATCATCTATACTATTACTATTTATTGGCCTGCAGGAACCCGAAAGTTCATGACCTCACTGACTCGATTCCGCCATTGTTCCCTGTCCTGTGCGCTCTCCGTCCACGTTCGACAATCCGATCCGATCTCCTCGAGGTCCAACCTAACATTATCCTCCCATCTCCGTCGCGGCCGCCCTGTCGGTCTCTTTCCCGTTGGTTTACCGTCAAGAATTCTACGCACGGTCCCATCGTTGCCCATTCGCGCCACGTGTCCGGCCCATCTTAATCTTCGGTATAGCTTTTCCAATTCGTGGTTGCGGAGTTTCCTCCACTGGCCTGACTCCTCGTCATATTTGCCACCAAAGATACGCCTTAGGACTTTATTCTCGAATACGCGGAATTTGTTTTCTTCCCATTTTCTGAGAGCCCATGTTTCGCATCCGTATAGAACAATCGGTATGATTATGGTTCTATAGACACGGAGCTTTATATTCTGTGATAGCAGTTTGGATTTCAGTAGTTTACTGACTGCATGCCAACTAGCGTTGGCGGTGTGTAGTATTTTGTTAATTTCCTTCGACATTTCCTTAGTGGCCGTCAGCATTGTTCCCAGATATTTAAATTCTTTGACATTTTCAAATATCTTGCCCCTGATGTTTATGTGTGTTCTCTGAGGTCCACCTGCTCTCACCATAATCATGTATTTCGTTTTGTTTTCATTTAAATCTGGGCCCACCTCTTCTGCCGCTTGCATGATGATTTCACTGTTTTACTTACAGTTTCTAGATTGTCGTCCAGAATGCCGCATATGCGAACGCTTGTGTGACCCCGTTCAGGGATGATCCGGCCATGTTGTCGTCTTTTAGCCTTTTGATGACATACTCGAGGACAAGGTTAAAGAGATATGGTGAAAGGCCACCCGCCTGTTTTAGTCCGTCCCGGATTTCAAACGGTTCTGAGAAGTGGTTTTCTATTGTAAGTCACCCTTTATTTTCGTGCATGCAGATTTGTATGAGGGCGGCATATTTTCTCGGGATTCCCAGGTTAACTACAATATGGTAGAGTCTTTCCCTTGCGACTGAGTCGTAGGCTTTCTTGGAGTCAACGAACAGTTGGTGAACCGTCTCTCCGTATTCCCACTTCTTTTCCAGTAGTTGACTTATTGTGACCATTTGGTCGCTTGTTGACCGGTTCCTACAGAATCCGCATTGGTAGTCTCCCAATATGTCTTCTGCGTACGGTGTGATTCTCGCCAGTATGACATTTGTTAGTATTTTGTATGTGGCTGGAGTAATGATATTCCTCTGTAATTTTTGCAGTCAGATCTGTCACCTTTTTTTAAAATGGGGACGACTATTGAGAGTTTCCATTCTTCCGGAGTGACTTCCTTATTCCATATTGTTCTAATCAGTTGGTGGGTTTTCGAGCGGTTGTCACTACTCCATGCTTCACAAGTTATGCCGGTATGCAGTCGACTCCGGGAGCATTGTTGTTTTTCAATCGGTTTATTGCGTCTACAACTTCGTCGAAAGAGGGTTCTGGGATCTGAGGCTCGATTGTATGTACGTCTGGTGCGTTTATTTGTGGTTGATGGGTGAGCACATTGAGCAGGTTTTCAAAGTACTGCTTCCACCTTGTCACGATGTTGTTTGTTTCTGTCACCAGACAGCCGTTTCTGTCTCGGATTATTTTGGCTCTCCCTTGGTAGGCATTTCTAATTGAATCTATGCCGGCATACATATGTCTGATATTCTTTGCTGTGGCATTTTGTAGGATTTTTTTAATCCGAGTCTTCTCCCATTCGCGTTTTTTGCGTTTGAAAAGTCTCGTTGTCTCTCTCCGAATTGTCGGGTAACTTTCTGCGTTGACTTCATCATATCCTTCTAAGTGGATCACTTTGAGGCGTTTACGTTCTTCGATCTTCGCCCTGCACTCATCGTCAGACCAAGGTTTGGACTTCATTGTTTTCTTAAATCCTAATACCTTTTGGGCTGTTTGTTTGATTGTGTCTCTGATCGATGCCCATTTAGTGCCCAGATTATTGGTTTCCTCTTCCTCACTACGCCCATTCTCTAGGATACTAAATCTATTCGTCAGTTCCTCTTGATATGTAGCCCTTTTGCACAGGTGTTTTAGTTTATCTATGTCGAACTTTTTGCTCGTCTCCCGTGATTGCCCATGTGGGTTTGCTGCGAGCCGACTTCTAATTTTGCCCATCACTAGAAGGTGATCGGAGTCGCAATCTGCTCCTCTATATGATTTTACGTCAAGGATATTCGAGTGGTGTCTTTTGTCTATGAGGAAGTGGTCTATTTGATTACGCGTTACGCCGTCGGGTGATATCCATGTGGCTTTATTTTCACTACCAGATCTTTGGACGCTGCGAACGTGATAATTCGAATTCCAGTATCATTTGAAACGTCGTGTAGGCTCTCTTTACCCATAGTTGGTTGGAAGATGTCTTCCTTTCCAATTTTTGTATTGAGGTCCCCGAGGAGGATTTTAACATCGAATGATGAGATCCCATCAAATACTTCCTCTAGGGTCTCGTAGAATGTGTCCTTCGTTTCTTCGTCCGTAGATTCTGTCGGGACGTGTACGTTTATAAATACGTAATTGTACCATGGTCCCTGTATTTTTAGCACCGACATTCGGTCATTAATATATTGCACATCTTTTACATGGGGCGTAATCGTCTTGCTTATTATGAAGGCAGTCCCGAGGTTATGTGTATTGGTACCTCCACACACCAGTGTAAATCAGTTGGTTTCGATTACTTGATTTGGGAGTCGGACTTCCTGAACGCCGACGATGTCCATTTTATATTGTTTCGCGTTTTCTACGACCATCGGTATCGCCCCTGGTTTATATAACGTTCGAACATTCCACGTACCGACGCGTATATCCGGCTTTTTCCGTTTTTCCCTACGTCTTCTTTTTGCCGAGTCGGTGTTTTCTTGATGATTTGTTCCCTTATGGTAGTGTCGGCTCATCACACCTACGCCTACTGGGTTTTTCGTGGGATTGTTTTTTGTATATTGATTATTCATTTTTGTTCCCGCGAGTCTTGGGCTTTCAAATAGCCCGCCACATCAGAGCCCCTCTTTGATATGGTAAGGTCTGCTTACTGCTCTGATTCGACCCGGTGTCAGAGAGGCGCCGTTATAATACAGCCGGTATATCCCTGGCTGCAAACCATCCAATGGGCACGGTGGCGCGTAACACCATGGATTAGGGGTGGTAGATCTTTTTGTGTTACTCCTCGCTAGCCTGTCTGACATGGGTGGCCCTACTGGACGCCTTTGCTTCTGTCAGCATAGCCTGAATGATTCATTGTAGTTTAAGCCCCCGCACCACGTCGAGGTTTCTACCAAGCGGGGGGAAGATATCATCGCCCGAGGAAAACTAGGATTATACACCAGCTACATTTATTTGGTTTTCAATTTAAGTTTTATGTAATTGAATCCTAAAGTGATAAGTCCAACATTTGTTGCAAGGATTAGGGAAGAGAGAAACCTAATCAGACTTGAAAATCATCTTAAAAATTAATACATTAAATCATACACTTATTAATTAACTAAAATAGAAAAATGTCAGATAATCATATCCTCTATATCTCTTGTTCTTTGATCTCCTGTTTGCTTTAAACCCAATTTAACACGGAACCCAAGAAAACTGCTAGCTACTAGTGGCTTAGTCATCACATCGGCCAATTGATTTCCTGTGGAAACATAACATATTTTAAAACAGTTTTATTCTCGACTTGTTCCCTGCTGAAATGATATTTAATATCGATGTGCTTGGATCTTTTATGACTTGCTGGGTTATTTGCAATACAAATGCAACTATTATTATCTTCATACAATGTTATTGGTTTGGTTAAGGTAATATCAATTGTGCGCGCCGAAGATTTTAACCACAACGCCTCGCGCACGGCTTCATATAAAGCCATTGTAATACTCCGAGCCGTGCTTTCCCATAAGGCGGGAGAAGAGCCCGGAGCGTCGACGGTGAAAAAAATAAAAGACCGAAAGAATTTAGTGAATATGAAAATATTTAGTTTTAATGGTATTTAAATCCGGACATACGGCCAGCGGTTCGGCCTCTGGAATGCTACTGATTCTGAAATGAAAAGCACTGCCCTTTTACAGTTTTTGTAGTTGACTTTTGTCAACTATTTTAATGTCAAAATTCCAAGAAGCGTACGCAAGACTTGGCGTGCTTCGATTGGAATTTTGTTCCGAGAATTGTTTAAAGGTTTTGTTGGATAGATTCTGGGAAGGGGAATCATGAAATGCGTTTTGAATTTGGCATTTCATGATGTTAGGATTTTGGGAATTGAGTCAATGTATGATGAATTAACTTTTGGTTAAATTCGTTGTACATGTGACTCAATATGGAATTTGAATATGAAGCAATGGAAAATTTGGGCTTTGGGTTTATTATGTGGAATTGAATCAATGTGCGACAAATTGACTTTTGGTTTAATTTATCGCTCATTGATTCAATATGAAATTGGGATTTGCGTTATGGGATTGTTCGATGATATTGGGGATTTGGATAGGGGTAGCGATTTAGGATCGCTACACCATATACTCGGCCTCGGTTGAAGAGGCTGCAACCGAGGATTGCTTTCTCGTATTCCAGCTAATAACACACCGCTCGAAGAGCTGAAAAACGTAACCGGTCGTACTTTTTCGGTCGTGTTCGTCTCGCGCCCAATCTGAATCTACGTAACCACACAAGAATTTATTGAAAGCACATCGACTATAAATCAGTTTCAAATCAATTGATCCTTTTAGATATCTTAATACCCTTTTTAAGCATTGCCATAATTCTTTGTTATTTTTAGTCAAGTAACGGCTCAAAATATTAACTGCGTTGCTTAAATCGGCTCGAGTACATTACATACAGTGCTTAAATCGGCTCGAGTACATTACATACATTACACAGCCGATCAAATTTCTGCAAGGAGCATCAATCTTTTCGCTACTATTTAAAGCTAAATAATGTAAATTTGTCTCTAAGGGTGTGCTAACTGAATTGCAATCACTCATGTTAAACTTTGCTAAAATCGTTTTTATATATGCACTCTGATCCATTGCGATTTCATTTTGGTTCTCGTGATTTTTATACCAAGAAATAATTTGATTTCTTTTAAGTCTATCATTTTGAATTGCTTCATTAAATAGTCTTTTAAACTTTCCATTGTTTTAGCATTTGCAGTTACGATCAACATAGAGAATCAAATACACGTTTTCATTAATGTGACCTTTGTTCAGAATATAAAGACATCGATCTACAGCTGAATTTTTAAAACCGATTTTCTTTAAAGTTTCTTCGAAAGTTTCGAACCAACATCGTGCAGCTTGTTTTAAACCATATTTATTATTTAGCTTTATTTAATTTACAGACTTGATTCAAAGTATTTAAGAGACCTTCGGGTAATTTCATGTAAATTTCTTCTTTTAGATTACCGTTCAAAAATGCTGTTTTTACATCCATATGATGAATTAACAAATTGAATTGATTTGCAAAGACAAGTAAAAATTTGAAACTCGAGATTCTTGCAACTGGTGCGAATGTCTCATCATAGTCAATTAAAAATTTTTGACTGAAACCGCGAGCAACAAGCCGAGCTTTATATTTTACAGGCTTACCATTTTCATCGTGCTTTATCGTTAACACCCATTTACAGTCTACAATATTTTTACCTTCTGGTTTATTAACAAGTGTCCAAGTTTTGTTTTAAAGAATTAATTAATTCACGGATTGCATCATACCATAATTTTTTATCATCTCTTTCTGCAATTTCTGAAAATGATTTGGGCACATCACATATAGCAGATTGAGCGATCAAAATACATTCATCTGACATAAAATTATCTTCATTATAAGAAACGACTGGTCTTTTTTTTATTCACTCACTTCTCCGCACTTCCGGTGACAATGCCCTCTTGTGTGATTTTGACACTGAGACCTCATCTGTATTTTCTACAGGAACCCTGCGCGTTTGGCCTTGAACTAAATCAGCGCTTTCATTTCCATTTTTATGCGTCTTTTCATCCAGTCTGTACTGACCAGGCTTCACTCTCGTAGTCAGGCATACGAGGGGCAACAGGCTTTAAATTTACGGTCTCATCAATTTTTACCAAACGCTCATCAGAACCGATCGTCACCGGTCTGGAAACCATAAAATTTCTCTTATCAACAATCACACCTCTTGCAATGTGAACTTGGCCATTTTCAACATCCCAAACTCTGTAGCCATTTGGCTCATAACCGAGTAATATGCCTTTCCAAGATTTCTTATCAAACTTTGTTTGCCTTGTCTTGTTGTGCACATAAACAGTCGAACCAAATACCCTCAGATACTTCAATTGCGACCTTTTATTATGCCACAATTCGAAGGGGGTTTCGTCGGTTTTGATCGCCTTTGTTGGAGTCAAGTTAATCAAGAATGTTGCTGTTACAACAGCTTCACCCCAGAAAATCTGGCTTAAACGTGCACCGGCGATCATAGAACGGGCCTTCTCGGAAATCGTCCGAATCATACGTTCGGCGACACCATTCTGTTGCGGAGTTCGTGGTACTGTTAAATGATATGCTAACATATGCCTTTTTCAACACAGTACTGCATCATCTCAGACGATAAATACTCTCGCCCATTATCCACGTACAACTTGACCAATTTTACACCAAAATGTGCCTCGCTTTTTGCAACAAAGTCTTTGAAGTGCAAGAACACCTCTGATTTCCTTTAGATCAAATATGTTACGCAATAGTGCGTGTATTGATCGATAAAGATTACAAAATAATTATTGTCAACGAAAGCGGGAGGCTTTACTGGACCGCATACATCTGTATGCACAATAAACAAAGCACGATTAATGTGACTTTTATCTTTTACTTTTTCAAATGGCAATGTAGCTAATTTTCCATCTATGCACGGATCACGTTTACAATCACTTGGATTTACTTTTCCAATCAAATCAACATCAGCCATTAACCTTTTAGTTTTAAGTTCTAAAAACTTATCTTTGCTAATATGACCAAGTCGACAATGCCACAAATCATAATCATCTAATATTGCGCTAAAAATCTTTGGTGCAGATTATTATTATTATTATTATTATTATTATTATTATTATTACTATTATTATTATTATTTATTGGCCTGTAGGAACCCGGAAGTTCATGACCTCACCGACTCGGCTTCGCCATCGTTCCCTGTCCTGGGCACTCTCCTTCCACGCTTGACCATCTGATCCGATCTCCTCAAGGTCAAACCCAACATTGTCCTCCCATCTCCGTCGCGGCCGTCCTACCGGTCTCTTTCCCGTTGGTCTACCGTCAAGAATTCTATGCACGGTCCTATCGTTTCCCATTTGCGCCACGTGTCCGGCCCATCTTAATCTTCGCGACTTGATTACTTTCACTACTGTAGGTTTGCGATATAGCTCTTCCAATTCGTGGTTATGGAGTCTCCTCCATTGTCCTGCCTCCTCGTCATATTTACAGCCAAAGATGCCCCTCAAAACTTTATTCTCGAATACGCGGAATACGTTTTCTTCCCGTTTTGTGAGAGCCCATGTTTCGCATCCATATAGAACAATCGGCATGATTATGGTTCTATAGACACGGAGCTTTATGTTACGTGATGGCAGTCTGGATTTCAGCAGTTTACTGACTGCGTGCCAACTCGCGTTGCCGGAATGCAGTCTCTTGTTAATTTCCTTTGACATTTCGTTACTGGCCGTCAGTATCGTTCCCAGATATTTAAATTCTTTAACTTTTTCAAATATCTTACCCCTGACGTTTATATGTGTTCCCTGAGGTCCACCTGCTCTCGCCGTAAACATGTATTTTGTTTTGTCTTCAATTATTTCTAGGCCCACCTCTTCTGCCCCTTGCATGATGATTTCACAGTTTTTACTAACAGTCTCTAGATTATCGCCCAGAACGGCGATGTCATCCGCATATGCGAGCACTTGTGTGACCCCGTTCAGGGATGATCCGGCCATGTTGTCGTCTTGTACCTTTCTGATGACATACTCGAGCACAAGGTTAAAGAGACACGGTGATAGACCATCTCCCTGCTTTAGTCCGTCCCGGATTTCAAATGGTTCTGAGATGTGGTTTTCTATTCTAACTCGCCCTTTGTTTTCGTTCATGCAAATTTGAATGAGGGCGGCATATTTTTTTGGGACTCCCACCTCAACTAGAATATGGTAGAGTCTCTGCCTTGTGACTGAGTCGTAGGCTTTTTTGAAGTCAACGAACAGTTGGTGAACCGTCTCTCCGTATTCCCACTTCTTTTCCAGCAGTTGTCTTATTGTGAACATTTGGTCGCTTGTTGACCGATTCCTACGGAATCCACATTGGTAGTCTCCCAGTATTTCTTCTGCGTACGGTCTAATTCTCGCCAGTAAGACATTTGTTAGTGTTTTGTATGTGATTGGGAGCAATGATATTCCTCTGTAGTTTTCGCAGTCAGATCTGTCGCCTTTTTTGAAAATGGGGATGACTATTGAGGTTTTCCATTCTTCCGGAGTGACTTCCTTATCCCATATTGTTTGGATGAGCTGGTGGATCTTTCGAGCGGTTGCCTCTCCTCGATGCTTCACAAGCTCTGCCGGTATGCAGTCGACTCCGGGAGCCTTGTTGTTTTTCAATCGATTTATTGCGTCTACAACTTCGTTGAGAGACGGCTCTGGAATCTGAGGCTCGGCTGTATGTACGTTTGGTGCATTTATCTGTGGTTGATGGGTGCGTACATTGAGCAGGTTTTCAAAGTACTGCTTCCATCTTGTCACGACATTGTTTGTTTCTGTGACCAGACAGCCGTTTGCGTCTCGAATTATTTTGGCTCTTCCTCGGTAGCCATTTCTAATTGAATTTATACCGACATACATACCCCTGATGTTCTTTCCCCAAGAATTTTCTAGGATTTTTTCGATCCGAGTCTTCTCCCATTCGCGTTTTTTGCGTTTGAAGAGCCTCATTGTCTCTCTCCGAATTGTCACGTATCTTTCTGCGTTGACTTCATCATATCTTTCTAAGTGGATCACTCTGAGGCGTTTACGTTCTTCGATCTTCGCCCTGCACTCATCGTCAAACCAAGGTTTGGACTTAATTGTTTTCTTAAATCCTAATACCTTGTGGGCTGTTAGTTTGATTGTGTCTCTAATCAATGTCCATTTAGTGTTCACACTAATAGCTTCCTCTTCCTCACTGCTCACATTCTCTAGAATGCTAAATCTATTCGTTAGTCCGTCTTGATATTCAGCCCCTTTGCGTAGGTCCTTCAGTTTATCAGTGTCGAACTTTTTGTTTGTCTCCCGTGACTGCTCATGTGGGTTTGCTGCAAACCGACTTCTGATTTTGCCAATCACTAGAAGATGATCGGAGTCGCAATCTGCTCTTCTATATGATCTTACGTCAAGGATATTCGAGTGGTCTTTTGTCTATGGTGCAGATAAAATTTTAAAATCAATACGAATTAAAGTGTGTCTTAGTTTACCTTGAGTGAGGGTTTTACCCTTGTATTCAATTTTAACACCTGATTCGTCAAAAATAACAGCCACGCCTGATTGTTGTAGACGCAGAACAGACAACAGGTTGTGAGGCAGGTCAGAGCAGTAAAGAACGTTGTTCAGACATCCCTCAAATCCTGAATCGGTCACAAACTTGATTTGGCCTCGTTTGGGTGCATTAATGGCGGATGTGAATTTTGATGATTAAAATTTTGCGAATTGTTGTTTTTATTTTCAGTAAATTGATCATCTTTTTCTTTCGTTTCCGCACTTAAAACTTTGGCACTTGTCTCAGATTTTTGTTCATTAATTTTCAATTCGATATCAAAAAGTCTTTGCTTAACAAACGCGACGGTTGCGTCGTCCGGCATAACCGTTTGCATGGCGAAAAGCGCTGTATTGTATTCGGCCGGGAGGCTGTGAAAAAGGTACGAGATTTGGTCCGGCTCATCTAACGGCACTCCAGATGTTTCCGCGTCACGCACTAAATTGTCAAAATCATTAAAGTGCGTTTCCAGGCTAGTGTCAATTTTCACTTTTAATGCACTCAGTTTTTCTTTTATAGCGATCTTTTTTGGAACACTTTTCCGCTCATATAAACTGGCCAGTTTGTTCATTATTTCGCGTGCCGTTGATTGACTGTTTGCAAAACTAAGAAAGGAATCGGCTAAGTATTCAATAATTGTTCCTTTTGCGATTCTTTCCATCTTTGTCCATTTTCTGTCCGACACATCGGGTCCTCGATCTTTTAACACATTCGAAACGTTCAATTCTGTCAAGAAAGAGCACATGCGAAACTTCCATACACTGTATTGTTATCCATTAAACCGTGTGATGTTCCTTTTTAACTTATCCATTTTTAATCACTTGAAAAATAAAGTTTTAACAACACTTTTATTATTTAAACTGCTGCGCGATCTGGGCCCATAACCTGTGGGAGTTATGGCGTAAAACAATAAAACGATTTCATTCACATTTAACACATTCTTATATTCAAATAACTTGACTCTACTAGCACGAGGAAGGCACGTCTGTTCTCAGCAAAAACCAGACCAAAAAAAAGGACTCTCATTTTTTTTTTTTTTTTTTTTTTACATTACTGTATTTATTGACCATCAATAATTTTTACAATAAGCAATACAGATAACTTATGATACCTTAGGTATAATTGTTTACATATACTTACTAGTACATCTTTCAAACAATATCATAAAAGTTATATTTTGGTTATGGATTAAGATTTTAGTGAGTGGAGCTTCCTGGGGAAGGTCAGAAATCCAGGATATAGTTATTTACTTAACCTATGCTAATTTACTCAACTTAACTTAACTTATCTTAACTTAGTCTAGTTACCTAATTATTATTGAAATGAGTTAGTGTGGTGTGGAAGGGGGAAGCATAGTGATCAATAGGTAGGTTATGGGTTAGTGAGGATATTGTCAGTCAAGGATGTGGGTTGGGGAACTACTTTCCGTTTGTTCGTTGAAACGCAAAATATTGGAGAAGGGTTGAATATTACTATATTTAAATTGGTGAGGTGAAAGCTCTGTATTGTGGTATACAATCTCATTAGAGATATTAACCAACCTGCCAGAGGTGAAGAACGTTCTGATGTGGAGACAATTCGGGTAGGCAGTTCGGTTATCTGACGGAGTCGATGTGAGCGCGTTTATTATCGAGTTGGGATTATTGGGAAGATTTTCGATAAATTTGATGGACAGTTCGAGGAAGCGTCGATCTATACGTTCAATATTAGCGGCATAGTAGAGCGAACTACTGTTGTAATATTTGTGGGAGTTGGGATGTCGGTTGAGGCCAGTGATAAGTCTGAAGCATTGCCTTTCGAAGATGCGTAACTTCTCCATTTGGGCGGGTGTGATATGGTACCATATCGGGCATGCATATGTGAGAGTGGGTCTGATTATCTGTTTGTAGATAAGTGATTTAACTTTGGGAGAGAGACCATTCGGCTTGTACATCACTTTTCTGCAGAGATTAAGTTGAATTGCGGCTTTGCGAATCGAGATTTTGGTGTGGGCGGAGAGGGACAGATTGTTGGTGAAGGTTATTCCCAGGTAATTTAAGGTTTTGGAGAGTTTAATTATATTGTTATTTAACTTGATTCTGATTTTGTTATGGCAGCGTATGGTGTTGTTAGTACACTTCACATTTCTGCCTTTAAACACTATGAGTTGACTTTTGGCACTTAGTAAAATATGCTGAGAGATTCGGGAGATAGCTGTTAATACAGTTTCTTGCCTCCTTGACAAACTTGTTGCTTGAATAAATTAAAGTGTCATCGGCATAGTTCAGCATTACTGTATTAGGTGGCAGTGGCTGCGGGGTTGTCTGAAGTATAAAGGAGGTACGAGTATAATAATGGCCCGAGAATGGAACCTTGAGGAACACCCGCGGTATACTGTATGGTGTCGAAAGAGTTGAATTTATTTTCACCATGAACTTTCTATCAGAAAGGTAGGAAGCGAGAAGTTTTATGGTGTGGGTGTTTAGTCCGAACATTGAATGTAGCTTGTATAGCAGTCGTGCAATCCAAACGCAATCGAATGCTTTTGCTATGTCAAGAGAGACGCATATTGTTGGGGATTGGTTTTGGAGATTCATTGTCACATCATGTGTCAGTTTTAGCAGAGCATGACAAGTTGAGTGTTGTGGACGAAAGCCAAATTGAGAATTCGGGATAAGGGAGTTGTCTCTGGCAAATGAAAGAAGATTTTTGTATATCTTACATTCCAAAACCTTACTAAGCGAATTTAGCTGTGATATGGGACGGAAGTTAGCCGGGTTGTTGGAAGAACCGGATTTACTAATAGGGACTATCACCGCTGTTTTCCAACATTTTGGGAAATGTGAAGCGTTTATTATGTGGTTGAGAAGAACGAGAATGGGGAGTAAGTTCTCCGGGTGAAGTCTTTTAAATAGAAGGTTAGGGATTCTATCCAAGCCTGTAGATTTTTTATTGTTACGCGAAGTAATCAATTCAGATAATTCTGTAAAGCTTAGGAATGTATCGGTTCCCATGGGATGTGACGCTTTATTGGTTTCGTTGAATTCAGTAATGAATGGTGGGAAGGATGGCTCTAGTGTGCGTGAGATGAATTTATTCACGGTGTCGTGGAAATTAGTGACTGGGAGGGAATCGTTTTGTTTATGAGTTTTACAGAAGTGTTCAGCGAGACAGTTTGCTATATCAGTGTCCGATTGGGCGATGTTACTGTTAGTTGGTTGGATGAGATAGTCTATTCGAGGCTTGAATTTAAGACCAGTTAGTCGATTTATATTTTTATATAGGTCACGGTTTGGTTTGATACTGTTTAGAGTAGACGTGTAGGTCTGATCGGTGAAATTTTTAAGTTGTCCATTTATCAGGGTGGTCAAAAGCTGTATCTGTTGTTTAATAAAGGGTGAGTAGCTAATATGCAATTTACGTCGGAGCTGTCTTTTTATGCGCAATGATTTTGTGAGGATGTTGGGTAAAGGTTTTCCTAAGTGGTTATGAGGGACGGTAGTAAGGGTATGGCTGAAGAGAGCATTTCCCAGTATTTGCTCTATTTTTACAGCTGCCTGGTCAATTTTAGTAGGGAATAGGTTTGAAAATTCCGGTAAAGAATAATTTGAAAAACTGGCAGTAATATCGTTATTGACTTTTTTCCAGTTTGTTTTGGAAAAATTTGGGATAGGATTCACTGTGTAGAGTGGTTCGAGCGAAGAGATTTGAACCGTGGAGTGGACGGACCCATGATCGGATGGGAATGTAAAGAACACTGTAGGGGGATTAGATGAATAGATATCTGTGGATTTTAGGAAGAAATCGATTGTTGATTTGGTTGTACTACAAATTCGAGTAGGTTGCAATGGACAGTCTGCGTAAACATATGGATGAAGTGGGAGGAGATCTAGGAGTTGGTAGCCATATTTGTTGCACTTGATGTCATTAAATGATGTATGTCGAGCATTCCAGTCTCCCCCTATGATTACAGGTGCCGGCAGAGACTGCTGGATTATTTGAGAAATGTCTGCACTAGGGAAGTTAGGTTCACGAGAAGGGTGAATGTAATTAGACGACAAAACCAGTACTTTATTACTTCTGCAGAAGAGTTTAACTGCCGTGTATTCGACATTAGTTATGTTAGTGAACCTGATTTCAGTAAATTGGAATTTCTTGTGTACTAGAATTCCAGTACCACCATGAGGGCCAGTGGTTCGCGGGTTGGACACAAATGTGTAATTAGGAATGTATACTCGAGAGTTTGATTTAAGCCAAGTTTCTGAGAGAAGAAGAACATCTGGGGAGAACTTTTCAACAAACAAACGGAGGTGTTGTCTACCAGTGTGGGAATATATGGATTCTGTGTTGAGGGAGAAGGACTCTCTCAAGTGCACAAATTGGCACCATGGTCTCAAAATCAATTTCACATTCATACACACACAATCTTAATTTTATGACTTTATTCTGAAAACTAAATCTGAAACCTAGAACACCATAGGACAGTCGTTGTATTAGTCACTTCGACTTTTGGCGCCATATCCTTTGCCAGTGAATTCAAGTTACTAGGAAAAATAAATTTTATGTCGTTACTTTTCGCATTTCGTAAGAATAAACCAACACATTTAGTCTTAAGTAAAATATGTAATTAATTTGTTAAATAAATGTGGATATAAAACAAAAAAAAAAAAAAGGGCAAAGATGAATTAGTTGATATACTGAAAATTGCCTCTGACGTCTGTTCTCTCTAGAGACGACGCCTTCTGACGTGATTTCATGTATATTTATTTTTAGCGAGCTAAGTGAATTTATTTCCCATTGTTCATTTGTTGGGAAACATACACTCTGCTCAATTTTCAGATATTCCTCGTATGGATTCGAAAGTAATTTGGCCGTGATTTTTTTTTTTTGCAATGCCGTCACATAGTTGTTTAGGAACTGAGGTTGTGTTCAGGTAATTGGGTACTTAACGCACGTGTTACGTCTTCAGCGTCGTGCTTCCTCTTTCGAGGGAAGAGCGTGGGGGTTACATATTTATTAAATTAATTATAGATAAGTTTTTATTTATTTTAGTTTATTTGAACTCAGCTATCTCAAGCTGAGCTCTCTTCTGAACTACTTTTACAATATAAATTTTCCTGTTTTTATAGAACATTTTGTTCCAACTAACTGTGTCGTAAAAAATGAACAAAACAATCTAGAAGTCTCTGTGACTTAAAATTTTGAATAAACTTTGAACGAAAATCAAAGTGGCTATGTTTTGAAATGAAAAATGTGCTTGTTATGAAAAGGGGCATGTTTTTAAATGTGCTGTAAGTGACTGGATATAGCATATTGTGTCTGTTTATTTATGAATTGTATTAAATGAGAATGTAAGATATGTGAGGATGTAGTTTTAAAGGTTGTGTTAGAAAGGACATGAGATTAGTGTGAAAGCGAATAAGGGTAGTATTCTGGAATACAACATCTCACCCTTCTTCGAGAAAGAAAATTATCCTTGAAGAGAATAATTTTCTGTTAACTATTGCTTAGATTAGGATTAATTACAGACTTGGATTTTCGTTCAATTACAATGGCGTTCAAAGTTAATCTTATATCAAAAGTTACAAAAATCCAAAAGTTCTTAATACTAGAAAAATAGGTTACAATAATTTAAAAGTTTACTTATAGTCTACTTACATTATATGTTAACTAACTTTAAATATTTCCAACTAACTTAAAATATTTCCACGTAGAACCTTTTCTTTTATTATCCAAAAAAAAATTTTTTTTCTATATATATGATTAATATTAATTCTTAAAATTCTCTTTTTCTTTCGAATTTCCAATATATTATATCCCAATATATATTTTAACTCTAAAATTTTCTCTCTTTCTTCCCCTTTTTTTAACTTTTTTTTTTTCTTCGTTTCCATCATTTCTTACAATTGTTTTATATATTGAATAAAAACAAAGGCCATTTGTTAAGTGTCTATCTTTTCCTTAAATTTATGGAAAATTTTCCAAAACTTTTTTGGGCCTATTATTATGATGACTGGATGGAAATGCATAATACCAAAAATTTTCTTAAGAAATGATCTCAGTTGTCCTAAATGACTGTGTACCTTTTTATTTTTTCTTATTTTGTGTCCGAATACATGTTTATTGTTGTAAAATTTAATTTGTAAGGTATTTATATGGTTTTTCTTTTCAATACCTATTTTAATTGAATTATTATTTTCAATTTTCATTACTTCGTGTTGGTGTTCAGTATCGTTATTTAAAATGTTTAGTGTTTTCGACTCAATGTCATCATTTTCTATAGCTTTAACTTCTGTCGGAACGTTTACCTTTTCAGTCTTACTCACTGCTGATGGATCGTTTAGTTTCTCAGTCTCATTTACTGATTCGTATAGTTCTTCAGACTTATTTGCTGTTAGAACATCTTGGTTCCCAGTCTTATTTGCTGTTTGAACTATTTCTTCAGTTATATCTGCTGTAGAAACCTTCAATCCTTCAGTCTTTGCTGCTGAAACATGGTGTTCTTCAGTGTTAGCTACTGAACTGACTTGGGTTTCGATTTTTATTGCACCTTTTAGATCGTCAGTCTTTACCACTGCTGAATTTTCAGTCTTTGTTGCTGAAGTGTCGGGGTTGTCTATAGGGATAGCCGAAATGTGAGGGATTTTTGTTTGTGTATTTTGTGCAAGTTCTGAATTTTCAGTCTTTAATATTGCTGAGTTTTCAGTCTTGGTTGCTGAAGTGTCTGTGTTGTCAATAGGGGTATCCGAAATATTAGGGATTTCAGTCTTTAATACTGATGAAAGTTTCGAATTTTCAGTCTGTGTTGCTGAATTATTTTCCAAACTTGGAGTATGAATCGGAATATTTATATTAGTGCTTGGTTTCTCTTCGTTTATCTGTATCGCTTTAGTTATTTGGTAAGGGACTTCATTAAAATTGTCGTTATATATTGCCAAAGATCTAATGTTATAAATAGAAAAATTTTGTCTGTCTTCCATAAATTTGGGTTGGCGTCAGGCCTCGTTTTCCGACTCTTGCACCCGAGAAAAGTGAACATTTTGCCTATCGTTTTGTCTATTGGTGATTCTAGGGTTTTCACTAAAACGATTTTCGGTAGGATTATTTCGGAATGGATTACGCGTTGTTGTACCTTGTTGGTAATTTGTTAAGGACGGTCCATTCTTAGATATCTTGTATCTACACTCGTTCTCTGTGTGATTATTCCGTCCACAGAAATTGCAAGTAATGTTAAATTCTCTTTTTATGGGTTGTCTATTCGGAAAATTGTTGGACTGCATGTTCCGATAACATGTGTCCTGAGAATGACCTGGCTTACCGCAGGTTTGGCAGACTCTACGATTACATCTATTTCATTATATTGATATGACCTGGGAGAGTTGTCCATTCGAGCAGCATGTGATACTACATGTGCAATTGACTGTTTTAAACTACTTCCCCCATGGACTTTGGCTAGGATTTTCAGTTGTTCATTCTTGAGACCATCCTCAAATATTTGCACTGCCAATTTTGAGTTTTCTTCTATCAAGAATTCTCTAACCACCGCGTCTGCTGTTATTTCACACGTAGCAGAGTTCAGCGTCCTCAGAGCATTCGCAACTCTATCACCGTATTCCCGAACGGTTTCTCTGAAGTTTTGTTTATGGGATATCAACTCATTGTGTGCCGTTGACCGAGATTGCTGCTCTTTATATTCTGATTCAAGTTTATCCTTTAAATCCTCCCATTTAGCGATTGTGCTATACCTAATCAGATCATAGGCAGGATCCTCTAATCTATTTTTGACTAGCTCCAAAAATGTTTCATATATCTCCGGGTCTGCCCTTTTTATAGATCTAAATAAAACGTCTCCCCCGGAAATAAATTTATCTAAGTCGCAGGGTTTTCCGTCAAAGGTAGGGACGATTCTGAAAACATCAGAAATTCCGACAGAAAGAGCCATTTCAGGGGGGTTATTGTGTATTTGTAGAGAGTGGATTTGTTCTTCCCTCTGCCTAGCCACCTGTCTCGTGTAATAAGGACTCGTAATATTGAAAATTTTGAAATCAATATATGGTTAAAATCACTTCTTAAAAATACGGTGTATAAAAATGGCCTTTCTTTTAGTTATTCAATATATATGGAAATGAAAGTTAACTTGATGCCAAAGCCGAGAAAGAAAAAACGGAAATGTCGTCGAAATACTGAAAAGAGAATATTCGAAGTAATTTCGATCGAAAAAATTTTTTTTAAAAAGGAAAAGTTAAAAGTTCCAAGGGGTAAATATTCCTACGGAAAAATGAAAAGAAAAAAATTGATATTTTGCTAACGAGTCTTACTACTAATATATGCGAGCTAACTGTTGATTGATGTTTTGTTCTTTTTTGATTGATGTTTTGTTCTTTTTTGATTGATGTTTTGTTCTTTTCGAGATTACCACTTCCTGGATTCCAATAGTGTAGTTTCTTCTTAAAAAATTTTTTTTTCTTGAGTTATTGTCTTCTTTTTATATTATTTCCGCTTTTTTATCTTATTACTGCGAGGCAGACTTCACGCCCTATAGTTGTGTGTTATCCTGGTCTTTTTTTTTTTTTTTTCGTCGTTTTATTTCTTATTATATATATTTTTCAAATCTCTGAGGTTAATTTGGATTTCCTCAGCAGTTGCGTTGACTTCGTACAAGGAACTTTCATCAATAGTTACACTCGATACATCGAATGTTCCGCCATCCAAGTCGAAAATGAGGACATTCCTTCCCTCTTTAGGGTTTTATCCCGCGTCGTCGTTAATCACACTAAACTCTGGGATCGAGTCCTCCTTCGTGGATCGGTCTTCCTTCGAGGATTGAGCCGTCCTTTGGGGAGTCCACCAGTCTTCGTGGATCGGTCTTCCTTCGAGGATTAAGTCGTCCTTCGGGGATTGGTCTTCCTTCGAGGATTAAGTCGTCCTTCGGGGATTGGTCTTCCTTCGAGGATTAAGTCGTCCTTCGGGGATTGGTCTTCCTTCGGGGATTGAGTCTTCCTTCGGGGATTGGTCTTCCTTCGGGGATTGAGTCTTCCTTCGGGGATTGGTCTTCCCTCGGGGATTGGTCTTCCTTCGGGGAGTCCACCAGTCTTCGTGGATCCCACCGCTGCCACCAGTGTTACGTCTCCAGCGTCGTGCTTCCTCTTTCGAGGGAAGAGCGTGGGGGTTATTAAAATAATTAAGTTTTATAATTCTAGTTTTATGTATTTTTTATTGAACTCAGCTATCTCAAGCTGAGCTCTCTTCTGAACTACTTTTACAATATAAATTTTCCTGTTTTTATAGAACATTTTGTTCCAACTAACTGTGTCGTAAAAAATGAACAAAACAGTCTAGAAGTCTCTGTGACTTAAAATTTTGAATAAACTTTGAACGAAAATCAAAGTGGCTATGTTTTGAAATGAAAAATGTGCTTGTTATGAAAAGGGGCATGTTTTTAAATGTGCTGTAAGTGACTGGATATAGAATATTGTGTCTGTTTATTTATGAATTGTATTAAATGAGAATGTAAGATATGTGAGGATGTAGTTTTAAAGGTTGTGTTAGAAAGGACATGAGATTAGTGTTAAAGCGAATAAGGGTAGTATTCTGGAATACAACACACGTATAATTCACCTTGTCTGGTTTCTTCCGTGAGCGTTGTAGGTAGCCCAATAATTCATTATCCACTTTCTTGCTTTTGTACAATAAACGCAACACATTAGTAAAGCTAAAGCTAACGCTAAAAAATAAATAATAAATCACACACATTATATCCACACGACTTTTTTATCTTATTACTACCACATAAGTACAGGTTTTCAATGGTGATATAATGTCACGCCGTAGAAAAAACCATTCACCACACATTTTCAGGCGAAGAACTCGCTGCTATCAAATAAATGCGCCTTATAAAACTTTAGTTAAAAATTGTCTTACCAAATTGTTTTTCTATAATATATTTTAGAGCGACCAGATTCGCACGATCATCAAAGCTAGAGGAATCGCTTACCCTAACGTAACTGGAAAAACGTTTGCAGTATTTAGAGTTGATTCAAGGCATCACCTTATATCTTTGGTATCTATGATCGATCCTTCCCCCGATTGGGTAGTTGGCGTTTCCGGGCTTGAATTATGTCAATCAAATTGCTCGTGGGTAGAGCATAAAATCCATAACTTATATCCTTGGGATGTCGGAACAGACAGTGGTCCTTCTTACATGGTAAGCTTATACAAGTTTTTCAAAATATCTAATCACTTGCTCGCACTTTAGTCTGCAGATCAACCACAAGTGCCACCAGATGTTATCAGAAGGATCAAATCAAATTTCCCCAACGATCCGAGATCGCCTTTCTATGATCCCACAGGCGCTCCAATGAAACCCCTAGCTCGCTTGCATATATCTCGTCGTAGACTTTACGAGAAGAACTGTGCGACTTTGCAAAGTAACCAGATCTTTATTTAAATAGTGAAAATAATTCTATATTGATTAATAATAATTTACAGATGACAATGACCCAATGGAGTGCTCAACCCACCCGTGGGGACGTTGGAGTGAATGCAGTACCAAATGTGGGGCTGGAAAACAATATCGATTGCGTGACTTCAAGAATCCAGCATTGGCCCGAAGATTTAAATGTCGAAATACTTTGCGCGAAGAACAAAATTGCCAAGGCGATAAATGCGGAGATTTCGACGAAGATGGTGGAGGTGGAGGAATGTTCACAGCGGGCAGTCCTGAAAATCCTGAATGCGCGCTGTCAGACTGGTCGGCGTGGTCAAGCTGTAGTGTAACTTGTGGCAAGGGCACGCGGACACAGTCGAGGCATTACTTGAATCGGCGAGCGAAAAAGAAATGTCAGGTAAGTGCGAGGTTCTTTTAAAATGCTGAGTTGATAAAAAGCGAATTCGGTTAATATTAGGATTCAAAAACTCGCTCTTGTGTGGAAGCACTAAAATTTCAAAGGCTGTATATTTTCCATTCGGTTCAACAACGTTTTGCCGTCTTTCTTGTGGCATTATAAAAATGTTGATCATGTGATCAAAAGAACAGAACTAAAACCAGTAATTCTTGAACTAATCGAGAAACAGGTACTTACTAGCACCAAAGTTTTAGATTTGAAC
Organism: Microdon myrmicae; assembly: GCA_963931805.1. NCBI lineage: Eukaryota > Metazoa > Arthropoda > Insecta > Diptera > Syrphidae > Microdon > Microdon myrmicae. The sequence goes on along the minus strand of OZ007497.1, from coordinate 181,689,531 downwards.
TTGTGCCTCTGTTATCCTCCCATCGTGGTATAGCCACATATAATAAACATACCCAAGTACGCGCCCACTTTATGATATTTTCCGCTTGTTTTATAACAATTTTTTGAACCCCACCCACAACTGAAGTAAACACGGCTTGCTCAAAATTTACCAGATACCCTTTCTATTTATTAGAAAATTTTTTCAAATTAAAAAGTGTTCTTCTTTTTCAGAGCGTGAGTCGGGCATTGTTGGAACGCAATGAAGAATGCGAAGGCTTCGATTGTGGAGGTGATATCAATGCTGCTGGGCAGGACAACGAGAATCAGGGAGAAAATACCGGCTATGAAGATCCCAATCAAAACATCAATCGTTACGATCGGAGGAACTTCAAGTCGCTTACTCCTCCCAATTTTGGTGAAGAGGAAATACCACCAGAGTGTACTGTTTCGCCGTGGTCTAGTTGGACACCTTGCAGTAAAGCCTGCGGTGAAGGCTACAAGTCTCGTGAACGTCAAGTCTGGAACAATGACGTCATATATGGGCTGCAAAATACAAACTATGGCAATGATCCTTGTATGAACATTAAAAAGCAAGAAATTGTCAATTGCACCGTCAGCAATTGTGACGACATCATTCCAAGCTTCTGCTACGAGGAGCCAATGACCAGTCCTTGTCGAGACAGTGACGTCACAAATTACTGGTACTACGATTACAAGAGTGACATGTGTGCTCTGTTTTTTACCGGAAACTGTGATAAAAACGAAAATAAATTCAATTCTAAGGAGCAGTGCGAGAAAACCTGTAAGCAACGTGACCATCCCAGTGGCCTGTCTATCGAGAACCTCCGATTAGAACGAGTTGATTGTGTAGTTTCCGATTGGGTTGCTCATGCATGCAATGTGACTTGTGGTGATGGATACGAAGTGAAAACACGTGAAGTTTTGCGAATACCGAAAAATGGCGGAAAGCCATGTCCTAAAAAGTTGGTCAAGCTAGAGAAATGTTTCAAAAGGTGTTCGCAGGATACGTACAATCGGCAGCGTCCGCAACAATATGTCAAACCGTCAGAGAGTGAATGTCGATACTCAGAGTGGTCTGCTTGGTCACCTTGCACAGCGACATGTGGTGATAATTCAGTGCGCCAGAAGACAAGGGCGGTCCTCAACTCAGAGTCGAACTACAAATGCCGGGATCGAGTCCGCGTTGAAAGGTGTTTGGTGATGCCGTGCTTAATTGGAGGAGGCTGCCGAGGCCCATATTGCTGAAAGAAATCAGGAATTTATGTTTTAGTAAGATGTGAGATTGAGATAAGAAAAATTAAATGAAAATTGAATGTGCCACTTATAACATACAGTGTTTTACAAGTACGTGTAACTGTTATTTACAACATTCATTGGATTACTATTCCACACCATTTTGAGGTTGCAGCACAAAAAGATGGAATCGTGAGAATTTTTAAGACAGATGTTGCATTCATTTACGACTAAGTGAATAGCTAATTAGATAGATAGAATAGCGAGACGTTTTCCTTTATGTTATACCTAATATTTCCACAAGCGCTGTGTTTCCTCGCAATTGAGGGAAGACCGTTGTGCGTTGAGAGTTTTGATAAAAAACGATTATTGTTACTTTATTTTTATTTTTTATTTTCGATCCGTACGCTCGGACGTTCTTCGCCTCATCTTTGTTTTTCCTTAAATTCTTACACATGTAAGTTAGTTTAGCCCAATCATATTTGACTAGTCGCTACGATCGCTCGTGGCACTCGAATAGATTCATGGTTCCCTGCTTTGATATCGGTTTTGTTGGTGGTATTTTAGTTTGTTACCGATCAGCTGCCATAATTTGGGGTGCTCTTGACTTTGCCTATGGGAATTGTTTAGATTCATGCTTCCCTGTATTAATATTGCTTACCGGTGCTTTGGACATTGTCCGTGGGAGTTGTTTATATTCCGTACATGTGATCGAATTTTTTTTTTAATAACTAAGTAACACTATCCACAAAATTATTTTACGTGTTTACATTCTTAATTTTTACACGTATATTGTTACTCTTTCTTTTTTCAATGTTAGTTTCTACTTTTATTGTTATACATATGTTTTTTAATTATCTTAATATTTTAATTTCTGCATCGTGCTTGTTTAAGCATTTCTCTCTTTCTTTTACGTTTTTATGATATAATCTTTTTTTGTATTCGCTTTGTATTATCAGTATTTGTTTACTTTTACATAATTGTTGGAATTATACATTTACTTTATTATTTTATTTTAATGTGAAAATTCAATCTTACATACTAACAACCATTATTAAATGTTCTGTTTACCTATCCCTTTTTAGTTAATTGTTAAAGTTGTTTTTTCTTGTTTTTGTTTTATTATAGCCAATTTTTAAAACAAAAGTATTTTGTAAAATGCGTTTAATTTTTCTTATTACTATAATTAAATTACTTAAAATTGTTTTGTTTCATATGAATTCAGCATATTTGGTTGGAAATTCTTAATGTATATTTTGACTTTATATATAGTTATTCGATATCACGTTTTTTTGTGTTTTTACTTATGTATCCCGTAAAATAAGACATAGAATATATTTCCAACGAGTTTTTGTCTTATTATGTTAAACAGGAACTCAATATTATTGTTTATATATATAGATTTTTATTTGTTAATAAATCATAGTCTTTAAAAATTAGTTTTGTTTTATTTTATTTATGCATGTATATATATATATATGTATATATATATATATATATATATATGTATATATATATATATATATATATGTATATATATATATATATCTATATCTACTAGGGTGGGCTGAAAAGTTTCCGACCTCAATGTGAAGAAAACGGTACTCGCCAAAAAAAGCCAGTGTATGTTGTGTATCTTTTGACAGTTACTCACCAAAATTTCAGGCATTTTGGACGCGTAGTTTTTATTTCACAGCCGTTTGAGCGAGTTGGTGTTTTTTGCTTTTTTGGAGCCGATTCCCATTTTGTAGTACACTGTTTTGACTGTGTTTTTGTTGCGGGCGTATAATGGTGTATCCAAGTTTTATCGACAGTAATTAATCGGCGCCAAAACTCGGATTTATTGCGCCTAAGCTGCGCCAACAGAGCGCGTTGGAAATGTTCACTCGCTTACGTTTTTGGTCTAACGTGAGTAAACCCGGCCCCCAAGGCGCGGACAACTTTCTGAAGCCTAAATCTTGATTTAATATGTGACAAACACGTTCTTTGGCCATTTTCAGAGACTCTGCTATCTCTCTCATTTGTTGTATTCCAGAATACTACCCTTATTCGCTTTAACACTAACTCATGTCCTTTCAAACACAACCCTTAAAACTACATCCTCACATATCTTACATTCTCAGTTAATACAGCACATTTCATAAATAAACAGACACTATATTCTATATCCAGTCACTTACAGCATATTTCATAAATAAACAGACACTATATTCTATATCCAGTCACTTACAGCACATTTCATAAATATGCCCATTTTCATAACAAGCACATTTTTCATTTCAAAACATGGCCACTTAGATTTTCGTTCAAAGTTTATTCAAAATTCTAAGTCACAGAGACTTCTAGATTGTTTTGTTCAGTTTATACGCCACAGTCAGTTAGAACAAAATGTTCTATATAAACGAGTACATTTATATGAAAAAAATAGAAAGAAGAGAGCTCAGCTTGAGATAGCTGAGTTCAATAAAATAAAAATAAAATATTTAATTAAAATAGATCTTTTATTCTTTAATAAATAATAACCTCCACGCTCTTCCCTCGAAAGAGGAAGCACGGCGTTGGAGCCGTAACACATTTTAATTCGGCGGTCGAAGCACCCAGTGTCCCTGTTCATGAGCGGCACGAGCATTAATTTTATTTGTCTTTGTTGTAGCAGGAAATGAAATGAACGGGCGACTACTCGTACGAAAGATATTATTTATTAAAAAGGAACTTAACACTGATTAGTATGAAAACAATTCAAGTGTTACGTCATGTTGAAGCAAAAGGCGCACTCGTTCTGGTACAACAGTCAGATGTAGAGTGAGCGCATTAAGGCGTGAATTCATTTGTCCTTTACTCGTAACGCCCGGTCCGGCGCTGCAATCGCATAGAGCACGCAGCTTAGGGTGGATCCACAGCACCCCCCCTCGATTGTAGTACTAGGTCGATCCTCTGAAGAGCCCCCGACGCCGATCAAATCCAGACACTCCCGATGTTTTTCTTTTGTCAATCCCTTCGTGAGAAAATCCGCGGGCATCTTATCCGAAGGAAGGTGCTTGACGTCCAGTCGACCTTCGCGCAAGACATCTCTGACGAAATGGTGCCTGATGTCGATGTGTTTCGATCTCACGTGAAACGTGTTATTCTGGGTCAGTCGTTGTGCCCCTCGGTTGTCGTTCATCACCAGAACTCTTTCACACTCGGACAGCTTGAGCTCCGACAAGAATCCCTCTATGTATAGGGCATCTCTCGCGGCTTCAGTTAATGCCATATACTCCGCCTCAGTGGACGAAAGCGCGACGGTGCGCTGCTTCCTCGACTCCCAGCTGATGGCGGCACCGCTCAGGTTAAAGTCGTATCCGGTATACGACCTTCGATCTACCGGGCGCCCAGCCCAATCGGCGTCAACAAACCCCACCAAGGTTTTCATGCCCTTCGTATACGTGATTCCGAAGTCGGGGGTCCCCTTCAGATATCTCGGGACGCGTTTCGCCGCTTTCCAGTGTGCCTCGCCCTGACAAGTGTTGAATTGACTGAGACAACTGACAATATGCGAAGTGTTCGGTCTTGTGGCAATCGCCAAGTAATTCAGAGCTCCGACAAACTCGCGATAGGGCCGATTTCCTCCTGGTGATCCTCTTCTTCAACGTCCTTCTCGAGCCTCGAACCCGATTCAACGGAAGTACTGACGGTGTTACAGTCCTCTATACGAAATCGAGAGAGTAGTTCCCAGACGTAATTTGGTTGAGAAATGGTGATCTGATTTCTGCTACTGGCGATTTCGATCCCCAAACAATAGCGTGCTGTTCCTAGATCTCTCGCCTCGAATTCCTGCGACAAACCTTTTCGGACGAAATCAAGATCCTTCTGGTCTCGATAGAATATCAAAATGTCGTCAACGTAGACCAGTATTATCAACGGTTCTCCCCCTCGTTTGAGGCGATAAACGCACGGGTCTGCGTTCGTCGGTGTCATATTTAATTCTTCGAGTTTCCTATTCAGTTTGTTATGTCATTGCCGGCCGGCCTGTTTAAGGCCGTACAAAGCCCTTGTGGCGACTCTAACAGATACACACACAATTCACAAGCAAAATAGTGAAGAGCACCGAACGAAAACTCGAATAAGAAAATACATCAGAGCCGTATACCAAGCGATAACATAACAATTCACATCAGTGGAGTATAGTCGAGTTTAAAAATCAAATTCTAAACATGGCCAGTAGCCTGATGGGTAACGCTTAGGTACAATTTTTGGTGATTCAAACTGTCATAGCATCAGTTCGAATCGCACGTTCTTCTTCACTATTATTTCAAAAGCTATATCCTTTTCAAATGACAAACCTTTTGGCCACCCTGAAGCTGTTTCAACATTTCCTTGGCGCGGCGCTCGACGTCGGATTTGCCTTGTGTTGCGACGGTTTTCTTCAAACATCCTGCGAGTAAATCGGATAATTTCATGTACGTTTCCTCTTCGATCGTACCGTTCAGGTAGACGGTCGTAATGTCCATCTGATGCACCTTAAGGTCGTGCTTGGCCGCCAGTGCAAGTAGCATACGCATGAATCCCAGGCGAGCGACCGGAGCGTAGGTATCGTGAAAATCGATCCCGGGTCGCTGCGCGAACCCGCTCGCCAAGAGTCATGCCTCCCTTCTCTCGACCTCGTCGCCCGCGTCGTACTTGTTCCTGAGGACCATTCCACATCCGACCACGTTGCAATTCTTGGGTCGATTCACGATCAGCCATGTATCGTTCGTGATTAAGCATTTGACTTCTTCGACGATGGCGTCCAACCCTTCTTCTTTGTCCGGTCCGTTCAATGCTTGCCGATACGGGACCCCCGAGTGAAGACTGGCTAAATTTGCCTCCAGGCCGTCCGAGGTGTACGACTTCTCGTCGTCGAGAGTTCGGTCGATCCCCACCCCTGCTCGATCCGCGAGGATCCTCGTCTTCTTGCGTGGTTCGATACAATTTTCGCGGGCGCCGGGTCGTCCGGTGAAAATCTTTCTAGGTCCCCGCGGAGCTCTTCTGATCTGATCTTTCTCTCGTCGGGTCGTCGTGTTCCTGCGATTCATTTCTCGATTCCTCGTCGTGGTCCCCACCTAGATGAAGTTCAAAGAAATTCGGCATTGATACTCCCTCGGGATTGTGATTTGAATCTCGATTCAGATTTGACGAAGACGATGACGATTCGTTATGCATTTCCGTTTTTGTATCAGAATGGTATCAGTAAATTTGATATCTCGTGTCGTGGTTACCCTTCGTTTATTTGATACCCATACTAGATAGCCTTGAGTCGATTCGTCGTATCCGAGGAAAACGCATTTCATACCTCGCGGTTCCCTTTTCCGGGAGTTTTATCCAACATATATACTCTCTCCGAAAGTTCGCATGTTCTTCATGTTCGGGCGTTTTCCATGCCATAATTCGTAAGGGGTTTTATCTGATAGCGTCTTCGTAATGCATCGAATTCTTACAAAGTTTGCCGTGGCGATCGCTTCTGCCCAAAACGAGGTTGAGAGCTTCGATTGCGTCAACATGCAACGCGCCATTTCCAAGAGCGTGCGGTTTTTCCTTTCCGCTACTCCATTTAACTGGGGCGTGTATGGCGTCGTGAGTTTTCGCGCAATTCCCTCTCACTTCAAAAATCTGTCGAATACTTCGTTACTACGTTCTCGTCCGTTGTCGGATTGCATACATTTAATTCTTCGTCCTGTTTTATTTTCGACGAGAGCCTTGAATTCCTTGAAAAACGTCAAGACGTCGCCTTTCTTTTGCAGAAACCTTACTTCTGTCCAACGAGAGTAGTCATCGGTTAGCGTGAGGAAGTACCTAGCTTTGCCCCTTGATTCGTCTCTCATCGGTCCGCATAAGTCGGCATGGACGATATCCAATAATTTTCCGCTTCGGTGCAATTTCTTTCTGAAGGCCAGCGCGGTAATCTTCACTTCCGAACAAATCTCGCACGTATTTGTGGTTCCGTCGTCTTCTAGGTCAAGTCCGGACACCATCCCCCTTCTGCTCATCTCCAAAAGATCACGCCAGTTAAGGTGGCCGAATCTCTCGTGCAAACGGTTATTGAAGGCTTGCGCGTTCCCGTCGACAGGGCGCAGATCGATACTTTTCCGGATTCGCGGAGAAAATAGAGATCTCCTTTTCAATCTGCTACTGCGATCGTAGAACCGCGGTTGCTTTTGATTGTAGCTCCTTCGCGCGTGAACGTCACGCTGTTTCCGGCGTCCGTGATCTTCGCGACCGAGACGAGGTTGTTACGCAGGTCGGGTACGTGCAGTGCGTTTTCCAGACGTATGATCCGAGTCGTGTCTCCGTCAGATGCCGCGATTTTGACGGTTCCTTTCGCTTTTACGTCGGTGGAGCTATGATTTGCTAGATTAATCTTTAAATTTCCAGCACTTGCGATTTGTTCGAATGCATCCTTGTCGTGGCACAGGTGGGATGTGCATCCACTATCGAGACACCACGTATCGTTTTTCTGAACGTTCCCTTCAAAGCAAGAATCTGCGTCTGTGTGGGATGTTAGGGAGGAAATGTCTTCGCCGATGGCGGCTTTTTCTTTGTTTTCGGGATGTTTCGCGTTTCGTTCGGCCCTCTCCGGGCAATTTATGGCCTTGTGACCGATTTGGCGACATCTATGGCATTTGTATTTGAATGGTCCGCCGGTACGTCGATCATCCGATTTGTCGACGGGCTTGTTCGACGCTTTGTTCGTAGTCCTTTTCCAATTCGGCGTTCCTTTTCTCGCGAATATTGCTTGGTCTTCGGCTTGGCTGCGTTTTCTTCTCGTCGCGCTTTCGTCGAGGATTTTAATTTTCAAATGTTCCGGCGAAGGTACCTCGTATCTCGACTCGACGGCGCATCTAAAATTCTCGTAGCGCTCCTGCAGACTGTGTAAAAGCATGATCGATTGTAATTCAATGCTGACTTGTACGGATAAATCGGAAATTTGGCGACCATATCGGAGAATTCGTCGACGTGTCGTTGTACATCTCCGTCTTCGTTGAGTCGATGGTTCGTTAGTCGCTTTCACAATGATGCCTTTTTCGCCGGTCCTTTCGATTCGAAAATTGCTTCCAGCTTCAATCAAATTTCTCGGGCTGATTGGCAGTATCTAATTTGCCTGAGTTCGGCGTCGCCAACAGTGAGATACAAGTCGGCTTTCGCCTTTTCGTCCTCCTCTTTCCACGCATGGGAATTTTTCGCTGTTTCCGGTTTCGGTCTTTCACCGCTTGCGTGAGCCCACGTTTTGTTTTCGTCATGAGTGCCCGCATTCTTAGTCTCCAGTTGTCGTAATTATCTCTGGTTAGCATTTCTATGCGCATTACGTTCGTAGCTTGACCGTCCATTTTGTTTGCAGTGAGGTTATATTTCCGCGTGTGTTTTCCACGTTGGCTTCTCGTCTTTTTGATTTCCAATTTCGATTGTCCAGACGATGTTCTGCTCCTGTGCCCATAACCTGTTGTAGCAAGAAATGAAATGAACGGGCGACTACTCGTACGAAAGATATTATTTATTAAAAAGGAACTTAACAATGATTAGTATGAAAACAATTCAAGTGTTACGTCATGTTGAAGCAAAAGCCGCACTCGTTCTGGTGCAACAGTCAGATGTAGAGTGAGCGCATTAAGGCGTGAATTTATTTGTCCTTTACTCGTAACGCCCGGTCCGGCGCTGCAATCGCATAGACCACGCATCTTAGGGCAGATCCACAACAGTATTTAACCATAGCTATCCCTTTACTAATTACGGCTAAGATAACCATTGCACAGATTGACAGCTGCTCCAACACAGCACCACTGCACTGATAAGTCTCACGTTGACAACAGCACGGTAGAGACGCCTACTGCTGCATCGTCGTCGGCCCGGGAAGATGTTGCAAAGCAACAAATCATCCAGCAGATTCAAAACCATCATACCTGGTGAGATACACAGGTTTATTACAACGCAGAAGAAGTAGGCAATAGAAAACTAACTCTGGCAAGCTTGAGGTCAGAGTCGAGCTTTCATGCCTTTCGTCACCTGGAAGAAATCTGGAGTGTGCTCTTAGGCGATTGGAAGAGCGTTGAAATGACTTTCAGTTGGAACCGTTGCCAGCCGAACAAGCTTCTTTCGGTGCATTGGTCGATACAGGTTCCGGGCAATCAACCCCACTGTTGCAACCGCAAAAATCAACCAGACAAACTGCTAAGACTGGTTTTTCTGTTTTTTCAACTGGTGGATTAATGTGGATGCAGTGGCAGTGTTTTAAAGAGGTTAAGTCAACTTGCTGTTTGGAAGACTTAGGAAAGTGATCTTGTTTTGTATAAATAAATTAAGTGCGGTTAAACTTTTGAATTTACTTTTCCGGCGTGAAAATTCCTTGTAACAAGGTAATGATAATAAATTATAACTAATCACAAGTAAGATTTGCTTTTCTTTTCGGTGGAAACCAAAACGAAAACAATAAGTATTGCGTGCCACTACGGCCTTATACATTAAAACAACAATAAGAGATTATAGTTTAATGTTTATTTAGACTAATAAACAAAAAAATTTAATGTATTTAAGTAAAATAAATAAACGTTTAAAAAAAAAGAAAAGTTATTTCTAACATACCAGCTTCATTCCATTTGGAAGATAATGAAGACACACACTTTGCGTAATGCAACTATTAAACAAACATTTTATTAAAATTGGAATCCCATCGAAACATATATGTAACATATTGTAAAAATTTTACGTAAACGACAAAAACAGAAAGTCCTTTCAAGATTTGTTTATACTAGAAATAAACTTCGTGGTCAATAGAAACAATTTATTGGACATATTTTATTGCAGTATCTTACGTCTATTTCGCTTTGCGTTATTTTGTTGCTTATCGATTAATTTATTCAGCTTAAAAATTAATTTTGTTTCCATGTTGTTAAATAATATTGTGCAGAATATCGTATATAACTTCTTGCAAAGAATTAAGTAACAAAATGTTTTATTTATCACAGCACTTTATTTTATTTTAAATTATTAGTTCTATTGTGCAAATATGCATTTTTATAATGTTTTCTATTATATTTAGATTTAATTCGCTAGTTTTATTTGTTTAAAGCAAAATCTCAAAAACATTCTAATAATTTATTTACTATATTTATTATTTATCTATTTTCTTTCTTCTCTCCTTAATTTGAGCATTATTTATGTTAGAAAAACGTTTTTAATATTTTTTCTTATGATTAGTTTTTCTTATAGTCCATAAATTAAAAAGATTTTGTAAAGTAATCGAAGTGAAAAGTTGAGGATTCGATGTTAATCTTTATTATATTTGGTATAATGTTTGTACGCGTTTATAAATTAATTTATTTCTTAATTATTTTATGAGACCTACAACTTTTAATAAGTGTCATTATTTATCTTACACACTACTAATTAAAGGCCACTAATGATTCATGCTAATTTGAAAATTTTTTATTTACGTTATAATTTTTAATTTATATTTGTTTTCATGCGTCGAGGTGAGAAAGGAAGATTTTTTAGTAAATAACCTTTCTGTAAATTTAAATACTCCGAGAAGAACTATTTTTAGTAAGAAACTTAATGTAAACTTGCAAGGTGACACTTAACAGAACAAAAAAGTTACCATTTCAGTGATGTTGTGTAATATGTTGTTATTTATAATAAGGATACGTGATCGCAATTAAGGCGCAAGGCTAATAACCTAGCCCGGAAAAACAAATTATTATGGAGAATTTAACAAGTCTCGGATGTGGACCGAATACCGGTGGAGAGATTTGCTACATAAGGCCAAGACCGGTTCCCGCTTGTAGTGCCGATGATGATGATGATGATCGCAATTAAACCTTGTGATGTAATTATAATTGTTGATATATTAAATATGTGAAGGAAAGATAAAATATTAGCCGATGTAGACTTTTCTTATTTTGGGGTATGCGAGTCGCAACAATCCAGCTGTCACGACACGGTTTGAACTGTTAGAATTCAAGGTGAAGACTTTAAGCCTGCGAAAAGCCACACAAAAATTCCAGATGTACTTAAACTTGGCTCTATGGATCCTGGATATCTGCTACACATATATAGACGACTCACTCCTTCTTGTAAGCCAAAGATGAACAGCGCTCACATTTGAAGCAAGTGTTCCAACGCCCAAGAGAATTTGGCTTTGTCATCAACACAAACAAGTGTCATTTTGGGCAAGACCAGGCCAAGTACCTTAGTACCGGCATTGACGGACGAGATGTTTGGTCTCAACCGAACAAGGTAGAGACAGTAAGGTAGTCCTCTCGGCCAACCAAGTTTGGCGGACTCATGTTAAATGTTCAGCATTTGACTTATTTTTCACTAACGCGAGCACCAAAGGGGATCTTGAAGTACCCTTAAATGTCAGAGAACAATGCGAGCGGATGGAGAAGAAGTGGATAAGGAGAGGAGGTGGCGATGTATATTGGCCTTGAATGCACCGACATTACAAGGACGAGGAAATACATGATAAGGTAGAGCATTCCACATTCGTTGTGGTTCGGCTAAAGAATGACCCTCTATGTTTATTTGTGAGCCTAAAGTTGACTTTCAACGTGAACTGATGCACATTAACAAATTGATCATTGCTCAACTGAACTTGTTGAATGTGTTCCGTCTCTTCAGACATTTTCCCGTGATACCCGTCAATCTGTGAAGGCGCATCAGTTCACGTTGAAAGCCAATTTCAGGCACGCAAATAAACATAGAGGGTCATCCTTTAGCTGAACCACCGAACCGAAATGCCGCGCACACACAGCCACTCGTTAACAAGTGCTTGGTTGGGATCAGGAAAAAAGATAATAGACCTATCATTTGGACAGAGTCAGCTTATAACATATTACGCATCTCTAAGGAACGGCTGGAAACATTACAACGGCATCCTATTAAGGGAACCCGATTGTCCACACATTGCTACGCTTTAGACGCATCAATGGAGGTTGTTCATGAAGAGCATGATTAAAAGATTGAACCACTAGGTTTTTTCTGAAAGAAGCTCAGCTCAATATAGCGTTGTTGGAGCCGGAAGTTACTCGGAATTTACAGTACGTTCGACTCATACTTAATGGAAGATACCTCGTCATCAAAACGGACCATAAACCATTGGTATATGCCTACTTAAAGAAGTTACAAAACACCCCTCTTTCTCTGGAATAGCATCTCGATTTCATCAGACAGTTTTGTACATAAATATAAACATTTCAGGGACACAGAACGCAACAGCTGACCCGTTCTCTCGAATCGGTGGGTTTCAACAGCGTTTCTGTCAACAACACTGACCTAGCATAGCAAAAGACGGTTAGCATTCTATAGATTCTTTACTAAAAGCGTAGACACCTTTATAATTACGGAACCTCTCTTTTAGGAACGCAAAAAGTGATATTTGGTGTGATGTCTCAAAGGGGGCTGTCCGCCTCTACGTTTCTGACTTTTTTTTTTTTTTTTATTAGACTTGTCTCGGGAGAGGCGAACCTATAGCGTCGAGTGGGCGCCCCGAGATGCCATCAAATAACTGTTGCAGTTCTTTTTGAACAGTTGCAGGTTGTAACGCTCCGGGAACACAGCTTCCCCGCTCTGTAACGGAACGAGTTCTGATGCAGGGATGTTCGCGCGTTCGGGCGATGAAGCACAAACGGCTGCGATCCGTCGGAGTGTCTTGTGCAGCGCATATAAAGCGAATTGCGTGGAACAATACCAAGAATCGCTGAAGAACAGCTCCCGTGATAATATCTCTAAAACAGACAGAGGTCGGCCACGCACCTTCGATGTGATAGCGACTGTAGTTCCGACGTCAGCGCCGAGTCCCCGATCAGGCGGATCGCTCGTCTCTGTACGCTCTCAAGTAGGTCGAGGGTATGTTTAGGAGCCGAGCTCCAAACATGAGAGCAATATTCGAGGGCGGGTCTAATTTGGGATTTATATAGGAGAAGAAGTTGGGCCGGAGTAAAATATTTCTTGGCTCTAAAAAGATAACTCAGTTTTCCTGAGGCTGATCTGGCGATACCCGATACGTGTGTATACCATGATACATCCCAACAGACCGTGACGCCGAGCAATCTCAACCTTTCCTCAGCCTCGAGGGCCCGGCCGTTCATCATCAGCTGTGGAACCGATGATCCACTTTTCTTTGTGTATGTAGTATACTGGGTCCTCGTTGCGTTGAAGTCGACAAGATTGGTCTTTCCCCACTACAGGACTTTATCCAGATCCTGATTCAGAGAGTGAATCTGTCTACATCTCAGCTGGTGCGACGTAGATGCACCAATCGGCCGATCACTCGAAAAGGAGGAAACAAGCGTACTATCATCCGCAAAACTGAACACTTTGTTATCCCTTGTCTCCAACAAATCATTTATGTGAAGCAAGAACAAGGTTGGAGCCAAAATAGAACCTTGGGGCACCCCCGAATTAACAGGATACAGATCCGAACACTCGCCGTCCACAACAACCCGGATTGATCGATTCTCGAGGAAGCTCGTCATCCAGTCGCAAAGCTGTTGGGAAAGTCCACATGAACGAAGTTTGCTCAGCAATGCCCCGTGCCAGACGCGGTCAAAAGCCTTGGAGATATCCAATGCGACCGCTCTTGACTCACCATGCCGTTCAATCGCAGATGTCCATATATCGGTTATAAGTGTCAAGAGGTCTCCTGTGGACCGCCTGCCACGGGATCCGTATTGACGATCATTCAGAAGTCCGTTGCACTCCAAATACTTAACCAACTCTGTATTGATGACTTTTTCCATTACCTTAGATAAAATAGACAGTAATGCAATCGGACGCTAATTTTATGGGAGACTTTTTTTCCCCTCTTTGGGATTGGCTGAACTCGAGCGATTTTCCAGCAGGCAGGAAAGGTCGTCCGTGCATAAGATAGGCGGAAGAGTCTGCCAAGAACCGGCGATAGTTCTGGAGCACAATTCTTAAGGACTATTGCTGGTATTCCGTCCGGGCCGGTTGCCTTCCTACAATCCAGTTCACGTAGAATACGTTGAATAGTGCGTGGACGAAATCTCACATCCCGCATGGAAGACTGTACCGGCGAGATCACAGGTGGCTCCAAAAGGCCAGGATCGAGGTTGGAATTCGCGGAAAATAAATTCGCGAACACATTAGCTTTATCCTTTGGATTCGTGGCTAACGTCTCGCTGTCTGTCACCAACGGGGGGAAAGAGGAGGAAGCAAAGTTACTGCTGACAGCCTTTGCCATTGACCATCTGTTTTACAGATATTATCACAGGTTCTTCAGAGATTCATGGTATTATTCCGTGTGATTCGGTTTATATGCGCTCCACGAGACAATCCGACGGATCGCACCAATCTGTGGTTCATCTCCCGACGATGCGTACATCCCTGCACCAGAGCCCGTTCCATTATAGAACAGGACGGCTGTGGAATTTCCCCCTCCCACGAGTGTTTCCGGAGAGTTACAATCTGCAACTGTCCAAGAAGAACTGCATCAGTTATTTGGTGGCATCTCGGGGCGCTATAGGCTCGCCTATCCTAAGAGGAGTATATTTAAAAAACAAAATATATCTAATGAAAGATCCAACGAATTGGATCAGAATTTGTATTCAGTACCAGTAATTAAAAATAGATTGTCGCGTATGTGATAGGTTGCCCCAACTCGATACTTAAGTTTTGATTGTTGTATTAATGCTGTGTTATTCAGCGCTCATGACTTTTAATTTTTTTTTGTATTCTGTACACCACTACGGCTGCGTGTATGTCTGTTGGAATCACCTTCGAGAGGACGTTCGTACATCCTCGTGATAATAAAATATTTCACACGGTGGTCAGAGGCAATACCATTACGAACCACTACAACTGAGAACGTCGCAAAGGAATTTGACTTGCTTCACATGTTTTGGTGTTCCTTATATGCTCACGTCTGATAGAAGGTCGCAGTTTGAAGCAAACATTTTCAGACGACTAACAAACTTGCTAAATTGTTACCACATGAAAATGGCACATCTTTGTAGAATCCAGCATCTAACGGGCTGATAGATAGTTGGTACCAGGCTGTAGTGATCACGTATCACAACTCTTCCCACAACCTTATAATTCTAACCGCTCCCTAAGTATTGCTACAAGGCATTAAAAGCTTCTCCAAAATGTCATAAGTTATGGCTCTACGCCCTATTCACTGTTCTCTTGGATGAATATTTAGGAACATACCCAGCAGAGTTAACTTACGACACCAATCTTCTTCCAGGAGAATTCTTCGTGGCAAGCCACACGACTCCCTACAATGTATGGCCCACTTATACCACGTCATACTAAATGTCTCGGCAACTCCGGTGGCAAGATCGTATTCGTCTACCCCAGTTTGAACCACTGCACCCATGTCTTCGTCCGGATGGTCAAGGTAAAAAATAGCTTAGTGTTAGGCACAGTCTGATGATTTCACAAAGAATCGGAATTTAAGACATGTTTTGTTTACTCTCGAAGATTGTGAAAGTGTTTAAAAAACAAACGGTATTTTCTAGTAAAGAACATGGGAAACAATTCTTGAAAATGGCGTTTTTTTTTATTCGCACTAGTTCTTTAAAATACAGGGTGAAGCATGTAAACCTTTGGCATCTGGCAACCTTATAAGTTTTACATCTGTTTTCAGGTCGACAAATTACACCAACGAAATCTTAAATAATGATTTTGCGGTGACTCCATCAAATTAAATGCAAGTCATCGTAGAAAAGAACACAGCACAAAAGGGAATCGAAAAATAACATCACCAGTACAAAGCAATCAAGGAGTAATCGCGAAGCTTAAGAACCCAGTTGGGACATCCTTTTGTGCACGCATTTGTGATCTGTTCTGCGTGTGTTGTTTCTAACTTTTTCATGGCGTTGGTTCGAATCCCATTCTTCGTAACTTCCCAAACATTATAATATCGGGAGGCATGTATTGCCTGCTTGAGTTTTTATATCGGAAACTCCCATCAATTTTAAGAAAAAGGAGTTCGATGTTATTTTGTTTTCTGTTTTTAGTGGCGAATGTTGGAAGGTCAAACATTATATACGGATCGATAGAAGATTCAGAGAATAAGTAATATTAAAAGAACAGTTTGTAGTTATGTCTTATAAATTTTCATGACCGTTTTGCACAGCCATGATTGGATTGGATTCATACAGCGTTCAATTTGTTCATCCAAAGCGGGGGCGGACTTACTTTCCGTAGACTTAAAAGAAAAACTGCTCAGAAAAAATCTCGGCTGTCAATTCTGATCACGGGAAGTTGCAAGGCCGGAAAATGACTCATATATTAAACGCATTGTTACTTCATTTCGCGCTTCACTTTTAATACCCTGGACTACAAGTGGTCAAGCTTCATTTTTGTCGTATTTCATTGGGAACAATTTATCGCCCAAATTGCATAAAATGTCCGTCTTTTTCTTTTAGTGGAAATGGGTCGTTCACAACTCCGTTCGGTTTTTTTCGGTAATGCAATTTTTTTTTTGAATATCTCAATTTTCTATCTGGCAACCATCTTACTGATGAATCCTTTGGCATTAGTTTTGGTTTGCCCGGGTTGCAATTATATGAGCATGACAGCAAATAAAGCCAAACTCCGTATATTTGGTTTTATTACTTCCAAAAAAGGCAAACGAGCTGGTCCACCGAAAAATAAGTGGCGTAGACGGAGACGATGACTTGAAATGGTTTCCCTATTTTCGTTCCGGAGATTTGAGTCTCTCTTGAGACCGACAGAGATTGTTTCGAGCGAGGTACTATTCGGAAAAGTCCTATCGCTAACTGTGAAGAGATTGCGGAGACAATCCACCCCAAAATCAGCAATGTGGGCAGATTACCATACAAAAATACCAAATCCACGCAAAGGAGAAACATCACCGCGGCAACATGAACAACATTCAGGACTGTAAACAACTACAAACGTCGCAACAACAAGATGATCAACGACAACACCAAATAGGGCAACAAACGTACATCATCACAACATCATGCAGCAGCACACTCAAGACCAGCAGCAACACCAGGTATTTAAATAATTTTATATATACGAGGTTGAAACAATTCTAAATTGTAGTATATAATAGTAATTTGACTTTAGCTTAGCAAAAAGTTTAGAGGTTGATACACTTGTGCGTGGTTATTATTTGGTGTGTGCAGAGTAGGGGAAGTCACTCCGGAAGAATGGAAAACCTCAATAGTCGTCCCATTTTGAAAAAAAAGGACAGGTCTGACTGCGAAAATTACAGAGGAATATCATTGCTCCCAACCACATACCAATACTAACTAATGTCATACTGGCGATAATGACACCCTACGCAGAAGAAATACTGGGAGACTACTAATGCATATTCCATAGGAACCGGTCAACGAGCGACCAAATGTTCACAGTAAGGCACCTGCTGGAAAAGAAGTGGGAATACGGAGAGACGGTTCACCAACTGTTCGTTGACTTCGAAAAAGCCTACGACTCAGTCGCAAGGCAAAAACTCTACCATATTGTAGTTGAGTTGGGAATCCCGAAAAAATATGCTGCCCTCATTCAAATCTGTATGAACGAAAACAAAGGGCGAGTTAGAATAGAAAACCACCTCTCTGAATCATTTGAAATCCGGGACGGACTAAAACAGGGGGATGGCCTCTCTTCATGTCTCTTTAACCTTATCCTCGAGTATGTCATCAGAAAGTCACAAGACGAGAACATGGCCGGATCATCCCTGAACGGGGTCACACAAGTGCACGCATATGCGGATAACATCGCCGTCTTGGCCGTTAATCTAGAAACTGTAAGTAAAAACTGTGAAATCATCATGCAAGCGGCAGAAGAGGTGGGCTTAGAAATGAATGAAGGCATAACAAAATACATGTTTACGGCGGGAACAGGTGGAACTCAGAGAATACATATAAACATCAGGGGCAAGATATTTGAAAATGTCAAAGCCTTTAAATATGTGGAAATAATACTGACGGCCAGTAACGAAATGTCGAAGGAAATTAACAAAAGACTGCATCAGGCAGCGCTAGTTGGCACGCAGTCAGTAAACTCCTGAAATCCCAACTGCTGTCACGTAATATTATATAAAGCTCCGTGTCTATAGAACCACAATCATGCCGATTGCTCTATACTATACATGGGGTCTCACAAAACGGGAAGAAAACAAATTCCGGGTATTCGAGAATAAAGTTTTAAGGGGTATCTTTGGCTGTAAATATGACGAGGGGGCAGGACAATGGGGGAAACTCATTAACTACGAATTGGAAGAGCTATACCGCAAACCTACCATAGTGCGAGTAATCAAGTTGCGAAGATTAAGATGGGACGGACCTGTGGCGCGAATGGCCAACGATGGGACCGTACGTAGAATTCTTGACGGTAGACCAACGGGAAAGAGTCCGGCAGGACGGCCGCGACGGAGATGGGAGAACAATATAGGGTTTGACCCTGAGGAGATCGGATCAGATGGTCAAACGTGGAAGGAGAGTGCACAGGACAGGGGTCGATGGCGGAGTCAAGTCGGTGAGGCCATGAACTTCCGGATTCCTACAGACCAATAAATAGTAGTAGGATAGTAGTAACCAAGAAAAAAATTTTAATAGAACTTAGGACAGTTCTTTTTCTGGCCGTGGAGGAGATATATGTAATACGACCGGCAACGCACTGTTATGTGGTGACTTCCCCCACCTCCTTTGTCTCGGCGAAAAAAGTATGTGACAAATTGTTTGTAATGTATGGTATGAGCTTATTTAATGTTTAAATATTTTATATGTGATGTACTTTTCTCGCCGTGACAAGGGTCGAGAGATCAACAAACCGCCAGCTACCAAAAATATTTTAAATTTAATTTGAGCTAAACTGAAAACTTTCATTCGGACCGTCAGCGAAACGACAACGGTGTGAATGGAAGCAAAGAATAAATTAATGACTGCGCTGGATTTTGTACAATAATTCTCAATTGAAGCATGTGATTTATGTTAGCGGTGGGCAGTCTGTAAATGGTGTTTGAAGTAGTAAAAAATGTTTCGTTTTTTGTTGTGTTTAACTAAATCCTGAATGCCATATCAAAAATGTATAAGTCGAATGACGAAAAGTGGATCACTTACGATAACGTATTGCGCGAAAGATCATGGACATTTACTGGCCCTTGAATGCCACTTGATAGAGTTTGCTATCCATATGGTGGAATTATCGTACAGAATTTTGGGATAACTCATAACAATGATAAAAATATGCACGTAATTTTAGGAGAACGCCGCTACACAAAGACGAAGGTGAACCTGTCATACAGTTTTGCAAACAGAAAGTCAAACAAGATTTTAACCCTCTACGATAAAGTGGTTTGGAGAATCTACTTAACAATCAGCATTTATCGTTTAATTGGTATAGCACAGCAATTGCGAGCCAAAGTCCGCCAATATAAACATAAACATACCAAACATAAATGAGAAATAGAACTGGAAATGGGCAGACAAAACAAATATTAATATCTCCAATGGTTTTGAACGATTAACACATGCGAGAGTTCATAATTTTTTTTAAAACTAACTTAACGTCACACAGGTGCGTTTTTTTTTTTTTTGTAAATAAATTGTTAACATAATAATCTTCCATTACCTCGATTGCAAGTTTTTCTTGTACGAAAAATTAGTTTAAATAGATATAAATTAAATTATTTCTTAAATCTAATTTAGTTGTCTACTATCTATTGATACTCTAGGCAATATTCCTGCCATTGTAAGAATGTTCGCTGAATATTTTTAAAGAAACTTATTTAATGTACTTATTGTTTTTATATTTTATTGTTATGTTTATTTATTGTATTTCAAAAACATGGTCCGATGATATTACAATATCTAATCGATTGAATTCTTTATAATTAGAAATACTACAATTTATCTAATCTAATTCAATAGAATTTATAAAAATGGTTATGTCCTGCGATAGATATGATTTGCTAGAGTCTAATTTTACTAGAATAGAAAGTAATAATTGTTTGTTATTGAAGATCAACGGTTGCTGAATTATAAAAATTTAGTATTACAAAGGTAATTATAATCCTAATTAAATGTAAAAATAAACAATAATATAATGAATTTGTAGGTTTCTTCAAAGCAATAAATAATAATATAATCAAATAAAAACAATAATATAATACAAAAAAAAAATTTTTTAAGAAATAAATCTATTTTATATGAGTATCATTATAATGCAGATCTTTTATCATCTATCAGAGTAAGTTTAAGCATTGGTACCAGATGTCCACTATGTGAGATGTGTAAAAGTATTAATGGTTAACACCATCCTAAATCGAAAACCGGGTTACTTTTACAGGCTAGGCTGAAACTTTGAACCTATTGTGGTAGGGCACAAGCATTTTATAACTTGAAGTAATCTTTTTCTTGAAGTTTCGAACTCTCCCCCAATCGGGGCGGTATGCTCCGAAACGACTATCCTTGTCAAGCAGGGGATGTGCAATCCGAAAGGTTTTTAACTATTTAATATAGAGTAAACGTCCTTCCTCTGACTCCTCGATAGTATAGTGGTTAGTATACCCGCCTGCCATGCGGGAGACCGGGGTTCGATTCCTCGTCGGGGAGCCACTGGCGCAAGACTAATGACCTTGCCCGGAAAAAACAAATCATTATGGAAAATTTAACAAGCCTCAGGACTTGCTAAATAAGGCCAAGACCGGTTCCCGGTTGTAGTGCCGATGATGATGATGATAATGAAACGTCGTTTATGCTCAACTAGAAGTACGTTCGAACAAACACGTTAGCATAGCGACCGAAGTTTGAACAAAAAGCTCGGAAACGTTTTCTTTTCTGGAAACGTACCAATGCAAGTGTTGTGAGCATTTAGTAGCAATTTGTGATGATCGGAATATACTCATTTTAATGTAGTTTTTTGTGAATTCATTTTTGTGAGCAGAACCAACTAGAGTGATCCAATTTAATCAAACAACGAACGAACACCAGGGCACACAGCTCTGATTGTGAAGCGGATAAAAATTTTACCACCATAGAGAGTACCTTCCCTATTCCGAGATACCTCTTGCTTTTTCCGAAAGTGAAAATATCGGGTTTTCCAATAGGGACTTGACAACTTCTTTTTTTAAATAAGACGCAAACCATTTGAGATATTTCAAAAACTTTATTATCGGCTTGAAGTACAATCAAAACAATTATGAACGGAATAGACTTCGTTCATATGGCCACCGCGGGGACGTTTGCAGCGGTCGATTCGTTGGACCCAGTTTTCGATGATTCGGCCGCTATTTCGCGTTCAATGTTGGCTCTGAGCTATTCCAACGTCGTCGGCTTGTTGGCATAGACCGATGACTTGACGTAGTCCCAAAGAAAATAGTCTAGAGGCGTTAAATCGGACGAACGAGGCGGCCAACCGTCTGGCCCATTTCTTGAGATAACACGCTCGATCGATTGTATCGTGTGCTGTGTGGCTTGTGGCACCGTCCTGTTGAAACCACATGTCGCCCAAGTCCATATCTTCCAATTCGGGCCAACAATAATCGGTAATCATGGCGCGATAACGATGGCCATTTACAGTAACGTGACGATCGTTATCGTCGACGAAAAAATGTGGCCCAATGACGCCACCGGCATGCAAACCGCACCAAACAGTTATTTTTTGTGGATGAAGTGGTGATTAATGAAGCACGTGTGGATTTTCATCCGAACCATAACGTATGTTTTGCTTATTGACGAACCCATTGAGCCAAAAATGAGCTTCGTCACTGACGATGATTTTGCGATGAAATTCATCATCTTGGCGTATCTTTTCCAGAGCCCAATCGGAGAACGTACGTCGCTTCAAATGGTCCATCGGCTTCAATTCTTGAGTCAGCTTGATCTTGTATGGGTGTAAACCAAGATCCTTACGCAAAATTCGCCATAAAGTGGTCTGGGCGACGCCCAATTCTTGAGAACGCCGTGGAATTGACTGCAGCGATACTTTCAACACTTCGACCAACCCGTTGTCTCACTGGCACGGCAACATCACAAAACGAATATGTAGACGCAAATTTTTGCACTAAACTTGTTGTTGCATGTCTACTAGCGCGAGAATTACGACCGAAAATAGAAGTTAACGCTCTTAAAGTTGCGGTCACCGACTTCAAATTTCGGTAGAAAATTTTATAATTTGCAGACGTTGTTCGTTCGTGTACTTAACCATGATGAAAATGTTGTTACTGAATAAATTGACAGTGTCGGTTCGATGATTAGTGAAAGGGTGCGTTCACAAATTAAATTCAAAGTCGTCAAGTCCCTATTGGAAAACCAAATATCAATACGACGTAAATTTTGTGAATGCGGCAATCACTCAAAGTGAAACGATTGGGAAAGCGTTGACTTCAAGTGAATGTTGTTTCTAGGCATACCAGAAGTGCTGGCGTAAATGTTTCACTCCCTAAGAGGACTATTTTGAAGGGGTTGTTGAAGATAAATAAATAAAGAGGGACTTGTTGTTCTACGAATTTGTTGTCTTATTCAAATGGCAAAAATGTCTTGAATATAAGTGATCAGTACAATTTTAATGATGATCTGACTAATATTTTACATGAAACTTTGGGCGATGGACATGGGTTCCCAATCGCAACAGAGATTTCTTTTCTTTTACTTCTCCCAGAAAAGGTGAACATATAGCGCTGAGTCAGCGCCTTGAGATGCTATTTTTTCTCGACCGGTTTCATCAGCCAAGCTCCGAAAGATGCTCAAGGGATTCTCCCAACCATTTCACGAACCTTATAGCTTAATGGGGTGGTATTTCACCGGGCGGCTGAGCCTTGGGGCCCTACCTACCCCTCAGTAATTGTGCCGAACTGCACAATAGCAAGAGTAGTGGGTTGAACCTAGGTTTGCACAATCAAACGCAAGACACACTTGCTCACCAACTCAACCATTGAGGTTGGTGTAGAATCTCATCAAGCACGTTGAGCTGTCTTTGAAAGAGAGCACATTCTAGCGAACGCACAGAGAGAGGGGGAGAGGTGGAGAGGGGGTGAGTGGGGGGGTGGAGAGGGGGAGAGGG
The DNA here is from genome assembly GCA_963931805.1 of Microdon myrmicae. NCBI lineage: Eukaryota > Metazoa > Arthropoda > Insecta > Diptera > Syrphidae > Microdon > Microdon myrmicae. The sequence goes on along the minus strand of OZ007497.1, from coordinate 181,666,279 downwards.
GGGGAAGAGAGGGGGTGGGAGAAAGAGGGGGAGATAGAGATGGTGAGATAGAGAAAATAAAAACTATTTGAGCGTAGAAGGACAGTTTTTTGTCCTAGGGTGTTACATTCAGAGTACAAAAATTTTAAATGTTCACATTTTCATTTTTTCGTTTCTTTCGAACACTATTTTTCAAAATGGGACGTGGCATTATTCCACAAATTGTTATGCCAATTTTCAACCATATATTTACAGTAACACAAGTCCAAACCGGGGGAGATTTTTAATAAATTAATTTAAACATTTATTATGGTGGCGGAGTCGAGTCGGTGAGGTCATGAACTTCCGGGTTCCTACAGGCCAATAAATAGTAAATGGTGATAAATAGTAATAGTAAACATTATTTACTAATTGAGTTTTGTCGAAAAAACTTCTGTTAATTGTAATATTTGCTAATCACACGAAAGTCAATGTTTTTACGATGATCTACGGTAATTTGACTTTTTTGCTTAGCAGCAAGCTTGGTAGAAACCTTGACGTGGTGCGGGGGCTTAAACTACAATGAATCACTCAGGCTATGTTGACGGAAGCATATGCTTCCAGTAGAGTCACCCATGCCAGACAGGCTAGCGAGGAGTAACACACAAAAATCTACAACCCCTAATCCAGGGTGTTACACGTCACCGTGCCCATTAGATGGTTTGCGGTCAGGGGTATACCGGCTTATTATAACGGCGTCTCTCTGACAACGGATCAAATAAGAGCAGTAAGAAAATCATACCATATCAAAGCGAGCGTCTGATATGGCCGGCTATTTGAAACCCCAAGACTCGTGGGAACAAAAATGAATAACCAATACACACAAAACAATCTCAGGAAAAACCCGGTAGGCGTGGGTGTGATAAGCCGACACTACCATCATCAAAAAATCGGCAAAAAGAAGACGTAAGGAAAAACAGAAAAAGCGGGATATACGCGTCGGGACGTGGAATGTTCGAACGTTATATAAACCAGGCGCGATACAGACGGTCGTAGAAAACGCGAAACAATATAAAATAGACATCGTCGCCCTTCAGGAAGTCCGGGTTCCACATCAAGTCATTGAAACCAACGGGTTTACACTGGCGTGTGGGGTTACCTCGGAACCGGCCTCATCATAAGCAAGAAGATTACTGTGTAAAAAAAAAAAAGGGAAATGTATTACTGACCGGATGCCGGTGGTAAAAATACGGGGCCACTGGTACAATTATGTACTTACACGCCCCAACAGAACCTACGGACGAAGAAACGAAGGACACATTCTACGAGACCCTAGAGGGGGTACTTGATGGGATCTCATCACGTGGAAATCGTCCTCGGGGACCTCAATACGACAATTGGAAAGGAAGATATCTTCCAACCAACTATAGGTAAAGAAAGCGTACACGACGTTTCAAATAATAATGGATTTCGAATTATTACGTTCGCAGCATCAAAAGATCTGGTAGTGAAGAGCACGATCTTCAAGCACAAGCAAATCCATAAAGCCACATGAATAACACCCGAAGGGGTAACGCGTAACCAAATAGACCACTTTTTCATAGACAAAAGACACCTCTGGGCAAAATCAGGAGTCGGCTCGCAGCAAGCCCATACGGGCAGTCACGGGAGAGGAGCAAAAAGTTCGACATTGATAAACTAAAAGACCTGCGCAAGAGGGCTGAATATCAAGACGAACTAACGAATAGATTTAGCATCCCAGCTATGGGAGCAGTGAGGAAGAGAAAACCAATAGTTGGACACTAAAAGGGCTTCTATCAGAGACGCAATCAAACAAACAGCCCAAAAGGTGGATTTAAGAAAAAAATTAAATTCAAACTTTGGTTTGACGATGAGTGCAGGGCGAAGATCGAAGAACGTAAACGCCTCAGAGTGATCCACTTAGAAAGATATGATGAAGTCAACGCAGAAAGATACGCGACGATTCGGAAAAAGACAACGAGATTCTTCAAACACCAAATACGCGAATGGGAGAAGACTCGGATCGAAAAAATCCTAGAAAATGCCAGAGCAAACAATGTCAGAGGTGGGTATGGCGGCATAAATGCAATTAGAAATGGTTACCGAGAGAGAGCCAAAATAATTCGAGACACAAACGGCTGTCTGGTCACAGAAACAAATAATATCGTGACAAGATGGAAGCAGTACTTTGAAAACGTGCTCAACGTGGGCACCCATAAACCACAAATAAACGCACCAGACATACATAAGCCGAACCTCAGATGCCAGAGCCCGCAATAAATCGATTGAAAAACAACCAGGCTCCCGGATTCGACTGCATATGGAGCTTATGAAGCACGGAGGAGAGACAACCGCTCGAAAGATCTATCAACTGATTAAAACAATATGGGATAAGGAAGTCACTTCGGAAGAATGGGAAACCTCGATAATCGTCCCCATTCCCAAAAAGGCGACAGATCTGGCTACGAAAACTATAGAGCAATATCATTCCTCTCAACCACATACAAAATATTAACAAATGTCATACTGGCGAGAATCACACCGTACGCAGAAGAAATACTGGGAGAGTACCAGTGCGGATTCCGTAGGAACCGGCCTACAAGTGACCAAACGTTCACAGTAAGGCAACTGCTGGAATATAACTGGAAATACGGAGAGACGGTTCACCAAGTGTTCGTTGACTTCAAAAAAGGCTTGTCGCAAGACAAAGAATTTACCATATTGTAATTGAGCTGGGAATCTCGAACAAATATGCTGCACTCATTCAAATCTGCATGAACCAAAATAAAGGGCGAGTTAGAATAGAAAACCACCTCTCAGAACAATTTGAAATCCGCGACGGACTAAAACAAGGGGGTGGTCTCTCACCATGTCGTTTTAATCGTGTGCTCGAGTATGTCATCAGAAATGTACAAGACGACAAGATGGCCGGATCATCCCTGAACGGGGTCAGAAAAGTACTCGCATATACGGATGACGTCGCTGTTCTGGGCGATAATCTAGAAAGTAAAAAACAATGAAATCATCATGCAAGCGACAGAAGAGGTGGGCCTAGAAATAAATGAAGACAAAACAAAATATATGATTGTGACGTGAGCACGTGGACCTCAGGGAGCACACATAAACCTCAGGGGCAAGGCATTTGAAAAAATTAAAAAATGTAAATACCTGGGAACTATACTGACGGCCATGTCGAAGGAAATTAACAAAAGACTACATTCCGGCAACGCTAGTTGGCGCGCAGTCAGTAAACTCCTGAAATCCAAACTGCTGTCATGTAATATAAAGCTCCGTGTCTATAGAACCACAATCGTGCCGATTGCTCTATACTATACATGGGGTCTCACAAAACGGGAAGAAAACAAATTCCGGTTATTCGAGAATAATGTTTTAAGGGGTATCTTTAGCGGTAAATATGATGAGGAGGCAGGACAATGGAGGAAACTACGAATTGGGAGAGTTATACCGCAAACCTACCATAGTGAAGGTAATCAAGTCGCGAAAATTAAGATGGGCCGGGCATGTGGCGCAAATGGGCAACGATAGGAGCGTGCGTAGAATTTTTGACGGAAGACAACGGGAAAGAGACCGACCGTAAGGTCGTGACGGAGATGGGTAAGACGATGTTAGGTTTGACCGTGAGGAGATCGGATTGGTTGGTCCAGCTTGAAAGGGCAGGTAACGATGGCGGAGTCAAATCGGCGAGGTCATGAACTTCCGGGCCCCTACAGGCCAATAAATATTATAGTATAGTATGGTAATGATTAGCTTGCCATGGACTATAAGTGAAAGAATAGATAAACAACAGACTTTTGATGTTATTTTCAAATACCCAGAATATTCTTCTACCTAAGAGAGAGTGTAGTCGTTTTTGTCCACCTTTCCGATCATGCAAAAACTTTGCACGTTAAATTTGCTTATTGGAGTCATTTTTAGACCTTTTAACCTTCTCCGTTTTTTTTTTCCTATTACATGGCTTGTACAACCGAAGGTTTAATTCCTCAGCATAAAAAGCATTCCTGCAATCGGAATTGAACCAGATATTCGCTTTCGGATTTGATATTCTTTACTTTCTATGGAAAGGTTCGCGTACTAGGTGAATTCATATCTATTAATGCATCAACTATAATATTCAGACAAAATCATATCGTTCTTAGAAAAACAACAAATTTAACTTCCCAAAAAGCCAAAAAGGGCGGCGCAATGTGACTTCCTCATAGAGCCGCACTATTTGTTATTTTGGACTTTTTCGTTAATGCTGTTATTGGCAATTTGGTTAACACAATATAGTGGTCTGAAGTGTCCAAGAACGAAGTAACTGCAATTGCGTGGTGGGGGACGAGGAACAGTGTGTTGGTATGACTGTCTGATATTTGGTACCCGTATTGGCTCCCTATTTTATCGTAAAAAGCTGGATATTCTGACGTTAGAAAGTGTGTGGTTCGACAGGTGAAACCATTAAAAATTATGCCCCAAAATCATCTAAACTTCTAAGTAAATCAGATAATAATAAATCGTCTAAACATTTGAGCAAATCAAATAATAATAATAAAGTTTCAAAGAATAATAAATAATAAGAGTACGAATGTAAAGTTTAAGTCAAGAGAATTTCTAGCTGGGACATATTGTGACAGCACCCGACACATACTAATCTGACACACATGCGTATTTATTGTGGCACTTGTGAAATCTCGTTATTTTTCTGCCACGTCTCATGTCACATTCTACAACGAAATTCCCTATATCATTTATTCATCATCATCGGCACTACAACCGGGAACCGGTCTTGGCCTTATTTAGCAAGTCCTGAGGCTTGTTAAATTTTCCATAATGATTTATTTTGTCTGGGCAAGGTCATTAGTCTTGCGCCAGGGGCTCCCCGGCGGGGAATCGAACCCCGGTCTCCCGGGTGACAGGCGGGTATACTAACCACTATACTATCGAGGAGCCCATATGTTGTATTATCACCTCCACAAATTGAGGTGTAGAGTTAATTTCAACAAAACAAGAAACTGTTTTTTATTTCTCAACTGCTATAAAATATGAAGGCAATTGTTGAACCAATGTATATACTATAACAATTATCCCACCCGTAGAAGTAATGCCGAATTGCGATTCCCCAGGAATAAATAGGAATGTGTGCAAATTAGGGGTGTATTTAGTCTTTAAATATTTCCAGGATATGTAGTGAATCGAGCACCTGTATCTTTCGAAGATTAGTTACATTTCGAGTTCGAAAAAAAAATTAAGAAATGTGTTCAATTTAAAGAAGTAAATTAAGTTATAAAAACATTATTTTAAGCATCTGAATTACGTAACAATGTTTCAAAAAATTCAAGATGTAAAACCAAATTAGGCCTTTTTAAAAGTGTTGCGGATTCGCACTGAATGCAGTCAGCGAATTCGCAACTGAATGCAGCCATCAAACCGAATCAATAACAAATGTCAACAATCAGCTGACATACACAACAATTAAATTAACAGACTATCTGTCATAGCAAAATTCCTTCTTCTTCGTTAGCTGCTCTTGCGAATCAGATTGCAAATTTTTATAATCTTTATATATCAACATAATCAGTGTTAATAAAACTAAAAGTTAACAACAGTTAAACTTCTATCGAGTTATTATTGTAGTCTGCAGTTTTATTCTTGGGATCCTGAAACGAACGAATCGATCAAAATCGGACAATCCAACGTTGCAGCAAAACGACCGCAAACACACCATCGCATAAAACGGGTAATCATTTATGTTGAAAGGAATTCAAATCCGTTGATTCCAAACAACAAACTACATTCCACGGCAGAAGCCTATATCAAATTTTGTTCCTGTCGCAAATAAAAAGTAAGTAAAAATTAAGCAACAAAAATAAAAACAAAAGTTTGAACAAAACGTAAAAACCTCCTTTATTTCTCATTTCCATAAATCCGTTCAAAACTCTCTTAAATGTGGTAGTAGGGAGTATTAAGTTGTTCTTATATTCGACATATATTTACACTTACACAGGACACAGCTTCAATGAAAACTTGGACTACTAATTCGTAAAGAAACGCGTTAACTATTACTTATTACACAAGTTATTATATAGACTTAAAAGGAAATTAAAGCATTCAAGAAGTCTAGCGTTTCGAGATATAGATTTTTTTTCCAAAATCCACATTCACCAAATAGAGTTTAACACAATTGTTACCATTTACCTTGAACTGATTTATATTAAAAACAAATAACATTAAGGAATTTAAATATAAGAAATATAAAAAATAAACATCCAGGAAGAATCACATAGAGATATCAAAATATTCTTCCAAGATAAAAACTAAATATACATAAATATTAACGCACGGAAAAATACATACGATATTAAAAAAATAGGTACAAACAGAATGCTATTAAATAAATATAAGTGATTAAAGATCTGATTGTAGATACAGGTAAATAAAAAAATGTTCTCTTCAGTTAATTCTTAAAAAGATTTCACAAATAGTTTGTTCTTGGTCTGTGGTGAACCCTGTCTCTCCTCAAAATTAATGGCAGTTTGAAGTCGTTTCTTTCCATTCTTAATGGAAATATATCAAACTTAGCTATAACCCTTAAATTTATTCTTAACAAGGCGCACATCTATTTTATTTACAATTTGTTATTCCCTTACATCTAAAGCGTGTACTGACTGCACAAATTTCAAATCTTCGATGTGGAGACGTTAAAGAAAACATAGACAAGAAATCTACTCAAGCACAAGTGGAAAAAAAAATCCTTAAAAGTAAAATATTTTATTCACAACACTAAAATAATTGTATTGGTCGATATAGGCCCGTGTATCCGCAAAGGCGAGCACGTAATGCGGGTATGAGAACAGCCGCCGATGAAATATCCTTTAGCAAATCTGCACACTCACAGACTAGCAAATACATTTTATCGCCCTTTTGGGAGGTACTTTTGTGTAGGGCTATACGCCTAAGGCCGGCCGCACGTGGCAAATATCTGTAGGGCAAGAATTATAAATCCGTTTAATCGAATATGTTATGCTATACATTCTTGCTAGGACTAATCTCACCTGTACAACATTCGTGCACCCGTCCAGTAAAGCCAATTTTTTTCGAAACGCTCTCCGTCGTCTCCTTCGAATACCTAATAGCCGAGGAAATTGAAAAGTGTAATTGTGTAATGAATCAAATCAGAACGCGGAAAAGGAGGGAATCAAAAAATACTCAAAGGACGACAACAAATTCACGAAGGGAAGTTACTTAAAATTTCATTGAAATGATCGAGATAAAAATATACTTACCTTGTATACACTGATTATGTAGCCAGTTGAGGGTGTTTGGGTCTTCTTAAAGCTTCCACTTTCGTTGGGGGCCAGCACAAGGGGAGGGCGACATATCGCTGCCACTTCGCTATACAAATCTAACGTGTGAGCGGCAGTGTATCTAAGACAGATTGTAAAAATGTTTATTGAGCTTTTTGTATCTTCTGCAGTTACTAGACTAAATTAAGGCATTTTATTCCCCTGCGCTCGCTGCTTTAAGTAAGTAAAGTGTAAATTATAATGATAATCTAACTGCCTTCGAAACTACAGATGAAACTGCAAATTAGTTTGCCTGTCGTTGGGGAACTTTTCCACCCAAGGCTAAGTTGGAGCACTTGCAGCGAAGTGAAGTAGAATGAAAATAGGGATACCCAAGAAGATTACTTTTGATGGTATTGAGAATGGGTGATGAGACTACAACAACTGGATGCAAAAAAGATTGTATTAATATTTGCCCTTGGAATCTAAAATAGGATTCTGCAGATGCAGGTGCTAGTCAGTAGTAGTTTTCGCACAGTGGTTATCTGTTAGGCTAGGCATACTAAGCGGATTTAATAGTCAGCTTGCAAACTGATACTGATAGTGTGGGGAAGAAGTTGGGTACCCCGGCGTACGGCGCGGATTCCCTTCTTCCTCCATCATCACTATAATAAAGTTCCGCCAAAAATTGTTCGCCGAGAATTGTCCCCAAGGGACAAAACAAAACACACAGATGGCACCGAAGCGAAAGTGAATGAAACGCATTGTATATTGTTTATTGGTTAAATGAGTTCTTTATTATTTTTGATGCTTGCTATTGTATTTTATTTATTTGAACTACATGCACTTAGTAACTTTTGTTTCGCGCGGAAAGATTGTTTATATTCTATTAGTGTTCGGCTTACGCGCTACCTTCACGTCCATTCTTAATATAAATTACACCATTGTTGTACTAATACCGCGACACTAATTTAATTCTATATGTTGCTGTTTAATTGGACTGTTATGACTCGACACACTCAGGGGTGTAGAAAGATACGCGACTACAGGATGGATGTGTCCCCGCGGCGCCGCGGGGAGCAGGAAAAGACACAACTGGCGTGTCTGGTGGTTAAGACACGACTTAATGAGGAAAACAAACTCCAACCTGTATTCAATCCTCGGTTAAGGGTGAGATCAGTAGGTGAAAGAGAAAATTTTCTCTTTAGGGTGTGGCCACCAAAGGAAATGCTATCTTTCCTTACTGCCAGTGACCAATTGAAAGGCGATCTCTGGCACGCAGTGGTGTGTATGTGTGATCGTACACATCACCGTGTTTATCGATGCATTTCAGCAAAGGATAAACGAAACCTACAATGAGGGAAAAAGAACACAGGGGTCGTGAAGATCTTTGGTTATGATGTTCATTGCGGCTAAATAAATAGACGGCAAATCATCGAGGAAATGGTGCTAAAAGAAAAGATGGGACGGGGGCATCATAAAAGTCTTGGATGCGTGATGCCCTTGCGTAAATAGACGCATGGCCATTAGGAAAAGGTGCTAATGGATTGGGATACTGTGGCGGTTCTTTAAAACCTTCCTAAAGAACCATCCATTTCTTTAAAACGACCTACTTTTCCCCCACTCCATAAACCACTGTACTTACCTGCATTCGAGCAGTGTAAACTTTCTTTCAAATAACTTTCACCTGAAAGTAAGACCCCAGCAAGCATGTACATCAAACAAATTGTTTCATTCATATTACATGAACCGTGCCAGACAATCGGCTCGGCTTGTCAGCAATTATAAAAGATAAATACTCGCTGGCCAGCGTAATTGTTAACACATCTGTAGCCGGTATTCTTGGCACGGTTCATGATTGAATATTGTTCTCTACGTAAACAGAAGAAATTATTTTTTCCTGCATGCCAGCATTCCTGTGCATTATCCAATGCCTAAAGTAAACATGCACCCAAATCTAGTAGCCTTTGCCGTCGCAGCGAAGCTATGTTGACTTAACGTCAATCAAAAATCGATCCTCTATCGTACGATGGCGATACAGCCAGCCCATACACCGATCATCATATTTGACAAGCCGCATGTTTGTTTTTCCTTTCCTGCGCCCAGCGAGGGTTTCGTGTGTCTTTCTTGCACAGGAAAAGCCATTCACCCTATCTGGAAAAATTGTTTTCCCCTGCGATGACATGCCTGGAAACTCATCGCAATCACCAGAGGCTGGGTCAACGTCACCCAGCTCGAGGAGTCAGATTTTATTCGCCCAAGGAGTCAGATGTTAAGTTCTACCAACCGAGCGGTCTGGTCGAGGTCGTTGTCGGAGTCGCAAGAATTCGATGAGTTGTGTGTTCAGTTCGCGTGTCAATACACCCACTGTGAGAAATTCGGTTATATCGTACACGAGTTCGTCAAATGTTAATTTTTGTCATTCAATAAGGAAGGAGTTAGCACAAATGTACAAATAATTCGGTTATACCCAGTGATTGTGGTGTTAATATTTAATCAATAAGTGCGTTTAATGTTTACTTCAAACGCAATCCAGTATAGACTCCCACGAATGTAAATTAGCGTTTAAAATAGTTATACATCAATAGCCCAGCAAAAAAAAATGAACATTCTACAGAACAACAACATCTGCGTTTTAATTGGTCATCATTCTGCAGTGTACAGTGTCCTGGAACTCGGGTGTGGAGTTCAGTGATCTTCGGCTCAATTTTGCATCGGTATCCTGTGTTCCCTTCCATCTAAACATTTCTACAGGTGATAATTTCCCGTGAACTATCCGTGCTGTTTTTATCGAACTCGCATCCTTGCTGATGCCATGGTAAAAACTACCGACAGTACTTTATACAATGAAAATTGTAGATCGTATCTTGGGTCGGTGGACGAAACGAATCCCTTGTCTGCATTTGTAAATGCAGGGTAATTCGTTTGCGCCAAAGCACGAAATTGGTGATTGCTTATTAGTAGGAAAACAAATCATGGGTTGGATTTTATGCATGTTCACATGCGAAGGAATTCGGTTTATGGCGCTTGACGCTAGATGCGCGTATTTGCTTTTGTCCCTTGGACAAAGGGTCTGCTAGATATGTGCATGTTGGAAGATTAGGGTGCACATGAGGGACAAGATTGCTTGGCAAACAATGTGCCGGAATAGTTTTCCTGCGAACTCTAGTGATGCATTGGATTATGAATGCTAAGAATTCTTTGTTGGGATAATTTTTGCCGATGCGTTGATGCATGGAAAAATGCCCTTGTAGGTGAAATTCTTTTTACAGGTGCTAATGCAATTAGCAATTAGGGAACAATGGAATTTGGGGGGCTTCAGCACAGGAAGCTTGGGAGTAATTCGGCAAGTAGGTTGTGACGTTTTCGGTCCCGCGACAGTACCCCCCCCCCCCTCGCTACTATGAGGTGTACTGAACGCGTGCCTGCGGCGCTACGGATAGCGGAAGAAGAACGACCGGCACGGTCGGTGGATGGAAAAGTACGCCCCGAGGATAGAACTCTGACTTCAATTCAATCCCCAGTTAAGGGTGAGATACGGAGGAGAAAGAGAAAATGTTCTCTTTAGGGTGTGGCCACCAAGGAAAGGCGATCTTTCCTTACTGGGTGTGACCAATGGACGGCGATATCTTATGCAGTGGTGTGTATGTGTGGTCGTACACATCACCGTGTTTATCGACGCATTTCAGCAAAGGATAAACGAAACCTACAACGAGGGAAAAAGAACAAAGGGAGACGCGACCTAAGGCATCGGTCTATAATTGGGGTCAGCTAAATAAATAAGCTGCAACTCATTAGATGTGAAATGCATTTGGGATATCTCAAACAATTTGGATTGTTTATCGTATCGCCAGAGTGCCTGCGGAAGAACAGCGTTCTTTTGTTTGCACATGATGCGTGCTAATTGAGGTTTTAACATACACACTGGATATTGGATGTTTATGGCATCGCTGCCAAGGGTAAGAACACAATTCTTATTTGCTTTTGCTAATGCCATAGGATTTGGTTTATGACACTAGACGCAAGATGCGTGTATTTGCTTTTGTCCCTTGGACGATGGGTCTGCTAGATATGTGCATGTGGGAAGATTAGGGTGCACATGAGGGACAAAATTGCTTGGCAAACAATGGAGCCGGAATAGTTCCCTGCGAATTCTAATGATGCATTGGATTATGAATGCTAAGAATTCTTTGTTGGGAAAATTTTTGCCGATGCGTTGATACATGGAAAAATGCCCTTGTTGGTGAAATTCTTTTCACGAATTTCTATATAATGCATTGGGAGCATTGATTGTCCTTGAACAGGGAAATGTTTTTAGGTGCTAATCCAATTGAATTAACGGAAAACGGTGGAGTTTGAGGAGCTTCAGCACGGGAAGCTTGGGGGTAATTGGGCAAGTAGACAGTGACGTTTGGCGGAACCGCCACAATAGCACAAATTCGTGTACATGAAATCCCATGTGAATTGTACTAATATAACATCAACAACCACTAGGTCGTCAAAAAATGCGCAATACATGAGCATTTAGTACACTCTTTGCCGATATCCGATCAAAATTGTGGTTCAAGACAGGGTACCTCTTACACAAATCGACGAACACGATTATATAAGGTTGTTTGTGATCTTGTGCAGCTTGAGCACATTGTTAAATGTTTATTCTATCTAGAGACACACCGCAGACATGATTTCTGAGAAACATCTTTTAAATATGCACACTCTAACTCGTTCAACGACTTTTCGGATACTACTGTGCGTTGTGATCTAGTCATGTGTTTCACCCGCACGAGGAGTGACTATTATCACAAATGGAATCTGAGCGATGAATAATTCCAATAAATCGCCGGTAAAAGCCACATAACACAACCAATTTTGGCTTTCATCATCATCATCATCATCATGTTATTTAGAAAGTCTCGACGCTTGTTAAATCTTCCATAGTAATTTATTTAAACGGGCAATGTTATTAGCCTTGCGCCAAATTTTGGTTTTACAGCGCGGTAATTTCCCAGACTGTGTAATTTCAAGATTTGGTGATTTTTTTTTTGTGAAGCTATAGCGTTTGAGATGATAGTGAAGAACGTGTGATTCGAACTGACGCTATGGCAGTAAGAATCACCAAAAATTGAACCAATGCGTAACACATCAGGCCGCTGGCCGTGTTTTATATTCGATTTTTAAACTCAAGTACTTTCAACTGATGTGGAATTGTTATGCTATCGCTATGGTATACGGCTCTGATGCATTTTCTTATTCGATTTTCGTTCAGCGTTCTTCACTATTTGCTTGTGTATTGTGTGTGTATCTGTTAGAAACGCCACCCTACTCCCACATCAGTAATTTTGTTACGATCAGCTTCGTGTGCGAACGACGGAGCGAATGTCGGAGCAGGCGAGTGTGCTTGTGCTCTATGCGGAAGTCGTGAAGTTCTGTTTACTATGGGAAAGTGTATGCTGTGTGTACAGATCACGTCGGTGGGTCATCAATTATAGTGTTTAGGATAATAGTGAAGAACGTGTGATTCGAACTGACGCTATGACAGTTAGAATCACAAAAAATTGAACCAATGCGTAACACATCAGGCTGCTGGCCGTGTTTTATATTAAATTTTTAGACTCAAGTACATTCAACTGATGTGGAATTGTTATGTTATCGCCATGGTATACGGCTCTGATCCATTTTCTTATTCGATTTTCGTTCGGTGTTCTTCACTATTTACTTGTGTATTGTTTTTGTATCTGTTAGAAACGCCACAAAGCTACGTAAAAGATCGGTAAAACTAACATTCCGCAAACATGGTTCGAGATACCCGCCCAAATGCCGATGCCCAGCCATGTGTCAGCTGGAGCCAGTGCATTCAGTTGGCATGGGTTATATATTCACCACTTATTTTGCTTCTATTTCTATGGGCACACCACTCGCAATTATCGGCCCTGCTTCAGTGGACACCGTTCTATAGGTCCTACATGTCCTCAAGCCCCCCTTTCTTTGAAGAGCTTCCATGACCTTGGTATATTAGCTGGAAATAGCCTAGTCCACCCGCGACTGCATATCGGAGAAAAAAGAATTGTTTATACTCCTCCCAACAAAGCCGAACCTATAGCGCTGAGTCAGCGCCTTGTGATGCCAACGCGCGGACAGCTTTCTGATGCCTAAATATAGATTTAATATGTGACAAACACGTTCTTTGGACATTTTCATAGCCTCTGCTATCTCTCTCACTTTAATTCGGTGGTCGTCTAGTTCCATTTAGTGAACTTTGGCGATGTTATCATCAGTTGTTGAAGTTTTTGGACATCCCGAACGTTCATCGTCTACCAAGCTCTCACGGCCACGTTTAAATTCAGCTACCCAAAATTTCACTGTAGTAAATGGTGGTGCAGGATCCCCATACACAGAGTTCAACTCATGTTTGATTTGCGTAGGCGTATTGCCATCAAAAAACAAATATTTAATAACAGCTCGATATTCAATTTAGTCCATTTTCACAAAAACACTCACATCGACTGACAGTCAAATAAAAACTACGCATCCCAAATGGCTGAAATTTTTCTGAGTAACTATCAAAAGATGTACAACTACATTCACTAGCTTTTATTGACAAGTGCTACTATCTTCACGTTGAGGTCGGAAATTTTTCAGTCCACCCGCGTAATTAGTAACCCTATACCTTGTTTGTGTGGTGTGTTTGCAGAGGAGTTGTGGAAGTAGCCTGTATGAAATATTGGTGCTATGTTGACTGGACAATCTGTTTCTTGTAATGATATTATCCTCGGGTTATATTCTTTACTTAAAATGATTAATACGTCAAAAACGAGAAGAAAACAAATTCCGCGTATTCGAGAATATAGTTTTATGTGGTACCTTTGGTGGTAAATATGACGAGGAGGGCCTGCCTCCGAGGAGGAAACTCCACAACCACAAATTGGAAGAGCTATACCGCAACCCTACAATAGTGAGAGTAATCAGGTCGCGAAGATTAAGATGGGCCGGACATGTGGCGCGAATGGGCAACGATAGGACCGTGCGTAGAATTCTTGACTGTAGACCAACGGGAAAGAGAGCGGCAGTACGGCCGCGACGGAGATAAGAGGACAGTATGAGGTTTGACCTTGGGGAGATCGGATCCGCTGGTCCAGCATGGAAGGAGAGTGCACAGGACAGGGAACGATGGCGTAGTCGAATCGGTGAGGTCATGAACTTCCGGGTTCATACAGACCAATAAATAGTAATAGTGGTAGTAGTAGTAGTAATACTTTAAAATTATTTGTATAGCCATTCATGTTCCATAGCACAATGGTGAATGGTTTATGATTTGGAGTAGGTTTTGCGCGTTTAGTCCTAATAGTGTGCTTGGGACTTGATTGTGTTGCGGGATGGGGCTGTGTACTCTTAAATTTATTTTCATGTGGGCGGATAGGATTTTGTTAGAAACTTGACTCTGCTGTTTCTGATGGGAGCACTTGTACTGTGGGCAGAGTTTAAGTGTACAGTTTCAGAAACGCAGAGTCAGGATGTTAATACTCGACTTACATATTGATCATCATTATCTTCTCAGATGTGTACATTTTTTTTGTTTTTTGTGTTAGTAAGGTCCAATTTGTTAATTACATTTAATCTGGGTGACGAGTTGCGTTGCGAGAGGCTATTGGCAGAACAGATTATTGTAATTTGTAGGATGGTTTGATTGTAGTTGCGGGTTGAAGAGGTTGTTTGTAGTTGTGGGGGTTGGTTGTACTTAGTTGGATTGATGGTGTTAAATGGGTTGATAGTGTTGGTTGAGTTGATGGAGTTTGCTGAGTTGGTGGTGTTGTTGATGGGTCTGACTTGGTGAAATAATATTTTATTAGTTTTGATGGCTGGTGAAGCGATGCATTTTTAATGTTGTTTGCTGTATTAGAAGGGGACGTTGGGCGGGCTTCTTTGAGTGTTGGGGTTGGTATTATGTTGGATTTGTTTCGTTCTTTTGTGAATTCATGTGATGGGTTAAACTTTAGCGTTTCTGAGAAAGTTCCGGAAAGTTGATCAGGTTTGAAGACACTTTTTTCCTTGTAGATACAAGAAGATACAAGCTTCGCCCATTGAACAATTTTTAATGGTTTTTATCGCAAGTATTTCCTTGACTTGAATATATGAAGGGCAGGTTTTGTTTGCAGCAGAATGGGGGAGCGAGCAGTTAGCGCACATAGTACGACAGCAATCGGCATCCGTATGAGGTGGGAGGTTGCATTTCGCACACATTGTGGTGTTGGTGCAACCTTTTGTGGTATGGCCGAGTCGTTGAGGGTTGTGACATCTCGGGGAGTTGGGGATGTATTCGGTGTTCTTTGCTTTGTAGAAACCTATGTCTACAGATTCTGGGAGAAAGTAAATAACATTAGGCCCGATGGTCGTTGGATTTCATTTTCATCCCTTTTTAAGAATTAGGAATCTTACGCTACATTTTGCGTTTGCAGTTCCGCGATTATTTCCGATTCGGGAACATTTATCAGCCAGGGAGCGTAGACTTTACCCTTGGATTCATTCAATTTCTCGTGAAGCTGAGACACACATTATCTAAATTAGTTGTCTTTGGGAACCAATCCGCAATTTTTGGTGAGTTAACTTTCACTAAAATGTTTCCGTCGCGTAATATTGTAATTTGTTCGTATTCTCGGCTAATATCGTATATCACTTTTTTGATTACGAATGGATTAAGCGACGGGGAAGGTTTATCATTTTGTTTTGCCGTGATAATTAAAAATCTCAAGTTTTTTACTGATATCGGTAAATTTGGAAAATGTTCCTCCATTCTCGGAAGGGTTATTTTTATTTTCTTTTTAAGTATATCAACATCTAGGTATTCGTAAAGGTCCTGAAACCGGTTACCACTAATACTTGGTCCGCAGGCCATTGTTGCACAATTATTGTTAACAGGTCTTTGTATGTTTGTGGCGGTTCCCTCGAACGCCACCAACATCTTCCCATAATCTAAGTAAAAACGGGGATACAATCAAAAAGAGAAACAAGTACCGTGGCAGTTCCATTGAACGCCACTACTTACCTTACAGGTACAAAAAATAACAGTTTCCTGAAATACACTAAAAGCCTGCACTGTACCTGCAAAATCGAAGGAAAACCATGAAACATAAATTCTCGCTGATATGAAATTCCAGTGGCAACAAATACAATATTTTCAAGGCAATTCGGTTTAACAACCAAGCAACCAATATTGCCTGTGCAATATCTACACGATATTCTTTTGCGTGCCAGCTGCACACCAACAGGAAAAGGTATCTTGCCTTGGCACAGCATGCCCACCGCGAGCGATCACCCGAGCGACCGATACATGAAGGCATCCGGCTGGCGCCCCGGCAGTCGAATTCGCAAATGGCAAATTACCATTAGAGTTCGATTGCGAGAATATACCAGCGAAATGTACACGATCAGCAATAATGCTTTACGCAGTCGTTGATCGTGTAAACATTTCAACCCTTTTGCCGTTGAGATACTCGCACCTGCTGCGAACTTTAAAGGGGACTTATGCAATGTCTGCATACTAGCGGACGCACACGATGAGCAGCGGAAGCAATCATCGTGTGTGTATTTCCACCCCTTTTGTGTTGAACCAAACGCAAAGGGGACATATTACCAAATTTGGTCATCGAAGCGATGATGGTATTTTGGTATCCTATCGCTTCGATGAAATAATTTAATCTCGATTCGGATTCCGTGAGGGCAGGTCGCGCCCTCACGTTAATTTACATCCCTCTTGGGCCGTCCCAAGGGATCGGTTAATTCATGACATACTCAGTCTGAATTGTCGTTTCGGTAGCGTGTGTGTTACGCGAAATTAATATAGTGTCATACCCGAAACAATAGTCTGGTGAACCGCGAGTTGCTGTTATGTTGATCTAAAGTATATTGCGTGCGGACTAAAGAGGAAAAACGAATTACATTGAAATTTAAGTAATTAATATTACGTACGAGCAATAAGCCAATTCTATGTTAATCTAATAGTGTGTGTATAAAGAACAGTTTACATTGAATTTTAATTAATTAATATTACGTACGAGCTATAAGCCACTTCTTTGTTAATCGAATAGTGTGTGTATAAAGAACAATTTACATTGGATTTTAATTAATTAATATTACGTACGAGCTATAAGCCAATTCTATGTTAATCTAATATTGTTTGTACAAAGAACAAATCACATTGGATTTTTATCAAAATATTATTGTGAACTACGGTTTAGTTTTACGTTAATTGAAATTATATACTATGTGGCTAAAATAAATAAACTGACTTTGATTCAAGCGAAATTATATATTACTGAACTTGGGTAAACAACAAATAACACATGTGGTGCGCCCAGAACACCCATATGTTCATGCCACTGTCACTTCTCACAAAACAAAACGCGGCGGGGAAACAAAAATGTATTGTATTGTTCAGGTGTTTGGTATACCTGCTTGGTCGCGTAATGTGGGAAGGCAATTGGAATGTGAAACGAACGAAAGGAAGGACGAACCGTTTGAAGGCTGGTGAATGAGTCCAAAAACAAAACCCATTTATTCTACAAAAATATCGAAATCCTCAACAACTTAACACAGGTCTTCATCGGTAGCTGTTGAGACATACAACATTACCATAAGTACGTTAGCTTTGACATCGATTTCCAAAAGGTTGTCATCTTCCTCTTCATCAAGATGAATCAAGATTATCATCCATCTTCATGGAAAACGTTCTCTTCCACCAAAGTCATCTCCGTAATATCACTTATCCAGGCAAATCGTCGAAGCAGCCTCAATTCTTACGCGATCAACGAACACTGGGCCCTCCCAGCAGCTGCAAGAGTTGCACCATCTACTACTCTCAACGTGCAGACGGTGTCTTGCGAAAAATGTCCATCTAGATGGATGGGCTTGTGAGAGTTGGAAAACTCGAAACCCCAACTACCGCCATTATCAGGATCAATAAAGATCACTATCCTTCCTTTTTGAAAAGAATAATTCGGCAACACTTGCAAATGCGGGCTAGATGTCGCGGATTCGCAACAAGTCTATTGTGAATTGTCGCTGGCAATTCTGTTACGGTAACATCACATTCAAACAACTTTGGGTGATTGGTGACAAACAAAACATAAACAAAGATCAGAGCAAAGAACTGATCGTATGTACTGTTAAGAGTAATTCGACAAAGAAAATTTACCAAATTCAACGAAATTAAATTTATCGACCACAATAACCACCACGATAACAATTATCGGTTTTACTTATTATTTAAACGCGTTGGCAAAGTGAACACCCAACGGAGGACGAGAACCTGAAACAGTGATCTACAAACATAACCAGAATCGTAAAACAAACAAGTCATCATCTGCAAGGAATTCATCCTCTGGCAAGAAATCATCATCAAAAAAGGAAATCTGATCTGGGAGGAAAAGGTATTAAATAATAAAATCATTCGATTGGGATCCAACAACAAATGTCATTTTAAATTTAACTTAGTTCTCCAAATGAACGAATAACATATTTTTTTCGGAACAGTTTTCCAATTTATTTTCGTAATTATTGGAATAAAATACCAACTTCTTTACATAATAATTGTTTAATGTCTAACAAATCGATTTACGTTACACGCTTAGAACATCTTCGTTTACTGTGACAATCTACCAAGTCTCTTCAAACTAAGTGAACCCGGTCTACATGTGAGATGTAAACAGAAAATAAATCGTCTCCCAACTCGATAATCGAGAAGCGAATTTTTATCGAACAATAATGAATATGACAAGCTTATTGCAATATTCCAATAAAAGTTCTTTAATAATTTAGAATCAATTATAGAAGAGTAATCGGTTTTGTTGTGTAACAACTTCACACAGTTTCACCGTGCCCAACTGCGACAATAGCACGAGTTATTCTCTCTGTCGACACAGAAAGGAAAAACATATTTTTTCTTTGTCAAGAAGGGGTTTAATTCTTCCTTGACGGTGTCTTTATTTTTTCCTTCACTTATATGACTATATTTACAAAAAGACTTCTGAAAACAATGTCCGAACCTATGGTCGTGACTTAGAGTAATTGCCATTCTAGTTTTTTTTTTTTTTTTTTAAACTGTATTTATTAACCATAATTAGAATTTGTACATTTAAGTAATACAGTGACTTAAAATTAAATTCGTGACAATTGCTTACATGTAATTATTATTATAATACATTTTCCAAACAATGTTTTAAGAGTTACAGGCTAGATGTGTGTTTATACATTTAGTAGGGTTTCGTCTTCCTGGAAAAGGTCAGAAAACCAGGAATTTCTTATTTTTACTTTACTTAATCTAAACCTAACCCTAAATATAAATATAACTTAACCTAACTTATTCTGATTATTGTAAAGTGAGCTATAAACAAAACAAAGTTTATAATTAATGGGATTTATGAATTAAAGGATGTGGAATGAGGTCAGTTATGGGTTTGAGGAAGAGTATTTCTTTCGGTTGTTCGTTGGAAAAACGTAGGATGTTGGAAAATGGTTGGACGTTACAGTATTTGAACTGGTTAGGGGTAACTTCGGTGTTGTGGTATATGATCTCGTTTGAATCATTTACCAGTCTGCCTGAGGCGAAGATAGCTCTGGTGTGGAGACAGTTGGGATAGTTAGTTCTGATATCTAGAGGGTTCTCTAAGAACGAGGTTATTATGGGATTGGGATTATTTTGTAGGTTTTCGATAAATTTGATAGATAGCTCGAGGAATCGTCTATCGAGGCGCTCAATACCAGCGGTATTGTAGAGTTCGACGTTACTATAGTACTTATAGGAGTTAGGACGACGATGTAACCCAGAGACATACCTAAAGCATTTTCTTTCGAATACTCATAATTTCTCCATTTGGGAGGGAGTGATATGGTACCACAATGGGCACGCGTATGTGAGTGTGGGCCTGATAATTTGTTTGTAAATGAGCAGTTTGACTTTGTGAGAGAGACTATTAGGTTTCCACATTACTCTTCTACAGAGATTAAGCTGAATTCTGGCTCTGGCTTTTTGAAGGGAATTTTTAATGTGGGAGGAAAAAGACCAGTTATTAGAAAAAGTGATTCCCAGATATTTTAGGGTTTTGGAGGGTTTTATTAGAGTGTTGTTTAGGTTAAGTTTAATTTTGTTGTGGCAGCGTCTAGTGTTGTTTGTACAGTGCTCGTGTTTGCCCTTGAACACTATGAGCTGCGTTTTATTTGGGTTAATGTGAATTTTCCACTTATTGAAGTATGATGATAGGTTAGGGAGAAAGTTGTTAATGCGATTTCTTGCAGCCTTAACAAATTTGCTGCTAGAGTAAATTAATGTATCATCAGCATAATTCAGCATCACAACATTAGGAGATACGGGTTGAGGAATATCCGCGGTATATAACAGATATAAAATTGGCCCTAAAATAGAGCCTTGGGGAACGAATACTTTGATGTCTATTTGTTCTGGTCTCGTGATCGTTAGTTTGATTGGTTCTAGTTTTTTTGCTATGATCGGTGTTGAGATTCCTGTTTTTTTGCATCATCATTTCGTCCTTTAGTTCTTTGTTTTGGGCTTCCAATATTTTGTTCTGCTCGTCTAGCACTTTCTGATTGTTCAGAATTACTGTCATCTGGGCTTGTAATTCTGCGAGTTCTGCCATGTTCCTGGTGGTTTGATTTCCACTATATTTGTTGTTTTCACTTTCACTTTCACTTTCACTTTTACTGCTGTTTAATTTTCCTTGTTTTATTGGGCTCCACCAGTGTTTCTTATCCTTTCGTTCTTTCATGTGCTTTCATGTGCTTGTGGAGTTTCTATGAAGCTCTAATTTATCCTTAGGTTCGTGTGGGAGTGTCCTTGGTGATTTTGCAGTCCTTCTTTATTGCTGCGACAATTCTGAAGCCTTTCACTGTATCTTTTACACTTACCACGGTGTTGTCCTTAGGTCCGTGTGGGGGTGTCCTTGGTGTTTTTTTTTTCAGTCCTCCTTTACTGCTGCGACAATTCTGGAGCCTTTCACTGAATTTTTTTACACACTCAATAATATTTGGTCCATTCAAACAAGTAGTTTACCTGGATGAGTGGTAGGATCGCCAGTTATTCTCTCTGTCGCCACAGAAAGGAAAAACATATTTTTTCTTTGTCAAGAAGAGGTTTAATTCTTCCTTGACGGTGTCTTTATTTTTTCCTTCACTTATATGACTATATTTACAAAAAGACTTCTGAAAACAATGTCCGAACCTATGATCGTGACTTAGAGTAATTGCCATTCTAGTTGTGAATGTTTCGTTTTTATACATTTTCGGTTGATAAGGATGCTAGTGAAGATAAAGAAATGCTAATGAGTATTTTATAGATAATAAATGTATCTGTAATGTAGATTGTATGTTGAGTCATCCGTAATGTAGATTGTAATGTATATTGTGGATTGACTCAATATAGATAAATAGGGTTTTGGGTGTTAACTCGCGCACTTTAACAAGCATGCGCATTTTCAGAACTCAGCACTTTCCTATGATCATGAATTTTTAGAGACGAGTTTTAAACAGGAAGCTAATATCCGCGACTTATTCGAAGTTCTATCTTTAAAATTTTGAGGCGAACCTTAAACGCAGGGTTACCAAAAGGACTACAACTTACTTTAAATTCTTTGGTTCAAATTTCGATAGCGACGATATCCTCATGCCAGTGTAAAAATTCGAAGGATCCGTTTGAGTTGTGTTGATTAAATAATACGCTATGAAAGGAAATTCCGCTACAAAACGCAAGTTTATATTTTACATTCTTCATTTCGTAGATGTATCTAAGTCTTACCGCTCTTCTCCATGTTGGCCAATAGCATTCCGCCAACAGCAGTATTCGCCTGCTGAACTTCATTGAGAAGCTCTGCTGCAACCGATCTCTGTTTTAATAGTGGATGAGATAAAGGTGATTCCAAAACGGGGTCTATTGGTTCTAATGGGCTCATTAAATGCACCAAAATACAAAGTTTTGGATCGGAAACCTCTAATACGCTCAAAGGACTCGTCGGTTTCGCTCCATCAGCTGTAGGTGGAGGGAGCTAAAGAACAATATTACATTGAAACGATGATTAAACTTGTTAGTGCCATATTTACCGGAATACCTGCAGGTAGAAACCTATCTACACTCTGGACCGGTATTATAAAACAGTCGCGGTCCAAAGTTGCTAATGATATGGGTTCAGTTCTTGCAGACCCACCACCGAAACTGACTGCAAAGATAATATGGAAACTTTAATTGAAAATATTAAAGATTCATTTTAAAGAGAATTTTGATTAGAGAAACAGTCAACGATATGTAAGTTAAGTTAACATTAGTCACACAAAAACAAAAACAAATAATTACAAAGCGGGGAAAAAGAGAAATAGTAAGGGATACATAGGTGATGATCGATTTGCTAAATATTTTCAATTTTTATTACTTTTATTTATTAATAAGACATTAAAATGTGGCTTTTTATATTTGTTATTAATTTTATTAATTGACAATAAAGAATACATAATGAGTTCAGCTGTGTAGGTTATTGCCTTGTAAAAATGTATAGTCTGCTATGGAGGTCGGTATCTAGGAGCAGTACGCTTTCAATGGGACGTCTGTCGAAATCTCCTTAACAATGGGATTTAACAATCCATCATGTTATATTCTGTTTTCTTTAGTCAATATTCATAAAGTATTATATTATGTCCCTGATGATTGACATTACACGTAGTTGTCAGCTGTGATGAACTAAATTTTCTTTACGTTTGACTTTTTCTATCAACTCTTAATCGGCTTTTTCCTCTTCTTATTCTATTGTTTGAAATTTCTGAAGTGCAATTTAAAGGTTCCTCGCTGGTATTCCCAATTAATTGAAGTCTTGAGCATTCCGATTTAGCTCAATGTTTAAGATTTCCGAATTGGTCGAACTGTGTCATTTTTCAAAGTGATTCGTACAAATTCTTCACCGAACTGCCTCTTACTCGTTCACATTCACAAACATTCACTCTGACAGAACTCTTAAATTTTCCGACCTCAAGAAATTCTTTAATTTTCCAAACTGACTGAACTCTTAAGATGTTTGAACTCACTGGATTCCTAAATTTTCTTTACAGATAAAACTTTCCCCGAGATAGCTAAACTCATAAATTTTCCGAACTGACTGAATTCTTGAACTATCCGAACTTGTCAAACACTTAAATTTTCTTGACTAAGTTCAACGTTCCTAACTGAATAATGAAAATTCCCAAGTGAACTACTTCTTATTATTAGAAAATCCGGACTGCCAATACTCTTAAACTTTCCGATTTGACTGTATTCCTGAATTCTCTGTACTAAAGGGATTTTTCACGACATTGCGGAACTCATACATTTTCCGAACTGGCTGAACTCTTGAATTTTCTGTACAAACTTCGACCTTCCGAACTAAGTATTGAAACTTTCCTACTCTTAAAATTTCCAAACTGACTGAACTCTTAAACTTTCCGATCTGACTGTATTCCTGAATTATCTGTACTGAATGGACTTTTCCTGAATTATCCGATCTGACTAAACTCCCGCACTTTCTAAACTAACTGAACTCCTGAACTGTACTAATCTTTGCCATGTGCTTCTATATCCAGTCATCCCAGCCTATTGAGGTTTACGACCTCGCACTTAATGCTATCGACCATATAATCGAGCTGAGTAATTGTGAGGACGACATCATCATCTTCGGAGATTTTAATGTTCCACAACTCAATTGGGCTTTATCTGACGATCATTTCCACTTCATCCACCTCGTCCAAGGAATGTCTCTTCATTGATCGGCTAAATGTATTTTGTCTTTGTCAGATCAGCAAAGTTTGAAACCTTTTGGGTAGGCAGCTAGATCTCATCTCTACAACAGACTCTATCAATACATCTATCTCACCCAGCCCCGTCATCCTTACATCTATAGACCACAACCACTCCCCTCTTCACGTGACCTTCTTCCGAGTCCACTCGTCATCGTCCACCCTCCCTCTCAATCACTACGCCTACGATTTCCATAAAGCTAATTTTCGCTTCATCAACGAATAGGTAGGTCGCCTTTCGTTCAAATACGATCACTGTTGGCAATCGAGTGGCCAACATGAAGTTAATGAGCTCCGACGACCAGAGGGATGGCGTCGGGGAAGATATGGCAGCACTTCTTCTCAAATGTCCCTCGTTCCGCTGCTTTAAATTGAACGAAATGGTTATGGTCTAGATAACGCAAATTACCTCTGGGCCACAGGGACGATGGACACAGCATGCAGATACAACTCCACCGATGTCAATAATGGTATCGGCGATTAATGCAAGATACACATGTCCTGGATCTGAGAGCACTACACAAGTATTGACTAGATACGATAATGTAATTAACACTCTTAAACGTTTTCTATCAATACTCTTTATTTTATTTTAAGACTATGGTAGCTATGATGAACAACTGAAATTTGCTAGTCACATGTTAATTAATATGACAGTTCGCAGTTGATGATGCACTGTCAGATGGTTGGTGACAGGTGTGTCATGTGTGATGGTTGGGGAGTGTACTAGACGATAAACGTATTAGATTCTCCCCGCTGCATTGAATTGCGACTCCGCAACAATCACCTATCCTTGGAGATGCCATCACTTACTTATATACCGAAATTCTTTACTCTATTTCCCTGTTCGTTCCCTACTCTAGACAAACAACATCAGCCTCTTCCCCTCCATGGCACAGTCACTAGCTTCGCTCCCTGCGTAACAAAAGGACTAAGTTATGGGTCATATTCTGTCGGAATCGAACTATACCTGACTACTCCAACTTTCTTGGCTGTTACCACCAATTCACGGAACTTTTCAACACCCTTTATCGCAGCTATCTTACCAAAACCGAGACCAATCTCAGAAATGATCCAAAATCTTTTTCGTGTGCGTCAATCATAAACGTAGATCCCATGGTATATCGATTACCTTAATGTCTCATGCCTCATCTGATCCTGTTACTATTGCTAACTTCTTCGCCACTCACTTTAATCAGTCATTCACTAATGACTCCTATGTTCCTGGCCCGACTTCAACTACCTACTTAACTTTTCCCTCAGGCCCCTTCTCCACAACTCCTTTGATCCGACCTTAGTTGAGCTACCAAGCTACTGCAACTCAAAGACGAGTTTACACCGCTCCCTTATGGTATCTCTGCAATCCTCCTCAAGAAATGCTCATCCATTATCTCTGTTCCCCTCTCACTAATCTTCAATATCTCACTCTCTCGGCGCGTATTCCCCCGCATTTGGAAAACCTCCTTGATCACCCGCACTCACAAGAGGGTTCCCAAAAATGATGTCGCAAACTACAGCCCCATCGCCAAACTGTCCCACTTACCCAAGATTCTCGAAAACATTCTATACGAATCTCTTAGTTTTCGTTGCAAATCTTTTATTTCACCAGGCAACAAGGTTTTCTGAATAGCCGATTAACTACAACCAACCTCGTTGAGTTCAATTCCTTTACACTCTCACCATTACAGCACGGTAACGAGATCGATCTCGTCTCGACCGACCTCAGTAAAGCATTCGATAAATTCTCCTACAATCTAATCCTCCTCAAATTATCTGTCCTCGGCTTCGACCTTAATTGTTGAAAAGGATTTCTTCCTATCTAAAAGATAGAATTTATTCCTTTCGGTTCAGGTCCATGATATCCTACTCCTTGATTGCCCCCTCTGGGGTCCCTCAATGAAGCCACGTGGATCCTCTCCTATTTATACTGGCCGCTAATGACATTGATAAGGTCATTAAGAATTCCAGCTTGCCCCTATACGCTGATGATACCAAGATATACAAGATCATCGAGTCACCTCTTGATTCTGCACTGCTGCAATCAGACCTTGACAGCTTCTCGACTTGGTGTGAGAAAAATCGCTTTGCACTTAATATCGCCAAATGCCAATCTATAATCTTTTCATGTAACCGTATTCACTCATCCTCACGTTCCTATTCCCTTCATAACCAACCCCTGGCCTTGATTAATCTATTCGAGATCGTAGGATCCTTTGCGACAGGGAACTTAACTTCCGCTCTGACATAGATAAGACGATCCGGAAAGCCAATTCTGCCCTCGGTTTCGTGAAACGATGGTCAAAAAAATTCTCTGGCCCTAACGTTACCCGATCCCTTTACCTCACTCTCGTTCTTGAATATGCTAGCCAGGTATGGTCTCCTTATCACAAGATCTATATCTGTAGAATTGAAAGTAATCAACGTCGTTTTCTTCGGTTTTTTTTCCGCGGGCTAGGATGGGAAAACCCCTTAGCCCCCCCCCCACATTAACCGCCTCAAATTAATCAACCTCAGAACCCCTGAGGAGCGCAGGGCCGTGGCTGACATAGTGTTCATTCACCGGGTCCTCTCTGGTTCTGCCGACTGCGCCTACCTCCTTAACTTAATTCCTCTGAACGCAAGTCCTGGAAATATCCGTAGTCCCTGCCTTGTCTACACCCCCCCTCACCATACCTCTTATAATTTCACTGAACCCCTTTCGCGGAAGCTGAGAACTGTCAACTCCAACTCCACCTTGTTCGACTTTAACCTCTCTACGCATACTCTCAAGCACTGCCCCTAAACCATTGTCACACTAATCTTAAGCGGCCTTCTCTGCATTCCCCCTCACCGGACCTCTTATGGTCTAAACGAACCCCTTTCGCGGATGCTGAGAAATGTCGACTCCAATTCCATCTTGTTCGACTTCGACCTCTTTACCCATACTCTCAAGCACCGCCTCCTAAACCGTTCTCACCACCAATCTTAAGCGGCGGTTCTACACTTTACTATAACCTGCCCCCACCTCTCGCCCCTACTCCTGCCTTCTTAATTTGTCCTACCTTAGGTTAACCCTAGATAAGATAGTTCTTAAGCTCTTTAGTTTGTAATTTATATATACTTTAGATGTAGGTAATTATGTTGCTTAAATTAAGCCAATAAATGGGGTGGTAGCACCACTAAACACTAAACACTAACCGACTGACTTCTAAAATTTTTTGAATTAACTGGAGAGTGTAACCTTCCAAACTGACTATTGAAACGTCTCCATTAAACTGCCTCTTAGTCTTAGGACTTCCGGACTGGGTGTACTTTTTGGCTTTCCTATCTGCCTGTTAAAAAATAGAAGAGCTCAAAGCGCCAAACAGGAGGCTGAAGCTAAGGCAGCTTATTTGGAAGAGAAAATTCGATTGATTGAAGCAACTGGTGTGGTTGTAGGTTCACCAGGAAAATTGCCGAAAGTGAATATTCCACTGCCTCCTCCTATGCCACGTGTAGGTGGTGGACTACCACCACCACCACCACCGATGCCGGGTGCAGGGTGGGGTGAACCGCCACCACCGCCTCTTCCGATGCCAGGTCAAAGACCACCACCAGATTTAGTCGATAAACCCACTACCTTTACTAAAAAGAACATCGATTTGAAAGTCCTAGATGGTAAGGCTACACAAAACATATCCATCCTATTAAGGGCTCTTTGGAGCATCTGTCTTATAAACAAATTAAAATCTGCCTCCTCCGTTGTAATACAGATGTCTTGTCTTCCAATATTCTTCAACAATTAATCCAATATATACTTCCACCAAAACAACTTAAACGACTACAGGAAATCAAGTCAAAGGGTGAACCTCTCTCCGGTGTTGAACAGTTCGCAGCAACTATCGGAGAAGTGAAACGCCTAGGGGATTCGCTTACACAGTCTCAACTTTAAATTAACCTACTCCGATATGATCTAAGATATCGAACCAGATATTGTCGCAGGCACAAATCTTGGAGCTCATTCTCCTGATGGGTAACTACATGAATTCCGACACCAGGAACGAACAGGCTTTTGGCGTCGAGTTCTCCTACCTAAGAAAACTCTCGAACACTAGGATCCCGAAAACAAACAAACCTTATTGCACTATCTCTCTCACATGGACAGGGCTTCTCGGGTTAACATTGACAACATTCAAAAGGCTATGCGAGTAAAGGAATGCAGCCGTTAAAAATCTAGAGCCCGATCTCAAAAATAACAAAGTTCCCCAATGCGACGACGATACATTTGCGGAGGTTATGGGCAAGTTGATGTCCTAGGCCAAATGCAAGTTCAGATGGAGAAGCTGTTCAAGGAAATTTGCGAGTACTTTGCTTTCGATCTGAACAAGTATACCATGGAAGAGTTCTTTAGCGACGTAAAATCCTTCAAAGACGCATTTCTATAAGCACGCCAGGAAAATGTATGAACGCGAGAGGAGGAGGAGACGAAACGACGCATGCAAGAAGCACGTGAACAATCACAGTGGGACCTCCTCGAGCAACAACCAAAGAAGCTTGCTCCGGGCGACATGGATGCTGCACAGACTCAAGAAGGTGTCATAGACAGCTTACTGGAAGCCCTGCAAACAGGTTTGGTAAATGGGATCAAAGACTGAAAAGGCGTCAACGTCCCGCGGCCGGTGCGTAACGAAGAGCTCAATTAAGTAGAAGTCGGTCTCGAACAAGAATGGAATGGAATACGGCGCCTTAATAACCAGAGAAATGCTTTCGAACGAAACAATACTTGGCTCTGCGTGAAAAATCATATAAGTAGGTATAGTAGTGTTTTTGTGCAGCCATGAAGAAAGGATTGATTGAATTGTTATGTTGACTAAGTCAGTACTGGAATCAATTCACACAACATACTCGTATTAAGGGTATGTTTTGATCTCCGGGATCCACTTAGTGAAATGCTAAAGAGTAAATATTATAAAAAAGAAGTTTGTAATTCCCCAAAATACCATTAAAACCAAAAAACCGCTATTGTAACCAATCAAATCCAGTAGCTCATCTTGTGGAAGAAAAGTTCAAATAATTTTGTATTTTTGTATAAGACAAAAGTAGGAATAAAATTCCAAACGAAAGACAAATCTCTTATTCAAATCTGTAGGTATCTAACCGTCGGTGCTTCTGTTAGTGATCGTGTAACTTCTGAACGGCTTTTCCGAAACCGATTAAAACCTATCAAGGTTTTGTGAATAGTTTATGATAGACTAACACCGATCGAATTTATTTATTATACACCGGCCTTATGCCACTCTAATTCAAAACAAAATCAATTTTTTTATTGGCTTAATAGATGGATAAACTATTAAAAAATGTAAAAAATTGTTTTATTGAATATAGTCACGACGAATGACGTACGGGACGTGACAAGTGTCCGGCCTGACCAGAATTTTCCGTACTGACTAAACTTTTCTTGAATTAGCTGAATTCATAAATTTTCCGGCCTAACTAAAGTCCCGATTTTCGAAACTAACTGAAATCCTGAACTGTCCAAACTGACTGAATTCTTGAATTTTCTGAATGAACTGGAAGTGACTGTTGAAACCTTCCCACTAAACTGCCTCTTTCTCTTAAAACCTCCAAACCGACTGGAGTCTTAAACCTTTCAAACTCACTAACTTCAGCTGACGAAATCTTGAAACAATCTCATTGAACTATACTTTCATAATTACATTCCAAATTGAAGTACACTACGAAAAAAAAAGAGTGGTAGGATTCCCGACTGGAACAAGTGTACCCTTCATCGTTGTCTCTATTCTGACTACTTTGCAACCATCGTAATCACGCATAATAATCCACAAGAGTGTTAGACCCAGTCTTAGGGTTCGTCAAAAGGAGAAGGGTTATCTATATGCACTCCACAAGACAATCTGGCGGATTGCACCAATTTGCAGTTCAACTCCCGACAGCGCGAACATCTCTGTATCAGAACTCGGTCACCTACAGCGGGGGAAAGCTGTGGCTTTCCCTCCCTGAGCGAGTATTTCCGGAGCGTTGCAACCTGAAACTGTTCAAAAAGAACTGCTACAGTTGTTTGGTGGTATCTCAGGGCGCCGACTCAATATATAGGTTCGCCTCTCCTAATCAAGTTAGTGCATGGGGGTTCTAGCTATGGTAATGAAGTACATACTACCAAATCAAAACAACAACAAAATCATCAGATGTGTATCATCATCACTATCATCATCGGCACTACGACCGGGATCCGGTTATGGCCTTATTTAGCAAGTCACTCCACCGGTCCCGATTTCGAGCCGATGTCATCCAATTTGGCACTCCTATGCTCTGGGCATCCTCGTCTACGCGATCCCTCCATCGCAGACAAGGTCTGCCGCTCTGTCTCTTTCCGTACATCCCACCACAAAGGACTTTCCGGGCAGGCCCCTCTTCGTTCATTCGAGCTAGGTGTGCCGCCTACCGGAGTCTACCGAGCTTGATTTTTCTTACAGCGTTAGCTTCAAGATAGATCGCGTACAACTCATGGTTGTAGAGTCTCTGGAATCGTCCTCCCTCACATACAGGACCAACAATTCTCCTTAAGACCTTCCTCTCGAACGCGGCTAAGAGTTCAGAGTGCCTTTTATTGAATACCAAGGTCTCGGATCCATACATGAGTACGGATAAGACCATGGTCTTGTACAGTAGCAGCTTGGATGTTCTGGATAAAGTAGTAGGCTTTGTTGGATTTAATCAGTCGCTCGCGTATTTCTTCTTCCATATTGTTATCGGTTGATACTATTGGCCCAAAGTAGTTAAAGGATTACACTACTTTAAAGTCGTGCTCCACTACCCTGATAGATGATTTGACCAACGTTAGGTCTTCTCTTCCCAGTAGCTGCCAGCATGTACTTAGTTTTTCCCTCATTAATTGTGCCGCCTGCTCGATCTGGGTGAAGGAATCCTGTACAGCCGATTCGGTTCTACCGATGATGTCGATGTCATCTGCGCAGGCAAATATCTGGCAGGACTTGGTGATAATAGTCCCTCTAGTTGTGACGCCAGAGTTACGGATTGCTTTCTCCAACACCAGGTTCAATAGGAGGCAGGCCAGACCGCACCCTTGTCGGAGTCCATTAAAAATGTTTATTGGTTTGGACAGCAATCCCACTATTTTTACTTGACTAGTTACGTTTGTCATGGTCAACCTACAAAGTCGCATCAATTTGTTTGGAATGACGAACTCTCTCATGGCATTATATAGTTCTACCCTGGCTATGCTGTCGTAGGCGGCATTAAAGTCTATAAATAGATGATATAATGGAATCTTAATAATCTTAAATTCCAGACATTTTTCTATCGCCTGGCTAAGGGTGAATATCTGATCAATCGCTGATTTGTCTGGGATGAAGCTACACTGATATTGACTAATGATGACTTTAGCGTATGGGACTAACCGATCTTGTTGGATAGAGGAGAGTGTCTTATATGCGGTACTCAACAATGTTATACCCCTATAGTTGTTGCACAGTGTGATATCTCCCCTCTTAAGTATGGGGCAAATTACACCACGACGCCAATCTTCCGGCATCTCCTCCTGCTCTCATACGTGCACCACAATCTCATGAATTGTGTGATGTAACGCTGCCCCTCCTTGTTTGATCAGCTCAGCTGGTATGCCAACAGCTACGGGGGCTTTATTTGATTTGAGCTGTCTTATGGCTTTTAATGTTTCCTCAATGCTTTGCGACGGCAACATTTGGTCTTGATCTTGCATTGGTGGAGCCTCAAAATCTTTTGTGAGCTGACCATTTAGCAATTCATCGAAGTGCACTTCCCCTCGCTTCAGAATGCCTTCAGGAACGTTGATCAGATTACCCTCTTTATCCTTGCAGTAAGTGCAGCGTCGTGTGTACTGCGTCATACTCCGGATTATTTGGTAGAACTTCCGCGCCTGGTACGGCCCTCGCTCTCTACTTTTCTCTATTTCACAAAAAAAAGTTTTTTTCCCAGACATTATATTATATTTCTAATAATTTTACTTCCAATGATTTGACTTCCAGTTATTTTACTTTCAATAATTTTACCCCAAAGATGTTAATTCCAATG
Organism: Microdon myrmicae; assembly: GCA_963931805.1. Classification (NCBI taxonomy): domain Eukaryota; kingdom Metazoa; phylum Arthropoda; class Insecta; order Diptera; family Syrphidae; genus Microdon; species Microdon myrmicae. Next base: position 181,634,150 of record OZ007497.1, on the reverse strand, counting down.
ATTCTACTTCCAATGATTTTACTTCCAATGATTTTACTTTTAGTGATTTAATTCCAATAATTTAACTCCAAAGATTTGACTTCTAATTATTTTACTTCCAATGACTTGACTTCCAATGATTCTACTTCCAATGAATCTAATTCCAATGATTCTATGTCCAATGATTCTACTTCCAATGATTCTACTTCCAATGAGTTTAGCTCCATTGAACTTTCAATGATTTTACTTCCATTAATTTAACTCCAAACATTTGACTTCTAGTTAATTTACTTTCCATGATTTTACTTCCAATGATTTTACTTTCAGTGATTTAATTCCAATAATTTAACTCCAAAGATTTGACTTCTAATTATTTTACTTCCAATGATTTGACTTCCAATGATTCTACTTCCAATGAATCTAATTCCAATGATTCTATGTCCAATGATTCTACTTCCAATGAGTTTAGCTCCATCGAACTTTCAATGATTTTACTTCCATTAATTTAACTCCAAACATTTGACTTCTAGTTATTTTACTTTCAATGATTTTACTTCCAATGATTTTACTTTCAGTGATTTACTTCCATTAATTTAACTCCAAACATTTGACTTCTAGTTATTTTACTTTCAATGATTTTACTTCCAATGATTTTACTTTCAGTGATTTAATTCCAATAATTTAACTCCAAAGATTTGACTACAAATTATTTTACTTCCAATGATTTGACTTCCAATGATTTAACTTCCAATGATTCTACTTCCAATGAATCTAATTCCAATGATTCTACTTCCAATGATTCTACTTCCAATGATTCTACTTCCAATGATTTTAGCTCCATTGAACTTTCAGTGATTTTACTTCCATTAATTTAACTCCAAAGATTTGACTTCTATTTATTTTACCTTCAATGATTTTACCTCCAATGATTTTACTTCCAATGACTTTACTTCCAATTATTTTACTTGTAATGATTTTACTTGCAATGATTTTACTTCCAATGATTTTACTTCCCTTAAGTAGCGGGTTGTAACATCTTCGTGGACATGGTAGTTTATTCTTGATTTTAACTTCTTCAAAGCGTGGGTTCGAATCATCTCTTTCACTACAGTGTTGCAAAACGCTTTAGAGCCTTTAATTACCAAGGCAGAATGTTAGTATAAAGAAAATAATACAAGACCTTTTGGTAATGGATGAGTTGCCACACGTAGGTTATAGCTTTGGCTTTCTGGGTTCTGATCAAGGCCATTCCGCTATAACTTTAATTTTCAATTAATTTATTTCGCAGTAAACTATATACGGAATCATTTTAGTTATCGGAAGTACGGAGTAGATCAATAAGTCCTTAGAAACGCCTACGATGGCGCTCGCAGCATCGCTAATGGTATATATTTAGTAAGCATCATTCCTCACTAGGTATCTGTCAATTTTCAATATGTTTCATTTTTCAATCTTGCATGATAAATTGGGTATGAAAAAAAAAATGTCCGAGATGGGTGCCACATTTCCTCTCAGCTGAGAACCGCTGAAACGCATGCGTCGCAACCCATATGAGTTTCTGTGCAGATTCATAGCTGTAGTTGAAACATGAATACACCACTACACTCCCGAGATGAAAGAACAGCCAAAACGGTGGATTGTTAAAGGCGAACGGGATCCAAAGAAGGAAAAGATGGTGAAATCAGCTGGAAAGGTTATGGCTACTGTGTTTTGGGATGCACGTGGTATTATCTTCATTGACTATTGGGAAAAAGGAAAGACGATAACTGGACAGTATTATGCGTCATTATTAGGTCAGCTAAATGAGAAAATAAAAGAAAATCGGCCTCATTTTCTAAAAACTTATTGACCTGCTCTCGTACAAATAAGTCTCGGCATTTTTTTTATCAAAAATTCTACATTTATTTTTTTAGAATAGTATAGCGTTTCCCAATAGGGACTTGACAACTTTTTTTCGGTAGCAAATTTTTATAATTTGCACACGTTGTTCGTTCGTGTACTTAACTATGATGAACATTTTGAGTTTACTGAATAAATTGACTAGTTACGTTATTATGTTTTCATGACATCAATGTTGAAGCAGCGTTCGTAGATCACATCTTTGATCACTCCTTCACATATGGGGACAACAATTCCTCTCTTAAGTCATAACTAAAATCTTAAAAACCCTACTATTAACTACCTCAGTTACAGATCCATACCTACTACTACTTATTTGTCTGTAGGAGCTCGAAAGTCGATGACCTCACTAACGCGGCCACACCACCGATCCCTGTCCTGTGCACTTTCCTTCCACGTTCGCCACTTGATCTAATTTCATCAATGTCACGCTTTAGGTTATCCTCCCATCTCCATAGTAGCCTCCCCACTTGGTCTTCCGTCAAGAAATCTACGGACTGTTCTTTTGTTGTCCGTTCTCACTACATGTCTGGCTCATTTTATTCTTCGCAACTTGATTATTCTCCCCGTTGTTGGTAGATCTTCCAATTCATGATTGTGGAGCCTCCTCCATTGTCCTGTGTCCTCGGGATATCAGGTCCATACTGACAGAAGCAAAATATCACTCACCAGCAGTTTGGAATTGGTGAAGTTTTCACAGCTCATAGTGGATTTCGTTGAATTTTATAAACCGTGAGCTTATTTCTGATAATTAATGTCACTGTTCTATAGTGTTAAAATAGCAGATGGTTTCGGATTCTACCGGCTACGCACCTCCTCAAAATACCATTTTTTTCTCTAATCATCTAAACCTCGTAATGAGCACTGTTCTTGTCTATTTTATCTGTTGGCCCACTGCACCTCCTATGGTACGAACAAAGTTTTCTCAATCCCTACTTCCTTCATCTTGACCCCCGATTCTCTCAGGTCTTCGTTTTAGGTAATCGCACTTGCACTTGAGGTGAATAAAATAGGGTTTTTGTCTCTCAGCAAATCACGTAAAGTGCCAACAATTCCTCGTGCGTGATTGAGAGGATATAATTTAGAAGCACCCACAATTTTACCTGTCCCACAGTCGAACCCATTTGACGCTATCTTTCAGCCGACTCGAGCTTGCAACAGCTAGTTTAAAACAATCAAATAATAAATGGCGAGTCGTGGGTATTTATTTGGTATGTAGACCAACTCCTTTTTTCATGAAGGCATGATACTTGCGGGATCCTTACATTTTCACTTTTCCTTTTGCTTAGTGATACTGAACGAATATTTATTGTGGCTGTTAGAGGTTGTGAGGAGCCTTTTCGTGTACAAAATATATTTTATAATGCCGCATCGTTTCTACCAAACAGCGGCTTGCTATAACTAAAGCATTGGCACACTCATTCCTTTATTGCTATTTTTTCTTTCTTTTCTACTCTCACTAACCCTTTATTTCTTTACGGTGTACCTCTTTATATTATAAGGCCGTACTCCCTTTTGACGTCACACACTTTACAACAAAATGCACAGTCGTGTGAAGTTGCCTGGAATGCGAGGTTCCTTCTTAACTTTCTACTCGTTCCACTCACAGGTGGAGTTCTGAAGCCCGAGACATGATTCCATTTTTCCAATATAAAAAACCTATTATTTTTGTTTTATGGAGCGAAACGTAGATGTAGAGTATATGAGACAATTCTTAAAAAGTTATTGAAACAAGTCACATCCCGATAATTGGGGTATGTGAGATATACAAGATCAAAGCTTTATTACGCTCCTTATTTTTTTTCTAATTTTTCTACCCTCCATGTCTTCAGTACCCTTTCCTCAGTTTTATGCCTGCCGTGTGTCTTTTGATATATAATATACCTTTTAAGATGTGTATTTTATAAAAAGGAAAACATCATAACATCGCACTTCTTACGTAAATTTTTTGGAAAATTAACCACTTTTTGTGGGCAATCCCTTTATGAAAAAACCGTATACATATGATTATATAAGTCTTAAATTATATCGGAGTATGTTTGCACTGGCGAGTGGAGGTACCGAAACACATAACCTCGGGTTCATCATAAGCAAGAAGATTACGTCCCATGTAAAAGATGTGCAATTTATTAATGACCGAATGTCGGTGCTAAAAATACAGGGACCATGGTATAATTATGGATTTATAAACGTACACCCCCCAACAGAATCTACCGACGAAGAAACGAAGGACACTTTCTACGAGACCCTAGAAGAAGTATTTGATGCGATCTCATCATTCGATGTTAAAATCCTCCTCGGCGACCTCAATGCGAAAATTGGAAGGGAAGACATCTTCCAACCAAGTATAGGTAAAGAAAACCTATACGACGTTTCAAATGATAATGGAATTCGAATTATCACGTTCGCAGCGTCCAAAGATCTGGTTGTGAAAAGCACGATGTTCAAGCACAAGCAAATCCATAAAGCCACGTGGATATCACCCGACGGCGTAAGGCGTAACCAAATAGACCACTTCCTCATAGACAAAAGACACCACTCGAATATCCTTGACGTAAGATCATATAGAGGAGCAGATTGCGGCTTCGATCAACTTCTAGTGATGGCCAAAATTAGAAGTCGGTTTGCAGCAAACCCACGTGAGCAGTCACCGGAGACAACCAAAAAGTTCGACATTGATAAACTAAAAGACCTACGCAAAAGGGGTGAATATGAAGAGGAACTAACGAATAGATTTAGCATCTTAGAAAATGAGAGTAATGCGAAGTAAGTAATGCGGAAGAGGAAACCAATAATCTGGGCACTAAATGGGCATCGATCAGAGACACAATCAAACAAACAGCCCAAATGGTATTCGGATTTAAGAAAACCATTAATACAAAACCTTGGTTTGACGATGAGTGCAGGGCGAAGATCGAAGAACATAAACGCTTCAGAGTGGTCCAGTTAGAAACATATTATGAAGTCAACGCAGAAAGATACGCGACAATTCGGAAAGAGACAACGAGAGTTTTCAAACGCAAAAAACGCAATTGGGAGAAGACTAGGGTCGAAAAAATTCTGGAAAATGCCAGAGCAAAGAATATCAGAGGTATGTATGCCGGCAAAAAATCAATTAGAAATGCCTACCGATGGAGAGCCAAAATAATCCGAGACAGAAACGGCTGTCTGGTAACAGAAACAAACAACATCGTGACAAGATGGAAGCAGTACTTTGAAAACCTGCTCAATGTGCTCACCCATCAACCACAAATAAACGCACCAGACATACATACAGCCGAGCCTCAGATCCCAGCGCCCTCTTTCGACGAAGTTGTAGACGCAATAAAGCGATTGAAAAACAACAAGGCTCCGGGAGTCGACTGCATACCGGCGGAGCTTATGAAGCATGGACGAGAGGCAACCACTCGAAAGATCCTCCAACTGATTAAAACAATATGGGATAAGAAAATCACTCCGGATGAATGGAAAACCTCAATAGTCGTCCCCATTTTCAAAAAAGGTAACAGATCCGACTGGGATCATTGCTCCCAGCCACATCAATATACTAACAAATGTCATACTGGCGAGAATCACACCGTACGAAGAAGACATACTGGGAGACAACCAATGCGGATTCCGCCAGGACCGATCAACAAGCGACCAGATGTTCACAATAAAGTAACTGATTGAAAAGAAGTGGGAATAGGGAGAGACGGTTCACCAACAGTTCGTTGATTTCAAAAAAGCCTACGACTCAGTCGCAAGGCAAAGACTCTACCATATTGTGGTTGAGCTGGGAATCCCAAAAAATATGCCGCCCTCATTCAAATTTGCATGAACGAAAACAAAGAGCGAGTTAGAATAGAAAACCACCTCTCAGAACCGTTTGAAATCCGGGACGGACTAAAACAGGGGGATGGCCTCTCACCATGCGTTTTTAACCTTGTCCTCGAGTATGTTATCAGAAAGGTACAAAACGACAACACGGCCGGATCATCCCTGAACGGGGTCACACAAATGCTCGCGTATACGGATGACATCGCCGTTCTGGGCGATAATCTAGAAACTGTAAGTAAAAACTGTGAAATCATCATGCAAGCGGCAGAAGAGGTGGGCCTAGAAATAACTGAAGAAAAAACAAAATACATGACTATGGCGAGATCAGGTGGACCTCAGAGAACACATATAAACGTCAGGGGCAAGATATGTGAAAATGTCAAAGAATTTAAAAACCTGGGGACAATACTGACGACCAGAAACGAAACGTCGAAGGAAATTTACAAAAGACTACACTCCGGCAACGCTAGTTAGGATGCAGCCAGTAAACTGTTGAAATCCAAACTGCTATCACGTAATATAAAGCTCCGTGTCTATAGAACCATAATCATGCCGATTGCTCTATACGGATGCGAAACATGCGATCTCACAATACGGGAAGAGAACAAATCCCGCGTATTCGAGAATAAAGTTTTAAGGGGTATATTGGCGGTAAATATGACGAGGAGGCAGGACAATGGAGGAAACTCCACAATCACGAATTAGAAGAGCTATACCGCAAACCTACAATAGTGAGAGTAATCAAGTCGCGAAGAATAAGATGGGCCGACACGTAGCGCGAATGGGCGATGATAGGACCGTGCATAGAATTCTTGACGGTAAACTAACGGGAAAGAGACCGACGGGACGGCCGCGACGGAGATGAGAGGACAATGTTAGATTGGAGCTCGAGGAGATCGGATCGGATGGTCGAACGTGGAAGGAGAACACACAGGACAGGGAACAATGGCGGAGCCGAGTTGGTGAGGTCATGAAATTCCGGGTTCCTACAGGCCAATAAATAATAATATAATTATAATAAATAATTGCTGAAGGATTGCGGGCTACAAAAAATGCAAAAACCCCGGCGATGAAGTTCATCCAGGCTGCTCCGAAAGGGATATGGAAGGGTGGCCCCTTCGGAAACACACAGGAAATGTTACAAAGGGAAAGTGAGTTTACTCCCTAAGCAATGCCGGAGAAGTTAGAACGGAATGAATTGAGATTTAGCTATGTGTATCTTTTGAAGATTATCAGGTTGCATATCTAATCAAAATCAAAAAAAAAAACAAGAGAAACTTCTGACCCACACTTAATGAAACCAAAAATGTTTATCAGGCAGATGTAAGTCTAGAATTAAGATTATTGTAGCGCGTCAGAACTTCGATTTGTGGTGGCAATGTAATTTTTTTTGCTCAGCAGTAGACGGTAATTCAGCCATTGTGACAACGCATTACATTGTCATCTGTAGCAAGTAAACTCTGTCGTCCGATAGTTTTCCGAATATTTCACTGTTAAAGTTGACAATTCTTGTTGTGAAATTCAGAATAACGAAAAAAAGTTTGCAGTGGAAATGAAATAATATAAAGGCAATGTTGAATTTATAACCAATCATATGTAAAAATGTCGAGTTATTAAGAATCTTTATAACGTTATAGAGTCAAACGACTTTTTGTGTACTTTGATTAAATTTGGGAACTTCCGGGAAATAATTTTTCCAAAGATTAATTTTATGTTATAGTTTAAATGACTTACCCAGGTTATGAACGATTTAAAATTAATTACTAAAGTTGTAATAATTACACAGCGGCCTTGGTAGAATAGATTCGTCAATTAAAACTACCCAGAATCGTGGCTTAATATTAATAGCCTTTCCTTGCACAGTGTTGCACTTTTGTTAATACGAATCTAGGGTATCTGAATGATCAACTTCGAGTTTGTTTGTGCCACAGCTTCTAACACTTCGACTCGGAGTTCTTCCGTACCCAATATAGAAACCTTTGATTTGTTACAAACGTTTTTTTTTCCAAAAATATGTTTTTTTTCAGAAATATGAGTTTTTATTTTTTTTTTTTTTTCAAAAATATTGTTTTTCCACAATATTTTTTTTTTCTAAATATTTTTTTGTCTAATAATTTTTTTTCCAAAATATTTTTTTTCCAAAATATTTTGTTTCCAAAAATATATTTGGGTAGTTTATTGGCAATTGCGTAATTAATGTGTACCCTAAATAATGTTATGCTCCACATTATGTATTATCACCAGACTTTTTATTATAATTATCATTATAATTAATGAATTAAATATGTAAATTTAAATCATGTAAAATACTGGACGTCATGCAATGCATTGAAATGAATGATTCGAAACACAATTGAAAATACAAAACTATATATATTACCACTTCATACAAGAAAAATACTGAAAACTGGAAAACCTTCTAGTTATTTGAACACAATCACTTTCTATGCCATAAACAAATTCTAAAAACCAATTATATGATCGAAAAAACAACAATATATTCAGCAAGAATTGCAACGCGGCAACAAATTATGTGAAAGTTAAATAACAACAAATTTAAGTTTTTCCTTATGTTTTTATTCTGCCACTAAAATGTATACCCAAGATACCATACACAATATAATCTCGTATATTTTTGAAATAAAAACCATAATCAAATATGTCTAGCTTTCAGTATTTGCAAGTGAAGATTGATGACACATTTAACATGAAAAATTAGCAGTACAATGTTTACAATTTTACTATTAATATATTATATTATATTAGTATAAAAAGTATTTTGTAAATTAAAAATACAAATAAAACAGAAGTAGAAGATGAATAGTAATCGTTATAACCAAATATTTTTACAAACACAACATTAAATAATTTGTAAACGAATTAGAAAGAAGAAGAAGGATAGAATAGAAATATTAACAGAATACATGTTTATTTATATTAATGCAAAAAGCAATATAACAATAATAAAAATGATAATTGAATTGGTAGACAATGCAGGAGAGGATTTTAAACATAAACTAATTTGCACATCAAACCTTGCCTGGCAGCAGTAGGTGTGGGCGCATCATTCCTCTTGCCTGAATTCCATTTTAATAAGGACACTGATGGCTTTCGATCGACTAAGGGTTGAGGTGCATCCACGTCATAGGTCAAGGGTGGTAATGAAGGAAAGTTGCCAGCGCCCGATAACACGGGACTGCAACGTTCTGAAATTGTTTTACGATGCATGTTGTGTTTCACTTTTCTATGTTGAAGTTTTTTTTTAATACATTTATTACATTTCAAGTTTTGTTTTACAAATTCACTACTATTTTTTTTCTTCTATAAATTAGAGCCAGTAACCATTTCCATTTATGCACTTTAAGTCTACAGAAAACTAGACACATTTTTTGTTTAGGTTTCCATTGCAAAATTTATTATTAAAACAATGAATTAATATTTTAGCTTAGCGAGGCAACATTTAATTAAAAATCCCAACACATTACAGCGCATGCATAGTAAATGATATTCAAAAACAATATTTCATTTTGTGTTCCGGAAGCCAACAACTCCCTGGAAATAAGGATGTGTACACGAAAAATTTACCGCTGATATCGTTCGACATTTTGTGGTATTATTAATCAAATGTTATTTACATATGTATATATGTATTGTATATTTGCATGTGTGTAGCAGAATATGAGATGCAAGCGATAAAATGTGAATACATTTTCAAAAGAAAGCTCTTGAGACTGTACGAGTCATTCTAAAACAGGGCATCATCGTTTGAATGAACAACCCGCAGCCAAGGCATACAAACAGATACACAGGACTCTTCAGTCATAAATTGAAAAAGCAATATCGGAAACTAGTAACGGGCAAATAACAAAAAAAGGCATGCAGATGTTGCAAACTACTTTAATAGATGCTGAGGAGAGTCACGCACGATATGGAGGATGTCAAGTACCTGTTGAAAATAACATGGACCGTTCAATATTCAAAATGATAAAGCTGCGTTTTTAAGGAACGAATTTCATGTCAAAGGACAATGAAATGGACCCTAACTTGAGATATTTTTAGGTACCGGAGACTTGAAGTAGAGCGATGCATATTTCAGATATAGGGAAAGTTGTACTGCAGAAAATGACAAATTAATTTCCATTTTTCACTTAAAAATTAACCGGAAACTATTTTCATAATCAAGACAGTAATTTGATATCAATTTTTTTGTAATAAGGTAAGTACTGTGTAAACTAAATGAACAGATAAACTTTAAATATTGCACATGATTGTGGAACAAGAACTAAATCCATATTTGTTTATTTTGCTTTTGATCGATGAGTGCAAATTCACCTGTTTCACATTGGACTAGGTAAAAGTAGTGGCATTTAAAGGGGGGACTTAACTATAACCTTGAACTAGGTAAAAGTGGTGGTCATTAAAAGTTGGACCTTAACCGGCTTCTTACGGCTTATTTCATATATCACCAACATCCATAGAAGCAACATATTAACAGAAAGGAAAAGAGAAGAGGAATATATAATAAATATCAGTTCGAGGGTGGACTGAAAAGTTTCCGATCTACCAAATACACAAGACATTTTTTCTTAAAATTTATATTTATTTTTCTACATAGTCTCCTTGTAACTCTACACACTTCTCCCAGCTATAGTCCCATCTCTCTAACCCGTCCAAATGGTACTCGGCGTTTTTCTCTGCAAAATAACTGTTCACGGAGGTGATTGCCTCCTCATTTGACGAAATTCTCTGTTCTCCGAGAGCAATTTTGAGATTGGGGAGCAAAAAGAAGTCACTTTGGGCTAAATCTGGGGAGTAAGGCGGATGGTCAAGCAATTCAAACCGTAATTCGTTGTCGATTTTCGCCATGGCAACCGCTGAGGTGTGAGACAGCGCGTTGTCTTGATAAAACAGGATTTTCTTTTTTTGCAAATGTGGCCGTTTTTCCGCAATTTCTGCCTTCAGTTGGTCAAGTAATAATGCGTAGTATGCTCCTGTAATGGTTTTTCCTTTTTGAAGATAATCGATTAAAATAACTCCATCATCATCATCATCGGCACTACAACCGGGATCCGGTCGTGACCTCATTTAACAAGTCCCTAGGCTTGTTAAATTTTCCATAATAATTTGTTTTTCCGGGCAAGGTTATTATACTCCATGGTTATCCCCAAAAACAGTCTCCATCACTTTCCCACCCGAAAAGGCAGTTTTTGCTTTTTTTAGAGCAGATTCCCCCTTTTCTGTCCACTGTTTTGACTGTATTTTTATTTCGGGCGTATAGTGGTGTATCCAAGTTTCATCAACAATAATTAATAGGCGCCAAAACTCGGATTTATTGGGCCTAACTTGCGTTAACAGAGTGTTGGCAATGTTCATTCGAACACGTTTTTGGTGTAACGTGTGCAAACGCGGCACCCAACGCGCGGACAGCGTTCTCATGTCTAAATCTTGATTTAATATGTGACAAACACGTTCTTTGGACGTTTTCATAGCCTCTGCTATATCTCTCACTTTAATTCGGTGCTCGTCTAGCACCATTTGGCGAACTTTAGCGATGTTATCGTCGGTTATTGCAGTTTATGGACGTCCCGAACGTTCATCTGTAGGAGCGAAGTCGTGGCACCGACATGGGCGCAGGGTGCCACTTCGTCCTCACAAATTAAAAGTTCCGCCGCGGCACTAGAGGAAAACTGTTCGAAATCACTGGACAAATAAAACAACGTCGTATGTTGATACACGTTAACTTTATAATTTTATTTTTCTTACAGGACCGTAAATCTATTACACTGAATTGGATTAACTAAACCAAACAATTACGCAAGGATAGAAGAACGCACAGAGACAAGATAGAAGACGTCAAACTTATTTTAATTGTAAATACGCTTGCTCAACTTGACTTACTTATCTACGCTTCTCCGCCGTGCGCGGAGAGCGGGAGTGTCACGCGTGCGACCAGCGTGGTCAACGGATGGAAGACGACTCAGCTATAATCATCTCGTGCAGCGATGATTCGCATTTTTGGGGTGAGTTTATTGTGCCGTGGTAGATATCCTCTCCAATAAGGATATCGTTTTTACCTACCACCAGAGAAACGTAAAGTCTCTCTTGGTGGTATGTGTGCGATCGTTCGGATCTGTGTGGTTTACACATGCTCAAGGGCAATGGGTAAACAAAGCAGACAGGCGGATAAGACAAAAGGGAGAAATGACCAAATGCGCCGATGATAATTCGGGTCATTGTTTACGCGATGCCTCGTCGCTATTATCGACGTTGGGAGAAAAAAGGTGCTAAAAGCAAATTGGATTTTTATGGCATCTCTGGCTGCAGTAGAAACCGGGTTCATGTTTGCATTAGGAAATGCTGGAGAATTTGGTTTCAGCGACTATTGCGCTAATTATATGCAGCTGCTTGGGTTGTTTATTGATAAGAAAAACAAAAAAGGTTGCCAGGCAATGTGTATGAAAAGGTACATGACGCGGCTGGGAAAATAGACGGCGCAATATTTATGGTCCCTGTCATGACGGTTACATTGAATGCAATCCGAATCCTTTTGTTTACAGGAATTTGTCTGGTACCGAATTGGTTTAGAATACCAGATAAGCAAAAAAAGAAATCTTACGGAAAATTGTATGCGAAGGGATGCATAAAAAGGTAAGTTTTCTTTATAGGGATTTTAAGATTATAGATGGTGATCTATATAATGCGTGAAACATTAACATGTGCTAATACTGATGCATTAGCGAACTTAAGGAAGTTGGGTAGTAGTTATGGGGGTTTTTTCAGGTAAGTGGACCGTAGGGTTTGGCAGAACCGCTACACATCGTCTCCCAAACTCTCACAGCCACGTTTAAATTCAGCTGCCCAAAATTTCACAGTGGTAAATGATCGTGCAGAATCCCCATATACAGAGTCCAAGTCATCTTTGAATTGCGTGGGCGTATTGCCTTTTAAAAACAAACATTTAATGACAGCTCGATACTCAATTTTGTCCATTTGCACAAAAACACTCACATCACTCAAGCGACTATCGAATAAAAACTACGCGTCCAAAATGGCTGAAATTTTGATAAGTAACTATCAAAAGATGCACAACTACACTCACTAGCTTTTATTGACGAGTGCTGCTATCTTCTCGTTGAGGTCGAAAATTTTTCAGTCCATCCGCGTAATTAGTAACCCTATACCTTGTTTGTGTCGCAAGACTAATGAAACTGCCCGGAAAAAAAAATCATTATGGAAAATTTAACAAGCCTCGGGGCTTGCTAAATAAGACCAAAACCGGTTCCCGGCTGTAGTGCCGATGAATATGATGATGATGATGATGATGATGATGATGATGATGATGATGATACCTTGTTTGTGTGGTGTGTTTGCAGAGGAGTTGTGGAAGTATCCTGTAGGGATGATTGGTGCTGTGTTCACTGGAGAATGTGTTTCTTGTAATGATATTATCCTTAGGTTATATTCTTTAATTAGAATGTTTAATACGTCCAAAACGGGAAGAAAACACATTCCGCGTATTCGAGAATAAAGTTTTAAGGGGTATCTTTGAAGGTAAATATGATGAGGACATTTCGGTGAGTAACTGTCAAAAGATGGACAACTATATTCATCATCATCATCATCATCATCATCTTCATCTTCATCATCTTCATCATCATCATCATCATCATCATCATCATCATCATCATAATCATCATCAACAGCACTACAACCAGGATCCGGTCTTGGCCTTATTTAGCAAGTCTCTCCATCGGTATCCGGTTCATATCCGAGACTTGTTAAATTGTCCATAATAATTCGTTTTTCCGGGCAAGGTTATTAGCCTTGCGCCAACACAACTACATTCACTAGCTGTTATTGACGAGTGCTGCTATCTTCACGTTGATAGCGGAAACTTTTCAGCCGACCCTCGTAAGTTGACATGGACAAATTTTAAAACCAAGCGTAACAATACAATAATAGATCATCGCCAAATTGAATCTGCTTTGGGTAGGACAAGTAGTGTTTACTACACCTACTCCCCTAAATTGGAAAAACTGCTCCTAAAAGGAGTTGATCTTTACTTTCCCCCCGAAGAACTACCCGAGGAACTAAATAAAAGTCGCTTGACGCAGGACCAGAGGAATAAAGAGGATGTGGAATCGGTTCAAACTTCAGATTCAAAAGTTGCTCACAGCATTCCAATCGACTCCGTTTATTCCCGTCTGTGGGACGGCATGGAACTCTCGTGCACAGATTTTACGTATCCTAATTGTTCAACAATAAGACCTACCTTCACCGAAGAATGTATCGCCTACAACGGCATGACCGTGAACGCCTAAGTAAACACGATGATGATCCAATGTAACATCGGCAAAACCACGAACGATGTGCATCTCATCTTATGACCCTTGAAATCGCGTTTCTGTTTACTTAGGACACAGAGACCTATTTCATACTCAGGCGTTCACCACGATGATTTATGACAACAATGCCTGCAGCCCCTTATGCTCCTATTGAGGAAAACCTCCCTGTTAATGCCGTTTCGACCGCCCATTGGCCGTCGCCAAGGAGATCCGGTTCGCTCCTCCTACACCGATGTGATCCACCACCGTTTTATCTGATGGATGTGGATTGCATCGAAGAGTCGAATTTAACATCTCAAGGAGTCGAGTTCGTTCCCAGGCGAATTCCAAGGTGAAGTACTGTCGCGTCTTCAACATTAATCGAAGAGTTCGTGTGCGTTTCAAATTAAAGTGTCGAATCGAAATTGTGTAAAAGAAAACCGCGTGGCTGGTCGTTTTTCTTAGAAACTAGAATGAAAATGTATCATAGAGTGGTGATGTTAATAACCCCTGAAGTTAAATAAAAAGCTAAGAAACTAAAATCCACCAGTGTTTTAATTGGCGTCATCGTTGCAGAGAAGGAGAAACATTTCTATTCGTGGTGTGTCGGTGAATTGACTTTGAGTGTTGGGTAAGTTAGTGAACCGAGTGCCCGTGTCTTGGCACAATACAACGATTACCCACAGGTTCATTAGAGCCGTAAGACGTATAATGGGTGGCCAAATAGAAGAGACGAGGGTTTCGCAGATTTCGGAGATTAGTGCAAAATGTGATGGAGGAGAGCAGGCTTGGGTAATTGATTGAGCCTGAGAGTAGACGGTGGATGAAGAGGATGTCGGCGTGAATTCTGCGCTCTTTAAGTGTGTTAAGGTTAATTAGGTGAGGACGGCTCGTGTATGGGGGAGGATCAGAGGATTTTCCCAATTCAATCCTCGGGGGGCAAAACGCAAAACACGACATTGCACACTTTCGACCCTGCGAATTTGGAACGAGTACTGAGGAGACCAAACCTGACTAGCATATTTAAGAAGGAGGCGGACAAAGGCAATATAGAACGATCTGGAAACGTAGGGATTAGATAATTCTTTCAACCAGCGTTTCACAAAACCAAGAACAGAGTTGGCTTTGAGAATAATGTCATCAATATATGGGATGAAGTTAAGCTCCCTATCACATAAGATGCCAATGTCACGAATCGTTTGTACAGGTGTTATCTTTCGGTTGAGTAAGAAATGGGGATCGTTTACGGGAGAAGGTGTTTGTGTGGCATTTGACAATATTTAGTTCAAGGCAGTTATTTTGGCCCCAAGTTGAAAAGCTCTCGAGATCCATGTGGAGAAGTGAGGAGTCGACAGAAGAGCGGAACGTCTTGAAGAGTTTAGTGTCGTCCGCGTATAGAGAGATGGAGGAGTGCTTGAAACTGAAGTCTATATCATTAATAGTAAGAATGAATAGGAGGGGTCCAAGATGACTGCCCTGGGGAACCCCTGACATGGGAAGAAATGGATTGGAGAGGGTGGATCTAAATGTGACACACTAGGTTCGATCGTCAAGATAGGAAGAAATTCACTTTATCAGTAGGGATTCGAAGCCAAGCGAGGATAGCTTAAAGAGGATGAGGTTGTGTGAAATTTGGGCGATTGTGATTACATCGACCTCGGTTCCGTTCTTTAAGGCACGGAGAGCGTGGGATGAGAATTCAACTCCAGGTGGTGGTTCACCTACCCGTAAGGAAACCGTTTTGGTTGGGTGAGTTGAAGGATTTGCAGCGAAAGCATAACGCCTTGTAAAGAATGTCTTCGAACAGTTTTGGAATATGTGACAATTTGGCGATGGGACGGTAGTTACTAATATCCTTTTTTGGCCCTTTCTTATGTATGGGGATGACAAAAGAGGGTTTCCAAATATTTAGGAAGACACCTTGTGTCAGGGATAGATTGAATATCTTTGATAGTGGGAGAGAAAGAGAAGAGGAACATTTTTTTTTAAAACGACAGCCGGGGGTCCATCAGATCCAGGGCTGAACTCATCTTTAAGCAAGTTTAATTTTTGTTCAACTATGTCATGTTGGATAATTTGAAAGATGAAGGGGCAAAGGGAGAGTACATGCAGGTCTTTGAAATAAGAGCGGTTAGGCTCGAGAGTGTTGTACGTGAAGGATTTTTTTAAGAAAGGGAGTTGGGTAAGCGTCAGATTTACGTTTATAGCTAATAAAGTGAAAAAAAGATTTGGAGTCATTTATCAGGTTGTTTTGTGTTTTTATGAGATAATTGTAGTAAAGAGAGTTATAAAGCTCCATGAATTTATAAAAAGAATCGAGAGTGTTGGAGTAGTCCAGGGAAGAGTGTGTTCTTGGGATAATATTCCACAAATTATTCCTCGTCCCGAAGAGTACGAAGTTTGCGGTTGTACCATGGTGGTGATGATACCGATGTCCTATGTCGAGAATAAGGGACATATAGGGAAATGGCATTGTGTATTTCCTTATAGAGAACGGCAGTAGCTTCTTCTACCTCTAGGTAATCAAAGCAAAATGCGATTCTGCTAAGATGCTCATTTAATAGGCGATTTGGGATAAGCTGTCACTATAAAGTGATACGAGAAGCGAGGGGTGGTAATTGCCGATGGTGGAGAGGGCGTGGGGACTAAGGGCAACTGAGGAATTATAAGGGTCCTTTGTAAACTTAAGGCCAAGCTGCCTCTTCATATGATTTGCACACTACTTATTTGACGGGGGCTTGAGTCGGTGAAACCGTCTATAAAACAGCATTATTTGGTACTAGTGGGGTTTGAGGTGTAAAAGGATTAATCGTCTAACAGCGTCCATTGAAGATGGGGGAGGTTAAAATCGCTAATAACAACGATATCATCAAGGGAAGTGTGGGGAGGAAGTATGTTGTGCAGGCGTACTGCACTGGTTCACTTCCTCTCCCATCATCACTGTCACGAAGATCCAAAGAAAGTTCCACTGTTCCGCCGCAAATGCGAGCACCAAAATTGTCCACAACCCGGGAGGATGAACGATAACACCCTCCACCAACTTGTGCAAAACTGCACGACAAACCGTGGGGTTTGGCGGAACCGCCACAGAAGTACTTAACTTAACTTCAATATTTGTAGCTATTTTTGCATGAAATGTGGAAGAAAGCATTATTTCACTTGTATAACAAGGAACGAGTAATATTTCAATCAAACTATTTATTGATCAAAGTCACGTTGTGTACAAGTATCCACAGGAAAGCTGCACAGATTCCTGATATACGGAACAAGGTGAATGTGACCTTGGCTTCAATTTACAAACAATATTTAACTATCCATGAGTAACTCTTTCCTTTCCGAGGGAGAACAAAATTAACTGAGTATATCCATACAAAGCCAGTAAAACACGACATAAACCTGTAGTGGATTTATTATGCGAAAGGTATTGTGTATACTCAAAGGGATTATACAAAGGCAGAAAAAGAATACGCGGCGTGAATCAAAGCGAAAGAGTTGCCAAAGAACTTTTAATGCCTTTCAGAGGATCTGACCATAATTTTCATACATAAGTACGAACAGATTTTTGGCACTTTTACCTTTGTCTAGAAAACCACTTTCTTAGAACTTTGAAAAGAAAAAAAGCATCGTAACTTTGAAAAGAAAAAAGCTACATATTCGTCAAAAAATTAAAGCATTTTAAGTAAGAGAACCCTGGTTAAAATCTGCCTAGTTTACATTTCGCAACGGCGAATAAATTCTGATATCTCTAATTTTCCAGATTGCTTATTACGATCAGTGAAAGAGTGAATTCAATAACAGGCCGATCCCATCCCATCGATCGAACATACAAAGTCTCTGATTTCAACCCGGCGAAGGCCAGGATGATCCTTGTCCCTGTTCAATCCAAGTTGACATGCAGTCTCCACGTGACACCCTTGGATAGCTACTGTGGTACCCGCCAATGCATGCAGCGACATACTGAGAATGGTTGGCGCAAGGCTAATATCCTTGTCCGGAAAAACAAATGGTCATGGATAATTTAACAAGTCCCGGATACCGGTGGAGTGACTTACTAAATAAGGCCAAGACCGGATCCCGGTTGTAGTGTCGATAATGATGATGATGATGAAGATAATTTGGCGATAGTAGCCGTACCTAAACATCTAGATTACCTTGGAATATTTGTTCCCACACAATCCAGAGCATTGATGCTGACTATATATGGCCGAACTGAAACTAGCCGGACATAAGACGGAGGCAGTTTTAATAAGCAGCCGCAAGAAAGTTCAGCACATTGGTTTGGAAATAGAAGGACACACCGTCAGATCCAGTGCCTATATAAAAATCTTGGTGCTACCCTCGCCAGCAGGTTAAAATTCAGGGAACACATTCGGAATACGAATGAAAAAACGGCACGCGTATCTAATGTTTTGGCGACACTGCCAGCCAATGTTGGAAGTCCACGGCCCCACTTAAGGAAATTGATAACCAGCGTCAACACATCCATTATAACGTATGGAGCTCACATATGGGCAGGAGCCACACAGTATTAGTTGTACATGAGGGTGAAAAAAGGATCGGTGGTAAATACGGTCGTAAATAAAGAGATCTAACTGCAAAAAGAATGGAAATGAAAATGGGGTTTTTCCACACCATGATGCCTGATATAGAAACCTGCCTGAAAAGGAAACAAGGCGAGCTGAACTTCTGACTGACTCAGCTGCTATCAGGACATGGATGTATAGCATTTGCAACGATAGTGAAGACCGTGTGATTTGAACCAACGCTATGACGGTTAGTACCTCTAAAAATGTAACCAATGCTCAACACACCAGGCCACTGCCGCGTGTAGGAATTCGATTTTTAAACTCAAGTACATTCAACTGATGTCGAATTGCTATGTTATTACTCGATATATGGCTGATGCTTTTGCTTATTCGGTTCTGTTTCTGTGTTGTTAGAAACGCCACAGATGCTTTCGGCAATACTTACACAAGTATAAACATGCCAATCACCCACACTGTTTGTACTGCGAAAGTAAAATAGAAAATGCCGAACACGTACTCACAGAGTGCGTGAGATTCGATACCACACGAAATATATATGAGGGATATATGAAACGAACAGTTACTCCGAGAGAAGTAACAGAATACATGCTAAGTACAAAACAAGCATGGTCCGTAACAAATGATATTTTATGTGATATAATGCAGCAGTTGCAACGCGACAAACGGAGTATCAGGCTAACTCCGTTCCGCCCCGATGTAATATCTAAAATAAAGTTCTGCGAGCTGCAACGAAAATATGTGCTGGCGGGAGGTGGTTTTAGTCGGTAACCCCCCCCCCCCCCCTCTCCCATCTGATCCGATCTCCCCAAGGTCAATCCTAATATTGTCCTTCCAACTCTGCATTTCTGAAACTATACACTTAAACTCTGCCCACAGTACAAAAGCTCCCATCAGGAACAGCAGAGTCAAGTTTTTAAGAACATCCTATCCGCCCACAACATGAAAATAAATTTAAGAGTACACAGCCCCATCCCGCAACACAATCAAGTCCCAAGCACACTATTAGAGCTGGACGCGCAAAACCTACTCCAAATCATAAATCATTCACCATTGTGCAATAGAACATGAATGGCTATACTAATAAGTTTGACGTATTACTACTACTACTACCACTATTACTATTTATTGGCCTGTGGAAACCCGGAAGTTCATGACCTCACTGACTCGACTCCGCCACCGTTCCCTGTCCTGTGCACTCTCCTTCCATGCTTGACCAGCGGATCCGATCTCCCCAAGATCAAACCTAACATTGTCCTCCCATCTCCCTCGCGGCCGTCCTGCCGGTATCTTTCCCGTTGGTCTACCCTCAAGAATTCTACGCACGATCCTTTCGTTGCCCTTAACGCTGTAGTAGTATTTAATAATTTTTCAGTGCCAGCTGGTCAAAGACACCTGAAAGCAAAAAAAAAAAATCCACCGGAACCTCAATTGCAGAAGAAATGCCTACCCTTTACGCCCTAACGCCGATGCCACCGACTGGCACCGGTGCGGTTTGCCGTGATATCTGTTTAATCTCTTTCACTCGCGAGTCCTGGGAACATGCCTTTCGTAAAACCAATACAAAGGAGAAGAGGTTTATCTTTCGAGCACCCATTACCACCTGCTCAAGGATACCTGTAAAATAATATCCGATTGAACGCCCCTTACTGATGGTGGGGGGAAGCTTTCTGGGGTATCTGAAACAAGAGAAAAGGAGCGGATCGGAGAACAACTTCCCTCTAAGGAGAAATGCCTAATTTCCTATTTCTATCCTTAACATAAATTTATTTACATCAGAACCTATGCGATCCTTGAGCTCTGGATTAGAACCCAACGATTTACAAATTGTTCCTTATTTTATATTGTACTATTCGCACACGGCCATCGTTGCCATGTGCCACTGTGCAGCGAGCAGCATGTGCTGCTATTATGCCAGATACCTCTAGACCGATCCAGGGGCATGCCGGGTTTTTACCGACTAAAACCACCTCCCGCCAGGCTCATATTCCCGTTGATCCCCGCGGAACTTTCTTTTAGATATTCCATCGCGGGGCGGGACGGAGTTAACCTGTTACTCCGCTCATCACGTCGCAACTGCTGCATCATTTCACAGAGAATACCATTGGTTACGGACCATGCCTGTTTTGAACTAAGCATGTATTCTATTACTCCGGCCGGAGTAACTGTCCGTCTCACGCGTCTCTCCAAAATCGTTCGTGCGGTCACGCACTCTGTGAGTACGTGTTCGGTATCTTCTATTTTGCCTTCACAATACAAGCATTATGGGTGATTCACATGCTTATACTTGTGCAAGTATTCCCAAAAGCATCCATGTCCTGATATTAGCTGAGTCAGGTGGTAATTCAGCTCGTCATGTGTCCTTTTCACCCATGTTTCTATATCAGGTATCATGGTGTGGGTCCATCTTCGTTTGGTGGAAGAATCCCACCTTCGTTGCCATTCTCTTAGGCTTGAGAGCTCTAATTGTGCCCGCATTCTCCGACGATTCTCTTGGGAGACCTTATGCAATGCAGCGTTTTCTTTAGCTGCAATGTCAAGTCACAAAACATTTATGGCATCTTCGGATACCGTTCGAAATGTACAGCATACTCTTAGTGATGCCAGTCTATGCGCTGAGTTCATTCCCCTCATGTATGACTTATACTGTGCGGCTCCTGCCCATATGTGAGCTGCATACATTATAGTGGAGCTGTTGACACTGGTTATGAGTTTCCTTATGTGAGGCCGGGGTCCTCCAACATTGGGTAGCAGTCTCCCCAAAACTTTGCATGCTCTTGCCGTTTTTTCACTCGTTTTCCTCAGGTGTTCCTTGAACCTGTTGTCGAGTATAACACCAAGATATTTAATATAGCGACCGGATCTGATTATTTGTCCTTCTATTTCCAAATCAAGGTGTTCAACTTTCTTGCGGCTGCTTATTAAAACTGCATCCGTTTTATGTCCAGCTAGTTTCAGTCCGGCCATATCTAGCCAGCATTTAATGCTCTGGATTGCTTGGGAGCAAATATTCTAAGGTCATCTAGATGTTTAGCGACGGCTACTATTTCCAAATCATCTGCGTACCCAATGATTCTAACCCCTTCTGGTACATTGACTCTGAGCACACCATCATACATGATATTCCATAACAGCGGACCTAATACAGAACCCTGAGGTACACCCGCTGTTATTTTATATTCCCGTGGTCCCCCATATGTGTCATAGAGCAGTCTTATATCCGAGGGATAGTTTGCTAATATACGCACCAATTAGGGGGAGACTTGTAGATCGCCCAACGCTTCTAGAATCCGATTCCAATTCACCGAGTTAAAAGCATTTTTAATATCAAGCGTCACCACTGCGCAATATTTTTTGGTACCACCTAGCCATCGTGCTCCGGCTATTTCATTGCGAGCGATGTCGCACACCACAGATAGTGCCTTTCCGATTGATCTACCTTTCCGGAACCCGTACTGCGATTCAGAAAGCCCCGATGTTCCCTCAGTGAATTCTTCCAGGCGAGTGGCAATTACTCGCTCAAGCAGTTTTCCTGTTGTGTCCAGCATGCACAACGGGCGATAAGACGACGGCTCCTCTGGATTCTTGACACCTTTTGGTATAAGCACAAGCTTCTACCTGGGTGTCTGCGCGATATTGTTTTTTATGATCCAGTGGTTATTGTTTGATGGTTTTATTTTCCTTGATGCGGCGTCTTCCCAGAGATCAGGTAATTATTTGTCGATCTAGGCGTGTTCCAGGAAATCCCACGATGTATCGGGTCGACATCTCTCCTACACATGAAGTGACGCATCGCTAACAGTGTCCTTAGTTGGATCATATTCTCTACATCCTTTTATATTGCTAGGATATCGACAAGTGTATATTTTTTGTTCCATATGAGAATTTTTTCTTTGGGTATATACAACAATACCTTGTTGCCTAAAATACGAACATGTCCCAGGTTCTCTTGTCCATACTTCTTATGGAGTTTTTCCAGTAATACCGTGGCTGTAGATCGATTCCTCAAATATACAGCCGTGTGTGCAGTTTCCGCCTAAAAACGTTCCTTCAGATTATCTTTCAATAATACACTTTTTCTACTATTGTGCGATTCTAACTATCACATAAACCATTTTGTTCAAAGGTATACGGGTTTGTTCTTTGGTAAATAATAGCATTATTTTTAAAAAAAATTGTCGAGTTCAGTATTGCAAAACTCTTTCCTATTATCTGTCCGCAGCACCTTAATCTTTTATCCCTTTTGTTTTCCATCATGCTTTTAAACACTTTAAAACAACCAAGCGTTTCATAATTGTTCTCCAAGATAGAGATAAGGAACATTCCTCTGTAATCACCAGCAAATGTCGGTAAATAATGGGACTCATCGATACATTTTGTCTCCATTAACATTTTTATAAGGACATTTTATTATAATAGAAATTGTCTTCAAATACACACGCCTGTTGACGAACAAACATTTTTTTCGAAATCATTATTCCCCTGTAATATCAAGTGATTCTGAATTTTGTTTTTCACCAACTTGCCTAATTAGCTGGTTGATGTATTTTTTCACCTATCTATTACGTGAAAAATACATAATAACTTATTTAAAAAGTATTCACAAAGCACGGAAGTCCGAAAGCCGAACGCCTTCACTCTGTCCGGCTTTCGGAATTCCTCAAACATACAAAACAAAACTATGCTGCCACAGAGATGTACACTTTGTCCAATCTCTGTAGGCAACTGTTAAGAATAACTCGAATTGAAAAAGTATTGTCTAACAAATAAAAGCAATGAATATGTTGGTAAATAGTGGTTCATTATGAGGTTATGAGTTTATGCGCCCTTTGTGAAATTGAAACCGGGTTTATGTATGCTGCTTAAACTCCCCACAAGTCTCGAACTAAAAACAAATACGACAAAATGTCAAAACAAAGATACACATTTTCAAAACAACAGAAGCTTGTTAAAATCTATTGAATTAGTAAGCGTTTCGCAAACAACTCTTTCATTCTGATATTATGTAGGTAGCCGTACTTAAAAAACTCCATAGGACAACTCACGCATTACAAAAGCATCCGACAATATCTCCTCGAAAACAAGGTTTACAATGCACCTAATTTGCAAAAGAAGATAGTTAACAAAAAGGAAAACAATAAACACGAGATACATACACCTCAATTCTATCTTTACATCTAATTACTGTACAAATGCTTCAATTATCATCATCAAGTAAATAACATATGTGTACACGTGTTTTCACACAACATATTCGTACAATACAATGGTGCATCGGAGGTTAGTAAAAGTGCCATTTCTCCACAGAACTGTATGAGGTTTCAATTTTGATTCGTTATATTTAGCTGCCAATATCATGCTGCCTAGAGTCAATAATGATGTTATTAAAGTTGTATATCTTATACCTTCATTGCTGTAATCGAACCCGGTTCGGGTTGGCTGGAAGAATAGGTGTGTACGGTAGTATATGTCCTCGGATGACGTTAGACCAACGTCCCGTGCCCGTTTACTCCGATTTGCTTTGCTGGTTAACTTCCCACCACCTCCACCGGATTTTCCACCTCCTTCGCGGAAATTCTTCCGAAACATCAAATTCATTTCGTTGTGTCTTGAATTCTTTAGAAATAAAAAAAAACATACACCGTCTTTAGACTGCATTAGTTATTCCAATCGATTTCCTAGTACGCGAAAATCAATACTACACTATTGTATCACCTATCAAGGTGTCCTTTTCAGAGTACATGACAATTTCGATTCGAATTTCAGAAAGCCAAGCAAGGTCAGACTCGCATTCAGTAAACAAATGGAGGCACGTGTTCGGCGGCTGCCCTTTTGCGTGACGATGCGATAAAAGGCCTGATTAGGAAATTCCTTATATCCGCTCACCGGCAGTCAATCCCTTATCCGATTTTCCACGAAAGGCCTTGCATGCACATAATATAGTGAGAACGATAATTTAGTCAGGCACGCGAACGCAAATTAAAGCCTATGTCGAAAGTGTTCGATTCAAATAGAGGCCCTGAGGCGAGTATTTAAATTAAAGGTTCAGCTGAACGGGTTCCGGAAGGAAATGGTATTTTCTTTACCAGATTTTCTATCAGCAGTCAATGTGTTAAGTGACCAGACGAATTTATTACCCGTTCACATCTTGATTAATAGTAAAAGTGTCGGAGATACTGATGCATTATTCAATGATTTTGACTAGAATGGTAACTAAAGTTGTCCACAATGAAAATATAAAGAGATTTCCAAATTTCTTTACTTTTACGAGCTTGGAAAAGTTCTCGTTGTTTTACGAAACGGTTAGCATGATCCAAACATGTCGTAAGACGCCGAGAACTAATTCAAAACAGAATACATAACAGGTCAATTGAAAAGTCCCCGGCCTTCCATAGTAAAACACATTTTTTTGGCAAAATTCGTTTTTTTTTTTTCAACATAATTCCCTTCGAGGGTGATACACTGATTATAGCGACCCTCCAACTTTTCGATACCTTTTTTGTAGTACGATTTGTCCTTTGCTTCAAAATTGGCCTCAGTTTCGGCGATCACCTCTCACTGACTTGTGACACGGTGCATTGTCTTTGTGAAGCAGCACTTTCTTTTTCTTCAAATGCGGTCGTTTTTCGGCGATTTCGTCCTTCAAACGGACCAATAACGCTGTGTAATAGTCGCTGTTGATGGTCCTTCCTTTTTCAAGAAAGTCAATGAAAATTATTTCGCGCGCATCCCAAAATACAGACGCCATAACCTTGCCAGCCGACTGTTGCGTTTTTCCACGCTTTGGGGCGGGTTCATCGTGTGCAGTCCACTCGGATGACTGTCGATTGGACTTCGGAGTGCAATGATGGAGCCATGTTTCATCCATTGTCACATATCGACGCAAAAACTCGGGTTTATTACGCTTGATCATCTCCAAACACTGCTCCGAATCATCAACTCGTCGTTGGTTTTGGTCAAAAGTGAGCTCGCGCGGCACCCACTTTGCACAGGGCTTTCTCATACCCAAATATTCGTGAATGATATGATGTACACGTTCAGTTGATATCTTTAGAGTGCCTGCTATTTCATTCAATTTGAATTTACGGTCATTCAAAATCATTTTGTAGATTTTTCTAATGTTTTCGTCGGTAACAACCTCTTTTGGGCGCCCACTGCGTTCACCGTGTTCGGTGCTCATTTCACCACGTCTAAACTTAGCATACCAATCCTTGATGGTTGATTTTCCTGGGGCGGGGTCTGGAAACTCGTCAAGCCAAGTTTTTCCTTCAACTGTATTTTTTCCCTTCAAAAAGCAATATTTTATCAACACGCGAAATTCCTTTTTATCCATTTTTTTCACAATAACAGAAGTTGCTTCACTCAAAATACTATAATTCACAAATTAATGATCCGACATCTGTCAAATTTATACACGCGTCTTTTGAAGGTTGTGGCTAACTAAAAATCATATGGATTTAATTCTAGTGCCGCCATCTATGTGTCAGCCCGGCGACTTTTCAATTGACCTGTTACATCCTAAGCAAAGACAAATTCAATTAAATAAATATATAAAGGGAATGCCCGTTTTTTTTTATACCCGCCCAGTCCTGCTCGCTCATATAAGGCACCAAACTGTGGCGGTTTTCTTTTTCTTTGTTATGCGACGCCGCGACCCTGATATTTTGACTACTATAACATATAATCAAAAAAAGTTGAGGCCCAACTACGATCTGGAACAAATTCCAGTAACTTTGTTTTTTTGGCGTTGGAGTCAATTCGAATATATAAATGGAAGACATTCGTGTCCAAAACGATGTACAGTGGTGCCTCACACAACGAACTTAATTCGTTCCAGGAGCAAGTTCGTTATGCGAAAAGTTCGTTATGTGAAACGCGTTTTCCCATAACAATACATGTTAAAAAAAATAATTCGTTCTGTAGCATAAAATATGGTAAGATGACATAAAAAAAAGATAAATTTTTTGTTATTATTTTTATTTAGATACATCTAAAAACATAATGAAAAAAACACACATTTTTTAATTTTAAGAAATAATCGAATCTTGCACATCTTCATCCATTTTCCGCTTTTTGGCCGATGGTGCAGTGAAAAACCTGTCCAAAGTCGTTTGTTTCTCTCTTTTCTTCAACATCTGCCGGAAATAACGGACAAGAGTATCGGAGTACAGGTCGTTGATCCTGTTTGCTTCAGCGGAATCCGGATAGTGGGCATTGGTAAACTCCTGAACTGCTTTCCATTTGACCAGGATGTTCTTGATGTCAGCAGTTGGAATTGGTTGATTGTTTGATTGTTGCTCCTCGTTATCAGATGACGCTTCCCTTTGAAGATTGTCCTGTTGTTGGGCCAGAAGTGTTTGGAGCTCTTCAGTTGTCAGCTCTTCTTTGTGTTCCTCAATAAGCTCCTCTACATCCTCTTCCTCTACCTCTAATTCCAACCTTTGGGCCACTGTGATGATGTCCTTCACCACTTCTGTGTCATCAACTACTGCTTCTTCCTGAATCCACGAAGGCACAAGCATCTTCCAAGCAGAAATGAGGGTCCTTTGTGACACTTCTTCCCAGGCCTTCTGTATAAGTCGTATTGCCTCATATTTCTCCTTCCAAAACATTCGGATAGTCATATTGTCTCCACCAAACTCGCATTCTTCAAACACCTTATTAAAGAGGGCTCTAGTGTAGAGTTTTTTAAAGTTCGCAATAACTTGCTGATCCATTGGCTGGAGAATGGATGTGGTGTTTGGTGGCAAATACTGCACCTTGATAAAAGGATAATTTTCCTGCAATATTTCTTCTAGGTCTTTTGGGTGAGAAGGGGCATTGTCAAGTATCAGAAGGGCTTTGAGCGGCAGTTCTTTTTCCAACAAGAATTTCTTCACGGCAGGAGCAAAGGTTTCCAGAATCCATTCGTTGAAGATAACTTGGGTCACCCAGGCTTTTTGATTGGACTTCCAATGGACGGGCAATTTGGACTTAATAACGTTATTTTTCTTAAAAATTCTTGGATTTTCAGAGTGATAAACCAATAGAGGTTTGATCTTGAGGTCTCCGCTGGCATTAGACGAAATCATAAGGGTAAGTCTGTCCTTCATGGCTTTGTGTCCTGGCAATTTCTTCTCTTCTTTTGTAATGAAGGTTCTGCTCGGCATTCTTTTCCAGAAAAGACCCGTTTCATCGGCATTGAACACTTGTTGTGGGCAGTATCCTTCATCCATAATAAATTTTTGAAAATTAATAGAGAACTTTTCTGCTCCTTTTTTATCAGCACCGAAAGCCTCACCATGCATATTAACGCTGTGGATTTCATACCTTTTCTTAAATCTAAAAAACCACCCCCTGCTGGCTTTGAAATCTTCTTTATTATCTGGATTGCTGCTACTTCCAGGGATATTTTTCTTTAGATCTTCATAAATTATCTTGGCCTTGTGACAGATAATATCTTGGGTTGTTACGTCACCTTTCACCTGCCTGTCCTTAATCCAAATCGCCAATAGCCTCTCCATTTCCTCGTGGATTGAAGATCTATGTTTTTCATTAAATAGTTTTGATACTCCTTTGGCTACTTTGGCTGATTTTATTGCATCCTTGTTTGTCAAAATGGTGAAAATGGTGGTCTTGCTGAGGCCAAACTCTTTGACGAGGTCTCACTGTTTTACCCCACATTCACTCCTTCTAATTATTTCCTGTTTCATTTCAAGAGAAATCACCTTCCTGCTTTTTTTAGAACCCATCATATAAAAAAAATGTTGGGTTTATCTTAAAAGGACGACTGCCGTGATACGTGTGCGATTTAATTCGTAATGAAGAACGATTGCTGCGATACGTGCGTAAGTTAAGCGTACTACGCAGTGACTAACGAGTCTAACGACTGCCTGCGCGGGAGGATGCAATAAATCGGCAGTGATCGTGTGAAGTGGGCGACTTCGTTGTGTGAAGCGAAGTTCGTTGTATGAATCGTGAAATGAACGAAAAGGAAGTTCGTTGTGTGCAGCGAAGTTCGTTGTATGAATCGTGAAATGAACGAAAAGGAAGTTCGTTGTGTGCAGCGTTCGCTGTGCGAGGCGTTCGTTATGCGAGGCACCACTGTATAGTATTACGTGAGTGGCGAAAAGGTGAAATTCGAACGTATCGAACAAAGATAAGGTGAGATCGAGCGATAGCTAACCTTCAGTAAAGAGGCAAAATTGGACATAAGCCTCGCGATAAGCCCGGCGAAGATCAACCAGTTGCAAGATGAACAACCTGATGTACTTCTGGCGGGGGAAACAAAGTTAAACCAGAGACACAAGATAGGACACATAAACTACGATATTATACGAAGAGACCGACCTAACTCCTCACACGGGGGGTGTCGCAATCTTTATTAGAAAAGGAATCCATCATAAATTTATATATAGTAGAGAAGTGCACCGGTTCCGGATGATGAAAGCCTGTATCGTACGCATACCCCGTCAGCAAGGAAGGGGTTTGTATGCGATTGCAGTCTATGCACCTGTGGAGCACCAACATAACCTATTTATAGCAGAGCTCGAGACACTCTTTCGATGCTTACAATTGCACCTCGACAAAAACTACTTTATCCTAGGGGGAGATATGAACGCCCAGCATAGAAATTATATATCTAATACTATTACTATTTATTGGCCTGTAGGAACCCGAAAGTTCATGACCTCACCGACTCGACTCCGCCATTGTTCTCTGTCGATCCGATCTCCTCGAGGTCCAACTTAACATTGTCTTCCCATCTCCGTCGCGGCCGCCCTGTCGATCTCCTTCCCGTTGGTTTACCGTCAAGAATTCTATGCACGGTCCTATCGTTGCCCATTCGCGCCAGGTGTCCGGCCCATCTTAATCTTCGCGACTTGATTGCTCTCACTATTGTAGGTTTGCGGTATAGCTCTTCCAATTCGTGGTTGTGGAGTTTGCTCCATTGTCCTGCCTCTTCGTCATATTTGTCGCCAAAGATACCCGTTAGGACTTTATTCTCGAATACCCAGAATCTGTTTTCTTCCCGTTTTTTGAGACCCCATGTTTCGCATCCGTATAGAACAATCGGCATGATTATGGATCTATAGACGCGGAGGTTTATATTCCGTGATAGCAGTTTGGATTTCAGCAGTTTACTCACTGCATGCCAACTAGCGTTGCCGGAGTGTAGTCTTTTGTTAATTTCCTTCGACATTTCGTTACTGGTCGTCAATATTGTTCCCAGGTATTTAAATTCTTTGACATTTTGACATATCTTGCCCCTGATGCTTATGTGTGTTCTCTGAAGTCTACCCGCGGTCGTCATAATCATGTATTTCGTTTTGTCTTCATTTATTTCTAGGTTGGTGAACCGTCTCTCCGTATTCCCACTTCTTTCCAGTAGTTGCCTTATTGCGAATATTTGGTCGCTTGTTGACCGGTTCCTACGGAATCCGCATTGGTAGTCGCCCAATATGTCTTCTGCGTACGGTGTGATTCTCGCCAGTATAACATCTGTTAGTATTTTGTATGTGGTTGAGAGCAATGATATTCCTCTGTAATTTTCGAGGTCAGATCTGTCACCTTTTTTGAAAATGGGGACGACTATTGAGGTTTTCCATTCTTCCGGAATGGTTTCCTTATCCCATATTGTTTTAACCAGTTGGTGGATGTTTCGAGGGGTTGCTTCTGCTCCGTGCTTCATAAGCTCTGTCGGTACGGAGTCGGCTCCGGGAGCCTTGTTGTTTTTCATTCCGTTTATTGCGTCTACAACTTTGTCGAAAGAGGGCTTTGGGATCTGAGGCTCGGCTGTATATACGTCTGGTGCGTTTATTTGTGGTTGATGGGTGCGCATATTGAGCAGGTTTTCAAAGTACTGCTCCCATCTTGTCACGATATTGTTTGTTTCTGTCACCAGACAACCGTTTGTGTCTCGGATTATTTTGGCTCTCCCTCGGTAGCCATTTCTAATTGAATTTATGCCGACATGCATACCTCCGATATTCTTTGCTGTGGCATTTTGTAGGATTTTTTTTATCCTAATCTTCTCCCACTCGCGTTTTTTGCGTTTGAAAAGTTTCGTTGTCTCTTTCCGAATTGTCGCGTCTCTTTCTGCGTTGACTTCATCATATCTTTCTAAGTGGGTTACTCTGAGGTGTTTACGTTCTTCGATCTTCGCCCTGCACTCATCGTCAAACCAAGGTTTGGACTTAATTGTTTTCTTAAATCGTAGTACCTTGTGGGCTGTTTGTCTGATTGTGTCTCTGATCGATGTCCAATTAGTGCCCAGATTATTGGTTTCCTCTTCCTCACTACTCCCATTCTCTAGGATGGTAAATCTATTCGTTAGTTCCTCTTAATATTGAGCCCTTTTGCTTAGGTCTTTATAGTTTATCAATGTTGAACTTTTTGCTTGTCTCCCGTGATTGCGCATGTGGGTTTGCTCCGAGCCGACTTCTAATTTTGCCCATCACTAGAAGGTGATCGGAATCGCAATCTGCCCCTCTATATGATCTTACGTCAAGGATATTCGAGTGGTGTCTTTTGTCTATGAGGAAGTGGTCTATTTGGTTAGACGTTACGCCGTCGGTTGATATCCACGTGGCTTTATGGATTTGCTTGTACTTGAACATCCTGCTTTTCAATACCAGAACTTTGGAAGCTGCGAACGTGATAATTCGAATTATATATCTAATGCCAGAGGAAATCAGTTGGCGCTGTGGATAGATCAGTATCATATTGAATATAGAACTGACCTGCTAGCTACGGAATATCCATCGTTCCCTAGAGGTAGATCGTTTTTAGATATCTTGCTAATCGACTCACGTTTGAGACAACAACACAAACAGACGAAACATAAACTGTTTACGGACAATTGAATACGAGAGTGACCACTGTGCATTCACGGCAGTAATAAAGCTTCCGAACGAGCTCGCAGATCTGCAGGAATTCGTGATCCCGCAACCCTATAATACGGGGCAATGCGATGGCCGCGGTTCACGAGATCATTAACAAGAGAACTTCGTTCGAACGACTTTAATCTGCCAGGAAACAGAAACCTGACAAATGACATAATCGACAAATACATCCAACAAATGGACGAAACCGTAAAACGAACAATGGACAAAACAATTCCCAAAACAACAGTTACAGATCACATAAACATGTACAGAAACACAACAATAAACGCACTTCACAAGAAAAAGAGCAGACTGCTATCGAAACTAAAACAATTACACAGACAGTTTACAGAGAGACGAGGCCAGGAGATAATATCACTGAAATCCCGATTAAAAAACCTCCAACAAAGCTAATTAGGAACAACAGAATTCGGGCTATAAAAACTAATAACCCGAATATGTTCCCACAAATAAATAAAATATTCAGGAAAAATAATCAAAACGAGATTCAGTGTCTCCAAATTCCACGTACTGACGTAAACAAGCAGCTGCTAACCAACATTGGCATAGATACAGAGAACGCTATCTTCAATAGTGAGCTCTTCGTGGTCGAAGATCCTTTGGAGAAGGCGAACGCAGTGGGAGCTGTCTTTCAGGAAATGTACAAGGTGAATGAAAGCATTCGCCGAAATCACGACCTGGAGGACAGAGTTCTACTGAATCACCTGCACCTCCGGAATGAAATTTCACATTGGCAATCGGAGAATCCGGGTTTTACCGAATTCAGAGACGATAATCTGTCGATTGACATTAATGCCAATGGTGAGGCTAATAGCCTTTTAATCACAAGGGAAGGAATCCGGAGTATCTTCGACTCATTAAGAAGCAAAAAGTCTGTGGGAATAGATGGAGTACCTAACATCGTACTCAAGAACCTGCCCCCAATGGAAATAGATATATACACGGTCCTGTTTAACCACTCGTTGAATAATGCATATTATCCCGCGCGTTGGAAAACGGCTATCATTCAGCTTATCCCAAAAAGGGGCAAAGACTGTACAAACCCAATGAACATGCGTTCGATAAGTTTACTCCCAAGCATCAGTAAAGTATTTGAAAAAAACCATTAACAAAGCTCTGGTAAAATGGGTAGACGACAAGAGCATTATTCCAAATAACCAGTTTGGCTTTAGGGCGGGTCATGACACCACACATGCTGCAGCTAAACTGGTCTCTGACATACAATGGAATAAATGTAGGAACCAATGCACAGCCGCCTGTCTGATCGACTTGGAAAAAGCCTTTGATAACGTTTGGATTGAAGGCTTATATTACAAATCTGCTGAACGCAGGACTTACCCCGGAACACATCAACTCTAACGAAGAGTTCATAATAGTCGAGGATCCGCAAAAAAAGGCGAACTTAATTGGTACTTGTTTCGAAGCAGTGTATATATTGAACGAATCGGCTCATTCTAACCTTGACCTGGAAAATAGGGCTCTCCAAAAACACATTTCGCTACGCAATGAACAATGAACAATTGGCGTCTCTTAAGTCGACGTTTCACTGTCTTTAGTGAAAATAATAGAGCGGATTCCCCACTTAGAAATCTAAACACCAGTATATTTGTACACAAGGATGAACTGGCGGACATTCTTAGGCCCATTAAGAACAAAAAATCTTCTGGAATAGATAGTATTCCAAACATTGTTCTAAAGCATTTACCTCTTGAAGTGGTGAAGCTTTACACAATAACGCTCTAAACAATGTATATTATCTAATCCAATGCAAATCTGCAGTAGTCCATCCCATCCCCAAAAAGGGGATCGATTTGTTTGCTTCCGAACATCAGCAAGATATTCGAGAAAATTATAAATAAAGCATCGACTAACTGGTGTGAGGAAAACGGTATTATTCCGATTTCTCAATACCATCCCCTGAGAGAATCCCTTTTTTATTGTTAAGTTAAAATTATGCTAAAAGGACACTATTTAATTTTAATATAATAACACGAGTGCGTAAAGCCTTTTTTGATTATCCAAATGGAATGAAAATATTACACTGCAAAGAAGGACATGCATACGAAGGCGATGAATGTACATTGATCTCCTATAAGGAGGAAAGATCAAGGCGGCTAATTCAATCATTCATTCATACTTGCCTACTGTTGTGGAAACAATTTCTTGTGTAATGGGTGTTCCAATAAGGATTATATATTCTACAGAATTAAATAATGTGTTTCCCAATCTGGACGATATGTTTTTAAAACGTCACCGCAGCCATATTTTATAAGACTACTACCCGAGGAAAACAAGTCTGCCCTTTGTTTTGCCTTACACCTAAAACGCCAACACAAACTATCTCGAACGGTCAACTCCTCTCGGAATCCACTCATTAAATCCCACAACCCACAAACTTTCTAGCGTGTATTTTAAATGTGATCAGAAAAATCAGTTAAATTGTCTTCCGCACGCATTTTATAAAGTCCTTCGTTTTCACCCGAGTGTTCCTCCTTGGCACAGGGGTATCATTCGCAATACATAAAGTGATGTCATCGGAATCGTGGATGACTAGAATGTATTTGAGGTATTCAAGTATTACGGCCAGTTGTTCGTAGTTCCAGTTATGTTGGATGGTGTTAAATTCATTTTATGCGCAATCAGGCAGCATTCAAATTAAATTTCCTTGTCGCCGTCATCGTCATTTTCAAGGACACCTTCGCCCATGAATATTTATACAAGGGCACAAGGCTAATAATCACACAATGGAATCAAGCTGCAATAAGAGTTTTTGACGTATCACGTACTAGTTCTGAACACCATTTGGTGTTAATTTGTGGAAGAAAGGGAGCACCAGGGGGATGGTTTTTAGCAAAAGTCTCGAAAACGACCATTTCAGGTATTTGCTCTTCTTATTCCGTCCCCAGACTGTTATAACGACTGTTTTGCTGTCATGTTTACTCCTGGAATCCTTGTAAATAAACCACGAGTGCTGGGTTATTGACAATGGTCAGCATAACATCGGTGCCAATCTACTACATTCGGGTTTACAAGGGATTATGACGTTGTTTTGAATGTGTCATGAAAACGTGCGAACCCTGTTAAATGGCCTTAAAGTCTGAATTTGAGTTTCTCATGAGCAAATTGGGAATTGTAACGCCCTTTTGTGGGAATAGGATGTTCTCATTTTATTTGGTCTGGTTCAACAAACTTGAGATGTTTCCTCAACTAAACTTTTTATCTATAAATGCCATTCACTTATATCGCATCTTTACATCTTTCTTTACAAGTTCTGTTACAACAATTGGAGAGAAACATAATTGAAAAGGGGAAATATAAGAACCTATTGTATTAAAGAGACAATCCGAGGTGAATAATCTTGAGCTTTAATGTGCAACAGAGGGTTTTCAAGGTACATTCTGAAACAGTGTCACTGCTTTCGTCAAATTAACATATTACAAAATCACAAGCAATTCGATAGTATAGTGGTTAGTATACTCGCCTGTCACGCGGGAGACCGGGGTTCGATTCCCCGTCGGGGAGCCTCTGGCGCAAGACTAATGACCTTGCCCGGAAAAAACAAATCATTATGGAAAATTTAACAAGCCTCAGGACTTGCTAAATAAGGCCAAGACCGGTTCCCGGTTGTAGTGCCAATGATGATGATGATGAAAATCACAAGAAACTGCACAGTGTTTTTAATTCACTCTTTCTTGAGTGTTGCTATTGTATAATCTGTCTCACAGATGTCTTCAGTTTTCCCGGTTTTTTCCTCCATTTTCGCAAACTTGAATTGGCATGACGGCCTCGATCTACGCGCGCCATTTGAGAAGAATCGTTCCTTTATTTCCATTCCCCATCGAGTTACAGGAGAAAATTATCCAAACTGAACCTTGGTATCCATTGGAAACATGTGACCCAGTTTTCTTAAGCAAGATCAGTGTCATGGATTGCAATCACCGAAACAGGTCCGAATGTTGGATGACCATAACTAACTTAATTCAACTTTATTAATGCTCGTGCTACTGACACGGCATTGAGTGGAGATGATAGAAGTCTTATATAATATATGTACATATATATATATAAAGATTTATTTTACAGATACCACATGGGTTGGCAAGTATGAGTGATCCGTCATGTATTGTTGTATAGCAGAGCCAAGACATGTAAACTTCCTAATAACCTCGAAAGTGTTATGCCATTGTAATAGGTGCCCCACTTAATCCGTACCGAAATCCAAGGCACATCCCTTTCATAACGGATATTACGCCACTCAAAACATCAACAACTCTCCAAAGATTATAAATCAATCGAGAGTATCGATGCCTAAGGGACGCATATAGAGGTGCGAAAAAAAAGGAAAACAGACAAAGAATGGAATGAGTAGAGGGGTTTCCCGCATTGCACATCACTCGCGTGTATATACTCGCATTTTTCACAGCACTAAGACGCAAGTTAATCGCTCGAAACCACGATTCGATTCTATCTTGTGCATGTTCCGTAATAATTTGCAATGCATGTAGGGCGACAATTTCGCAGCGCCCGTTTGTAGAATCATATTTTATCAGAACCACCAATTGGGCATCAATGTCCGCAGTGTCAGTTTGTAATATAAAGTTTGTTGTCGCGTCGGGTCGGCGTTCAAACTTAGCGGCTCCCAATCACCACTCAATGGTCACCGTATGGTCTTCTGGTTTCAGTGGATGGTCAATTATAAAAGTAGTTTACCTTACTTTATCCACAGCTCTGGCTGTTTAGATGTAACGAAAAGTGGTATCTGCTGCCGAGCCAAGATAAACCGGCTCCCGTTTCCAAATTTTCCTCGCAGCCAGCACCCGGACAAAAAAACAAGAAATCGATCTGCACAAACACCAATATTTCATTTATTACAAAACGGGATTTTTTACAGTGACGTGATTTCAAACTTGTACAAATATTTAAAGCAAATTAAAATATGGGGTCTATTTGGTTTATGTCTCTTCTTTCCCTTACTATGTAGTTTAGTTTTTTTTTCTCTTCTGGGGGTTCTCTATATTACATGGAGAACCAACCCACAATTCCAACCACAATTTCCACCTTATTTCGACCGCTTTCAGCGTATCATATTATCCCCTATTCCACCGTTCATGCTATTCCTCTGAAATATCATGTATTCCCAAAGGACGCATAACTAAACTCATTATCCTATGCAGATAATGTATAATTGAGTTTAGCTACCCTTTTTGCCATACGGCAACTCCATTCCTCTAACCCATGAGATTTCTACCGGAAATTCCATTCATGTTGGATAGCAACAACCAAGTCGAATCAAACGACGCGGTTGCATCATCATCCAATGGCTTGGATAATTACCACATTCCTTAGCGTTTTTCCCACGGTAATATTTCCATAGCCGATGTAACGTCCTATCGATTTTCCGCAGATCATCCATTCGCTTGGGATCAATGGTCTCTTTTCGCGGGTGAATAGCACCGGCTACATTTCCTCTCCTCCATAATTCTGTTTCCCTACGGTTCAATGCACTCTGAGATCACCACAGCCGTAACACTAGGGCAGTAGGTCATTCTCAGAATATGCATTTGATACCAGCACACACAACCAAACCCACCCCGGTATCATCGTACATCGTGTTTCTGTTCTCTCATTATCCCATGTTCGTCGATTATCAATTAACCGATTATCCACCACACTTCGACGGGCGTGACAATGAGAGAGCAGAGGCGTGATCTCTTTTGGTTGTCCTGTGTGCAAAAAAAATAGAACATAGAATTTCATCCCTAATGAGTCAGTCGCTAGTCATACTTCACAGTGCCAGATCACGCCGCCGCTCGATCAAAAAAAGTCGCTATCCAACCACTACAGTCGGAGATCACGCCGCCGCGATTCGTGAAATCAATCGTGAGTTAATACTTAATAATCAAGAACTTCATAGTGAACTAGCTAAATCGAAACCCGAAATTTTCTATTTAAATTCGTTGCTTATAGAGCAACGAGAAAAATATTCTCGACTGAAGAATCATATTGTTGCTGAACTAAAACCAAGTGTAAATTTGGCATCGATTCTCGATCGATTGTGTTTGGGTTCCAAGTACCAAGAAAAAAATATCAGCTCAAGTGTACCTTTACAGTGTAAATCCAAAAACACCAGCGAACAATAAAGATCCATAAAACAAATTACAAGAAAACCAGGATATGTTATTTCTCCTCTTCTGCTCATGGATATTTTCGTGAAGTGTGTTCGGAGTAACAAGTGTTTGGGGAAGAAGTGAATCGTGTGCCCGTGCCTTGGTGCTATACTTCTTTACCCCCACACTCTCTGTTAATTTAATTTTCTAATTTTATTTCAATTCCCGTGTTTAACTGTCGCGGCACCTCTTCCTTTTTCTTTCTTCTTTTTTTTCCTACACTCCGGAGCCCTTCTTTGTTCTTTCTTCTCTACTGTACTACTCAACCTGCTGTCAATCCCTTATCTTTCTCGAAAATAATCACCCTCGACGGCGGTCGACTTCAAAACTAGCCAAAGCCACCACCGCAGAAAAGAAACTGGGCTTACACGCCGCCAGTCTTTATTCTCCAGTCGGACGCACGTTTATTTAGGATCCCACAGTAAGACTTCTCGCGTGAACCGATAGTGCATTGGTATTGAACAGGCAGGGTGAACAATAAAAAACAAAACGGATTTCTGTTTAAATTAAAGATTTCTATTTTATTACGTCCGAACGGCACGAAAGCGGGATGCTAAGAAGAAAGAAGTGGAAGTTGACAAATGTGAGTTTGGCGTTTCTTGGTGTTTCTTGGGGATGACAGTTGTGTGCCTTAAGGGCCTGAATGCAATGAGAGGAGTGAGTGTTATAATTTGGCTTTGACTGCGTACAATTTGAATTCAATTTTTTAATTTGTTTAACACTCCCACTAAAAAGTTATCTTCAAAGTGATTTCACAGTTACGATGTTTTCTGACTGTGTTGTGAATTGCGTGACAAAATATTGTTTGAGTTGTTGTATGTGGTGACGTTTTAGTTCCTCTAGTGGAGTTTTTGTAGACCCTTGGCATCTTGTATGTTGAGCATCCTTCTTTGTTCCTCGAAAAATGCTGTCGTCAGGGGCTTGGTCATCAAATCTGCTTGCTGGTTTTTGGAGGCGACATGCTCTAAAACAAAGATTTTGTTCTCGAAACTGTCGCGTATGAAGTGATATTTCACGTCAATATGTTTGCTCCTTTTGTGGAACTCGGGGTTTTTGATGAGCTTGATGGCGCTCATGTTGTCGATGAGGAGGGTGCTCTCCAGATCTGGGCACAGGTTGAGGTCCTCGATGAGTCTCTTCATCCAGGTGACGTCCTTCACAGCTTGAGTTGCAGCGACATATTCTGCCTCAGTGGTAGAAAGTGCCACCGCCTTCTGCTTGCTGGAACTCCATGACACGGTTGACTCTCCAAACTTCAGAACAACGCCAGACGTTGATTTTCGGGTCTCGACATCTCCTGCATAGTCTGCGTCACTATAGGCCTGGATTTTGTTTGTCTGCTCGGCTGGAAAATAAAGACCATACCCACTTGTACCTTTGAGGTACTTGAGTATCCTCTTTACCGCACTCCAGTGGATTTTCTTCGGGTTCTCAAGATGGTGGCTGACACTGTTGACTGCAAAGGTGATGTCCGGTCGGCTACCTACGGAGAGATACATAAGGCTTCCCACGGCTTCTCGATATAGAAATTCTGGCCCCTCCCTGTCACCATTTTTGTGCATTTCTGCACTCATTTGATGATGATAGTCTGCCGGAATTGCAACAGCATTTGCGTGCTCCATGTTGAAACGCTGAAGAATTCTCTTGCAGTAGGCCTCCTGGTGGAGAAGAATTGAACCATCTGTCATCCGTTCAACTTGTAGTCCAAGGTAAGTGCTCAAATTTCCAAAAGTAATATCGAAGTCCTGGCGAAGTTGGCTTATTAGTTCCTCAATCATTTTCTCATCTTTTGCAGCAATCAATCCGTCGTCGATGTGAATTGCCAGCAGCAACTGATTCTCAGGATCTCCGTTGGTGAAGACACAGTAATCGGGTCTGGTTGGACGTAGTCCAGCTTTGGCCAAGAACTTCGTGAGGTGTTTGTACCAGCATCTCGACGCCTGCTTGAGTCCATACAAACTTCGGATGAGTTTGCACACTCGGCTGGGACCATCTTCATAACCTTTTGGCTGCCTCATGTAGATGACTTCTTCCAGCTTTCCATAGAGAAAAGCTGTTTTGACGTCGAACTGTTTGAGGAAAAGATTTTGGGAGGCTGCAAAAGATAGAATGAGGCGAATGGAATCAAATCGGGATACGGAACTAAAAGTCTCATTATAATCGACACCAGGAGTTTGACTGAAGCCTCTGACAACAAGCCTGGCCTTGTATCGCTGGATGCTACCATCAGAGAATTGTTTCACCATGTAACACCATCGATTGTCGATCACCTTCTGATCTGGTGGTGGTTCCTCCAGAAGCCAAGTGTAATTCCTCTGCAGCGAATTGATCTCCTCATCCATGGCTGCTTTCCATTTTTCAGAGTCCTCGGATTTGATGGCGTCATCGTAGCTTTCAGGATCAAGTTGGCCAGTCACTGAAATCAAACCAGAAGTATACCGAACCGGTTGGTAAATTTGGTTCCTGTTTCTCAGATTGTAGTTTTGCAGTGGTGCAGGTTCTTCGAGTGGCTCTTCATCATCCGTTAGCGCATACAAGGGTTCTTCAGCTTCGCTTCCAGAATGTTCACCACCATTCACCAAGTTCACGATCTCTGGCTCCTCATCAATTTCAGCAACTTGAGGAACACTCAAGGTCATTGTTGCTGGCTCATTGCTTGACTTGTCTGCTGAAAATCTTTGTCCAGTGAATTTCACATCTCGAAAGGTGTTTACCTTGTTTTCAGTAGGAAACAGACTCGATACCCTTTCGCCGTTTCGTCGTAACCTACAAATATGCCCTTTTGGGCTTTGACATCCCATTTCTTTCTCTTTTCCTTGGGGATGTGAACGAAAACTTCCTCACCAAAAGACCTGAGTGAGGCAAGGTCTGGTTTCTTTCCCAGCCAGAGGTCGCAAGGTGTTGCTCCATTTTTGCTGCTGGTTCCAGTCCTGTTCAGGGTGTAGGCTGCGTAGAGGGTTGCCTCTGCCCATAGCTTCTTTGGGAATTCTCCTGGATGAAGAATAGTCCTGGCCGACTCAACAATTGTCCTGTTCTCGCGTTCTGCTGACCCGTTTTGCTCTGGTGTGTAGGGAACCGTTGTTTTGTGTATCACACTGAGATCACGGGTGATTTCCTCCACGTCCCTGTTGGCAAATTCTAAACCGTTGTCAGTCCTGATGACCTTGATGCCTTTGTCCAGGTGTTTTTCTGCTTGGAGAAGGAATTTCCTCAGACAAGGGCTGTTTCCGACTTCGCCTTGATGAAAAACAAAGTTCTCCAGTGGCTGAAGTCGTTCTTGATCAGCAAGAAATAACGAGCGCCTCCAATTGATGTGTCAGGCATTGGGCCGCACAGATCAGCATGAACAAGCTCACCAACTCGTTCGGTTTTTGAGGTACTTTTTGGAAAAGGGAGCCGGTGCATCTTGCCGAGGGTACAGTCGTCATATTTGACTTTGTCGTCCGTAAAGGGTAAGTTCATCCTCTTCAAAATCCTTTTAACCAGCTCGAAATTCTGATGAGCTAACCTTTTGTGCCAGGTGAGGAGTGTATCTTGTTTGACGACGACGTTTGCCTGGTGCTCATTCGCCACGATTCTAAATTTCATCTCGAAAAGTTGATCAAATCTTTCTCCCACTGCAACGATATTTCCATCTTTCAATAGACGGCAAGTCTTGCTGTCTGATTTTTGAGACATGCCTTTGTCAAGGGCTGCTCCTAGGGAGAAAAGATTGAAACCTAGATCTGGAACATGGAGGACGTCACTCAGGTATTTCAGCTTCCAGATTTTCCCGTCGAAAACTTCAACCTCGATGTCTCCAGATCCCACAGCTGCGATCGTTTTGCCATCACCAACTTGAACAGATTTTGGCTGCTGAAAATGGACGAAATTTGAAAACCATTCGCGCCGATGAGACATGTGGTCCGAAGCACCAGAGTCGAGGTACCAGATGCTGGAACAATCCAGGTTGTCCGAACCGAGAGTCAAAGCACTGATCAACGCGTCGTTTTTCCTGTTTGAGAGGCCCTCCCTTTCTGCCTTTCTCTCATTGGCTGCTTTTCTCTTGAAACAGTCTTGCTTCCAGTGGCCCGGCTTCTTGCAATAATGACAGGATTTTGAGGATTTCCGCTCGAAGTTCTTTTGTCGTGACTTCCCAGCTATAAAAGCCACGTTGTCGCTTGCATTTGCAGGCTCTAGCCTGGATTCTTCGACTGAGAGTCTGGAAATAAGGTTGGTAAGATTTCTCTCATCGGGCTGTGTTGATTCCCATGCACTGATGAAATGTTTGGAGGTGGAGGGAAGAGTCATTAAAATGTTTGTGATTATCTGCTGATCAGAAATTTTCTCACCCATAACCTTCAATCGATGTGCAAGGTTTTCCAACTTGGCAACGTGTGTAACAATGTTGTGAGCTGGGTCTTTCTGAACACTGTACCATTGTTGAAGTAGCATGTGAATGCTGGTCTCCGACTTTTGTTCATAAACAGATGAAAGTTTGTCCCACATTTCCTTGGAAGTCGTGCAGTTGATGATGTGAAGTAGCGGTTCCTCGTCGACTGATGTGGCGATAGTACGCTGTCCAAAAGTGCCAAGTTTTGTCCATGAGGCACGTGCTGTTCGATGAGCTTCGGTTATGTTTTCCTCTAGAAATTCCTTTTCTCCGCTGACGATGTCCCATGCTCCACTAGAGAGTAGAACGATGCGTACCTGGAACTTCCACGTACTCCAGTTCTCAATGCCTTTGAGTTTGGTTATCCGATTTGATTCGTTCTCCATCGTGGTGTTGTAAAATTTCACTGTTGCACGAGGGCGGACTTACAACACGAGATTTTAAACGAAAATAATTTAAACAGCACAAAAATATTTATCGTTCCGCGAACCTGGGCCCATAACCTATTGAACAGGCAGGGTGAACAATAAAAAACAAAACGGATTTCTATTTAAATTAAAGATTTCTATTTTATTACGTCCGAACGGCACGAAAGCTGGATGCTAAGAAGAAAGAAGTGAAAGTTGACAAATGTGAGTTTGGCGTTTCTTGGTGTGGATGACAGTTGTGTGCCTTAAGGGCCTGAATGCAATGAGAGGAGTGAGTGTTATAATTTGGCTTTGACTGCGTACAATTTGAATTCAATTTTTTAATTTGTTTAACAATTGGGTGTCTTATGTGTATTTAAGATTCCCAAAACGGATTGCACAACTGATCCGATGGTACGGATCACGAAGCAGGAGCGCACGTGGTGCCTCGTTAGCGATCAGAAATCGACTCGAATTACCAGTGTAATCATATAACATACTTGAAAAGTATGTCAAATCAAAGCACGCTAGGGCTCAAGAGCAGTATTCATTCATTATTTTTACAGTATGCTTAGCTTAGCGCCCATTCCTGCTCAGATGAAAGATTGAAAAACATTAAATTTTTTTGACAAAACTTAAAGAACAAGATTTGCGAATCAAGAACAACTGCTTTTTAAATCAAAGATGTTATATCAAAGGCGGTGGAAATTTCTTATTCATCC
The DNA here is from genome assembly GCA_963931805.1 of Microdon myrmicae. Classification (NCBI taxonomy): domain Eukaryota; kingdom Metazoa; phylum Arthropoda; class Insecta; order Diptera; family Syrphidae; genus Microdon; species Microdon myrmicae. Next base: position 181,591,030 of record OZ007497.1, on the reverse strand, counting down.
TGCCAACGACTATGAAAAAATAAACGATTGTACAAGTTTATGGTTGAAAATAAATCGCGAAGCTGTCCCGGCATACAATGACCTCCTAATTTACTAAGACTTACTAATTGAAGAATTTTATCGTGCATAACAACAATAAGTCGCCGTCAAGCAAGTATCTTTGACTTATGTAACACTTTAAATTCAATTCGTTTACAAAAAATCCAGGTTGAATCGTTTGACCAACCAAATGTAAGTACTTTCAATACATCTCCCCCAAACAAATAAATAACAACAGTAATACACCAAGAACCAAATTGCCCATCAAATTGCTTCAACATCTCTGAACCAAATTGCAAATCCCGAGCGTGAAATCAATTTCCATTTGAGGTGGAACAACTTCTCGCCCCGCCCCACAATCCTCTGAATAAACATTCGTATATACGTCAAAAAACCATAAATCTGAATCTAATACACTCAGCTTCCCGACCACAATACTAGCGCCCACATTCGTAACCGCGAACATGTGACCCACTTGCGCAGAGGACCGTGCCGAAACCAAATAAAAACGGGCTGTCGTGTAATGCCCACATGCGGGTGGAGTCATCGTCCTGACCGTGATCAGGATTGTCCCCCAAACCAGCAGCAACGATTAATATTTTTTCCACAGTACTCGTTGGAGATAGTGAATGGCTTTTCTGAGATACCTTGGCAATGCGACAGTGTCATGGTTGGATAAACGTTTATACGTTTTAAGTTCTACTTTTCCTTCTTTTTTTATTTAGCGCTGTTGTAGACAGATGCTTATTTAATCTCATATTTTTCGTTTCGTTGTTTTAATTACCTGTCCCTTGATTAGTGGCAGATTTTGGCTTGTCTATTTCGAGTTAGGTCGAATATTTATTCGAATCTAGTTCACCCATTCACTTAATAAATCTAATTGTAATAATAAATCACTAATAAAATAAAATCTAATCGCATCACGACAATATTAATCACACATAGGGGTCCTCCACTATTTATATCGCACACACTTTGATAACTTCACAGCGGCTTTCCTTTTTGCCGTAGAGAAGCACGTTACCCGGGAAAGTATGGGGTTCACGCACAGAAACAATTTGCGCGAAAAATCGCGATACACTAAAACCAAATTGGTCGTTTGAAGATCAAATTTGCGAATCGAGAGAAAGTTGATCTCTTTTTTTCGAAAGGCATCCAACTATCATTATATATATATGTATTTTTGAGTCACTGAATTTGTTGAGAATAAGATACATCGTACTAAAGTGTGTGTTTTAAAAGTGTGACAAAATTTCCCGGTAAATAATATTGCGATATATACTCAGGAGAGTGAAATGGTCTTCAATCTGATTGATACATTTTGAACAGATTTGAGAAAAAACATTAAAAAACTCAAGAGCCTGAATTCTATTTCTAATAAAAATGGAGTACGCACTCATGCTAAGACTTTATTCAGTTGTAATATAGATATTTTATAGAAAATATTTTCTATTTATGCTCTTTTTCTCTATCGCAGAGATCTGAGTGTTTTAATGAATACAATAAACACATTTGAAGGGCACATTGGTAGTTTTCAAACACCATCAAAGCACCACAAATAGCTACTCAAATGTTTCATAAGACAGATAACACTTGGTGCATTATGTCCTGTGGGGAGATACAAGCTCATACATATTTTAGGGGCACTTGAAAAGTTTTTCTTGCAAACTGCAGAAATCTGTTTTATGAAAACCTTAAGTATAATAAGTTACAAGCATGTTAACCTAAATTAAAGAAACATAATGCCAGGATGGTTTTCAGGTTTTGCAACTAGCCACAATTTTTCATGGAAAGATAGACAACTTTTTGCGACCTTACGAATTCCGCAAAAACCTGCATAAGATACGCAACGACTTTTCTTTTTCCATAATATGTTGGAAAAAGAAGAAACAGGGTATTCATATTTTCAAGAACAATTAGAATTATATGTGATCCTCTCTTTGTACGGCGCTGCATGTTTTCCTTTTACTTCCGAACCAAATCAATAAGATCATAGGAAAAATCTAAATTAGATTTCTTTGAAACCAGAAAAACATTAAACATTTAATAGATACATTGTGATCGCGCTGCAGAAATTCATTCCCCTGGAACAAAAGTGAATGTGACCTTTATCGACTTGCCAGCAACAACATGAATGCACGTATCAGTGTGCGCTAGCAGGACATGGCGGATAAGAATCAAGGGTGAGTTTCAGTCAGGCAATCAATCCACGTCTGTAAAATAAATCAACGTAGTGTGTAATAAAGTAGAGCACCGGCATTCAATCGGTGAATTCAAACAACGAACTGCTAGGCGATCTGTGTCGCATGAATAACAAACGAAGTGTGTCTATTTTAAGAATGACAGATGATTTTATATTATTTGAATGTCAGCTGTTTGCTGACATTTGTTATTTATGTTGTGAATGGCTGCATTCAATTGTGACTGCGACGGTTGCATCCAGTGCGGCCGCCGTGTCGTCTCCAACATTCCGCCCACCTTGAACTGTCGGTTCAACCGTCTCATCGATAACCCTCCTCATGGGCCAATAGGTCGGAGATAGTTGCTCGTCCTTCAGGAGCATCAAGACCGGATTTCCTAGGGTTGGTTCCGGATGGTACCATTTGTTTCGAGCCTGCAGCGTGTGGAGGTATTCGTTCTTCCACCGGTACCAAAATGCTCGATGCAACGCCTGCAAGTACTTCCATCTGGACAGCCAAGTGATTGTTGTCTCTCCCATATCGACTTCGCAACATATTTGATTCATGAATGAATGATACATATTACATCATCTACTATAATAAACTGATAATCGCTTTAGTATCATGAACAACATACACTCTTCTTCTTTTGCTTTAGTCTTAGTCTGTGATAAGCTATAATAAGGCGATTTGAGATTAACAAAAATGACTTTCATTTTTATCAATGGAGAATGCTTTAGTAAAACCTTATTCCTCGACCTTGACATTACAACATTACACTTATTCATCCTTACCAGCTATTAGATATAGACAAGGCGCCGTAACTAATCATACTGATAAGTAAGTAAATTGTTCTTTTCCCACTCAACTATGAGGCATCATAGGAAGGAGGAACCTGAAATGGGTCAAAATGCAAATTGTCGACGAGAAGGGTTGTATGAATCCGCTGAGAGCCATCCCTCCGTTTAACCGCAATGATTGGTCTTTGAGTCGGTTTTTGGCAACAAAAGGGATGCCTCTCGTTGGAGTGCAAAATCAAGGACGATGCCGCCACGCTCCACTAGAGGAGCACCAACTACCTACCCTGAGCTAAAGCGCACAGTACCAGCCACCTGCATACTATATAAAATAAAAACGTCACCCACGCACCTTGTGAAAGGTAGAGGAGAAGCAGTGTCCTGAATGTCGCCAGAACTGAATAGAATCTCCCCGCATCCCACACTCTCATACAGACAGCTCACGTCATCGAGTTAGAGGAAGTATTGAGCGAAATAGAAAAGTGATCGGTTCGGTCGAAATGAAGGGCCGTGGCCGAGGCCGAAGTAATGGCTGCACGACAAGAGTGGGAGGTCAAGAAAAGGCCAGAGTTGCACGCGAAGAACTCAAGTTATTGGGAGCGAGTTGAGAAGAAGAAAGGTAGGTCGACTATTCAAAACTCTCTAGACGAAAACTAAAGAATTAAGTAGTCGGAAGATGCAAACGCATGGTCGATGGCCCTCTAGCAACTGAAAGTTTGGCAGTTTTTTATTCGTTATGTTCCGCCGAACATAGTCCCCACAGAAAAGAAATAAGGACATTTGTACTCGTTTTTTGATTAATTTTTTTTTTTATTACATTTTTCGATTTATTAAGTAAACTCGCGACTCTTTTACCGCACCTTCACCTTTTCTTCTCCGTTGCTCGGATATCTTCCTCTCGTTGAGGTTAATATCGTACTAAAAAATATATCTCGCGACGGCAAAAATTCTCACCGATCAAAGATTCGTCAAGTTGTTCTTTCTTTCCCCTCGTTCGAGCTTTCTGTATTTCCTCCGTACCTGATGACCTTTTCTACCTCGGCGGTATCTTTTTGTGTTTTTCGTCATCATCATCATCATCATCATCGGCACTACAACCTGGAACCGGTCTTGGCCTTATTTAGCAAGTCCTAAGGCTTGTTAAATTTTCCGTAATGATTTGTTTTTTTCCGGGCAAGGTCATTAGTCTTGCTCCAGAGGCTCCCCGACGGGGAATCGAACCCTGGTCTCCCGCGTGACAGGCGGGTATACTAACCAGTATACTATTGAGGAGCTTAATTATCCAGGGTATTTTACCTGGCCTTGGCGAAAGACTAATAATCTTGCCCGTAAAAATAAATTATTATGGAAAATTAACCAAGCCTTGAGACCTGCTAAATAAGGCCAAGACCGGATCCCGGTTGTAGTGCCGATGATGATGATGATGATTTTACCTGGGCGCGATCATTATTTTCAGAGGAGATCACCAGTATTGTCCAATACTTGAAACATACAACCCACGTCTAAGAGAGCACGTGCGGATGAAGACGAAAGTATGCATGGGCGAACTAAGGGATTTACCTTAAAGTGTTTTATGGGGTTTGTAGAACCGCCACAAAAGTGCTGCTATAGAAGAGGCCAAATAAAAGAAGACGTATTCCACGAACAGCCGAAAGATCTCATCGATGGCAATCCGATTGAACGATTCACAAGAGGAGCACACGAAGGTAAGACTGTAGCTGAACGACAATTGGGCGATGAAAGTTGGTAAGGAAAACCGTGCTCCCGAAGGCAAGAAAATGGTGCATTTCCATTACCGAAGTGAATAAGGAAACTGAACCCCAAATAGGGCGGATTGAGTAGAGAGAATTGGAAAAAATGTAAGACGAACTTTACTGTTGACGCAGTTGTCGAATCAGAAAAGTTGAACGAGAATGCCGAAGTCGAGGAGGTGATAGACAAAAACTAGAATCTGAGTTAGATAATAAAAGGAAGCGAAGCATGAAGGATGTCCCCAAGGAAATCGACGTACATATCAAGGCTCTCTGCGAATTTGGCTCCAGAAATGCGGAAGGCAGAGACAAGGACGTTGATACTGCTTCTAGTGAAGACAACACCATATCGGAAGTGAAAGTCAACAAGGACATGAAGTCCTCTAGCGAGGAAGCGATCGGGTACAACCATTGGTTTCTAACAAAAGAAAGAAATTCGATGAGTTCGACGCTAAGAAAGACTTCTAAAGGAGAGACATAACCTCAAAGGGTAAGGAGAACCAAAAGGAACAATACAATGACATGATTAACGGTAGAAGAACTGGCGACTGCCAGAGAAAGAGTTCCGACTTCCAATCAAAGATGAGAAATATAAAGAGCAGAGAAGGGTACAGGAAGAGGGGGGGAAAAGAACGCATTTTCACAGTCGTGGCGGCCTGAAAACTCATCCAACAAAGAACAAATTGCAGGTGGTTTAAATGACGACGACGACGATGACCAAAAAGGTGAAATATGTACGTGACAGGGATGTCAACAAGAAATTTGGTGAGATCACGAATGCCAATGAAACAAACAGTAACAACTTCCCCGAGAAGAACAAGTGCATATCGCGGAGTTGTAGTTCACCAAAGAAGAAACTGTCAGAAACACCCGAGAAATGATGGAGCAAAATATTGTTTACAACGTTGAACGATAATGTGGCGACTCTAACAGATACACACAATTCACAAGCAAAATAGTGAAGAGCACCGAACGAAAAATCGAATAAGAAAATACATCAGAACCGTATACCTTAGCGATAACATAACAATTCACATCAGTGGAGTATAGTCGAGTTTTAAAATCAAATTCAAAACACGGTCACTAGCCTGATGGGTAACGCTTAGGTTAATTTTTTTTCGTCATTCAAACTGTCATAGCGTCAGTTCGAATCACACGATCCTCTTCACTATTATTTCAAACGTTATAATAACACCATGGAAAATATAGCCAAGGGGGACTGTGTGAAACGTAACCGATGGAAGGTATATGATCCTGCTTCATACAAAGATGTCGCTGAGGAACACCAACGGAGTGATGAGAACGAGTGTGTCGTCGCTGACACTGTAGATGTGTGGGGTTTCTCTATTCTACATGAGAACCAACCCACAATTCCAACCACAATTTCCACCTTATTTCGACCGCTTTCAGCGCGTCATACATACCCATTTCCCGTATATGCTATTCACCTGAAATAACATGTTTTCTCCAAGGACGCATAGCTAAACTCATTATCCTATGCAGATAATGCATAATTGAGTTTAGCTACTATCTTCGCCATACGGCAATACTATTGCTCTAACCATGGGATTTCCACCGGAAATTCCATTCGTATTGGTTAGCAACAACCAAGTCAAATCAAGCGACGCTGTTGCAGCATCATCCATTGGCTTGGGTATTTACCAACATTCCATAGAGTTTTTCCGACGGTATTATTTCCCTAGCCGAAGCGGCGTCCTATTGACTCTTCCCAGATCACCCATTCGCTTGGGATCAATGATCTCTTTTTGCAGGTGAATAGCACCAGCTAGGTTCTCCTCTCCTTCGCAGTTCTGCCGCAACACTGGGTCAGTAGGTCATGTCAGTAACAGCAGTGGACTAAAGGCTAACGTGATTACGGATACTCAGGGGAAACTGCAGATCTGTCGAAATCAACGGAATCATCAACATCACAACCATCATCACCAGGAGTAACCCAGGAAGATACCCCAGCTGAGCCGGACCAACACATCGGGAAAGGCAACGGGTAGAATCACTGCTAGATTAGTTAAAACGTGAATACTAATATGTATATTTATACTATTGCATGGTGGAGGTTAAACCGCGAGGAGTAAAAAAGTGTGGTGTAAATTAAATGATAACCCTTTTATTTTACACAAACGCCCCCACAAAATGGGATTTTGTAGTACGCTTAAATATCAGAGCACAGTGCGAGCGGAAGGAGAGGAAGTGAATAAGGAAAGGGGGTATCGATGTACGTTGATCTTGAATGCCTGGACATTACAACGACGAGGAAACAAAAATTGATATACCATACACATTTTATCAACTTGTGGTTATACCTCTAATTGCAGTAACCTTTGCGATGGAACGGTATTATTTTTGAACTCTGCTCAAATTACGGGCAACTCTTTATTTTTAGTCCTGTGTATTTCACTTTTGATTTGAGTTTAAGATTTAGTTTCTCTAATTCAACATTACTTTTTTTCTACAATACACGAGAGCTTCTGCCACGGATGCTTTCAATGCCATACCCAACGGGATATCCGCCCAATCGTACCATTTTATAGTGTTCGTACGTTCGCGAATTCATTCAGCAGTCAATGAACCCAGAGAGAATGGGAACATTGTTGAGGAGAGCAGCTTAGGCTAGGGATTGACTTGGTTTCGCTTGCAACGGAAAGAAAAACCAAAAGGTAGACTACGTATCGTCGTTTAGAGGCTTGGGTAATTCTTGAAATGCAGAATTACAATGCACATTGCTAGAAGGGGAAAGGGAGAGGGTTGAGAAGTGTTATCATGCATACTTCTCACCGGATCTTGAAACAGTTCATAAGTGAATAGTCTGTACTTTTTGTATATGAGAAGGGGAACATTGGCTTGGAAAACTTTTACATCGGAATGTGAAGAGGAATTCGATGATGGAAAAAATGGTTGCGCTATCTGGAAATAGCGTCGTCTGCCAATATTTCGCTTTTGTTAAACGGATTGATGGATGATGGTGGATAAATGTAGTGACTTGGTATGGGGGATTCAAGGACGCGAATCAGCTCAATGATCCGGGGGTGTGGGGGGGGGGGGGGGGGGGGGGTAATTATGTAACAGTAGCACAATCACGCTTTCACGTTAGTATTCCAACACAAATGAAATTTGTTCAACAATGAAAATTGTTTGATACGCCTGTAAACAATATAATTATCTGTCATTAGGCAAAATATGGCGGCAGTGGTACCAATTGGAAATTATAACAAAGTGAAAGTTTTTGCAGTTCAATTGGACCAACATGTATATAAATATGAGGCATTTGTCGGGCATTTAAAACGAAACCGATATTTTGATTCCGTATTGTCTGCATCTCGTTTCGGTTGCAAAATATTTTGACATTTACATCCAACAAAATAATGTTTGGTAATCATCTCTTAGTCGTGTGTCAATCTACGATGTGTTTATTAAGAGTAAAGTGGAGGTTCTACGAACCACACAACCCACATTAGGTTGAGATGTCCTTTCCGCCAAGGAACATACTCACCTTTATCCATTACACGTGCCCACAGACACGTGTCTCAAAAGTCCTTACTCCTACCTGAGAAAAAAGGTAACATTTCAGACACCAACGTTGAATTCAAAAGCAAAAATCAATCGAACTAAACCTTTAAAAGTCTCTAATATTGCATTCAACGCATCCAATTCGACGCGCCAATGCAACGCATCCAAGCCAACGCGCCCATTCAAGGCATCAATGCATTGCACCCATTAAACGCAATTTTCGGTAAACAAACCGAACAACGAATATCTCCTCTGGTAGCTAATAGCAATTAGCACCAAAATTCCTAGCATGGCCCAAAACCTAAAAAGCACACTTGTGCAAACAAAGGATAGCGATTCGCCGCCGACCAACAGTCATGCAATAATGAACATCTTAGCGTAGATCGCACACTAGATGTTTATGAGTTGGAAATGCAAACAAAAACCTATACCGATCCCACGGTTCCTTTGTTACCCATCTGAAGCACACAAAAACGCTGTTGGCGTAAGCCAGATGGGTAACGTAAACAAAGCCCATGATAGGATCAAGAAAGAAGTGGCGACACGCTTGATCCTTCGAAACAAGATTCCGATAAGAAGTTGGAATCGAAAACCAAAACGGAAATTTTCTCTTGAAGATAAGAGACAGATAGTATGAATAGGAAAATTTAGATAGGGCAGTCGTCTTAGGAAAAATTAATTCGAACATATAGTCGAATCAGGTCGTCTCAGAAAAACCTTACGAAGAGGTCTGTCCGCGCCGCGTAATACAATTTTTTTTTTTTTAACATACTGTATTTATTTGACCAATAATCAATGTTTACATTAAGTACTACAGCTAACTTATAATTCTAGTGATACAACTGTTTACATGCATACATTACATTTCGAGTATTATAGGTTTTAATATTAACAGTTTTCCTGGAAAAGGTCAGAAAACCAGGATTTTTATTTTTTAATTTAAACTAATCTAATACTTAACTTTAACTTATTCTAGCTTAACCTAATTTATTTTATAATAAGTTAAATATGTAATGTGAATTGGGCAATATAGGGATTGATGGTTAAGGAAGTAGGTTGGCGTGGGATATGGTCAGTTAGTGGCCTCAAGTGCGGTAACACTTTCCGGTTGTTCGTTAAAACGCAGAATGTTGGAGAATGGTTGTATGTTACAGTATTTGTACTGATCGGGTGCCAGCTCGGTGTTATGGTACACTACCTCGTTGGAGTCATTAACCAATCTTCCAGAGGCGAAGAGACTTCTGGTGTGGAGACAATTCAGATAGTGAGCCCAGTTATCTAGAGGAGTTGGTAGTAGTGAAGTTATTATGGGGTTGGGATTATTTGGGAGGTTTTCAATAAATTTGATAGACAGCTCTAGGAAGCGTCTATCGAGACGGTCAATATTAGCTGCATTGTATAGCAAGCTGTTATTGTAATACTTGTAAGAGTTGGGTCGTCGGTTGAGGCCAGTGACCAGCCTGAAGCATTTCCTTTCGAAAGTGCGTAGCTTCTCCATTTGGGCTGGTGTTATATGATACCACAGTGGACACGCATATGTCAGTGTAGGTCTGATTATTTGTTTATAGATGAGCAGTTTGACTTTATGAGAGAGACCGTTGGGTTTCCACATCACTCTTCTACAGAGATTCACTTGTATTGTGGCTTTACGTAAACTATTTTTAATGTGGGTGGAGAATGAAAGGTCATTGGAAAAGGTTATTCCCAGATATTTTAAAGTTTTAGAAGGTTTTATCTGGGTGTTATTTAGTTTGAGTCTAATTTTGTTGTGGGTGCGCCTTGTGTTGTTTGTGCAGTGCTCATTTTTACCCTTAAACACTATAAGCTGGGTTTTATCAGGATTTAGACGAATTTTCCATTTATTGAAGTATGTTGATAGATTTGGGAGGAAGTTATTAATGCGGTTTCTTGCCTCTTTTACAAACTTGCTGCTGGAGTAGACTATGGTGTCATCAGCGTAATTCAACATTACAGTATTGGGTAATTGAGGCTGCGGTATGCCTGAAGTATAAAGGAGGTATAATAGTGGTCCAAGAATTGAACCCTGCGGAACCCCTGCGGTTATATTATACGATTGGGAGATAGAAGAATTTATTTTGACCATGAATTTTCTACCAGAGAGGTAGGAAGTAAGAAGTTTGGTAGTATGGGGGTTTAATCCAAATATGTAGTGCAGCTTATAAAGCTTTCCTGAGATCCAAACACAGTCGAATGCTTTAGATATGTCGAGAGAGATATAGACCGTCGGGCTTTGGCTTTGAAGATTAATTGTGACATCGTGCGTTAGTTTTAACAGAGCATGACAGGTGGAGTGTTGTGAGCGAAACAAACTGGGAATTTGGGATAATAGCGTTGTCATTAGCAAATGAAAGGAGATGTTGATATATCTTGCATTCCAATATCTTGCTTAATGTGTTTAATAACGATATCGGACGATTGTTGCTGGGGTTGTTGGAAGGACTGGACTTGCTGATAGGGACTATAACCGTGGTTTTCCAGTTATCTGGGAAATGTGATCCGTTAATTATGTGGTTGAGAAGAACGAGAATAGGGACTAGATTTGACGGGAGAAGTCTTTTGTAAAGAAGGTTTGGAATTCCATCTAAGCCTGTCGACTTCTTGTTATTGCGTGATGTTATAAATTCAGATAATTCGCCTGCTGTTAGGAAGGTCGCATTATCCAGAGGATGAGACGCTTTGTTTGTTTCATTGAATTCCGCGATGAAAGGGGAGCAGGATGGGATCATTGTGCGTGAGATGTAGTCGTTTACAGTATCTTGAAAATTGGAGACTAAGAGGGAGTCGTTTTGTTGATGAATTTTATAAAAGTGATTAGCTAGACAGTTTGCTATGTCAATATCTGATTGGAGTGGGTGATTGTTAGTAGGGTTGATAATATAATCCATTCGAGGTTTGTATTGTCGACCCGTTAGTCTGTTGATATTTTTGAATAAATCACGATTGGATTTAATATTTTTAAGTATAGACGTGTAAGCCTGGTCGGCAAATTGTTTTAGTTTTCCATTTATCAGGGTAGTCAAGAGTTGTTTTTAATAAAAGGGGAGTAACTGCTATGTAGCTTTCGTCTAAACTGTTTTTTTACCCGTAACAGTTTTGTAAGGATGTTGGGTAAAGGTTTTCCTAGATGATTACGAGAGATCGATGTAGGTGTGTGGCTGAAGAGGGCATTTTTTAGTATTTGCTTTATTCTTAAGGCTGCTTGATCAATTTCAGCAGGGAGTAGATTTGAAGAGTCTGGCAAAGAATAGTCTGTAAAACTGGCAGCAATCTCCCTATTGACTCTTTTCCAGTTTGTCCTGGAGAAATTCGGGATCGGATTGAATGAGTAACATGGTTCGAGGGGTGGGATTTAGACAGTGGTGTGGACGGACCCATGATCGGAAGGAAATTCAAAGGATACTGTAGGGAGGTTAGGTGAGTAGACGTCTACGGATTTTAGGAAAAAATCGATTGTTGATTTAGTAGTATTGGAGATACGTGTTGGGTGTAATGGGCAGTCCGCATAGATATATGGATGGAGTTGAAGGAGTGCTAGAAGTTGGCAACCGTATTTATTGCACTTAGTGTCGTTAAATGAAGTATGCCGAGCATTCCAGTCTCCTCCTATTATGAAAGGTGCAGGTAGAGACTGTTGGATTATCTCAGTGATGATGGAACTAGAGAAGTTTGGTTCCCGAGAAGGGTGAATGTATACGGACGACAGTACAAGCACTTTGTTGCTTTTGCAAATAATTTTAATTGCCGTGTACTCAATATTATTTATATTGGTGAACCTAATTTCGGAAAATTGGAATTTCTTGTGTATTAGAATTCCAGTACCTCCACGAGGTCCAGTGGTTCGTGGATTAGAAACAAGTGTATAATTCGGGGTAGATACTCGGGAGTTTGGTTTAAGCCAAGTTTCTGAGAGGAGGAGGATATCTGGAGAAAACTTTTCAACGAACAATCGGAGGTGTTGTCTGCGAATATTGGAATATATGGACTCTGCGTTGAGGGAAATTATGGTTAAATTAGCCATTAAGGGAGAGGATATGTGAAGTTAAAAGAGATAAAATCTGACCTTTTTTTTCTATTTCTGAGCTGTGCTTCAACGTGAGCAGCATCTTCTGTAAGCTACTTATGTATCCTGTGATGTCCAAATTCAGATCGTTACTGTTGGATTGGTGATTTCTTGTCATGTTAAAGGAATCCTTGATAACCTTAGCGTATGACATTCCTGGACTTGTAGGATTTATTGATTGATGTGATGTTGTTTTGGTTGGTGAAGGTTTGCTCGTTGCCATGGGTGTTGTTCGCCTTTCTAGAATCCTCAGCTTATGAGGACAATGCGAGAAGTTGGCAGGGTGGGGTCCTCCACAGTTACAACATGTCACTGTGATTTTCTTCGTTGTAAAGGATCTGTGGGTAGTGTTGGACTTGGCACCAAGCACGGGTGCGGATTCAGCCAACACCCACTTATAGTTCTCCAAAAAAAAACAGAAAAACCACACAAAGCTCTCCGAAAGAGGAAAATAAAACACACGATCAGTTCTTTCTTTAATTTTGATGCAAGGTCACTTTTATTTTGCAAGGTGGTGATAATTTTTATTTGTATCGGTAACACTATTTACACTTGTTATACGGTTAATACTAATATCGTTTGGTTATTAAAACTAAATTAATCCTTATTGTAGTTCCTTTTTAGTACATAAATTTTCACTGAGGAGTATTTTGGGTGAATGATGTTTCGATAAAGCTAAAAGTAAATTAGCAGCACAGGAAAAGTTGATATTGAGTCTGGGCACGACCATTAGTAGACGGAACGTCCGCAGATAGATCTTTTTCGTTTTAATTTAGCGACATCGCACTAGTCACGGAATAATTGGACCGAATGACCGTAGAATTATCGCAGCAATACTCCACCGGCTCTCTTGTTATATTTTGATAATGTAAAGAAAAAAGGCAACAAGGAAGGAAAGGCACACGTATCACTCCGACACCGGTTCGCTCTCCAAGCTATATAAAATCTGACTGACTAATCCCATTGGAAATCATTAAAGTGAAAGAATCCCGAAAGAAACTGGAAAGAAGGCGGAGTTACACGATTAACTTGATGTAGTTAATCGTGATTGGACCTGACGGAATGGGCATACATTACGCATGTGTGCGTATGCCATGCATACGATCGTTCAGCGACCGTGGATGGCGGGCAACATCGCTAGTGCATTTTCTAAGAATGCAAACACTAGCATGTGGGGTGTGAAAAACTGAAACCGATAATTTGGTCATCCTAATGGAAGGCCATAAATCTTCATTTCGGTTGCCGATGATTACATTGCAACGAACATAGGGTGCAGCCGTTGCCAGATGTTGAAAGTAAACATTTTCTGGCTGCATCCTGGTCGTTGCGCGATTACGGTCTCTGAACATGGGGACCGATAATTGGAAGCCAGCGATTGCTGGTAAACAGGGACATGTTTGATTTGCGTCAACAGAAACCTTGTCGGCGGTAGTAAATCAATAGGGGCAATAGCCGTATGCATGTTATGCCGGGGGTAAACAAATACAACGAGTCACAAGGAACTCTTGTTGATTGTTGTTTCCATAGCTTAAGGCTATGGAAACGAGATGCCCTGGCAGAATGTATGCCTAAAGATAAGATTTCAGATGCCATGGCAATGTGATGATTTTGCCATGGACTTATGTTCTTTTCAGGAAATGATGTACGCCTCGGGGGTAAATTTTCGATGCCACGGCAAGGTGATAAGCTTTGCCATGGGCTTAATGTTTTTTAGGGAATATGGTCTGGCCGAGGGTGAGTTTTCGATGCCACGGCAAGGTGATAAGCTTTGCCGTGGATTTAATGTTTTCAGTGGTGATGCTGGAGAAAAAGGGGTTTGGAAGGAAATCCCCTACAGAATAGGTAAGCTGCCTAACATAAATTCAAAACGGTTATCCGATTGGGTAACCGTATTAATTCCGGCGATTTGGCAGAGGGTAAATGCCGTAGCAAGGTTACGCAACCTTGCTGAAGTTCGACCGAGAGGTAAGTCGTTCGCCTGGAAAGGTGGGGATCGAGCGATGTATGGCTCTTCGGGCCCTGAAAAGCCCCACAGATCCACCGGGGTTTGTTGTTTGGATTGTTCCTGGTTCCATCCCAGGCGGGCTGACTTTACATTCTCCAGGTTGATGTTGCTTTGAACACTTTACGCATCGTACGCTTAGATGACATGCGGCCGCCAAGTGTCCTGAACCTTGGCATCTTTTGCAATGAAGGACGTTTTGTTTATGTGGTTCCCCAAAGGCAATTTTATGGGTGAACAGATATTTTATTTGTTTGAGCCGGGTGACATCAGTTGGAGGAATTTGTATGATACGTAAATGCGGATTCTTGTTAGTCCGCATGTATGGTGTTTGGAAGTAGTCCAACCTGTTTATTTTCAGTTCCGGACAGATCCTGACTATTTCTGCTGCAAGTTCCTCATTAGTCCATGCTGGATCGATATGCTTTAAGATGAAAGTTGCTGGTTTCAACTGTACATGTTGAAAAGTGAAAAATTCAAGCTTGTGCTGCGCAAGTCTTTCTAACGCCTTGTTGTGATCCGTTAAGTTGTTGTTGTGATGGAAGTCGAAGCTCCTCTTGTGTTTGTGGTGAAATTGCGGTGGCCTAAGGTACTTTCAAGCATTCTAATTAGTTCTTTGATGCTTGTTATATTTTTAATATAGATGGGTGGTGGTCTTGTATTTTTGGCGTGCGTGTTAGGCATTTGATTCCCGGTTGTCTTCTTTTGTTGGGGCGATGGTGTTTCGGGGGACAACAATTGTTGGTTTGGAGATGATGGGGCTAGTCCGGGGTGTTGAGCAGGCGTTTCTTCCATGCAGACGTCATCTCTGATTTTATTGGTTGTTTTTAGGGAGCGAATTTCCTCGTGGAGTTGTTTCATCTGGAGTCGAAGTGTATTGATATAACCCACGGCTTCCAGATACTTTTTTTGATAGTCCATAGCTTGTGTCTCCATGGTTGTTGGTTTTTTTGTTGCGCTCAGTAAATCGTCGGTGGCTCTTCTTTTACGCTCTATCATGAACTGTTGGTCATCACTGGGGCCGTCGCCCAGCATGCGTTACTGTTGGTTTTCACTGTTTTCACTGTTTTATTACTAAAAGTATTACTAAAAGTATTTTTACACGTGCACTTCACCCACGTGTGTTACAGACGTTCACAAACACGTGTTTCACAAACACGTGTTTCACAAACGCGTGTTTCACAAACACGAGTTTCAGCTATGTTATGAGCGAACGTCTGTTCGCTCTGAAGTACTCGATAAGAGAATGCGTAATATAATAAAACAAACGTAAATATTCGGCATTCACGCGCAGCACGATAAAACGGGGAAGTAACGTTCGACCAGTTAAAACATAGTAAAATAAGTAAGAATAATAACCTTGCCCGGAAAAATTAAAAATCATTATGGAAAATTTAACAAGCCTCAGGACTTGCTAAATAAGGCCAAGACCGCCTCCCGGTTGTAGTGCCGATGATGATGATGATGAAAATAAGTAACGCGAGTTAACCGGAGGACATTTGGTAATTATAATTACACTGTGGTCGAAAGTAATTAACGTAAGCGCGTACAGTCCATACGGGGACTGAGACAATTACCCTCGTCGCGACATTTCGTGATACCTGAACGTGTGGCGGAAGTTTTTCGTCTCTTTGTTTACCTCCTGAACTACTATAAAAAAAAATAAAAGTAAAGTTTTTGTATTAGATCTTTAAGTCAAAAGTAACAATCAAGGAAATAAAGAGCGTTCTCAAAAGAAAAAAAAAAAAGAACTGGTGTTTTATTTGTGCAATTGAATTCGCTCCGTGTTCCAGGTGTTCCTTTTGGTGTGTGGACAGTGTTCGGAGGAACACTTCGACGACAACATGATTTTATAGAGATGAGCTCTAAATTAGCGCGTTTGAGAAACATAATGTTCTTTATAGCGTAATGGTTAATCAGTGATACAGAAAAAATAAGATAAATAGCCAGTCGATAGATTCAGTAGCTATAGATTATTTGACTTATTAAAGTGATTGAAGATGATTTTCTAGCAAAATTAAAATAAAAATGCAACCGAGTTGTATAAAAAAAATATACATGCAGAGATTGGTAACCCTTAAATTACAGGTATAAAAATGTTCTCTACATCATCGACTCTTCTGCTGCAACAGCTGATTAATACAAGAGCAGAAAAAAACTCTTTTAACAAGTTCTCTCGTCTGCGATTTAAAAATATCTCGAAGCTATAAGTAAATATCATTTGACGACACAATTCAGCCTACTTCTTTCTTGTGCCAATGTCTCGCAGCTAAGGACGGTAAAAATAATTTGAGTGGTTTTGAAAAATATGTTTTTATTTTTACTCTTTCCCGCGAAACCAAAAACAAGTTGCTCACAGTGAGGCGAATAATATTAGAAACACTTCTTTAAGAATTCACTCAAGAGATTATGAATACCAACATATTAATATGCTAATTTTTGACTAGAATCTACAATTAAGTTCTATGTACTGGAAAATGTATAATTTTACTTTTTGAAACAAACCTCAATTCACATCGTTTTTTCCCTATTCAAAATATAGGCAGATCCTTAACTTCTGCTTGATGATCTTATGGAGAATCACATGCTATTCTGTTCATATTTTTCAAATCGCCATTTTTTTTTTTGCAATTCTTTGTCTTTATCATTATTTTCTTTG
The DNA here is from genome assembly GCA_963931805.1 of Microdon myrmicae. Lineage (NCBI taxonomy): Eukaryota > Metazoa > Arthropoda > Insecta > Diptera > Syrphidae > Microdon > Microdon myrmicae. The sequence continues at coordinate 181,573,996 of OZ007497.1, read as the reverse complement.
CCGGAATAATAAATTGATACACAATTAATTAAACTGGGTATGTGGGTGTAAACTTTGTAAATTATTTTCTTCACTCAAAGAATCAGTCACACATCATTCTTTCTGTCTGGTTTAAAGACAGGCAAGGTCAAATACGATGACAGTTTTTGACAAATTATATCACTTATTGCACGAACCGCATCTGTCACTTTAAAGCCATTAAGCCTCACTGATTTATTGGCTACATTTGTCAGAACAACATATATGCGTTCGAACATAAAAATGGCCAATATCTTTTCTAACGACATCGCGGTGTCTATCAAGGGTTCTAAATTGTGAGAAAGAATCTTATTTTTCCTTACGTCTAGGTACTCTTCCACCTCAAATGAATGGCCAGAACATGATGAAAATACCTGCAGCGCAAATATGTTACGTCGTAAAAGTCATAATAGCCCTGAAGGGGCTTTCATCTGATAAAAGACCAGATAATGTATAAAAGGACGAACTATTGTCCTCTTACCAACTGACACTATGCCTGCAGCAAATTAAAAAGTCTTCGTTTTGTTTTCGTGCCAGACACAAAAGCCAACGCCACAATACTGAACAAGATAAAGGCGTTAAATCAAATCAATGACGTCTCGACATGCTCACGTTTAAAATCTCTTATAGAAATCTGGGATTGAAAATTTGGCGATTGTCCAGTACACCCGAGCTATTATGTTACAGGCAATGTGGTATCACTAAAGAGTTGATTTAATTCGGTGGTGTCCTGATGATGTTCATGCAAATGAGCCAAAGGTGCACAATTGGGTACTATGGATTTACACCATTTAATTGTTTAGTTTTTGAATTTTAAATTAGATTATCATCGAAATGGCGTACATCATTAAATGTTACTTAGCAGCATCCTTTGCTTGTGAGATTCAATACCATGACATGAAACAGAAGCGATTCATTGACGAAACCAAAGTTTGTAAAGATAAAATATCCTTACATTAGTGAGACAAGGAGTGAATGATTGATTATGTCTGTAAGCATTCTGTTGCGGATAACATCTCATTTATCAAAAGTTTTCGGCCCTGTCATTATTCGAATAGAGTCCGTGCGGCAAAGGTTTTGTTTAACTAGAAATATGTTAAGTTACATTACCTATACAAAATTCTTTTGCCATAATACCATGATAAACAGCTTTTCTCCTTATTATGATACCCATAAACTTGTCATCTAATCATCTGCTTAAAATCAGTTTAGAATGACGAAAGTTACTTCTTGGTTTCATGCCTCTTATGGTACATTTCCTAACCTTCAAAAATTAGTTAAGAATGGATGTTTTAAGCATACTTCGACATTGATACAGAATAACTGTATCGTGCTATCAGTGAAGCCATTATTAACCACGTTGGTGGAATAGTAGAATCCAAATATCGCCTATTCAATGGTGGCGGTGGTTTACTCTGTGATCAGAGTACACACTAATCAATATCATCTTAGCGATATCCAGTGTTGAAAACATGACCATAAAATTATACAGCTTTACATATAAGTAAGCGGGAGATGTCCAGTGTTGAAAACGACTATAAAATTATACAGCTTTACATATAAGTAAGCGGTATTGTTCTAGACTATTCTGTCTCGTTCTGCTAAAGTTGTAACTGCCTGTGCTCATAAAAAATGCAGCATTATAGCCTTCCATCTTCATAGCAATTCCACTTTCACTATCAGAACGATAGAAGTCTTCGCTCAAAAACTGATGTGGTCCTACTCCAATCACAACTGGAACAACACAACACTACTGAAACAAGCTCCCAATCGCAGCACGAATATGATCCTCTAATTATTATATTTCAGAACTGCAATGAGTCACAGATATCTTAAGTAAGCATATGACGCCTCTACGAGTGATCTCTACAATCTCATTTAACCACCAGATCGTTCGCCAGTAAAGGGGGTCATACCTCCACTTATTTCAAGTGTGCACAACTATCTCGTGAAACGTGGACCAAACCTCTGTATGTCCATGCCCCCACCGCTATTTTGTGACACACGGTTTGTAAATTTAAAATTCGAAAACGATAGTTAATCGCCTTTTGTGTGACTAGATTTAGCCCATATCTAACTAACATTTAGGTTTTGGGGGTTCTCTATATTATATGCAGAACCAACCCAATTTCGACCGCTAATAGCGCGTAACCTCAACCCCAATTCCTCCTACAAGCTATTCACCTGAAATATCATATTTCCCAAATGGACGCATATCTGAATTCATTATTCTATGCAGATAATGCATAATTGAATTCAGCTACCTTTTTGCTATACGGCAATTCCATTACTCTAACCCATGAGATTTCCACCGGAAATTCCGATTCATGTTGGTTAGCAACAACCAAGGCGAACCAATCGACGCGGTAGCATCATTGTGCAACGGCTTAGGTAATTACCGAATTCCTTAGCGTTTTTCCCACGGTAATATTTCCCTAGCCAATGTAGCGCCCTATCGACTTCCCCCAGACACTCTATTCGCTGGGGATCAATGATCTCTTCTTACAGGTGAATAGCACAAGATACATTTTCCTCTCCTTCACGATTTTGTCTTTTCATAATTCAATGCACTCTGAGATCACCACAGTCCCCGCACTAGGTCAGTGGGCCATTCTCAGAGTTGCATTGATACACGCACACCAAAGCCAGATCAACCCTGGGTTATTGTGCTCTCCTTTTGATTTCTTCATCCTTTCTATGCCCATCGACGTCGAACGAATACGCAAGTATTTATCCACCTCAATGAGCGTAGAGAATTGGCTGATCGTTGTGCAAAAGCAAAATTACCCAATCATCCCTAATTCCAGGAGGCAATTTCAATTTTAATAGAAAATATTATTGGTATATCGACAGATGGAGCAGGAGCAATGGCAACCAGGGGGTAGGAGTATTGGGAAGGCTATTTCAAGACATTAAGAAGGTCACAGGAAGGGAATTATTCGTTAACCACTGCATAATTCACCAGGAAAATTTGTGTACGAAAAGATTGAGTTTACCAAATGTCACAGTACCAATAATTAAACTAATCAATTTTATAAAGTCGCGCGCGTTAAATCACCGTGAATTTAAAGAATTTCTGAAAGATTTAGAAACTGAATATGGAGACGTGGTTTTTAATACCAAAGTACGTTGCCTTAGTAGAGGTGCAATGCTAAAAAGAGTATACAACTTAAAAAGCGAAATACAATTGTTCCTGGATATGAAGGGATATGCCTTTCCTCATTTTGGTACTAAAGAATGGATGAGTGATTTTGGGTTTCTTATCGACATGACTCAGCATCTCAATGACTTTAATGTTGACCTTCAAGGCAAAGGACAGTTTATTAACAATTTGTATGATAAAATTCAGGGCTTTGAGCACAAATTAAAATTGTGGAAGCAACATATTTTGCAGAATAATGTGTCTCACTTTCCACATTTAGAAAAAGAAAACGTTACCACTTCTCAAAAATACCCAAAATATATAGACATTTTAATCAACGAATTTCAATTACGATTCCAAATGTTCAAAGCTGAGAGGACAGCGGTTTCCATGAAATTGTTTTCCTCGCCATTTAATATCGATGCGTATACAGTTTCCGAAGACTTTCAAATGGAAGTGATTGACATGCAGAATAATACCGAATTAAAAAATTTATTTTTCTCGGTAAACATCTAAAATTTTTATAAATCGTATGTTAGCTCTGAGAAATTTCCGCTTTTGACGACAAATGCAAAGCAAATGATCTTGTGGTGGTTCCGCCAAATCCCACGGTTCGCTTTCCTGAAAAACCCCCGTAACTTTCACCTAATCTCCTAATTTCACTAATGCAATCGCATTCGCATCTTAAATGCTTCACGCATTAATGAGATCAAATCTGTAATCAAAGAAGCCCCTGGAAAAGAAAACTTACCTTTCATGCATCCCTTCGTATACAAATTCCCTGTAAGAATTTCTTTCTACCTTTTCAGGAACCCTAGGCAAATTTCAACTGTCCCACACCTGCACCGCAATCTCCACCCAGCATACCTGAAACATTTCCTTATACAAGGACATTTAATGCATACAACGCGTTATCTAAAATTCCTAGAAATAATTCTTTAAAGTGCATATGGCCTCATGAATCCCAAGCCAGTCGGCACCCTTTGTCTGTGTTAAAATCATATGTCGGACAGTTGGTTTTTACAGCTGCAATAAACCGACCCGCGATTCGTTTGTACAATCGACAAACAATTCCCGCATTCCAATTATTATCATTGGAATTGGATCCTCTAGCATTTTCTAGTATAAACAAGAACTCGGTTCCTGTACCAGTCGGAGATGCCATAATCCATATTTCTACGCATGTAAACATGCATAAGATCCAATTAGCATCCGACGAGTTTCGGTTTTGTTTGCTGTACCGAACTCACATCTAATGAATGCACATTTTCCCTTTCTTTGTTTCAGGTTCGTTCCCGTGGCCTTGTGGATGATCTTCACTCACACATACACATACATTGCCAAATCTTTCTTCCTTGTTTTCACCACGAGAGAAACACTTTCTCTCTCGGGAAAACTCACCCCGAACGATTGAATATCGTTGAGCCGAATTTTATCCGCAGGCCGAGCTGGTCGCACGATCTCCCGCTCTCCGGTGGGGACGGAGACGCGTACATACCCGAATATACCCCGGAGTCGTTATCGTAGTGTTGAGTGCCTTTTATAAACGAGACATTTCGCAATACATTTTGTACAGTGCATTAAAGTCGCATAATTACGTGTTCAGTCAATTGACAATTATTAGTAAGTTCAAAATACCGTTGAACATGAACAATAAACTTAATTAAACTCAGTGAAACCTTCCGTGTTTTATTTCCTTTTCCTGTTGTGGAGTTTCGCTTGTTTAATTTTCCGTGATGCAATATCCTGTGTTTAATTTCTTCGCGTAGTCTTGGCGAACAGTTTTTCTTCTCTCGGTTGTGTATCAGCGAAACTTATTATGATGGAGGAGAAAGATGAATCGAGCTCCCATGCCTGGCACAATACTTCCTCCCCACAATGTCTCTGTTCGGAAGTACATATGTTTGCGAACAATTATTTACAACCATGAAATTAATCAAGAATGATCACCGATCAAGACTGGATGATGCAGGATTAAAAAGCTGCGTGCGTGTAGCTACCTCATCGATTCCGGCTGATATTGATCAGCTTGTATCGAAAAAACAGTACCAAATTTCTCATTAAAAACTTCAAGTAAATTTGTTTTTCTGTTCTTTCCTTGTTTGTTTTTATTTTGCATTAAAATTTGTATACGAAATATTTACTATTTTATAAATTTTATATTTTTTTATTCTAATGTTGATTGTAAATAAAGTTTTGTAAATTATTAATAAGTGTTATTTTATGTGCGGCCCGCCAAAAAAATTACAATTTTAATTGGCTCGTTGATTAAAACGGTTGATCAACCTTGGTTTAGACAAAAAGTGTTTGTAAATTGTTAATGGATTTGAATAAATAAATGTCAACACAAAAACTTTGTATAGACGAAAGGTGTTCGCGTAATATGATGGGGACAGAAGTGAACCGCGTGCCCGTGTATTAGCACACACATAATTCGTTCCCCACAAGGCCTCTGGATTGGAAGGGTACAAATATCCACCAATTCATCTAGTTAAAGACACTATCGGTAAATCAAGTTCATGGGGGTTTTTCGTTGTGGTTTTTACTCCTTCTAGGCTCAATATGAGCACACCGTCATATATAATTTTCCACAATAACAATCTCAAAAGCGAACCCCAAAGTAAACGGCACCTGCATCGTCGGATGACGGACCGATGTGGGCATGCATAAAAAGGAGAAGAAGAAACATCTCCTGCACGTGTGCGGCTGACTCGTTAGGAGATATCTCATTAATGTGGTTTGGTTAATGTTGGTTGCTTGATGGTGCAACCAAATTGCTTTTAAGGCACATGATGCGTTTAATGCAACCATGCCCTTGTGGAAAAACACTTATTTGTTGCTGGTGGATTTTGCATCAGCGCGATTATAGTTCTAAAACATTTCTGAAGATATTGGTACAACTATGGAAGGTAAGTACATGTTTTTCATGTATTTAAAGAAACTGTTTCCTCATCATAGGTTGTACGGTAAGTAGTGGCGTTCAATGGATTTGCCACAATACTTGTTTTTTATCGTTTTGAATGCTCTAGGTTGGAAGTTTTTACATGGTTAATGGGAAGGTGAGTAGTGGCATTCTAAGGAACCGCCACAAGATCAATGTATATCGATACCTCCTTTCTTTATCCACTTCCTCTCTACCCGCTCCCACTGTTCTCTGATAAGATACTCCAAAATCCTCTTTTGTGCGCGAGTTTACATTTGACTCATCCACAAAACTTGTACATTATACACGTCCTAACAAAATCATTTCAATGAGATAACATACTATAATAACAACATGTCTTATCTACTATAAGCCTGAGTTATAAGAAATCAAGAAACTCCAGAGAATGAGAGACAACAAGATTACCTTTTGACTCCCTTTGTTTAAGATAACAGTTAAGTATAGGGTGGGCCATAAATTTTAAAAATGGCAAGACTTGATTTCTTAAAAACCGTTAGAGAGAGGGGCACAAGAGTGGCGAGGACTATGTCATTTAAAAAAAATACATTTCAATAAACGTTTATTACGTTAAATAAATGATCAACAAAATAAAATTTGTAGTTTTATTTCTATTCATATTTCAAATGTGCAAACATTTATGGACCACCCTATATAAATAAGCTTAAGTCAATCTAAAAAATTGTTCATAGTTAACCGAAAAGTAAAAGCATCAATACGTATTGAAATAAAGAGGCATCGCCTCCAAAAAAAATTGTTTTTTCAAATTTTATTTTTGTCCCGAGATCGGACAATAACTCGCGCCTTAGTGTAAAAAAGAATGTCGATACAACCTCAACTTATACTGCTTTATCTCACCTTGAGAACAATTTTTCAGATTCATATTGACCAGTATCCACTACAGTTTCTAACAATACACCTTTTGACTGTTGCGGGGATGGAAGAATGTAACGAGAATCTTTTAATATTTTTAAAACATCTAAATCCAATCTTCAAGCAATTTTAAATTAAGTGCAACATTGTAAACACTCTCTAATTTCTAGACATTTCATTAATAAAACGAATTAAAGTTGATTTCAAAATTAGATGTTATGTTAAGTTAAGCTAGATGAATAAATAAGTAAACCACCATTTGGCCACCATCAAGCTATTTTAATCACAACCGATAATCTGCCCATTTCCCTTTTTACCATGAGCTCTCCTTTACTTGTATATTTTCAGTGCACACTCTCTATAACATTTTGTTATTTATGATGGGAATAAGCTTTCCTTCAACGAAAGTCGAACTACACGCCACTAACGGGCCGATGTATAAGGTATAATTACCACAGCCATCACTTTATAAATTATATCGAGGCTTCCTGTTACAAGGGCTCCGACACAAAGGCAGTGGTGCGATGCAGCAAGTGGCAGGAAAATGCAAATAAATCAAGATTTTTCTACTCTTCATAAATTTTCCACTAACCACAATCCTTAACACAATATCCTGTGGATCAGTGGTTAAGTAGGCTTGGGGCAAGAACACAGCCCCGCATTGTTCACCTACTCGTTCACTCGGAATCACAAGATAAATGCACATAAGCATGGCCTTTGACGTTGGCCACATGCGAAGGACTCATCGAGTGTTCACAACGACTATCAGGAATAAAGGAAACACTCGTTTCTGATAGGTGCTATTGGAACATTTTCAAAATAAATTCGATAATCATTACAAATAGTCTAGCACCCACTCTCGAGCTACAATCGAGGACAAACATTTCTGATAGGTGTTATGCGACTGCTCTCAGATAATACTCGTTAATGATTAACTTTGCCGAAAAACTAATCTGGGCATTTGTGCAGTTCATTACTCATAAACGGATTTGACCTTATGCCAAAGGGAAGTCATGCCTTTGCGATAAGGACAACCATTGGACTCAACAGTTTTCCAATTATCCACAGTCGTCTTTGAGTTTCCATTTGGAAACTGCGGGTGCGCGATAAAAGTATGCCAAAGGACGAAGCACAGCTAAAGATTTGGTGATTTCTCTGTTAAAAAAAAAAAAAACCATAAATTTCTTGGATTATTGAATTTCCTCAACATGTGTTCAATTATTGACGATGGGAGCAGTTGGTTTTAGTTTTGAAATATGGAGACATTTTCCTTGGTCTGTTTAATAGTTCCATCTCCGGCGGCAAAGTGGCCCAGTTCGTCTCAACACTTAGCGTTAGCAGCAAGTTTAATTTGTTATTAATTTGTAGACATAATCCTTGGTGAGTACAGCCAGTCTTTAATTAAAATTCCACATCATTACATAATTAAAATATATTCCCGAAACTCGTTTGAAGTGTACTGGGGGTAGCACAAGATTACCCAAGGATGAAGCATAACGATTTCTGAAATGTAACAACAGCTTACTTAGCGGTTGAGAAATAGAGAATTTTGTTTTCAAATGAACTTCACAGTTAAAAGGGAGCAATTTAGATGCCAGTTATTTGATGTTTTAATTATCTAAAATGCCATTAAGAAATATCCAGGAACAGCATTCAATCAACTTTTGGGGTTTTAACATACTATAACTTTAATTACTCTTTGTAGGTTCTAATTGTTGTCACGCGCTGTATTAGAGAGTCTAGATTATACATAATCTTGAGTCTTATATATTTTCTTCGAACGTGGATTAAAATACAGACACTCAAAAAACGCTCCTTATTTTAGTTAATATTATTTCGTTTTTTTAAGGGAAAAATTGTTGCCTTTTTTCGGTTTTTCAAAAATGCTAGAGTAGTAAATACCTCTTAAAAACTAGTATCTAATTTATTTTTTAATTTATAGCATTCGGGAAAGTATACAGAACAGGGGACGATATCTTAACCGGGTTACATGAATATGATTGTCAAAATTCGATTGTGAACATTTTACATATTATATTATGTATGAATAGAATTTTGGTGAAGGGTAAAACTGGGAAAGCTCAAAATTAGTGTAAGACTGCGAACGGTGTATGGGGCGGGGTGGTGGATCCAGAGGGACTTATAAGGAGGCTAAGTTTAAGAGTGAAGTGTTAAAGTTACAGTCAAAGGAGATGAAATAAGCGTTGTGTGTTGGCAACCTGAGCGGCCAACACGCAAATTGATTTCCGCCGACCGAAGAATGTCGTCGGGGAAGCGTTTTATTGTTTTCTCAATGGATGTCAACTTTCGTGCCGCGACGTTTAATGGGTTGCTCTGAAACACAGAAAAGTGAGAAGATGAAATGAAAGAATACCTAGAGTGGAGCAACAATTCCACGCAAACAATTTTCAGTTAAAACAGCAAGTCTCATCAAATCATCCTCATCCAAATGGAATAATAACAACCTTGGTTGGTTTGAACTAATTAACAATTGGTTTATTTGTATGATGAATTTGATTTAACTGGATTAAATTACTACAACTGTGTCTCTTGCTGGTTTTACGAAGAAGAAGTTTGTTATTTATTTTGCTTGACAACCAGAATATACGATTATGTCAGCTAGTTGCTGACATTTGTTATTTGGTTGCCACGGGTAGCGTTCAGTTGCGAATTCGCTGGTTGTATCCAAAGCGAATCCGCAATACGTTGACTCTCCATTGAATTCGTGAGATGGGTTCATTAAAGCCTATAAGACGTGTGGTGGACGGGCAGATGATATAGTCTAGGATTGGTACTACATGGGAAAGAGGACAAGATGGCTTGCACAATCAAACCTGAGAGAAAGCGGTGGATAAAGGGAATGTTAGGGTGAATTCTAAGCTCTTCAAGGGTGGTCAGGTTAATTAGTTAGAGAAGATTTATCTAGGAAGAAAGGGACAGAGGGCTTTTCCAACAGAATTCTCGGAGGTGTGTTCAGTTGCGAATTCGCTAGTTGGGTCCAGTGCGAATCCGCAACATTCCGCCCGCCTTCGCCAATCATTGGCGAATCTTCTGGCTCCAGTGGTCGTCCGAAGCTTGGTCGGGGGGTTACGCCTCCAGTGAAAGGATGCCGATTGCTTTTTCCTTGGCCGATGGTGGTGGCTGGGTGTTGGCCTTGAAGCCTTTGGGCGGCCAGGCTCCCAGCTCTTCAATTGCCCGATGTCCAAGCGGCGGTTCAGCGGGCGACGGTCTGGTTTGATAAATGGTCCAGTAGGGGGTTCGATGGTAGCTGGATGTATGTACCGCGTGTGTCTCCGGTGTCGACGTCGACGATGTTTCCTCGTTGTCCCCTGCTGGGATCTGTCCCCAACAGTCGTGTGGTCGTCCAGTTCCTCTGAGTAAGAGTTGTAAAGTCGCAACCCCCGAGGACCGATCAATTGGTGGTGTGCCCCACAGACCATGCATGGCGATTGTCTCCGTGGGGGCTCCGGCGCTGGTCCATGCATCAGGAGATGGGTCGGGTTGATCTCTGGGCAGGCGGCATTTCGGTCAGCGGCCTGTTGATGCTCACTCTCTGGAATAGGATGCGGTTCCATTCTGGACAGGTGGCGCTTCGATCGGCAGCCTGCTGATTCTCACTCAGTGGAGAGTGGTGTGGCTTCTTTTCCGCTGACTTTGTGGTGACTGCTTGCGGCTGCAGTCGCCAATTATTGGCGAATCCGTCTGTTCCGGGGGCCGGGGGCCCAGGGCCGTGGACTTCTAGTGATGCGGATGTCTGGAGAGAGCCGTCCGCCCTGAATTGGTGATTGTCAAAAGATTGGTGACGACAAGAGTTCCGTCGTCGATGTTCAGTTCCCTTGGCCGCAGAACTGGCCATTTGATCTGGGTTGGAGTTGTAAATTCGCAACCCACGATCAATGACCACGTAATGGCTGGTGGTCGAAAGTACTGAATCGCGACGTACCGATGGGATGTGGCTTTTGGCATGTGAAGCCGCAACGTTGAGTTTGGTGTGGCTTCTTCCATGGCACCGTCCACGGGTCCTGGCGGGATGACAGGTGCGGACCCAGTGCCTGTTGGGCTGAGTGAAGTACCACCTCTGCTGGATTACGGAGAGGCATACTGGTTGATGTTTGAATGTTCGCCGCCTGCCAAGCGGGGCATTGCTCTCTATCTCTATTGGGGTGGCTACAAATGGTAGCGGTTGTCCTTGATGATTGTCATTGGCCGGAGGTTGGCCACCCGGTGTCTCGGTTAGGTTGCCTTTATTACTGGCAGTTGCTGCGAGATCATCGGTTGATGGAAGATTTCCATCCGAGTAATGCAGCGAATTAGAATTGGCTGGGTTGATTGACATCACCGATAGGTTGGTGAATGCCAAATGTGGTTGGCCTGCTCCTAGGCCATTTCTTGGTGAATGTTTCTGTTGCAGCTGTTGTAGCTGATTTTGCTGATACGACTGGATATTAACCGGGCTCTGTGGTTTGTCGCGGTAAATGGTGACATTGTTGGTTACTGTTTCTGGGACAGTTGGTTGCGTCTTCGTGAAATGCATTGGTTCAAGTTGGACCAGTTCCTCTGGGTCGGGGTTGTAAGTTCGCAATCCACGAGGAACGGCCATGTGATGTTGTGCCCCACAACACATGCGCGGCATCGGTTTCTGTTGAGGCTTCGGCGTTGGTCCGAGCATCGAGACATGTGCCGAGTTAATCTGTGGGCAGGCGCCACTCTGGTCGGTGGCCTGCTAGTGCATACTCATTGGGAGTGTGTGAGGTTCCAGAACTCTTTGTTTGGTGTTGACTTCGTGATTGCCTTGCTCGGCGGCTTTCTCTGCAGCAGGCTTGTTTCCTTCTTGTGGTGCAGCGGATTTCCTGGCATCTTTCTTCGCTGGTGCTGGTACACCGGCACCTGCTCGTGCCTTCTGGCTGAAATCCGCCTTCTTTTGTAGTGTCGCTTACCGGCGAAGGGTGCTGCTACAGTCATTTTCACTTTCTTCGCTGCCTCTGGAACCTTCTAGATGTCCTTGGCGGCGTTAGTTGTAGGTGGTGGCGACATCAATGGCGGCAAACGATTTGTTGGTTGACTTACGGTGTTCGTCGCAGTGTTGGATGCGATCGGACGGTTGGATGTGAGGGCGTGCCTTGCCTCAACAAACTTTGTGGCCTCGTCCAGATATATCTCCACGGCCTGACCGATGAATCCATCCACGACGTAGCGGTGGCCGCTGGTCATCTCTGGAGTGGCCAGGAGTATTATCTCATTGTGTCGCTTTCTGATGTCCTCCCATTCGATCTGGATGTTGTTCTGGCGAACAATCGAATGTCCATCGCGAACAACGTTGGCGGACCTCTCTTTTCCAGATTGAGGAATGCACCCGACATCCGTTCCTGGGCGGCGAACTGGGCACTGATGAGTTGTTCCGCCAATGTAGTTGTCGTGTTTGACTTCGCTGACATTGCTCTGGGCTCTGGGCTTTGAGCTAACTGTTATCACGAACTTGGCGACGGGGGGTCTTTACGTCTGGACTCTGGTGTGTCCCGCGACCTTGACGTCGGTCGGTCCTTAAGTCTGGACCTGCTAGTATACCGCGAATATGAGGCGGTTGTCCCTACGTCTGGATCCGGTGATAGCGCCGCGAACTTGGTTGCGGTGTGGTTGTAATGTAGCTGCGCTGGGGACAGCTTGTTGATACGTCACTAACCCGGCCGCGGTAGTATTGCTGCACTTAGGAGCAGCTCGTTGTTGCGTCACGAACCTGGCGGCGGTCGATCCTTATGCTGGACCCCCTAGTGGCGAGCTGGGCATCGTTCTGATCCCTGGCAGTGGCCACGAATTGGGCGGCGGACTGCACGGCTGTTGCGTCTTGAACTTGGCGGCGGTATGGATCCACAATCGGAATCCTCTTATGTCGCCGCGATGGTCTGTTGGCTCTATAAAACTCGCAGTTAGTCTAAGTTGTTGTTTGAGTGCAATTCTCTTCAATTCGGTTTCTTTCCTTTCAAAAAATTGAGCTTTATAAGAATCCCTTGATTATTTCGACAATGGAAACATGTTTGCCCTTTACATTATAAATTATAGTTTTTGAACAACTTAAGGAATTGTTTTGTAAATTGAGATATGTGCTTTCAATCCCGAAGTGGGGAAATGAGGTGTTGCACAAGTTGAACTTAACTTACTCAACTTACGTGACTTAAGTATCTGCAACTCGTTCGTCCCTTTTGGAAAAGGTATGATTTTGCAAAGCCGTGGTGAACTTCGATTTATGTCTGCTAGTAATTGCGATTGGATGGAAATTAGTGATTCTTTTCGGTTGCGCCGCGAACTGGGTGGTGGTATGATAGCTGCGAACTGGCAGCAATGGATTGGATCCACAGACTGGGTCCGGCTCGAAGGACCAAAATGTGTTGGCAACCTGAGCGGCCAACACGCAATTGGATTTCTGCCGACCGAGGAATGTCGTCGGGGAAACATTTTATTGTTTTCTCAATGGATGTCTGCTTTCGTGCCGCGACGTTTAATTGGTTGCTCTGAAACACTGAGAAAAGTGAGAAGATGAAAGGAAAAAATACCTAGAGTGGAGTAGCAATTCCACGCAAACAATCTTCACTTGAAACAGCAAGTCTTATCAAATCATCCTCATCCAAATGGAATAATAACAACCTTGGTTGGTTTGAACTAATTAACAATTGGTTTATTTGTATGACGAATTTCATTTAACTGGATTAAATTACTACAACCGTGTCTCTTGCTGGGTTTACGAAGAAGAAGTTTGTTATTTATTTTGCTTGACAACCAGAATATACGATTATGTCAGCTAGTTGCTGACATTTGTTATTTGGTTGCCACGGGTAGCGTTCAGTTGCGAATTCGCTGGTTGTGTCCAGTGCAAATCCGCAACACGTTGGCTCTCCATTGAATTCGTGAGATGGGTTCATTAAAGCCTATAAGACGTGTGGTGGACGGGCAGATGATATAGTCTAGGGTTGGTACTACATGGGAAAGAGGACAAGATGGCTTGCACAATCAAACCTGAGAGAAGGCGGTGGATAAAGGGAATGTTAGGGTGAATTCTAAGCTCTTCAAGGGTGGTCAGGTTAATTAGTTTGAGAAGACTTATCAAGGAAGACAGGGACAGAGGGCTTTTCCAACACAGTTTTCGGAGGACAAAACGTAGGAAACCATATTGGATGGACTCGATTCTGCAAATGAGAGACATATAATTAGGGGACCAGACCCGGCTAGGCGATTCTAGATGAAGGCGGACAAAGCTAATGTAGAGCGATCAGGTTACGTAAGAGTAAGAAAATGATAGAAACCCGCACTTCACAAATCCGGATGAAGAGTTGACCATAGGGGTTATGTCGTCAATGTGTAAGAAGAAGTTTACCTGACTGTCACATACGATGCCAAGGTCACGTGAATAGTAAATAGAGGTTGGTTGTATAAAAAGTAGAGGCAGAGTGGCGAAGGGGAGCGCTTCGTGAAAACGTAATTGATTTGTATTTGTTAACCAAGCAATTCTATTGGCACTGTAAATTTAAATCCGGTTAGTAGGACCAAATCTGTTGTTCGTAGTGGACTGTATTTAAAATATCACTTCTGCTAATAATCAAGTTGCGATTCAAAAACATGCTGTCACCAAAGAATTTCCTGTTGAGCAGTCACTAAAACACAGACACATTCTTTGAAAAACTGATTTATTCCATTCAGTGATATATGGGACTGATTTTCTTAGATTGATATAAAACACTGACTTATTCTTAAGCACGTTACTCACTAACTCATCACAACTTGTCGATTCCGACATGACTACTGTCTGCATCTTTTCTTATCTTCTTCTTTCGCAGTCCGGACGCATTGCCACTTATCACCGATCCTTTTCGGGATTTGTTTATGTTATCCATCTAGCTAATGCAAACAAGAGTTTGCATGCACTTCAGATGGGTAATACAATATCCGCGGGAATTGGATGAGAAATTAGTTGGGAATCTGGGTCTATTTGCAAAATATAAAACATCTGGCAAATGGAGACATGCATTGTGATGTTTAGATTCCCTGAATTGTGTGTCGGCGAATCAAATAGACGGGGGAATGGGAGCGAACACACAGGGCAAAGTCCGCCAAGTAGTGAACCAATGCATGCAGCGACATCCTGAGAAAAGTTGGCGCAAGGCTAATAACCTTGCCCGTAAAAACAAATTATTATGGAAACTTTACCACGCCTCCGATATGGACCGGATACACGACGACGACCACGGAAACGAAAATGGCTAAACGATTTAAGAATTTTCTCATGGAACGTCCGCTCACTATACAGAGCTCGAGCTGCACAGCAGCTAGCCGATGCCCAGTTCGAATATAAGGCTGACATAATAGCATTACAAGAAATAAGATTGACGCGTAGTGGTGTTGTAGCGATTCTAACAGATACACACAATTCACAAGCGAAATAGTGAAGAACACCGAACGAAAAATCGAATAAGAAAAATACATCAGGACCGTATACCAAGCGATAAAATAAAAATAATTCATATCAGTGGAATATAGTCGAGTTTGGAAATCAAATTCTAAACACGGTCAGTAGCCTGGTGTGTAACGCTTAGGTAAACATTTTTTCGTGATTCGAGCTGTCATAGCGTCAGTTCGAATCACACGATCTTCCTCACTATTATTTCAAACGCTATAATGTTATTCAAAGAAACGAGTATGACATTTATTACAGCTGTCATGCAAAACACCATGTGCTCGGGGTAACCTTTCATGTCAGCCAAAAACTGAAGCCTGTCATCTTCGACTTTAATGCAATAAACGAAAGGCTATGCAGTCTTCGCGTGCGAGGCAAGTTTAAGAACCTAATCCTCATACACGTTCACGAACCTACAGAGGAGTCCCCTGACGATGAAAAGGAAGAATACTACGAGAACGTCGAACGAATACTACGAGAGCTCGACGGAGGGAGAGTAAGTCCTGAGGGCAGAATGCCGGGCCTAGAAGAGAAATGGAACGCCTTAAGAATACTGTCATTAGTACTGCCAACTCCATCTTAGGCAGTAGTCGTAGACGGAGCGACTGGTTTGATGACGAGTGCAAACTAGTGACTGAACGTAAGACTGCTGCATACCGGGCAATGCAGCAGTCTCATAGGAAGCGGGTACGCGAGGAAAAATACAAAGAGCTCAGTAGATCTGGAAAAAGACTCCACAGACAAAAGAAAAGTGCCTGGGAATAAAAATGTAGTCTGTGAAATAGAGAAAAGTAGAGAGCGATGTCTGAACCAGGCGCGGAAGTTCTACCAAATACTCCCGAGTATGACGCGGTACACGCCACGCTACACTTATTGCATGGATAAAGAGGGTAATCTGATCACCGATCCTGAAGACATTCTGGAGCGATGGGAGGTGCACTTCAATAAATTGCTAAATGGTCAGCTCACTGAAGAATTGGAGACTCTACCAATGCAAGATCAAGACCAAATGCTACCGCCAGCAAGCATTGAGGAAACATTAAATGCTATAAGACAGCTCAAATCAAATAAAGCCCGCGGAGCTGATGGCATACCAGCTGAGCTGATCAAACAAGGAGGGGCAGCATTACATCACGCAATTCATGAGATCGTGGTGCACGTATGGGAGCAAGAGGAGATGCCGGAAGATTGGCATCGTGGTATAATTTGCCCCATACATAAGATGGGAGATACACTGTGCAGCAACTATAGGGGTATAACATTGCAGAGTACCGCCTATAAGATACTCTCCACTATCCTACAAGATCGGATAGCCCCTTACGCTAAAGTCATCATTGGTCAATATCAGTGTGGCTTCATCCTACGCAAATCAGCGATTAATCAGATATTCGCCTTAGGCAGGCGATGGAAAAATGTCTGGAACTTAATATCCCATTATATCATCTATTTGTAGACTTTAAGGCCGCCTACGAAAGCATAGCCAGGGTACAACTATATAATGCCATGAGAGAGTTCGGCATTCCAAACAAATTGATACGACTTTGTAGGTTGACCATGACCAACGTAACTCATCCTCACATCGGCACTACAACCGGGAGCCGGTCTTGGCCTTATTTAGCAAGTCCTGAGGGTTGTTAAATTTTGCATAATGATTTGTTTTTTTCTGGGCAAGGTCATTAGCCTTGCGCCAGAGGTTCCCCGACGGGGAATCGAACCCCGGTCTCCCGCGTGACAGGCGAGTATACTAACCACTATACTATCGAGGAGCCTACGACCTACCAACGTAACTTGTCAAGTAAAAATAGCGGGATTGCTATCCAAACCAATAAACATCTTTAATGGACTCCGACAAGGGGGCGGTCTGGCCTGCCTCCAATCAATGCAAATCAGTGCATTTCATTTCGAATAAATAAAATGGTTTTTGTAAAAATGAACTGTTTGTGTTTTTTATTCCATTCCGGTTTATTTTGGGACACACGGTGTATATTTACAGGATTTGAAAGCAAATCACAAACAACATTTTAATCGCTATAAAGGCCTTGAATTCACCTAGCTCGATATCTGTTCTATAGTACTTTACTTGGGTTACGAGAGCGCAATCCCATCGATGAACAGATGACATAATTGAAAATCATGAAAGAACTGTCACGGAATTGAATTCCATTCTTATAAAGCTCTTGCCCTCGACAATAATTGTTCTCCTTTGCACAATAAACGTTGACACCCGTTAAACTGGATAGAGAGTCGACATTGACCTATCACAGCAATGCAGAATTCAAGTCCAGCCTTGAACTAAACTGCGATATCATCATCACCATTACATTCAAATTCCAGAACCATCGCTTGTTGTCCAACGAACTTTCATTTAGTGTTGATTTATTCATCTTGCCCAGGCCCGAAGACGAGCACTAATGGGGGACAAAACAAAGTATACTCCTTACGTCGTTCCATGACCTTGAACTACGACAATAAAGCCAATTATTTCTAAATTAATGTCGGCATGGGAAAGAGGCCGCAAGCCGTCTGACAGAGTACGAACTAAACACTTGTCATGAACTTCCTGTGAAGTGACGGTTTTGCCAAACTGCGCCAATACTTGTTACGCCATTGTTGCAAATATCGTAGTAGTCATTGGTGTTGCACGCGATGTTCTTATTAGAAATAATTGGACGAATGACAAATTTATACCGCAGCAGGATAATTCAAATAAATTATGTGCCACTGCAACTCCTGCCACCATACACAAGAGCGGCAATACAAATACGGATTTCCACAGCGCTTTCTTTGAGATCCTTATAACACCGTCGAGCATTAATGTATTATGGGCCAGTTGCGACCTAATGGGCAATGTATCAGTTGGTGTCACAACCATTGTAGATACAATTCCCAAAACAGCACTTGAACGTAAAAGTTACAGGCTCAACGTAGAGAGGAATCCTCATGACAGTATTTGAATTCCTTGTGGGTTGCGGACGCTAAGATAACTCACAGGGGAAACGTCATCCCGTTTGGGTTTGAAAAAGGTGGCCTAGTTGCATCCGAATCATATACAGTACAACTGTATGCAAAATGTTTAATAGGAGTCAAGTGCTTGGATATCTTTTAATTGGACCACCAATTTTCGAATGAAGCAGGTGCAAGTGAATTTGTGTGTTGCAAAGTATGAACACTTGCAATACTTCAGTACAAAAATAAATTGGGGGCACCGAAACTGAAAACAGTCTTAACACTTTAGGGTTCCGTAAATCTCAGGTTTTGAAAGGCACTCGGGGAGGTGACTGCTCTTGTGTGGGATCTGTGAACAGTCTTTTAAACATTTTAACTTAAGCGGTAATTTCACTTTTGTTCACGTTTTTTTTTATTAGCTTAAACACTCCTTAAAGTATCCAAGAACAAAAAAAAAGTCAATTATGAGGGGAGGAATCTTGTAAGTAGGTGAAAGAGTCGTTTTTTCCGATCGTAGTCCCGAAGCCAAATTAGCGGTTTTTCTAGTGCGCGGAGAAGCATGCGTTTGGGGTCATTATTATTCCTTATATGAATTATTCCGACACATAGCAGTTCCCAGATTTTAATTTTGACTGCTAGATGTCTCTTCTACCCCAATTTTAGGGCTGTTAATAGAAAGCAAGCAGCTGCTTGTAGGGAGCCGAGCACTACTTAGCGTTGGCTTCTCCATGTGTTTATCACTGCTCCGGCAAAAGCCGTGGTGTTTACATTATAAAATTAACAACAAATTAATCCGAATGAATATCAATCGCGATTAGGAAAACGGCATGGCCACTGTGGTTTCTCTATACTACATGGAGAACCAACCCACTATTTCAACCTTAATTTCGACCGCTAACAACGCGCCACCTCAACCCCAATTCCTCCTACAAGCTATTTCACCTGAAAAGCATATTTCCCAAAAGAAAGCATAGCTGAATTCATTATCCTATGCAATTAATGCATAATTGAATTCAGCTCCCCTTTGCCATACGGCAACTCCATTTCTCTAACCCATGAGATTTCCACCGGAAATTGCATTTCATGTTGGTTAGCAACAACCACGTCTGACGCGGTTGCATCATCGTGCGACCGCTGGGGAAATTATCGAATTATTTTAATTTGTTTCCCACGATACTATTCCCCTAGCCGGTGTAGCGTCACTTTGACTTCCCCCAGACACTCTTTCCGCTTGGTTTCAATGATCTCTTTTTGCAGGTGAATAGCACAAACCATTTCCCTCCCCTTCCCATTTTCATCTCCTCATAGTTCAATGCACTCTGAGATCACCACAGTCACCGAACTAGGTCACTCGGCCATTCTCAGATCTGCATTGGTACATGCACACAAAAGCCAAATCCACCCTGAGATCATTGCACTTTACGTTCGGGTTCTCTTGTTCTCTCTTGTCCGTCGTCTATTCAACCGGAGGGTTTATGGCGTACGAGGTCGCGACGCCAGCATGGGCGAGAGTTCTACCTCATCTCCACCAGTTCGAAAAGTGTCTGCCACAGACCGAAAGAAAAAACACAAGCCAGAAAAATTAACGCACCCAAGAACTGCTGTCGCAAAATTGAAACACACGATTTGTTTACTAATTAAATGGTTCTTTTTATTTTTATTTCACTTTAGTTCTCTGCCATTATAAAATATGTTAGTGTTTACAGAAATCACTTAAACTGCGTTTCTACGGGCACTTAATTTTGTTTTGATTTACAAAGTGAAATTTCCCGAATCGATTTAAATTAACACGAATGAGGACTTTTGAAAATAACACTGCGACTCGACAGTGTAAACGCGTCTCCGTGCGCACCGGAGAGCGGGAGCAGCATGTGACCAGCGTGGTCAGCGGATGAAAAACGACTCAACGATATTCAATCGTTGTCGAAAGAAATTCAGCCAGTGAAACAGGCTTTCTTAAATTAAGGATGCATTTCCTGTTCCAAGAGAGACGTAAAGTCTCTCTTTGGGGTAACCAACAGATCTCATACAGAAGATCGCAACAGTACACATGTATGTGTGTACACTGGTTCTTTTATGGATCAAAACCATGGGAAAGAATCTAAACGAAGAAAGGGAAAATGTGCGTTCATGGGATGCGAGTCTGGTAAAGCAAACAAAACCGAATCTCGTCGGATGCTAATTGGATCTTTGTTTCAGATGTGCGTCGCGGCAAAATAAATAGACGCGGCACATCGAAGAAATAATGGTAATGGGTTTTGGCTAGATTACCAGGAAATGATGTTTATGGCATCACTGGTAAGGGTAAGTATTGAATTCCTATTTGCATTTGCTTATGCTGTAGGATTTAATTGGTGCCAAGAGATGCGTGTATTTGTTTTGGTCCCTTAGGTGTAGGTCGCCAGCCAATTTATGATACACATGATGAAGTTGGGATAAGCCAACTCAAGGGTAACGTTTCCTGATTATGCGGTTGTATTTTATATGAACCAATGAATTTTCTTTCAGGGAATTTATGATAAGCTTGGAGAGAACTGTTATAGGAGATTTTAAATGCAAGGTTATGCATGCGGGTAAGAATTCTCTTTTACAGGGGCTTTTTTGATTACAATTTTTGTTCTCTTTAATGCGTGACACATTTAAGATGCTAATGCTATTGTATTAGTGAAAGCTTATGCAGACTGAGTGAAAATTATGGGGGTTTTTTAGGAAAGGGAACCGTGTGGTTTGGCGGGACCGCCACAGGTTTATTCAGTTCGATAGGCGGGGAACATGAGAGAGCACAGGTGTAAGTATGATCTCGATTGGTTGCTTAAGGTGCACATCCCAAAATCCCAATTTTCTACCCTAATTAGAATCAGTCGCTAATCATCACCCAAATGGAGCACACGTCTCCTGAATCACATCTCAACCATCAAAGTGCCGACATGCACACGAGTCGCTATTCACCCTCGAAGAGTGTATTTGGCGGAACAAGTTGGGGGAAGTTAGTGAAACAGTGCCCCTGCACCACAAAGTCTCCCAAAGAAAAACTTTTTCGACCCGAAAAGTCGCCAATCGATATACTTAAGACCATGAGGCTGAAAGCGTTGATACGTCGTCGAAAAAATGAAGGTGATCGGAGAATAACTATAGCATGAGGGTGGAGTGAAAACTTTTCGGCCTCACCCACAGATGGCAGCGGCAGGTCTCATTTTCAGGTCGATCGTCCTGTTAGTATAGAGCCTACTAAACAAGACGCCTCGATTCTTTACGTGAAAATGGAAAAAGCAGAGAAGCGTGCTGTCATTAAATATATCTATTTAAAAGGCCTAAAACGACTTGATATAAAAAAATGGATTCCCCACTGAAAGCCTCTTCTCCGTAATTTCAATTGTTACGTACCAAGACCACCCACCAGAACATTCATACCGGGCGAAGCCCCATTCAACATAAGGTGAATCCCCTGCGGATTGATTAATGGATCAATCTGCTCAAAAAAATTCTCTCCCGACATCGCTGGAGAAAAAAACTATAGAGTCCAGACGTACGTCTGAGAACAAAACTCTATGGCGACACTGTTTCGCTTAATACCTTGTAAGGATACGTTTCCTAAACGGAACAAAGGACGGTGCCTGTGAATAAGTTTGCTGGACTACAGTACCAATAAGGTATATAAATTATCTTCGGCACCGTAGTCCAATTCGCTGGACAACAATACCATTAAAGTATACAAAATATCTTTGGCACCGTTGTCCATTAAAATATAATTACGAAAAACACCCGCGATTAATACCAATCCTAAACACTACTAAAAAACCCAAGTAATGTTTAATAGCTTGTGGTAATCGTTGATCCTAGGTAAATTACCGAAGGATTAAACAAAAGATCGATGGCTCACAATAGAGATCCGGATACAAAGGATTTTATGTGAGGTCATCGAAGAAAGAAAAGAAAGACACGTTGCCGGAAGAAAACATAGAGAGTTTTCCTTCGATCGACGGATGGGAGGGCGAGTTGGTTGTGAGTTGCGGTCCCGGGTGGGCATTCGAATGCGTTATACCTTTCTAAGACTTAAGATCATCATCATCATCGGCACTACAACCGGGAACCGGTCTTGGCCTTATTCAGCAAGTCCTGAGGCTTGTTAAATTTTCCATAATGATTTGTTTTTTTCCGGGCAAGGTCATTAGTCTTGCGCCAGAGGCTCCCCGACGGGGAATCGAACCCCGGTCTCCCACGTGACAGGCGCGTATACTAACCACTATACTATCGAGGTGCCCGAGACTTAAGATATTGACTCCAAATATCCGCCACATTAAGAAACATAGTGTATGAATTTAAATAAAAACTTAAGGCATCAAAATTAGTTGTTGAGTGTTTTCTTTTGTGTCTTAATTGCCGAACATTGGATAACCATAGTGAACAATAAGTACATCGGGTATTCGATGGCGAACACAGTATTAAGGTAAGAGATCAACGTTAACAATAAAATGAAACTAAATATACCTGTTGTATTCCAGAATACTACCCTTATTCGCTTTAACACTAATCTCATGTCCTTTCTAACACAACCTTTAAAACTACATCCTCAGATATCTTACATTCTCATTTAATACAATTCATAAATAAACAGACACAATATTCTATATCCAGTCACTTACAGCACATTTAAAAACATGCCCCTTTTCATAACAAGCACATTTTTCATTTCAAAACATAGCCACTTTGATTTTCGTTCAAAGTTTATTCAAAATGTTAAGTCACAGAGACTTCTAGATTGTTTTGTTCATTTTATACGACACAGTTAGTTGGAACAAAATGTTCTATAAAAACAGGAAAATGTATATTGTAAAAGTAGTCACTTCATTCTTCAACGAGAGCTGATAGAAGATACATCCAGGACAGTGTTAAAAAATTTATTTATAACCAAATAAATAAATAAAAAAAAAAAACTTAAAAACTTAAAAATTTATATTTAAAAAAAAAAAAAAAAATTAAAAAAAAAATTTTAGTGAACAGGAAACATCTTTGGGTTCGATTATTTTTAATTTAACCCATATTTACTAAATTTATTTTACTATTTGTTTTAATTTAGAAGGATTTTTTTAGGTCTGCTTGTTTCCCTCTTGGTTTTTGTTTGTTCCTCTTCTCTTTTCCTTGCGCCCCACGCGTTTCTTGTTTCTTTTTTGTGCTCGATGTTTGCAACATCGAAATAGATGGACACCTGCTCTTCTCGTGGTGTGGGCCATCAGCCCGATCAGGGCATGATGGCTCTCATAAAGAGATTAAGGGAGGACCTCGAGGCTCTCAAGGCAGAGAGCGCTGTCTTGAGAGATAAATTGTCGCGACTGGAAGCCGCACCACCCGCATCCCCGTCTAGTGCCAGTTTGGAGGCTTCTAATTCGGAATCGGAACTCGAGCCCGAGTTGGAAAGTCTCACTGAGAGTTCCGACGAATCAATGGACGACGGTGACTCGCGCACCCCCACTCCAAACTCGTCTAGAGCCCCTAAGCGGAAAACACCGCTCCCAAAAATAAACTGCGAAGGAGGACCCTCCAATAAGCGTGTGGCCACCGGCTGCCCGCCAACGCCGCACCCCAAACTGTTGTCGAACCCCGCGATAACTCCAACTCATGTGAGGGTCGTATCTCCGCAGAAGCCTTGCCCACCACGGCCAACTCCATTAATTAACCCAAAACCAAAGGCTGCTTGTGTTCCCAACACTGTTCAGCCAGATGTCGGGGAACGCCCACCTGTTTCTAAGAAGAAACAGCAACCCGGGGTCTTTGCACGAGACCTCAATTTAAAAAATTTCGTCGGTGACATGAACCGGCTAGGGATTTCTAACTTCAAGGCAAAGACCTTAAGTCCATCCCTAAATAAAATCATAGCCTACGATAGGGAAACCTATCGCACGGTTAACGACAACCTCAAGGCCAAGGAGGTGAATTATTACACCTTCAATCCGACCGACGAAAAGTCGAGGACAATCCTCTTAAAACGAGTCGCTGCCTCTTGGGAAAAGGACGACATCGTAACTGCTCTTGAGGCAACATTTCCTAACGTCAAATTCATTGACGTCAAAAAATTCTCTCCCCCACAGCGGTTTGTGAACATCAGACCGCAAAGATACACCAAGCTCAACATATGGCAGGTTCTCCTTGCCCCAGGAACCGACATAGATTCCATAATACAGACAAAGTCGCTTCCAACTTTGCATCAGCAAGTTGTCTTCGAGGTATTTCATAACAGAGAAATACCTCAATGCAGACGTTGCCAACGTTTCGGGCATGTCTCCCGAAACTGCAACATGAGTCGCCGTTGCGTTCGTTGCGGAAAATCCCACGATATTGGCAAGTGCGAACTACCGCTAGCGAAATACGATCCCGCAACAAATGTGCAGGATGAAATAACACTGCCAACTTGCTGCAACTACGGCAACAAAGGGCATCCGGCTAGTTATAGAAATTGTCCTAAATATAAGGAAATTAAACAAAGATCCAAGGGGACTCGAGCTAAGCAAACAGCCAAGTCAGACTTCGGAAAACAGGCCACACAAAACCTCCACGAAAATGGATTCACATTTGCCGACATGCTTAGGGGTCAGCAGGCAAGGAATACAAAAACTCTTTCAACTCCTCCCTCTCAAAAACATATTCAAGTCCCTAAGCGAGCCCCGGTAAATGCAAACACGATGCCTCAAATTCAAGCGGTGGTGCAAAAGCCTCCGAGGGGACAATCTTCAATGCTCGAGAAACTACTTAGTTTCTCCCGCTTAATTGAGGATATCCGACCCCGATATGAGAAACTATCAACCGAGGCAGAGAGGGAGGCCCTCCTTTTCACTGCATATGCAAGACATACCCTCCACAATGGATTCCAAAATTAAAGTTATCCTCTTAAATGTCAACTCCCTTGTTTCGCATTCCAAGCGTATGATGGTCTCTGACTTCATAAAGGAAAACCGGGCGGACGTGGTACTTGTAACCGAAACTAGGTTGCATCCATGTCACCGTCCCGTATTCCCAAACTTCTCCATGATTCGAAGAGATCGAACCCTCACTTGCGGTCCCACCATCAACGGAGGTGGAACTTGTATACTGGTTAATAGCGGACTTCGCCATGAAGCTATTGACCTCCCATACTTTGAGTCCATAAAGGTATCTGGAGTTGAACTGCATCTGGCTAGTAATGGTAGAGTGAATATATACTCCGTATACCACTCGCATAAAACCAATAATGGCCCCATTAATCCCGAAGATATCGGCAAACTAATAAGGACCTCGGGGCATACACCCTTCATCATAGGCGGCGATCTTAACTCCAGACATCCCCGCTAGAACAACTCTGTCTCTTGCCCAAATGGCACAAAACTGTACCAATGGTACACCGCAAACATGTATGCCCTCAACTTCGAAATAGTCGCACCTACGGTTGGTACTCGAGGTAACTCAATTCTGGACATATTTATTGTGTCCAAAGACTTACTTCCACAAATCACTCCTCCTCAAGTTTCAGCGGGTGTATCTGACCACAATGCTGTGACCACATTCATTCGCGGCTATCGAGCATCCCGGGCTCATATCAGATACATACCCGATTATGGGCGGACAAATTGGGACAACTTCAATATTACATTGAACGATAAACTCCACCATTTCAATCGTCCCACTGACAGGAACCTAACGACGGTTGAGATAAACAACGTTGCAAAACGATTTCACGAGATTCTAGTTGAAACTTCGGAGACTCATGTCCCGAAGTATAAACTTGAAAAGACCTATCAGATTCCCCATGACGACATCACTCTTCGTCTCATCCGGGAGCGTAAAAAGCTCTGCAGAATGAGATATCGTCACCGCTTTACGCAAAGGGAGCCATTATTGCGATCCATTATTCACAATATTGGTACACTAATAAAACAGAGAATCCAAAACAATCGTACCCGACAATTGGAAGACAAGCTGAAGGGTATTCAGATGGACCAGACCGTTTATTAAAATGTTAAAAAGATATGTGGCTCTTCCCGCATCACTGGGCCAATTATGCACAATGGTCTTGTTGTCAATAACGACACCAATAAAGCAAATATCATCGGAGAGACCTTCGAAAACAATCACAAACTCACTCTCCAAGATGGCGACCCGGAAACGAATGCAATCGTTAGTTCAGAGGCCCACAGTAAGTTGGACGACTTCAACGAGCCAATTGTTGTCTTTAACCCAACTAACAGTGCATACTTCGATGACACACGTGATAATGGTCACGGTTTCATCACACCAAATACCCTACAGAGTCTGATTAAATCTCGACACCCTAAGAAGTCACCTGGTATCGACAACATGTCATACCACTCGTTGCGAAGGCTTTCTGCCTTATTCTTTATAAAGCTCTCCATTCTGTTCAACTATGCTTACAACATGGGGTACTTTCCCCAAGCTTGGAGGCACGCTATTATTTGTCCAATGGCAAAAGTTGGGAAACCAACGTATCACCCCTCAAGCTTTCGCCATATCTCGCTTCTCACTTGCATCAGCAAAATATATGAAAAATTCATATACGAGAAGCTAAATAACTTTGTCAGTGCCAGGCACCTAATACCTGATTTCCAATTCGGATTTCGCAGAGCGCACAGCACCACTATGGCTCTCAATTTATTTCAAAACCACGTCTGCGTGCGGCTCTTTAATAAGGAACCCACCGTTGCGGTAAGCCTAGACATTGAAAAAGCTTTTGATACGACTTGGATCGAGGGTCCCGGTTTTAAACTACTGAATACTGGCGTCAGTAGAACGCTATGTAGCATCATCTACCAGTTCGTTCGAAACAGAACCTTCCAAGTTAGAATGAATGGAAAGCTTTCCCGAACTTTTCACGCCGCTGCAGGCGTACCACAGGGCTCCATTCTAGGCCCCATCTTATTCAATATTTACACCTCCGATATTCCCCGCCCTATGGACGGGAGAGTAAACCAAATATGCTATGCGGATGACGTCCTGGTGTACACGTCAACCAAAGGCCCTAACCTCGCAACAAATCGACTCAACCGTCACTTGGACGAACTGTATCAGTATTACAGTCGATGGAAAATACGACTTAATCCATCCAAAGCAGTAGCCATAATTCTGAGTAGTAAACACTCCCAACCTGCTTCTCGATATTCACAGAATATTCGAATAAAAATGGGAGATACTACGATTAGACCACAGGACAAGATGAAATATCTCGGGGTCACTTATACCCCAAAAATGAATTTCATCAAACATGTGACCCACATTCTCCAAAGGGGCCTCGGTTGGTCTGAGCAACTGCACAACATCTTGAAGTGGAGGAACAAAGTTGACACCAAAGTTAAGCTTCTCTGCTATAAGCAGCTAATCCGATCTGGAATATCGTACGCCTTTCCCATATGGTCCTGCATATCTTCGGCTCAAATGGAAAGACTTCGGGTTTTCGAAAGGAAACTCCTCAGAAGATGCACCAATCATTCTAGAAGGCCTGACGGTTGTCATTACCCCAACTCTCACCTATACGAAGGCGCCTCCATTACCCCTATCGACGAGTACTTGCTTCAATTAGCATATAAGTACCTCGAAAACATTCAGAACAGCGAGAACCTACTTGTACGGGACTCTTGCGTTCTTGACCCTTCTCTCTCTCGATCTCTTCGGATCAAACCCCCACAATTTCTTCTTCAGTACAAAACTGAAGAAAGCACCCTTCCCAACAACATTCCCCTCTATAATAGAGGATTCCTGGACCCATCCCATAGGGTCTACTATTAACAAACCAAACACACGAACGCACAGTACAAGACGGCACAAACACAAACATACACACCGACCAAAGACGTAACATACCCAACAAAATTGGTGCAGCCGGTAGAATCAAGGAAGCCCGAGTTCAATATTTGTAAGCTCTGGAAAAGCCTTGGTCTCTACAATAACCTACCTCGAACGTACTGGGCAAGACTCCTGTACTTACTAAATGAAACTGGTTACCAAATAATAAATAAAATGCATATATATATAAAAATATAATTTGAAAACTTACCAAATAACAACCTCGATCGTACTGGGAAAGACACCCTATACTTCGTCCGGAGCTGAGTCTGGCTACGGGGGTACGGCTTGATAACTATTTCTAAAATTTAAACAACAAACTACAACAGAACTTGACGAAAAAAGGACATCATAATAGCATTGAGAGGAGCAATCGCAACAACATAAAAAAAGGAACCAATGCTCAACACTTCAGGCCACCGCCGTGTGTACGAATTCGATTTCTAAACTCAAGTACACTCAACTGATGTGGAATTGTTATGTTATCGCTATGGCATACGGCTCTGATACATTTTGTTATTCGATTTTCGTTCGGTGTTCTTCACTATTTGCTTGTGTATTGTGTGTGTACCTGTTAGAAGAGCCACAAGCCTCATAAACGTTCACCTACCCACAAAGGAGTCCACCCACGCCGAAAAAGAACAAGAGCCATGTGAGTAGGGCGCTAGAATATACTCACAGCTACGTCGGCTTATAGTAAGAGGCGACTAAAGTCCGCTCCCCGAATGACGATCGACCGGCGACATTTTTCGAGCATCTTTCACATACCGTCGACTGGATACAGATCAACCACCCAGCTTCTGAATTTGTTGTCCTTGGCGATTTTAATGTGCACAATTCCGGCTGGTTGTTACATTCTAACAGAACCGACGAGGCTGGGAGGCTGACGGGGATGTTTGCTGTAAGCCACAACTTGACTCAACTCGTGGGGGAGCCAACGCGAGTGCCGGATGCCCGAGGTGATTATGCGAAAACCCTGGATCTATTTTTGACATCCGAACCGAGTATTTATACCGTACAGGTTTCTGCGTCACTGGGAAACTCAGATCACTGCTTGGTATCTGTCGCGCAAGCACTTGCATATCAAACGAATAACCGTCCTAGGCATCTTCGTCATGTACGGAAGTATGGGGCTGCCAACTGGGACGATTTACGAGATTTCACATTCCATCAAACGAAGTTCGTCTGATAAACCTTGGTTTGATAAAAAAATGCGAGCTGATTACAGCCGCAAAAAATATACTTTTTATACTTTGCTTTTAAGCAATGGTGCTCCAATCCCACCGATGTTAACAGAACGAATTTTGTTAGAATCAGAAACGCGCGCAACCAGGCGATTGATACCGCGAAGAAAGCTCACAACGACAGGGTGATCAATAAGCTCCTTCGGTGCCCAACTAGTTCGCGCTCCTTCTGGTCAATGGCAAAAGCTATCAGCAGTAATTTCGCATCCTCATCTTTCCCTCCGTTGGTGACGGACAGCGGGTCGTTAGTCACAAATTCAAAGGATAAAGCTGATGTGTTCGCGAATTTATTTTCCGCGAATTCAAAACTCGATACCGGCCTTTTGGAGCCACCTGTGATCACGCCGGTACGGTCTTCGATGCGGGATGTGAGATTTCGTCCGCGCACTACTCAGCGCATTCTACGTGAACTGGATTGTAAGAAGGCAACCGGTCCGGACGGAATACCAGCAATAGTCCTTAAGAACTGTGCTCCAGAACTATCGCCGGTTCTTGGTAGACTCTTCCGCTTATCTTATGCACGGAGGACCTTTCCTGCCTGCTGGAAAATCGCTTGAGTTCAGCCAATCGCAAAGGCGGGAAAAAAGTGTCTCCCACAAAATTACCGTCCGATAGCATTACTGTCTATTTTATCTAAGGTAATGGAAAAATTCATCAATACAGAGTTAGTTAAGTATTTGAAGTGCAACAGATTTCTGAATGATCGTAAATATGGATTCCGTGGCAGGCGGTCCACGGGAGACCTTTTGACACTTATAACCGATATATGGACATCTTCCATTGAACGGCATGATGAGTCAAGGGCGGTCGCATTGAATATCTCCAAGGCGTTTGACCGCGTCTGGCACGGGGCATTGCTGAGCAAACTTCGCTCATATGGACTTTCCCAACAGCTTTGCGACTGGACGAAGAGCTTCCTCGAGAATCGATCGATCCGGGTTGTTGTAGGCGGCGAGTGTTCGGATCTGTGTCATGTTAATTCGGGGGTGTCCCACGGTTCTATTTTAGCTCCAACCTTGTTCTTGCTGAATATAAATGATTTGTTGGAGACAGCGGATAACAAAGTGTTCAGTTTTGCGTTTGATAGTACGCCTGTTTCCTCCTCTTCGAGTGTTCGGCCGATTGGTGCATCTGCGTCACATCAGCTGAGATGTAGACAGATAGATTCTCTGAATCAGGCTCTAGATAGGGCCCTGCAATGGGGAGGCCCAATCTCGTCGACTTCAATGCAAGGAACACACAATATACAACATTCACAAAGAAAAGTGGATCATCGGTTCCACAGCTGATGATGAATGGCCGGGCCCTCGAGGCTGGGGAAAGTTTGAAATTGCTCGGCGTCACGGTTTGTGGGAATGTATCATGGCATAAACACGTGACGAGTATCGCCAGGTCAGCCTCAGGAAAACTAAGCTATCTTTTTGGGGCCAAGAAATATTTTACTCCGGTCCAACTTCTTCTCCTATATCAATCCCAAATTAGAACCGGGCTCGAATATTGCTCTCATGTTTGGAGCTCGGCTCCTAAACATACCCTCGACCTACTTGAGAGCAGTGATTCGCCTGGTCGAACCCGCGTAGCCGATCTCTGTCTGTTTTACAGATATTGTCACGGGTACTGTTCTTCGGAGATTTGTGGTATTGTTCCACACAATTCGGTTTATATGCGCTCCACAAGGCAATCCGACGGACGGCACCCGTTTGTGGTTCAACTGTCGACGGCGCCAATATCCTTGCATCGGAACTCGTTCCGTTACAGAGCGGGGAAGCTGTGGAACTCCATTCCCATGCGAGTGTTCCCGGAGCGTTACAACCTGCACCTGTTCAAAACGAACTGCAACAGTTATTTGATGGCATCTCGGGGCGCCCACTCGGCGCTATAGGTTCGCCTCACCCGAGAGAAGTCTAATAAAAAAAGAAAAAAATTCTACGAGAACGTCGAACGGGCCCTCAATGCCTGCCCAAGATACAATGTGAACATCGTTCTTGGTGATTTGAATGCAAAAATTAGTCGGGAGCCGGTATTCAGACACTACGCAGGTTCCCATAGTTTACATGGGAACACTAATGGTAACTGACTCACCAAATTGGCAGCATCAAAGAACTTGGTCGTTGCGAGGAACAGGTTTCTGCGTAAAGACATCCACAAAGCCACCACTCCATCAGGACCTGATGGAGCCACTCACAACCGAATTTGCCACGTGTTGATAGATCGGCGCCACCCCTCGAGCCTGATGACGGTACGAACGTACCGAGGTGCCAATGTCGAGTCGGATCACTATTTTGTTGGTACAGTTTTCCGAGTGCGGATTGCCTTACGTATTGCATCAGCGGATCAGGTTCGAATCAACGCGGCTGCCTTACGCATTGAGAACACCAACAACACCTCTGGTCATGTGTTGGGACTCACCTTTGAAGAGCTCGATGGAGGGAGAGTAAGTCATGGGATCAGAATGCGAGGCGTAGAAGAGAAATGGACACACCTTAAGAATACTGTCATTAGTACTGCCAACTCCATCTTAGGCAGTAGTCGTAGAGATCGGAGCGACTGGTTTCGATGAGTACAAACTAGCGACTGAACGTAAGAATGTTGCATACCGGGCAATGCAGCAGTCTCATTGGACACGGGTACGCGAGGAGAAATATAAAGAGCTCAGAAGATCTGGAAAAAGACTACACAGACAAAAGAAAAGTGTGGAGCTGATGTCATACCAGTTGAGCTGATCAAACAAGGATGGGTAGCGTTACATTGCGCAATTCATGAGATCCTTGTGTACGTATGGGAGCAAGAGGAGATGCCGGCAGATTGGCGTCGTGGTATAATTTGCCCCATACATAAGAAGGGAAATATCGCAATGTGCAAAAACTATAGGGGTATAACATTGCTGAGTACCGCCTAGAAGATACTCTCCTCTATCATACAAGATCGGGTAGCCCCATACGCTAAAGTTATCATTGGTCAATATCAGTGTAGCTTCATCCCACGCAAATCAGCGATTAATCAGATATTCACCCTTAGGCAGGCGATTGAAAAGTGAATTTAAGATCCCATTATATCATATATTTATAGACTTTAACGCCGCCTACGAAAGCATAGCCAGGGTAGGACTATATAATCCATGAGAGAGTTCGGCGCTCCAAACAAATTGATACGACTTTGTAGGTGGACCATGACCGACGTAATTAGTGGAGTAAAAATAGCGGAATTGCTGTCCAAACCTATAAATATCTTTAATCGATTCCGACAAGGGGATGGTCTGGCCTGCCTCCTCTTCAACCTGGCGTTGGAGAAAGCAATCCGTGACTCTGGCGTTACAACTAGATGGGTCACCGAGACCAGCCAGATACTTCCCTACCCAGATGACGTCGACATTATCGTTAGATCCGATTCGGCTATACAGTTCTCGTTCACCCAGATCGAACAGGCGGTACAAAAACTGGGACTGTACATTAATGAGGAAAAAACTAAGTACATGGTGGCAACTTCTGCGAAGAGAAGACCTAACGTTGGTCAAACTAACAGGGTAGTGGAGCACGAATTTGAAGCAGTGCAATTCTTAATGTACCTTGGGTCAATAGTATCAGCTCTTTAAATCGCGAAATTTATCTAGAACATCCAAGCTACTACTGTACAAGACCATGGTGTAACCAGTACTCATGTATGGATCCGAGATCTGGGTGCTCAATAAAAGGCGCTCTGAACTCTTAGTCGCGTTTGAGAGGAAGGTCTTAAGGAGAATTGTTGGTGCTGTATGTGAGGGAGGACGATTCCGGAGACGCTACAACCATGAGTTGTAAGCGAACTACCTTGAAGATAATGTTGTACGAAAAATCAAGCTCGGTAGACTCCGGTGGGCGGAACACCTAGCTCGAACGAGCAAAGGGGAGCCTGCCTGCAGTTTGCAGCTTTTGATCCCTTGCTTTAAACGCCTCAGATGGCTTGTGAAAATAATAAATAAAAAAATATGTAAAAAAAATAATCAATGAAAAAAGCAACTCAACTAAGATGTCTGCTACGTTGATTGGTTGTGACTGTCGATTTAGTTTAGTTGCCAAAGAAATTCACCATATCAGCTATTTTCGGCGAATGATTATGGTGTTCTTTTTTTTTTTTCTTGATCAGCACAGCTTAACAGGTCGAACTGGTCTCAAAAGACCAGTCACCTTCTGGTTATTAATAAAACAGGCACAATTGAGTGGTATTCATGATGTCTGGGACATCGCCGATCAAAGGCTACTCATATAACACATGAGTACTGTCAGAACTCGTTGATTTTTGAAGCACTTTTTAAAGGCTGATATATAGCGTTTGGGATGATCATGAAGAGCGTGGGCTTCGAACCGACTCTATAACGGTTAGAGTCAGTAGAAGATAGACCCAAAATTCAATGCACCAGGCCACTGTCGTGTGTACAAATTCGATCTCTAAACCCAAGTACACTCAGCTGATATGTAAATGTTATGTTATTGCTATGGTATATGGCTTTAACGAATGTACTTTTGATTTATCGACTTGTCTTTTCCGTGTTGTTCTTCTCTATTAATCGTGTGTGTATCTGCTAGAAACGTCACATATATATATACCATTCCGATTCTACAGAGTATGATGTCTTAAAAAATAGCAAACAAAAACATAGCATGGAACAAAACTCCTAAAATTAATATTAATTACCAAATTTGCTTTAAGTTTAAAACCTTTTATTTTTACTTGGAGAAGTTTAACATGACCTTATCTAACAATAATGCATGTATTATTGAACTGATTACGAAGGAATGGACGTGCATCTAAAATATTAATTCAACAATCAACAGATAATTATGCGATGAACAAAGGCGTTATATGGGCACTACACTCGCGGGCAATCCTCCAAAAACCCACAGTGTAAAAATAACCCAGGAAAGAAAAAACGGAAAGAACTTCTGAGGCAAGGACTTCAGGGCTCCACAAACAGTAATAATAGTAAAAATACCATAATATAGACAAATCCTTCGTAACAATTTTCCCACAATAAGTGTTACCCCTGAAGCAACACACTACATTAATGCGAATAAGACCTTCTTATGTTAGTCCAGTTTACTTGCGAACGGTTAAACAGGGCAACTTTCAGAATTTAAATGAGTCACAATATATTTCCAGGACACATGCAATTGTCCTCGAATAAATTTTCGTATAACTCAATAACATAGATTAAAAGCCAGACCAATAGCTGCGGAAATACTCCACCGCATAACATTGACTCGTCAACTTATCCGAAATCTATCATCACAAGTACATCCAATCACTCACGGCACGTATCACCTTTTATGTTCAACACCCACATGAAAAAAAAAAAACCTCGACACTTTAAGAACAGGATGCCCTCAAGCTTGTAACGCAGTAAAAAAAATTGAAAAGAATTTCATTCATTGTTCAAAAGGATTCCAGCATCCTTGTACAGATTGAATGTACAATCTGTCATCGAATTCTGCGTTCAGTAAACATTCATCTGAAATGTGAATCAGGCCAGTAGATCATGGGTGTGAAGGGAGGAATTATACGCCTTCGTGGACATAATAAAAAACTATTTACAATTCCATTCGTAAGGTCTTTCTATTGTCCGATGAGGTTAGGTATATTTTCTAATCAATAAAAGTGTATGGTTGTCTATGAATGCTTTTCTGTTTTTTGTTTAAAGCAGTGTAGAAAGAGAGTTTGACGTCGGAAATTTAGTGATTAATCATCTCCTGGCAAAACATCTGTTATTATGTAGTTAAGCTTGAGTAATATACAACAGTACCAAATACATATGAAGAACACACATCACATTTGGTTGCGGCTGGTAATTTGCTGAACGATCTTACGGAGCCCAGGTCCCAAATTGAATGGAATTTTTTTTGAAAATTGACATCGAGGTTCTATTAAGGGGTTCATTGTTCGGTTGTTGAAGCTCTTTCTGCTGTTGGGGCTGCTTTGCTGCTTAAAGAGATCTTAGTCTCTTGTCTCTGTATCCGACTCGAATCTTTCAATGGCGCGAAATCGAAACTCCCCCGGCCGACGATGATGTCCATGGCATTCATTACTCTTAAAATTAATAAGAATACTTCATTGAATACGCCAGCTGCGATGAACGCTGAAATCTCAACGATTTGAACAGCGCAGTGTAGGTGTTTGGAGCCAAGCTCCAAATAGTACTGTTAAATCTTTCATTCACATTTTGCGTGTGTAGCAGCGTTGCAGTAGGTCATCCTTTGATAAGTCCTTATAAACTGGTAATATGTGATTATGCACATCTGGATAGAGATACGATAGAGAAAGGGTCTCTTTTATCGTCCGCTCCAGTACATCTGTGGGGGATATGGTATGTGTGTCGGCAAGGACACAGGTTCATCGATATTCCCACCTGCTTGTTCCACCGAGAGCGAAAGGCACCAAGTTCACCCGCAGGCCTTAAAAAAGTAACAAAAGTCAAGCACTGAAATGTTGTTTGAATTAATGCTCATTTATTTATCATGTATTAACTTTACAAAATCATATCATATTAACTTTACAAAATCGTATCGTGTATTAACTTTACAAAAACTTTACAAAATGTGTAAATTCATCGCACTCGGAACAAATTCTAATTCAATTAAGCTCGTGAATTTTAAGTAGTTGGTCCTTCAAAATTACAGTGTCACAATCTCACATAATGGTGAGCGTAGTTAGTCAAACACCTAGCCGTTTAAATATTGCGTACAAACGTCGCGCGTAGGGATTCTGAACCAGGTGACATGGGAACAGCACAACCGTTTGAATTAATAACGCCGGTAAGTAGTGTAAAGGCTGCACTCGCACACGCTATCTTAAATACACGCCCGTTAATTTGCGACGACGATTCGTTGAGCTCAATGACCCGACTATTCAGTGATGCGCGTGTTAAGTGTGTTGTGCGATGTATCTCGATGCCGCACGAGGAATGTCGTCGGCCGAGATCGTTGCTGATGTTCCGCCGAACGAGGAATGTCGTTGGGGAATAGCGAACAATGGAGCACGTTGATGATGACGCAATGGTGTCCGCAACCAACGGTGCCTGAAACCAAAGGGTTTATATACTTAAAGGAACAGTGATACCTGTTTGGTCGAAATCCGGTTCAGGTTCTTCGATGCAACCTGGTTGAAGGTCCCGCGCTGAATCGATGGTTGATGAAATTGCTTGTCCCTTTTGGTGCCCCCTGTGAGGTTGAGTTGTATCGCTTCTCCTTCTCACACTGAACATATCGATAATTTGTTGGAATTTGTGTTTAAGTAGGAAAATTAAAACTTCGTTAACTAAATTTAAAGTAAAGCCGATGCGACTGGCGAATGCCTTTAGACGAATATAGATAGGGTTCGACTGAGTTCTCGATGGAGACAACTTTATTTATTCAACACTAAAAAGCCACATGGTGTCGTGCGACACATCAATTAAAAGTTCTTATAAATTCAACAGCCACATGGTGGCGTGCAAATTAAATCATAGAAATTACAAATCCAATTCAAGAAAAAACTTTACGTTGATCCGCACCAAAAACAGTATGCTATGACAGTTGAACCTGCACACAACAGTATGAATTGACAGATTCTCAAGACAGTTGCTGATGTGTGGTGAATATATTTGTCGGGGAGAGTACTAGAGGATCTACTAGATTCTCCCCGAGCATATAATTATGAATCCGAAACATTCCGCCCGCCTTCCCCAATCAGTGGCGAACCATCTGGCTCCATGGGATGGCGGCCCAGAGGCGGGGGTGTGCGGTCCGCTGCTAGTCGTGGTCTGCTGTCCACTTTCACGTGGATGGTCGGTTCCGGGGGCCGCCCGCCCTGAGGAGCGCTGACGTCTGGAGGGTCGATGACGACGTGATGGTATTTTGCATCGCTGGAGTCCGGTAACCTTTGAGGTCACGTGCCTCGCGGGGCTGTTGGAGTGCAGCCTCTGTTGATCCACTGAAAGGCGTGCTGGTTCGCTAGGATTCTGTTGATCCCTGGATGATGGGGAGCGCCGCTCGCCAGGCGGGGCGTGGCACGCTCCTATCTCTATGCTGATGTGGTGCCTTGAATCCCTTGGGTGGGCCGGCTGCTGGTTCTTCGGTTGCCTGTCGCCCCTGCGGTGGTTCAGCGGGCGAGGGGCATGTCTGGTAGCTGGGCTACGCAAATGGTCGGTAGCTGGTGGTTTCATGGGCCTCGTAACTTGCCCCTGGGGCCGATTCCGACTAGACTTCCTTTTCGTTCTCTTATGGGAGCTGCGATCGTCAGTCGTAAGTTCGACCATGTCCTCTAGGTCGGAGTTGTAAATTCGCAACCCGCGAGGAATGGCCAGGTGATGGGTGGTGACAGTCCCTGTCACCTTTACGCTGGATGCCGTGGTGGGTGCTGCGGCTGTTAGCACCCACCCCAGTTCAGTGGCCTGCGCGACGAGGCCGGAACGTTGGTCGTTCCTTAGACCTTCGAGAATGATGTTGGGGCACATGTCTGCCCCAAGGATGATGTCCACCTGGTCGGTGGAGGCGATGTTCGGATCAGCAAGCTCCAGATCCGCTATGAACGAGAGATCCCTCGTCGCTGATTGTGGTGGTGGTGCATACACTGATAGCCCTGACAGGATGAAGGGCCTCAGTGTCCATTGTCTCGAACCGTGGAGGCGAGAAGTGATGCTGATGTTAGCTTGAGTTCTGGTGGCACGGCCACGAGTGCCCCCAACACCGTAGGTGGGGACAGATGATGCTTGGCGTCGGAGGTGCAACTTTCGGGCGAGTGACGATGAAATGAAGGTGCCGCTGGAGCAGGGGTCCAGCAGTGCACGGACTTCAATCCTCCGTTGGTTCTCCGACGCCACGATGACGTTCGCTGTTGGCAGCAACGCGGAATGCTGTGAAGGGGTGCTGACTGTGTGTGCGTAGGCCCCTTCATGGTGGTCGATCCGGGGGGCGGATCCTTTGGCCCGGAGCGGCGGTGGGATTGTCCCGTCGATGGCGATAGTCCGGACATGCAGCAAGGTGTGATGTCTCCGCTGGCATCGACGGCACGCCTTGCTGGAGTGGCAGTCGCGTAGGCGGTGGCGACCCAAGCAATTGACGCATAAGCTCCGTTCGTGTGCGAAGGACTTCCGACGGCCGAATGCCCTCATGTATTGGTCGGTCGGGTGACCGATCGATGTGAGCATGACATACAAAGGAAAGATAAAACATTTCCCGCATGTGTGCGGCTGGCGCGCAAGGGAATATCGCATGGATATTGTTCGGGCAATGTTGATTGCTAAAAAGTGCAACCAAATTGCGCTTACGCGTGGAGGATGCGTGTCAAATAATGAAAATCGAACCGAGACATGTCCAATGTATTGGTTCGGTTCATGTTGGTTGCGTGATGGTGCGACCAAACTGCCTTCAGGGAAATTAACATTTGTTGCTGATAAAATTTTATGTCAGCTAGAATTAATGCTTCAAAGTATTTCTAATATTAAACGTACGACTATGGAAGGTAAGTACACGCCTTTTATGTGTTTTAGGAAACTTAATCATAGCTGTAAGGTAAGTAGTGGCGGTCAATGGAACTGCCACAATACATGCTTTTTGTATGGTCTAGATGGGGGTAATGGGAAGATGATTTGCGGCGCTCAAGGGAACCGCCACAAGGTAAAGGGATCGTGTAACGTATGGGTCGGAAAATTCCTTAGACCATCGTTTCATGATTCCGAGGGCAGAATTGGCTTTCCGGGTCGGTAAGCCCCCTGCCGGAAAGATCCCAAGATCTCGAATACATTGAAGAATGGTCAGGGGTTGGTTATGAAGGGTATAGGAACGTGAGCATCAGTGAATACGCTTTCGGCAAAAAGTTATAGATTGGCATTTGGCAATGTTAAGTACAAAGCAATTTTTGTCACACCTAGTCGAGAAGCTATCAAAGTCTGATTGCAGCGGTGCAGAATCAAGAGGTGACTCGATGATTTTGTATAACTTGGTATTATCAGAGTATAGGGAGAAGCTGGAATTCCTAATGACCTTATCGATGTCATTAGCGCCAAGTATAAATAGGAGAGGACCCAGGTGGCTACCTTGAGGAACCCCAGATGCGGCAAGGAAGGGGTTGGATATCGTGGATCTGAACTGAATGGAATAAAGTCTATCCTTTAGATAGGCAGAAATCCATTTCAGCAACCCAGGTTCGAAGCCGAGGGCGGATAAGTTGAAGAGGATTATATCGTGGGATATTTTGTTGAATGCTTTACTGAGGTCGGTCGGGACCATGTCGACCTCGTTAACGTGCTCTAGTTCTGAGAGTGTAAAGGAAGTGAACTCAACGAGGTTGGTTGTAATTGATCGACCATTGGGAAAACCACGCTGCCTTCGTGAGATAAAAGATTTGCAGCGAAAACTAAGAGATTTGTATAGAATGCTTTCGAGAATCTTGGGTAAGTGGGACAGTTTGGCGGAGGGGCAGTAGTTCCCGACATCGTTTTTGAGGGCCTTCTTGTGAATGGGGGTGATGATGGAATGAGAGAGTGAAAGATTGAAGATCAATGAGAGGGGAGCTGAGAGAGTAGATGAGCATTATTTGTTAGCAGGCTCAAATGACAACTCTATCCTATTGTTGTGGTTGAGCAACGAGTTTACTATATATTCCGGTGAAATCGAGACATGATATTAGAAGCTATTGGATTTTGTTTTTTAAAAAGGCGAGAATATCCGGCAACGACCAGTGCGCAGATGCACAGTTAATAATGGGTGCATTCATCGAACAAGCATTATTCTGCCTCAATATGATACATTGCGGACCTTTATTTCCATGCTGAAATATTAATGGAGTTTTGATGCATATAAGAAAAGACATGACCCACTGCCAATACACAAATCGCGTGCAATCGGACCCTGTGAACATAAGGCCGAGCTGGGAACAGAATATTTTCACAAAAAGCGAGTACAAAAGACATAAACGAACACCCAACTGTAGTGAAAAACACAGTACAAAAAAGTCATCAAGGCCGTATACCAGAGGATTGAATGCAACAATCTTCAGTTTAATGAACCAGTAAAAACAACTTCCTAGGTTCTTCTCTACTTCGCAAAATGGAAAATTATATATGACGGGCATTTTATAAATGATAAGTTTCGTGTATTACAGTACATAATAAAGCGTTAGCAAAGAGACTAACAAAAAAAATGCGACAAATATAAATCTCCTAAAATTAGTGTCCAAATTATGAAAACATCGCTGTTAATTTTTTTACATATATTGGAATTTTGGTCGTTTATAATTCTTTGTTTCATCAAACTTTTGGTGTATATTGGTCGGAATTTGTAATCATTTTCGTACAATCATCCTTTAATGTTTCAAGCTCCCGCATAGGATAAAAATAATGTTGTCGCTCAAAGCTATTTTAATGATCTCCGGGTGGGGGGAAGAGTTTTTGTGCCCCATCGAATTTTCTTTCTCTTCGTTACTTCATTTTCCTCTTTTCTTTTTCTTTTTCTTTTCTTTTTCTCTGTTTTTCTTCTTTTTTTTTCCTATTTTTTCCTTTTTCGTGTGACTTTTGGATGACAGATTGCTGAGGAGAATAGAGCAACTAATTATGTAGGGAATGCGGTTAGGGCATATAATTATTGACATTTTTAAATGTTTCAGCAGTGGGTGCATTGGTAAGAATTAAAAAATTGATGCCGAATTTAAAAGGAACATAGTAGGAAAATAATTGATAGTAACTTCTGGTTGAAGTGTATTAGATGTTTAATTAGTCTGTGGGTAATATTACATAGTTGTGCCAGCACGGAAACGCGTTCACTAATATGCCACCGAATTTAAACTTGTATCGCAATTTCACAACCAAAAGAAAATAAATCGAGTGTCTTTTGGTTTGACATGATATGGTATTGATTGATGTAACACAAAACAAATAATCACTAATGTGTCCTCGATAGTTATGCTTAGTAGTCTTAGTCACTATAGTCTTCTGTTTAGATATAATTTTATTTATATATATATATATATATATATATATATATATATATATATATATATATATATATATATATATATGTACATAATTTTACAGTTAACCTTACAAATTATTTAAGGAAAAAATTAAAAAAAACTTTAAAGCGTTGTCATGCAATGACAATTATAGTCCACGCGTATCATTTGTTTATATATTCTTAGTATTGAATATCACTCGGCACCAATAGATATAGCTAGATTACCGCACTCGCTTGTCGACTCCCAATCAACTACTGACTTTACTCATGGATATTACTCGATTGACTTTGGCTCGTGCAGAGTCGACCCTCGGCTAGGGGTGAGTTTAGTTCTTAAGAGAAAGTGAAGTTTCTCTTTGGTGACCAAAGGGAGAGGATCTCTCTGAGTAGGTCCTGACGAGTGTGCGGTTGATCCCTCGGAGATTACATTGTTTACCCATGCTGCGACGTCATGGGTAAACGAAACCGGGAAAAGGAAATGGGACAAAGGGCACCGTGAGAGATGTGTATGCAGCCTTGTAAATAGGCTGCATGGCATTAAGGAAACTGGTGCTAAAAGCAATTTAGATACTTACACAATGGTGATTGTGCACGGTATCTATGCCGGCGGAAAGGATCGAATTCTTTTGTATGTATATTTACATGCTGGTGAATTTGGTTTTTGCCGGCTAGTCGGGAGATGCGAACGATGCTTTTGTCGGTTAGACAAAAGGCTGCCTTGAATGTGGGTAAGCCGGGAAAATCTGCTGCGCACGTGTGTAGCAGGATACGCCGGCTGACGGGGGCCCCGATAAGGTTCCCTGATTTATGACGGTTACTTTGTAAGCTAACCGAATTATTTTCAGGAAAATTGTGGTGATGTGTTAATGCATGAAACAATGCCCTTGGGGAGGAAATGTATGCAGGTGACTGCGGGTTGGTGAAAGCAGTTGGGGTTGGAATTTTGGGTGGTTCTTCGCGTAGTTTTAAAGAACCACCACAAGCCTTAACGCCAAGTAATGCCTCTTAGGCAGAGAATCATGTGGAACATTATCCCGAACTTTTCATACCTATACATCAGATGCTCTTCCCCGTCTAAATGGGATAGTAAAACAAATATGCTACGTAGATGAAGTCATTTACAGTCTGTGATCCCATCACCACCCTTAACCAGTGTCATAGACAGAAATCAATTTTACGTCGAAGTTTATTAGATAGAAATAATATAAAACCTTTAGCTCGTATAAGCATCGACGAAAATATACTCCTAAGCAACGATTACACAGATTGATAAAAAAATAATGAACTGTATTCAAATTACTTAATCAAAATAGTATTTACACACTGCCTGATTATATAACACTGTATTAATTTCCAACCTGGGGTCTACGTTTTTTCCACCCTCCACATCAGTAGATGCTTCTATTTTCGACGGAGGAGGAATTTGATATACCTACGTGTAAGTGCAAATTGCATTCGCTGGGCAGGATGAGAGAAATCCCGCACATTTTACTATGATATCCTTTTCCACAAAGTGATTTAATCTTTCCTAACTACTTTCCCAATAGTGGTTCTTAATTGATGAAAAAAAAAATTAGTAAAATAAGCACTTTCTGTTCGTGTTGGATTCATTACAAGTTCCTTAATTTCAGTTAAACTGCCACTGTGTAGCACCCATTAATTGGAATTCCTAAACAAGGAACAAATCAGGAGGCAATTTCTATCTTTTTGCTTGTCTATCGCCTCTGCATGTTCCATTAGATGGAAAATAAAATTTCAAGTAGCACACAGCAACCGCTTTCCCAACAAGACATCCTGCTCCGCATTCCTTAAGGACAAGAAAAGTTCTCGTTGACTTATATCATAGAATTCAAGAAATCCACGTTTTCCTCTTTGAAAACAGTACATACACTCGAAAGGGTACATACGGTAACCACGCCAGAGGTAGTCAGTCAACTAAGGAATGCATGTTGTTTCACGTAAAGGATAATACCAGCTGCATTTGGGGCGAGAGCAAATGAGATTTGTCGAATATAAGTGTTTAAGTGCACTAAGGCTGCACCAAAGTGTCCCTTACTAAGGAGGAATCTCTGACAAGATGTAGTTCATAGAAAAGTGAAAAAAGCAAAACTCTATTGTCACCAAAGCCTTTTGGGGATTAAGTTGTTCGTGACCATAAATGGTAAAAAATTAATTCCTTCGCTGTCGATGTCAACCTTCTCTTTCTGGTAGTGAAGGGATCGACATGACTTTACACGGATATGATGCA
Organism: Microdon myrmicae; assembly: GCA_963931805.1. Taxonomy (NCBI): domain Eukaryota; kingdom Metazoa; phylum Arthropoda; class Insecta; order Diptera; family Syrphidae; genus Microdon; species Microdon myrmicae. The sequence continues at coordinate 181,530,356 of OZ007497.1, read as the reverse complement.
AACATGTATATACGATTATTTGTATTTTGCGCTCAAATAATTTAGTCCTTAAATCGGGAATGCCCTTTTTCTCTTGGTAAACCACGTCGCAGCTTGAATTAAGTAGCGGTCGCAATGGGATTAATATTATCCAATGGTTGTAAACCAGATTTCGTGAGTAGAATTTGAAAAAGTTCTCTAAATAATACACAATGCCTTTTGTTGAAAAATGTATAGACCACATGCGGTGAAGTAAGAGGATCATGATATTATGAAACCCTAATAAATGTTTGAAGTCAAAGGTTACAACCAATTTTTGTAACAGAATACAAATGGATTAAGGTCAAAAATGTGGCACTAGGTTCAAAATCTTGTGAATACGTTTTTAGCTAATTTCAATGGAAAATCTATTTTATTAATTATTAACCATGAAAAATGGGTTTCTTAAAAGCGGGCAGTTTATTCTCAGACACTGCATCTTAGGCAGTATATTATTACAAATTTAAGTGGCAACAACCCGCCCCTTGTTATCTTAGTATAGTTAAAAGCCTGTAATTGCGCCCGACGAGGTCAATATTATTTAAAATGTAGTAAGCCAGGCAAGTTTCTTTTCACAGTGGGCTGTGGCTCTTTACTTTATGAGCGTTGGTTGACTTGTTATTTGCTAGTAAGAAAAGTATCAGGAATTGTCAGTTCAAACTGTCCGCGCTAGTCAAAGGTAGGTTTTTATTTTTTTTCCCATATTGATGAAATTGTCTTTAATTATGATGTTTAGTTTGAGTGAAGTCTGCCCACTAGATTCTAAGAACATCATAATTGGTGATGGACGCTATAACTAAAATATTCAAACAAACCGACGAGCATCGGAATCGAGAGACATTTTCACTCATTATAAAAATTGGGAAGGACTACTGACACCGAATGACATAATCACAAACTCAAACTTGGAATCATTAAGGGCAGATGGGTAATAACAGGTCAATTGAAAAGTCCCCGGCCTTCCATAGTAAAACACTTTTTTTTGTGGCAAAATTCGTTTTTTTTATTCAACATAATTCCCTTCGAGGGTGATACACTGATTATAGCGACCCTCCAACTTTTCGATACCTTTTTTGTAGTACGATTTGTCCTTTGCTTCAAAATAGCCCTCAGTTTCGGCGATCACCTCTTCATTCGACGAAAATTTCCTCCCAGCGAGCATTCTTTTGAGATCTGAGAACAGGAAATAGTCGCTGGGGGCCAGATCTGGAGAATACGGTGGATGCGGAAGCGATTCGAAGCCCAATTCATGGATTTTTGCCATCGTTTTCACTGACTTGTGACACGGTGCATTGTCTTGGTGAAGCAGCACTTTCTTTTTCTTCAAATGCGGTCGTTTTTCGGCGAGTTCGTCCTTCAAACGGCCCAATAACGCTGTGTAATAGTCGCTGTTGATGGTCTTTCCTTTTTCAAGATAGTCAATGAAAATTATTCCGCGCGCATCCCAAAATACAGACGCCATAACCTTGCCAGCCGACTGTTGCGTTTTTCCACGCTTTGGGGCGGGTTCATCGTGTGCAGTCCACTCGGATGACTGTCGATTGGACTTCGGAGTGAACTGATGGAGCCGTGTTTCATCCATTGTCACATATCGACGCAAAAACTCGGGTTTATTACGCTTGATCATCTCCAAACACTGCTCCGAATCATCAACTCGTCGTTGTTTTTGGTCAAAAGTGAGCTCGCGCGGCACCCACTTTGCACAGAGTTTTCTCATACCCAAATATTCGTGAATGATATGATGTACACGTTCAGTTGATATCTTTGGAGTGCCTGCTATTTCATTTAATTTCAATTTACGGTCGTTCAAAATCATTTTGTGGATTTTTCTAATGTTTTCGTCGGTAACAACCTCTTTTGGGCGCCCACTGCGTTCACCGTCTTCGGTGCTCATTTCACCATGTCTAAACTTAGCATACCAATCCTTGATGGTTGATTTTCCTGGAGCGGCGTCTGGAAACTCGTCATCAAGCCAAGTTTTTGCTTCAACTGTATTTTTTCCCTTCAAAAAGCAATATTTTATCAACACGCGAAATTCGTTTTTATCCATTTTTTCACAATAACAGAAGTTGCTTCACTCAAAATACTATAATTCACAAACTAATGACCCGACATCTGTCAAATTTAGACACGCGTCTTTTGAAGGTTAGGGCTAACTAAAAATCACATGGATTTAATTCTAGTTCCGCCATATATGTGTGAGGCCGGGGACTTTTCAATTGACCTGCTAAAACTTTTCGTCACCCACTTTAAACACCACACACATGTTGGATCCCCTTGAAATCAAACACATATTTTTCTTTACGGTACTTTTATTTTTCGCTCTTAATTACTAGCCAACACTATTTTAAAACTTTCTTATTACAATTCTTGTTACCAGCAAACACTATTCTCAAACGTTATTATTACTGGCCTTGTTACTAGCCAACACTTGTTTCAAACTTTCCTATTACAATTCTTGTTACCAGCAAACACTATTCTTAAACGTTATTATTACTGGCCCTGTTACTAGCCAACACTATTTTCAAACGTTATTATTACTGGCCCTGTTACTAGCCAACACTATTCTCAAACGTTATTATTACTGGCCTTGTTACTAGCCAACACTATTTTCAAAAAAACACCCGACACCTTTTTCCGACCGTCTCGGTCACTAGTTCCCAATCAACTCTCCTATCTCACCGTCTTGATCGAGATCCAAAAACCAACCTTCTCTAGTGGTTTTCTCATTTTTTTTCTTCGGATTCGATCGGAAATCTTTTTCCTTTCCGGCTGCAGATAAAAAGGATATCTCCTTTTCACCGCCTGCTGTTTTCTTTAGCCGAACACAAAAGGAAAATCAATAGTGCATCGTGTTAATGCACATTTCCGATTCATTTTTTTTTTTGTGCTGTTAGCTGCTTGGGTGAACGTGTAGTCCGTTTTATTGTGCCTGTTGTTTTCTCTAACCGCATGGGCCAGGATCTCTTCCGTGGGAAGTCGGTACACAGGAAAAGATCAATAGCGCCTACGTGAAGGTGTAGTTCGTTTTATTTCGCCTGTTGTTTTCTTTAACCGCATGGACCAGAATCTCTTCCGTGGGAATCGATAAGAAATACCAAGGGAAAAATCAATAGTGAATCGTGCTAATGCACCTTTGTGATTCTCTATCTTGTTATTGCTTAGGCGAATGGGCAAGGATGTTCCTTGTGGGAAATGGTGTGGGTAAACAAACCTTTGAAGGATCATAAAATTGCAGACCTGCAATTTATGATTCTCAACAACTTTACTTGAAAGTTGGTCATCTGGTCCACAGATTTGGATCCAGGGGACTCTGTGTGTTGAACATATGGTTCGTTCTTTCACGCCTTGGATTCAACTTAAATTTAATATGGGCAAAATTAACGTGCAGTTCAATTTGTTTGATATTGAATTGATATCGCGATATTTACTGTATGCGCGATTAATGACGGAGCTTTAGCTCCAAAGAGGTAGGTTTTATGGGATGGGTGGTTGTGGCCGTAACAGATGTAACAACGTTGACAAACGTGGGCAGTTTAGATTGGCAATTCCGATTTTTTTTTCAGAATGTACAAGGAGATTTTTATGTTCCAGATTGATTAAATTTGGCCGCTGTTTCGGTTAGGATGACATTTGTCAGTTACAATTTGAGACCCATAGAGGGTGATCGGTAGCAATTTATGATGGAGCAGATAATGTTGCAACAGCCAATTGGAACCATTAATATATTTTATTGAAATATTTGTTCAGTTCTGAATACGCGCAGAATTTACGTGGTGAAGCACATTTCGACTTTGCTGGCCCTTTTAAAAAACAAAATAACCACGACTATTAGATCATAAGCCCTCAATTGATACACCAAAGATCATTACACCATCATACAATAACTGCACGGTGTGACATTTCGGCCGGTGGCAACATTGGGCCTATTTCTTTGTGGACCTTAGACGCAAACCCGTAACAGTTACTGATGACCACTTTTGGGAGATGTTGGAACATTTTCTTGTGTCTGAATTGAATCAATTAAATTAACAGAACATTTGGTCCATTTGGTGTTATGATGTAAATTTAACAAAAAGTTTTTTACGGCCGAATAATTTCAAAAAGTCATGATATCGATTGGCTTAATGACAATCTGATTGAGCGCTCAATCGATTTCTCCCTATGAGGTTACTTGGAGGAAAAGTTATTCGCCAAGAAACAAACTACAACCTTGATATTTTGAAGACAACATTCTAAATGAAATTGCTGGAATATTACGTCTTGTGTAGCGTCTTTCAATTTCGTAGTCTTGTCTTAAGAAATTCAAAAAAGTGTTGATACGAATTGTATGCATATATTTTCAGTTGGTTCGCTTTTCCCACACACCTTTTGCTTTCCTTACAAAATTTGTATTTAAAAAGCTGTTTACGTTATTTGAATTCGTTACTCAGTTTTACTTAAGGGGGTATTTTGGTCTAGTAATTTTAAAAAATCATTATTTGTTTTACATATTTTCAAAGCTTAACCCTCTAAGAATATGTCTTTAAGAGGATTTTAGAAAATTCAAATTATTTTCGGAGGTATGGCTGTTTTGCTGACGCACCGTCTAAACAGGCTCGGCCGGAACGAATCGAACAAAAGACATTAGGGACTTTCTGTCAACCTGCGTCCCTGTTTCCTCGTAAAACCTTGTGGCGTTTCTACTAACGCCACTGCTACCTTTTCAACCTACCTCCCAATCTTCCTTCCTAAAGCTCCACTAATTTCATCATTTTTGCGTATGCAAGCGCAATAACTTCCCCAAGGATTCTCCCACCGATTGCATTGCCTTTCGATTATGCAAATCGCATCCAAACATCAAGCATCTGCCCATTAAGGACATTCACGCAATTAACGCGTTATATCAATTTTCCCTAGAAGAAATTCGGTACGCCAGTACCGCATACATCAATGCATCTCAGCATTGTTCTAAAAAGAAAACATTTCGGTTGCTATACTAGGTAACCGAAGTGGATTATGAAAACAATCAGCAGAACCCCTGTCTGCCTGCATTTACTGTCCCGCACGTGCGTAACAGATTTTCATGTTGCACCAGTACTCACGGCGGCTTTTATGCAATCTTCAAAGCACCGACGCAATTCGCGCTTAGCTGCCAAGAGCCGAATTCAATGCCAGTGTAAATACTCACACTGGAATTCGACCCATGACTCCCTAGGAATGCAATACGCAATTAACATGGTTGTAAACACAACTCCTCGATAGTATAGTGGTTAGTGCACCCGCCTGTCACCCGGGAGACCGGGGTTCGATTCCCCGACGGGGAGCCCCTGGCGCAAGACTAATGACCTTGCCCAGAAAAAATAAATCATTATGGAAAATTTAACAAGCCTCAGGACTTGCTAAATAAGGCCAAGACCGGTTCCCGGTTGTAGTGTCGATGATGATGATGATGAAACACAACCATCATTGTGTAATTATCCCAAATGCATCCTAATCCCTAACGTAGTATTTGGACAACTGCAAATATTTATCCCAAAGATGTTTTTTTATGAATTTTCATTCCCACGGTTCGACCACCCATGAGCTCGCATCACGAGCCAACAAGGTGATCCGCGCGCAAAAGTAGTTTAGTCGATTAAATAGTGGTAAAGGAGTCGAGTCTCCTGGAGTCCGTCCGGAAAGTCGAGTTTGAGATACGGTGGAGTTCGCCTGCGCAAGTGCAAGAGATTGAAGAGTGAAGTTCCTATAAGAAAAATCAGTGTAAATTAAATAGAGCTAGGACCTTGGTAAATTTATAAACACCCGCGAATATTTGTGTCAGTAAAATTTACGAAGTTAGTGCCGGACCTGATATTGTGAAGATCCGCCACCGTAACAAACAATAAAAGTCACTATACAATATCAACATTTCCGTGAGTTTTATTTTCTTTGCTGGAACAGTGGCAGTAACCAGTTGGACAGCTGAATGTTACCGTCACCATCGTGGGTGCGTCGTAAAGTGAACAGGTTAGGAAGCTTAATGAACCTTGCCAATGCCGGCACATAATTAAGTTAATCCCTACACCTTTATATATATATATTGAAATACAATAACCGAGGTAGTCGAGGAAGGTCCAATGTTTGCAGCAGGAATGGCAGATTGAATAAACGTAAGCCTAAAATATCATTTCATGACTTAGATCGCGAGAAACTTTACGTGAAACTTTAAACGCGTTTTTCTGTCGAAACTGTTGAGACTGTCTTTTTTAAAACAATACCCACGATTTTTGAAGTTTTACAAACCGATTTACTTCAAATTTAGTATATGTCTTCTTTATAGGCTTTTCTATTGCATGAACTATCCTCATCCCCAAATTTCAATGTTAAATATTTTTTAAAAATTCGAAAACTAAAAAAAGTGGTACAAAAATAAATTTTTTTTCAAGCAGTCGCAAATTGCTAGGAGGGTTGAATCATGGGTATGGTCGCGTGCCAACTTTTTGAGATCCTCCACTTCATCAGTTGCCAACTTTTTGAATTTTGCATTTTTTACTTTCAATTTTTTTACTGTATTCTTGAAATATTAATAAACATCTTATAAAAAAATGAATAGTAAAAATATTGATTGCTTTTTTTACAGCACTTCAAAAATTGCGTTAAATTCGTGCGTCTAGACCAGAATACCCCCTTAAAAAAACTTTGCTTAATTGTTTGTATCATCTTATATTTCCAAAGCTTGTTACGGTTTGTTCTTTGTTTTAGTTTTATCTTTAGAACAAACGGAACTGCAAATTGTAGTTGTTAAAATTGTAGTTCTCCTACTCCGTCGATAAAATTATTTCTATATGTTTAACTAACTAGAAGTCTGCGAGATTGTTATGAAAAATGTGCTTAAAACTGTTCGCCTTTGTGTCATCGCCGCTTTTGAGCGTTGGGCAAGTAGAAACTCAGCTTTTTTGTCAAATTAAACTTTATTGGAAAAGATACCTATACAGAGATTAATAATCGACATATTCGCCATTGCTATCTATAGTCTTTTGTTATCTATCGGGCGAATGATGTATACGGGTTTTACAGCCAAACCTCCGAAGATCTCAACTTATATCAAAACAAAGGTCTACTAGAGTTCAGTAGACTTGATGAACTATTTAAATCAGCCGAGGAAGTGGCGTCCGCTTCTGAAGGCTATGCCAGTTGGTTAAAAACCCATCAAAATTGGGTTGAAAGCCTAATTGCCTCTAGCGCCAACTTATTAAAACCCGAGATAGAACAATGTATCAATAATGCAATTCGTGACCTTAGGGCAGACCTTAGAACGGAAATCAGGGCCTCAGATCATTCAAAAGACATAACTGAAAGCATAAATGCCTTATCAAAAACTGTTCGTCTCGCCTCACAATGGGTGTCCTCGCCCCGACACCCACAAATTTCCCCTCTCTGCCTGTAAAGGGAAGAAAAATCGTCAAGAAGCTAATTTGCATAACTTGGGAGTAAAAAAAATAATAAAAAAAATTATAAACGTCAACGGCAAAAATAAAAAGATTCATTCGCCGTAAAACCTAACGTAAGGACCTTCTAATGAAATAATTTCAAGACTATATAAAATACTGGAGGGATGCTTATTTGTATCTGATACATAAGTAAACACAATGAGAACCCCGATTTAAGCAGACTGTCGACTTTCGGGAAAATATATAAAAGATTATCAATCAACAACCAACAACTAGCTGAACAGGGGAGCACAAACCTCAACGCCCCCTGCAACCTGCCACCAGGAACCAGATACAGCGACCGCTCCACGGTCGACCAAGTAAGCTCATTTACATACTACTAATATATTAATATATTAAATTGTTTAATAAATATATAACAATTTTTTATGCAAATTAGCTACTTGACGATTTTCTTCCCTTTACAGCCAGAGAGGGGAAATTAACAAGAATTAGTGGGTGTTGGGTGAGGACATGGACGCCAGGTCCGTAACACTAGCTTGTTTAACTACTTCAATCCGGCGGCTTATCCACGAATCCATGAGAAAATTATACGACGAAGTGCGAAGCCAATTCTGCACGAGAGAATGCCTACTTGCCTGAATGCCTTTACAAAACAGTCTCGCGAATTGGCCAATCCAACTTGCAGTCGCCCCAACATCAATCTGAATCATCATCCTCGTCATCATCAGTTGCTACTTCTTCACTAGTTCAATCAATCTCAAGCTCTGCGCCAACACAATCGTGCTTTCTCTTCATCCGATGCCAACGAACTTGTACAGATGGTGACCGAGTCGGGATGCGAACAGACTTGACACATAAGTAAATCCGACTATACTTACATATGTCTAGACTAACGCATTTAAACCAAACTTGCTTGCTTACATGTCCTTTTAACACGTTGGAATGATATTTCAATTGAAGGAAATTATATGTTGATTAATAAAGAAGAATTTTACCAACAAAATGTTGGTTTAGTAGCTAGTCTCGGTGCTTATTGAACGATGTGTTATTCGTACCTTGTCGCACAAAAATACTTTCAATGAAATATATGGCGCTCAATAGAATCTACTTATATAATTAATGAGATAAGTGATGTGATCGAAGATATGGAGAAGGAAAATCTATAGCTACGAGGGTTGCCTTTTATATTTCGGGATTAGAGAACAAAAACAAATATTGATCATCGAAAATCACTTTATTGTTTTTCAAAATATTCCCCATGAAGATCTATACACTTTTGCATGCGTTTGAACCAATTGTCGAAGCACTTTTGCCACTCTGATTGAGGTATCTCCAACACATGCATTCTGAATGCAGCAACCGCTTCTTCAGGTGTCGAAAAACGTTGACCTCTCAGTTTGTTTTTTACGTACGGGAATAAAAAGAAGTCATTCGGTGCCAAGTCAGGACTATACGGCGGATGACCCATCAAATCGATGTTTTGGGTGCTCAAAAATGCAGTTGTCGCAGCCGATGTTTGAGAGCTCGCATTGTCGTGGTGAAGAGTGATCCGTCTTCGGCGGTTGGTTTTCCTGATTTCTTGGAAGACAACTGGCAAACAAATGGCTGTGTACCACTCAGAATTGACTGTTCTGCGTTGTTCTAGTGGTACGGTTGCGGCATGTCCAGTTTTTCCGAAAAAAACAGGCGACCATTTGCTTGGAAGTGCTTCGTGCGTGTTAAGTGTGTCGATGATGTCATACCTGAAGATAACATTCAGGAGATCATTGACATACTCAAACAAAAAGCGCCACCAAATTCTAAACTCAGATGACCCCACAGAGCAGTAGTGCAATTAAGTCAATATTTCGAAATAATTGCAATCAAAACTCAATTAACAAATTGGTCAAAGAAAAACGGTTAATTGCATTTATCAAACCAATTAACGATTGCACAAGCTGAAACAATTAAAATACGGAAACATCCAAACTGCATGTTCCAGCACAATCGACATAAGTGCAATTAACTGGGTCAATTCATGAACGCAAAAGTTCAACTCGAGTCCGAATCGATGAAAAAGTATTGACCAGCTCATCAATATGAGGCGTTTATGAACTAAAGCCGATGATCGGTAATTGGGACAATTAAAACCCAAATTGCTGATGTGAATCGAAAGGTGTTAACCCCGGAGGGAATCGAAAAGTGTTGACCCGAGAGGTAATGAGGAAGTGGTTGGTCGAGCAGTCAGTTTTGTCTTGGGAGTGGTCGGTGGTTTGTCGTGAAAGTGGATGGCGTTAAAAAAAAAAGTGAAGAAGTATTGAGACAGAGAGTCGGTGTTTGGGTCGTGGGAGAAAGATCCTAAAGAGGATTCAAAACGAAGCGTTGGAAAGTTGAGAGTAATTGAGTTAAAAGTGGACTTAAGACTAATAAGTCGAAAATTAAAACGGATTGTTTAGGCGACATTGTAATCGAATTAAAAATGAACTTACGACTAATAAGACAAAAAAACTAAAACGAACTGTTAGAGCGAAACCGGAATTGAGCTAAGAGTGAAGTTAAGCATAATATCTTAAGGACGAATAAGTGTAAAAAGATGTTAAAAGAATTATTAAAACAATATTAGTGTAAAAAGATGTAAAAAGAATTATTAAAACAATATTAGTATTAAGATAAAAGTGGATTAAACACTAATAGGCTAAAGTTAATAGATGTGAAGCAATAATACTAACACTGGAATAAGGCATTAATTAAAACATATTGTGTTTGTGGTAAAGAATTAGTTGTAAGCCGCAATCAGTGTATACGACTTTAAACGAAATAGTAAAAATAGAAACAATAAAGATTGAATAAAGAATTAAAAGTGAGTCTGAGTTTTGTTTTTTAATGATAACTGTTAATGTGTGGAAAGAAAGAATTGTTTGTTATTCTCTTGGCGTCGAGTATCTAATTAATTTTCTACGAAAACCAAAAACCATAACTGGCGCAGTCGGCGTTCCTCTATTCCGTTGAACTAGAGGAAAGTGATCGGACATATTCGGTAATTATATAGTGGAAACGCAGTGCACTCTAAATCCACAAAGTGAAGAAACTATAAAACTGAAAACCAGAGAGAAAAGTGAAACAAAATAAATATCATATCGAAGACACAAACTGATTTACTATTGAACAATATTAGTGATGATAATACACACCGTTATCAACGGTAAAGTGAAAGAAAAGCAGCATTGGAGAGCCAGCAGAAAAGCCAGCAGAGAAGCCAGCATTCAACATCAACAGCAGCAGCCGAAACAACACAACAAAAACATAGTAAGTCTGTTACGGTTATTCAATAGAAATATATGTAAAACGAGTTAGTGTATTATTAGTATTATAAGCTATTAACATGGTTGTTAAGTTTTTTTTTCGGGTAGCAAATATGATAGACATGTCAAAAATAGTAATTATTACACTAATAACCACCACTTGCAATTAAAGAATATCAACTAGTATTAATAGAAATGAAAAAGGAGAAAATTTGAGAAAGTGAAGAAAAATATATTTAATAATATTGGAATAAAACTTAATTATCAGATTATCCCGAACAGACAAATAATTAGTGAAAGAACGTACTACTAAGTAAGAATAATAAGTCGTAGGGATCATTGGAACGGCGGATGAATTAACAATTTTATTAGGATCGGTACTGCAAAGGAAAAAGAAGAAGTATTTAACTCGATCCGAAGCTGAGTAGAGTAGTGAAAGGGAAGAAGGAATTTTTTTTTTTTTCAAAAGTACTTGGTGATAATTTTGCAGCAGCGTATTCATTATAAGAACGCAACGGAAAAAAGAGATAAGCATCTAGCCTCCCAAGGGAAGACAGTCGCAAGATCGGAATTCTGTTTTCTTACAGATGGTCGTTCTGTTTTGATACAGGAAAAATCCATGCAACGTTGGTCGCGGTTTCAAAAAATAGCTATCTACAATTTAACATTTGAGTAGGTGTTATAAGTGACTAACGAACCAAAGGTCGGTGTAGCAATCTGTAGTCCATTTCATCCAAAAAGCGGTAATTTCGGTATGTAAAGTAGAAAAAGCTACCGTCGTATTCCTCGGAAAGGTAAGTATCGGTACAAATATATCTCACCGACAAAATTGATCGAAGAGAAGCGCGAAACAGTTTAATAGACGAAAGACGAGGAATGGCTCAACAACAAATGGAGCAATGTATAGCAGCGCTGACTCAGCTGATGGTTCAGAACCAGCAGCAGAGCACGAGTCAGAGGCTGGAAAAAGAAATTCGTCACATTCGCGAATTCGATGGGGCAAAAGGGTCCTTACCTTCGTTCATAGATGCTGTATCGAGAAAGCTGGGCGAATACAGAGCTGGACAGGAAGAGGAAAAGGCGAGAGCTTTCAGTATGATCTACGATCAAAAAATACTGGGCTCAGCAAAGAACCTTTTAAGAGTAAACCCTCCTCAAAATTGGGAAGAGTGCCAGCAAAAATTAAAGCTGCACTACAGACCAAAGAGAGACCAAATGGCCCTGACGAGGGACATTATGTTTTTAAGGGCAAACTCGATCCTCGACCTCAGCAACAAATTGAAATATCTTGTGGATGACATTGCAGAGTATTCCGTATTTTGTACAGACGGTAATGCAATGATAGATATATTCAGTGGGATGCTAGTCCAGAAAATTAAGAGCTTAGTTTCAGGTACCTTGGCATATAATATAATGGACAAAACGAATCTGACAGAGGTAAGAAATGTGATAGACTCTTTTGTTGGAATGGATGAGACTAATTTAAATCCTACGAGTAATATAGAACATAGGCCAACCACGACGAACAACCGACATATTAATAGGAATCACAAACCAGACCGTATAGACCACAGAAACAGATTCGAGAATAGGCAGGGCGAAGGTAATGTTGGAAGACAAGGAGGCAATCATACTAACTTCAGGACAAACCACGGATTAAGGCAGAACTCAGGCGATAACCTTAATTGGAGGACAGGGCCAAGTAATGTTAGGCAGGGAAATGAAAGATCTGTGCAAAGACATCCACATATAGGTAATAGTGCACACCATAGGGAAAGCTCAGACCACATGTCAGTGGACATGATAAGTAGGCGAGAACCAAGAAATGGAACAAATAGATTTTCTCGCAAACGAACCTCAGAAAATAGAATCGTACTGACACTAACCATCGAAGAAGAAAAATACCTAGCACTCTTAGACACAGGATCCACGATAAGTATCCTGAATGAAAGCAATACCCCGAGACTTAGATACAACGTAATAGATACCAACACGACAGCGATAGAGACAATTCAGGGAGAAGTAGACAAGCGAAATAAGACAGTAGCATCAGTATGCCCAGTAGAATTTAAATATCCAGATAACGCAAGGATAAGGTGGGTAGCATTAAGGATGAGAAAACCATACAATTTTATTCTAGGTATGGATTGGATAGAGAAAAATGTCGAAAAGATTTGTATGAAGAGTCAGAAAATTTACATGACTAATGGAGTGAGCCTTCCATTCGGGACCAAGTCTATTGATGAAGAAGTCAATATGCTCGAAATAAGCGAAGTGCGAGATATCCAGTTCAATCATGAGTACTTGCAAGGGAAAGAGCATAAGGTAGCAGATTTCGCGAATAGATTACAGCTTTCGAAAAGAACAGGCAAAGATAACAAAAGCAAATCTAAGATAGCATTCTCCGACAGGGCAACTCGTCATCCTACAGGGAGGCAAAAATCGGACCACATAGGGATAAAGGACGAGATAGTGAACAAGTATAGAACACAAATCGTAGTAACGTACAGCCCTGTGAAAGAAATCCAAGTTATCCATAAAAGAACAATAATAGAGGTAAATCCGTCAGAAAGCAGAAATAAAATAGAAAAGACATTGAAAAGGTACGTTAGAAGAGGCCGCGTCGGAATTTATTCAGAGGTTCAAGATTCAGACTACCATAAGGTACAGTCAATTTTGATATCCTTATTCTTGTCTAACAAAAAGATAAAATTCATACGGTGCTCCAGAAGAGCCCAAGAGGTTAAGACAGAGAAAGAGTTGTGTAATCAACTATATCAGTATCATGACAAAGGGTCAAGACACAAGGGAATTAGCGAGAGTTACCATAGTCTGAAAAAGAAAATATACTTTCCCAAGCTACGTAAATACATTTATCTCGTGACTAACAGTTGTAGCAAATGTAGAGAAAGAATGTACGACAGGAAGCCCACCAATTACAAAGAAAGCAGGAGTATAAGACATGTACAGAACTATAAGAGACTGAGGCACAGAGACAAACCATATCGTAGGATAGCTCCACTAAACAACGTTCACACAACCAATAATATGAATGGACCGTTCAAAATGATAGGTGATGTTCACGACAGTAGGTTGCAGTTTACCAAAGCAAACCAGAACAAACATAAAGCATCCACACTCGACCTTATTAGGAATAATAACAGGAATTGAGAGTAGGAAGCTTTGGACTGAAACAAAGATACAGATGGCTATATGAAAATATAACGATCTGTATCATTCGAAAAATTAAAACGTTCAACGAAAACAAACGGTAAACGAAAACGAAAGTCGATAGCTTAAAGCGAAGAGTAGGAAGAATAAGACATCGTTGGTTGTAGCAAAAGAAATATATCAATGAATTTTTATGAAGAGGACAGACTCATAAGATATATAGAAATTTTAGTTCCACACAGATGATATATATATACCTTGAAAGATCACAAGTAATACTATTTTAATCTATTTAAGTAGACCCAGACGCTATCAAATTCATAATAATTGGAGGAAATTAAAGACTTCATTCACAAAAGAAATTAAAATCCGATACTTAGTACTTGAAAAATTATAACCACATCATGTTAGCTCAAATACAACAACATACCACTGTCATATTTAATGTTTATTATAAGTAATCAGAATTCATTACTAAAATAAATAGATGAAATATTGGAAGTATTAATGTCAAAAAGAAAGAAGATAAAGCCAAGAATGTTAAAATAACGATTGGAATTCGAAAAGTGAATGTAAATTTGTAATAAGTGTCGAGAGAGAAAAAAAAAATGTATAAACAAGCATTATTTACTGACGAAAGAATGTATGTAAACAAACACAATTTACTGAGGATTAATTAAATATTTGAATGTACGAACATTTTAAGAAAAAAGGAGGATACAAAATGAATGAAGTCAAATACTATAACGATATGTGTAGGTAACAGGAAATGAATGATATTGGGAAGAGTACATGCAACTAAAGTTAAAGCAACTAGCACAAAGTTTAAGAATTCAGGAGAATTCAGATTCTGGCGGTGGGGGTGTTAAGTGTGTCGATGATGTCATACCTGAAGATAACATTCAGGAGATCATTGACATACTCAAACAAAAAGCGCCACCAAATTCTAAACTCAGATGACCCCACAGAGCAGTAGTGCAATTAAGTCAATATTTCGAAATAATTGCAATCAAAACTCAATTAACAAATTGGTCAAAGAAAAACGGTTAATTGCATTTATCAAACCAATTAACGATTGCACAAGCTGAAACAATTAAAATACGGAAACATCCAAACTGCATGTTCCAGCACAATCGGCATAAGTGCAATTAACTGGGTCAATTCATGAACGCAAAAGTTCAACTCGAGTCCGAATCGATGAAAAAGTATTGACCAGCTCATCAATATGAGGCGTTTATGAACTAAAGCCGATGATCGGCAATTGGGACAATTAAAACCCAAATTGCTGATGTGAATCGAAAGGTGTTAACCCCGGAGGGAATCGAAAAGTGTTGACCCGAGAGGTAATGAGGAAGTGGTTGGTCGAGCAGTCAGTTTTGTCTTGGGAGTCGAGGATGGTCGGTCAGTGGTTTGTCGTGAAAGTGGATGGCGTTAAAAAAAAAAGTGAAGAAGTATTGAGACAGAGAGTCGGTGTTTGGGTCGTGGGAGAAAGATCCTAAAAAGGATTCAAAACGAAGCGTTGGAAAGTTGAGAGTAATTGAGTTAAAAGTGGACTTAAGACTAATAAGTCGAAAATTAAAACGGATTGTTTAGGCGACATTGTAATCGAATTAAAAATGAACTTACGACTAATAAGACAAAAAAACTAAAACGAACTGTTAGAGCGAAACCGGAATTGAGCTAAGAGTGAAGTTAAGCATAATATCTTAAGGACGAATAAGTGTAAAAAGATGTTAAAAGAATTATTAAAACAATATTAGTGTAAAAAGATGTAAAAAGAATTATTAAAACAATATTAGTATTAAGATAAAAGTGGATTAAACACTAATAGGCTAAAGTTAATAGATGTGAAGCAATAATACTAACACTGGAATAAGGCATTAATTAAAACATATTGTGTTTGTGGTAAAGAATTAGTTGTAAGCCGCAATCAGTGTATACGACTTTAAACGAAATAGTAAAAATAGAAACAATAAAGATTGAATAAAGAATTAAAAGTGAGTCTGAGTTTTGTTTTTTAATGATAACTGTTAATGTGTGGAAAGAAAGAATTGTTTGTTATTCTCTTGGCGTCGAGTATCTAATTAATTTTCTACGAAAACCAAAAACCATAACTTGCGCGAACAACTTTTGTTGGATTTGGCTCATCTTGAAACACCCAGACAGTCGACTGCTGTTTACTTTCGGGCTCATACGCGTAAATCCACGATTCATCACCTGTCACGATGTCATAGACGTGTTTCGAAGCACCGCGACCGTATTTTTTGAGCATTTCTTTCGACCAATTGACACGAGCCTTTTTTTGGGCGATTGACAAATTGTGTGGGATCCAACGCGAACAAATTTTTTTGACAGTCAAATGTTTATGCAATATTGAATGTATCCTGGTCCCACTAACGCCTAAGGTTGTCTCAATCTCACGATAGGTCACATGACGATCTTCCAATATCAGTTCGCGCACAGCATCAATGGTTTTCGGAACAACAACTGATTTTGGACGACCTTCACGAAATTCATCTTGGAGTGAACTACGACCACGATTGAATTCACCATACCAATGATAAACACTGGTCCTTGATGGAGCTTCATCGCCAAAAATTGATTTAAGTTCATCCATGCACTGTTGCTGAGTTAATCCACGCCGAAAGTTGTAAAAAATAATCGCACGAAAATGTTGACGATTTGATTCCATTTTTGGGCCGAGATGAATCTTTTAAGTTACTGTAAACAACACAAATAGCGCTCGTATGTCAAAACGTTCTGAGTGCGTATAACCTCAAAAATGTTCAACTTTACGACAGAGCTGTCAATTGCAGGATTGCAACGCTAGGGTTGCCAAATCCTGAAACATAAGAGGCAACCCTCGTATAAGGATTGTAGTAAGAAAGTACGGAGAGATGCAGCTGCTGGGACAGTCGTAAACATAGCACTTCCATATATCTCACAAGCTGCACAAAAGAACATCGCAGCCATTATAGACACTTGCAACTCCAAATAAGTAGTTATACTTATTTTTTATTAAAGATTGACTCAAACAATTGAACTAAAAGTTGCATTGACCGCAAAAAAATATATACATGACGTCCGAGAAACACATAATATCCGCCTCTATGGCTGAGTTGCGAAGGAGTTTGTCCAGAATTTGATTGTAAATACGTATATTCATCTGACGACACTGCCTACTATGGCTATTCGACGATTTAGCGCTTAGAATTCAGCTTTTCTGAGAGAAATTGATTAAAAAAGAATAAAACAAGAGGGATGTTTCAGCAAATTTTTTAATCTTCTGTTCCACGATTTTTCTACTTTCCTCACTCTTTCTTGACCATGTCCGTAGTGATTTAGGGGCACTCACGACATTGTTTCTGTTTCCTAATTACGAGGGTTGCCTCTTACGTTTCGGGATTTGGCAACTCTAGCGTTGCAATCCGACAATTGACAGCTCTGTCGTAAAGTTGGACATATTTGAGGTTATACGCACTCAGAACGTTTTGACATACGAGCGCTATTTGTGTTGTTTACAGTAACTTAAAAGATTCATCTCGGCCCAAAAATCAGAGGTTTAGTAAACGTGCCTATTAAAAGAGTAGCCTGTAAATAACTAAAACTAGAACTAAACATCCCCATGGGAATGCCATCCAACGGACCTTAGCAGAGGCCCTTCAGTCAGGCAATATTTTATTATTATACAAGCACTGGCCGAGCCAAGCAAACCAAACTCTTCAGCAGATACCCTGATAAGTGCAAAACTAACACATCAAAAGGCAAGTTGATAAGTTCCCTCTCAAAAGGATTCTATCCTCCAAGGGACATTATTTCTTCGTTATTTCCTGTTTTTTTATTTTGTGGTACTTCGTAACTTTCAACTTTGCGGCGGACGATTATACTGACTTTGAAATTCCCAGGTTTTTGAAAACAGTTTAAAAGATTTTGCTAATTCTCTCTTTACCCTGTATCAATGCAACTAAATTTGAAAGAGACAGGTGATAAAAATGAATTAAATAAATGAATGAAAAAGTATGTGAATGTGTTTGCGAAGGGCATGTCTGAAAGTTATAAAATATAAAATATGATTTAAGTAACTGAAGGCCTGTACCCAGGATTGTAATATAGTGCAACACTTTAACAAATCTCTGCCTCCTAATATCGCTTGCAGGCTTTATCTAAATTCACGACCAGCGCCAAGCAGTTTTGAAAGTAATTACAAGTTTAACAAGTTTACAAGTTTACAACTTGCCATAATGTTAAACGAGTTATTTATTACTGCTCTTATATCAGTAGGAAGCCGATAGACACTGCAGTTCTGGCAGTATCTCTAAACTACTTTATCCAATCAACTGGTTGAAATTAGACTTTCCATCATAAATCAATCTAACTTACTTATCAGTAATCAGGGTTGCCGCAACCCACCTCAGTAACGCAGTTCCGAAGGCGCTATTGGGGATATCCTTAATTACTAAGTTTGTACTATTGGAGGATAGCAATAATTTCCGGGAATCTTTGACACTAGATAATCTACAATATATGTAGTATCTATTTTGCCGATAATATAAAACCACTTTTTGTTGCTGTATTATTGTATCTCTTGTTCTAGTACAGTTTTTTTTATTCGAATATTAATAAAGATATATTCTACTTCTTTTACGTGAGGTCTTCAACTTAGAATGCAGTTTGAGGATGATATTAAATATGCAACTTTGCTTCAGAAATTCGAGGCTTTATTGTAAAAAACTGGTCACACATTTATGTTTCAAAGTGCTGTCCATTCCTGGCTACTTATTTGTTCCATTGTTACGATAACATTTGATACCAGCGTTTAAAAAATTGGTTTTCTTTCGAGATGAATGACGAATCGAACCAATTTTTTACTTCTGCCTAAGAACAGAAGTGCTGATCATCCAGGCCGCATACCATGAATTGAAATAAGTGATAGTCAGAGGGAGCAACGTCTAGAGAATACGGCAAGAGTAGTAGGGCTTAGTATTTCAACATTTCCAAGTATGCCTGGACTATTTTCACAATATAAGGTCAAGTATTGTCATGCTGCAAAATCACACTGTCGTCATTGTATTGCAGTGATTCGTCTCTCAATTCAAATATTCGATAGCAGTCACATGTGATCGTTTCAGTTGGTTTTAACAGCTCATGCTAAGCTATGCCCTCCACAACCACGAATTGGAAGAGCTACCTACAACCATAGGCAACGATAGGACCGTGCATAGAATTCTTGATGGTAGACGAACGGGAAAGATACCGGTAGGACGGCCGCGACGGTGATGCGAGGACAATGTTAGGTTTGACCTTGACGAGATCGGATCAGATGGTCAAGCGTGAAAGGAGAGTGCACAGGACAGGGAACGGTGGCGGAGTCGAGTCGGTGAGGTCATGAACTTTCGGGTTCCTACAGGCCAATAAATAATAATAATAATAAATAAATAATAATGATACGCTATGCCAAGCTGATCCCACCAAAAATTAATGTGGAAGCACAACCGTGAACTTCTTACAATTTGGCGGTCGTGGAGTTTCCGTAATGAACTCATTTTTCGTTCCCAGTATCAATTCGACGCGGGAATCTCTTCCGTCTTCACCTTTCAAGCAGCTGTTTACAACAAACAACTACGCTTACAACCAGTGACGAATAATCGGATTTCATTTGTGGAAACCTTAAAAAATCTCAAGATCGCAATAAAACAAAGAAATCCTATGCATTGGTATCATTGGTCATACAAACTGTCTTTAACTCGGCGAACTGGTTGTCATTCAAAAGAGCTCTTAATGGAACGGGCACTCCACCTTACTTCCTGAGCATCATCATAAGCTACTTCACCAATAGAAAGCTGATGTATGATGTGGACGAAGACAGAAAATTCGATGATGTCTTGAAAATAGTGCTTCAGGGCTCAGCACTATACATAGGACGCTCCTGTAGAATATTATGTATCGGGTTTGTACCACATGAAATATCCGATTTTCGCTCGGTCGGAAATAAGAAGTTCTCGAGTGAAAATCTGTGTCAGAACGTTAAATTTTCTCAATCAACAATACACAGTGACCGAGTGCGAACGTGTTTTCAATTCGGCGAACGAGTTAAATGAAAAAGTTGCTTTTATGAGTCGCGAGTGGTTGAAATATAAAGACTATTTATAAACGAATAAATTCCAGTGATAAAAACAGTCAAAACAAAGTTAATATATATAAATATAATCAAATAAAAGAGAACGAAGTCACGTGTTGTGACAGTCAAAACAAAGAACACAGTTTCATACAAAGAGTGTGTGAGTAACACGTTAATGGTGGTTACGTGTGAGTGTGTGCACGAGGCCACAATCTGTTTGTCCTACAAGCAATAAAAAAGAAGAAGAAAAAGAATATTTCCCATAATACGGACGTAAATCCAAAAAAAAAAAAACAATAAAAAAAAGTGAGAACACGCGGTCCATAATATGGACGTAAAACAAATGGATGCCAAAATCGGAGAAGGCAAAATACAGACCTAAATCTAAAAGCTAAACGCCTTAGAACAAATGAAAATAAGGAGACAGACACGTTGACTGTCAACAGCGACGACGACAACAACACCCATGGTGCCCAGTACTCAGGGGCTGGAAACCAATTCCAAGAACTAGATGTCAGCGAAACAAATGCAGACGCTAGCAATCAGATCAAGGTCGACGATGAACAGCATTGTTACTAATACAATGAATCGTTCTACCCCAAAAGTGTCTCACATAGAGTGCCATACAAACCGGTACAGAAACGCAACGATCGACGAGTTGTATAGGCAAAAGAGTATTCTGCTCTCTAAGTTAAAACTGCTCTACAGACAATTCAGCGATCCAAATAGCCAGGAAATAAAAACAATTAAGTCATTAATTAAAAATCTTCAAAAACTGATCCGTGACAACTATAAATCAGTAATTAATGAAGACTGAAACAAGAGAATTCTAGCCATTAAAGCTAGTGGACCGAATATGTTATGTAGTGAAGGTTTACACTATTTTGTTCAATAAGGCTCCAAACAATGCATATTATCCAATCCAATGGAAATCTGCAGTAGTCCACCCTATCCCCAAATAGGGCAAGGACAGGAGCAATCCAGCCAATCTTCGCTCGATTAGTTTGCTTCCGAACATCAGCAAGGTATTCGAGAAAATTATAAATAAAGCATTGACTAACTGGTGTGAGGAAAATGGTATTATTCCGAACAACCAGTTTGGTTTCCGATCGCAACGTGACACAGTTCATGCTGCAACAAAACTTGTTTCCAACATACAGTGGACGAAGGCGAAGCGACAATGCACAGGGACCTGTTTGGTTAACTTTGAAAAGGCTTTCGACACCGTATTGTTAGAAGGGCTGGTACATAAGTTATCAAACCTAGGTATGCTCGAATATTGATTATACATTATCTACGATATGATAATGGGTAAACAATTTGTGGTGAAATGTGGAGATATAATCTGTAACAAGACTTTCCACATCAAAAACGGTCTACAACAGGGGGCAGGGAATTCTCCCATTTTATTTAACATTTACACTAGTGGTCTAGTGGGTTCTCTCAACCATGCAACTGCGTATGCCGACGAGATTGTGGTGTATAGATCTGGAGAAAAGATTGATGTCATCAACAGACTTCTGCAAGATGATTTCAACAAAATCAAACGTTTTTGCGAAGACTGGAAATTAAAAATAAATTTCCAGAAAACAGGGACTATCCTTTTCAGAACGCCGCTGTCCAGTGCATTAAGGGATACAAAACGGAATTGGAAAACATTTTCCATTGCAGGAAGTAATAATCTACCTCTACAAGTAAAAACTGCAGTCAGATACCCTGGAATCTGTTTTGATCAGTATCTTTACTTTGATAAGCATACAGCAGGTGCTCTTACAGCAGCTAAAAACACATATGTAATGACACGAAGACTGTTCCGTAGTAGTCTGCTGTACCCCAAGGTGAAAATAATTTCATAATCAGCATTCATCCGACCAATATTGGTGTATGGCTGCCCGGTATGGTACAACATATCCCCATTTTACATGGAGAAGTTTCGGGTGTTCGAGAGGCAGTGTTTGCATTCCTGCCTCGGAATGTATAGAACACCAGGGTCGCAGTATAAGACATACTACTCCAATAAAGTCCTGTATGACAAATCAGGACTAAACAGAATAGATAACTTCATTATCAAGATTATTCGTGGTCACACAACAAGGGCAATGTGCAGTGACAATGATCTCATTTCGGGAGCATTCTATCCCAATGATATATATAGGGGGAGTACTCTCCAGAATGGGTTCATTCCCCCAAAAGCGTTCCCTTTCTTGGATAAAAAAGGATTTATCCAAGACAAAAGTAGAGTTCCTATTATTTACCACGCTTTCCGTGGTGCCAGGGATAAACGAATTCTCCACGACAACGATATCTCTAATTTTCCAGAGCGCCCGCGTTTTTTTATGGTGATCGGAGAAAGAGATAAATCAATAAAAGATCGATCCTATCCCAACTGGTGGTGGATCAGTGATGAAGAAAGGACTACACGTCCCCAAACATAGTATGCCTCTCAGGCGCACCGCTTTCCAATTATTTTTATTTATTTTTTTCGTTTTTAATTTAATTTTAATTTTTTATTTTTTTGTTTTTATTTGAATTCCTTGTTTATGTTTGTCCATTATGTTTCATTATTTTATTTTTTAATTTTTGCGTGTCAACCCCCTATATATGTAATTTAAAAAAAAAAAAGAATACATATATATATATATATATATATATATATATATATATATATATATATATATATATATATATATATATTGTAAACGCTAAATTTGTTTGTGGTCTTTGCCGTTGACTGAAAACAATGGCAAATCCGAATGTGGTTGAAACTGAAAGGAATTACCTCAATTGGTTGGATCGAACAACTCTTCTTTCGATCGTAGTCCCTCAGTTCTTGGACTCTCTGGGGTTTCCTGATGTTGCTCGACTCACGAGGAAAGGCTCTTATTTTGCTAACTAAAGGGCCGACCGTTAATAACAACCACAAGAGTGAGAAACAAACACTGATCGAATATTAATTAATGGTTTGTTTATTATTTACGCTACACACGACAAGTAGAAACGGGTTTGCAAATGACAGCTCATTTAAATATAATTGAATTGTTTGTCATGACAGCATTTCAGTGGTGCCTGCACCAGTGTTGCCATCGAGTACTGCTCCGTCTCCAACATATATATATATATATATGTTGCAGCACAAAGCAACAACAAACCACAATAAGGGATGGATCGGTTCCTCAAAAATATAACAAGAAGAACCACGTCGATATAAACTCAAATAGTCAAGTCACCAACCATCAAAGTAACAAGATTAACTACGAGAATGCCAGCAGCAAAAGGTATACTCCGTTTTTGGCAAATTATTGGGTGCCAGCAGTACAACTGGAAAAGCATTCATGCGATATAACCGTTGACGCGGTAATATACTGTTCGATAGCACGGCGCTTTCGAAATCGGATGATATTAACGGAAAACCAAATGGTACGAGGTATATCAACGGGCGCATAAAGGAACGTTTTTTTTTTTCATTATCTTGTGCTGGTGCGGTATATTCGGTCGATCTGTCTGGTGCTCTAAAGAGTGTTTAAATTTGAATTTTTGTTTGAAGTTAATGTTAAATTAGCAATAAGAAGTACTAGTGAGAAATTAATTATTATTAAAATTAATATTTGAATTACATAAGAGTTTTGTGACACCATAAAATCCTTGTAAGAGGCCGCCACAGCCAACTATTGGAGTTGGCCTTGTTCTAATTGCTGGGCCCCAGCCAACTATTGGAGTTGGCTTCTGGATACCTCGCTGCGCGCAAACCAACTATTGGAGTTGGCCTTGTTGTCATTGGTGGGCCCCAGCCAACTATTGGAGTTGGCTTCTGGATACATCAGCAGCGCTACAATCAAGTGGTATTGAAGACGAATACGAGTTTCGGCGCGTCGAGTGTGACCTTTGCTGTTCCGGTCCCTGCTCTTTTATTGGCTATTCCCAGTTGGCGAACCACAACTGGCGAATTAACATGGTCCTTCGAGCCGGAGGTTTACATCCGCAAAAGATACGGTGAAATTGGACTACGTACAGAGAAGCAGATACAGGCGCAAACCAAGGCAAACCTCAACGAGGAAGACGAAGGATTACATTCAGCAACCCATGATCAACTTACTAGCAGCACTCAAGGCAAGGGTAAGTGGCACTTGATAATTTGTACTAACTTAATATAGCGATCCGAAGTGATCTTAAATTAAGAAGTGTTGTGTGGTGTGTTTGTATCACATACAAGTGAAAGTGCAGCAGCAATTGAAGGTCCTGAAGCAGACGCATTGCGACGACTCAAGATAAGGTTGGACGACGACAAATTACAAATTGGTGAAACTATATGGAAGTAGCAATAAATGAAACCAAAAAATCTGGTGATCTAAGTTTAATAATTGACATTAGGAAAATAAAATTACGTATCCGTTTCAACTATATTGCTGTTGTCATAATCATTTAGCAGAAAGGAATCAAAATACAGTCCACTTTTCTTTATCGCAAGGTTCAAGGTTGTTTATTTGTTTCCAAGCATTAGTCCAATACAGGTGGACCTTTAGGTATTTGCATCATCCCGTAACAACACAAGTAGTTCATAAAATAAAATATAAATTTAATATAAAATAAATTTACATTAAACTATCTTCAATCGTACTGGGCAAGACACCCTTCCCCTTTAATCCGGAGCTGAGTCTGGCTTCGTGGGTACGACCTGCTAAAAAACAAAAGAACATTTCAAGCTAAAACAACAAATATATATTGGATAAGGGGAAAGTGTATTCTCTTACTACTGCATAAACGCCAATCCACACTTAGGGCACGAGATCAACTGATTTGAGGGCTCTGCAGGAACAACGTCGACAAGGCAGCTGACGGCAACTTTCTACGTATATCATTCGGGCTGCATCTTCGCGCACTTGCCAGCAACTGCATGGGTCGTTCGGTGTAATTTCGAGTCTCTACAACACAACATGAGTAAACAGAGGGTGCCGAATCTCATTGATAGCTTGCAAAACATTGCAAGCGAATTAACTGCGGATCACAAGGCATATTTGGCCTTAGACCACTCGGCCAAGTCCATTCATATGAATGAGGCGCGTTTGTCTAACTTGGAGCGATCTTTTGACGAAGCGCGAGGACTGCACCAGAAGATTGTCGCAGCACCTAATGAAGATGCAAAGGTGAAGTACATGGATTCCTTAGTATTTCACACTTTGAAGGAGTTGTACTACATGTACTCATCCGACTTAAAATCCCAATTGGCGGTCACCGAGGACCTACGCCAGACTCTTAACAATTCAGCAGCGGTTTCGAGATCTCCAACAGTCGAGCTGAAACTTCCGGCCATTAAAATTCCGACCTTTTCAGGCTCATACCAAATGTGGCCTGAATTTAAAAGCCTATTTGAAGGTCTGGTGATAAAAAATGCATCCATTTCTGATGCTCAACGGCTGCACTATTTGAAGACTAATTTAAGTGGTGAAGCGGAGCGATTACTGAGGAACACTGCCATCACCGATGGTAATTTTGAAAGCGCTTGGGCAACTCTGGTGAAGCGTTACCAGAACGTAAGATGGTTAAAGGATAACCAATTCAGATTGCTTTTCGACCAACCAAAGCTTGCGCAAGAATCGTCCGATGGCCTAAAACTTCTCTTAGACACCACAAATGAGGCAAGGCTGTCTCTAAAACATCTAGGGGTCGCAGTAAAATCTTGGGAAGATGTTCTAATATACCATACCGTGCAGAAACTACCGCGGATTACTCGAGGACAATGGGAATCTAACATAGCTTCTTATGTGGACTATCCGACTTACAGCGTACTGGAAGACTTCTTGTTGATGAGGGCAAGAACCTTAGAAGTGATGGGCCCATCCACAACAGAGTTATCGCAACCAAGATCAAAGAGGCACACACAAGGTACAGTTCGCGCATTCAATTCAACTATTGGCAAATGTCCCATGTGCCGGGCCTCACATCCCATCAAAAATTGTGACAAGTTCAAGGCATTGAATCCGAACCAAAGACAGGAGGTCGTTCGGAGAAATAAACTATGTTTCAACTGCCTTTCAGATGCACATACCATACGAACCTGCACTAGCATGTTCACGTGTTGGACATGCAAGAAGAAGCATCATTCGTTGCTGCACAAACCTGACTCTGCCAACCAAATGAATGCTCATGAACCCCGTTCAACGGTGGATAGCCAGTCACCATCTCCATCCAGTTCCTCTTCCACTCAACACGCAACAACGAACCAGGCGCAGCATTCTACATCCCCCTCTAGGACAACTTCGGCACATAATACGTACGTAGCCGAAAACCATAAGGTACAATCAGTCCTTCTGGCTACTGCATTAGTAAAGGTCTTCCCAACTAGTGGGCAACCTGTGCTGCTGCGAGCATTATTAGATCCTGGAGCAGAAGCTTCGTTCATTTCTGAGCCTGCCGTACAATTTTTAAGGCTCAAAATGGAGAAAATTCACACTAACATCCGAGGCGTTGGAGAAAACAATACGAGTGTATCCAAGCATGCGGTGTCAGTAACAATACATTCGAATGTGAATAAAGACTTCAACATTCAGCTGAGGGCTTTGGTCTTACCCAAACTTACGGCTATGCTCCCGACGCAAGGTATATCCTGTGATAACTGGACTCATATCCAAGACATTCGACTTGCGGACCCATCATTTAGTAAACCAGGTGAGGTCGACATGTTACTTGGTAGCGATGTGTATCCAGCCATTCTACAAGAAGGGATTATCAAGGGACCACCAGGAACCCCCATGGCCCAGCAGACAGAACTTGGCTGGGTGCTTTCGGGCGGCGTCAATTTCAAGGTCCCATCAACAGTAACATCGCTTCATACAACCATTGAAAATCGTCATGGAATTAATGTTGTCTCACAAATAATGACTGCACCTCATGGCCGTAGTATATGTTCATCAAATAGACGTCGAAAGCGAAATTACGAATCAGGTGATGGAACCTATATTTCGAATTCTAGAGTAACAACTAATACTGGAGGACGAATTTCCACGAACCAGTACCAAGGGAAGAAGCCAACTAATTCTGGACGAAAAGGAAATTCAGCGAACTCTAGCAATTCGAGAAACGCAGCGGCTTCGTCTGGTCTTCAAGGCCAGCAAGATCATCCTCATGGTTGCCATCATAATAAAAACCGAAATGATCTTTCTCGACACCATCATTCAACTAACGGATCGAATCCACCATCAGGCAATGCTGGCCACACAAATGTCAGTCTCCATAGAGACATTACCCCAAGGCCAGTCAATGGCATTAGCGGTGTAGGTCGAACTCATCCCCAACTACAACGGCACCAGCTACAGCAATCACGTTTGACTCTGAACGCAAGCGGTGCTACGCAGATGGCGAGCGTACAAGTGGTCAATAACAATATTACACGACCGGCTGTAACCCTACTAAGTGGACGTCATGCTGAATCAGCAGCCTCATCTGGGGCATCTCGATCTCAGCAAATTATAAATGGCAACATTCCAAGGCACGGTGTGGCTGCACAACTACAAGGTTTTCAACTTAACGGCAACTACATCGCTCGAAAACAAAGGTCAAATAGTTTCAATGGTCCGATCAGTTCGCAACTAACAACGCAGTTCCAACAGAGCTTAACAGACATCAACCTAATCAAGCAGACGATGAATGTTAACCATTGGAACAGGACAAATATTCATCAAAGACCTGCCGCGGCTGATGCGGCAGATAAAGCCTTAAAGGCACCTCCTCCACAAAATGTCGGAGATATACAACGGTCGATAATCTCAGCTGTTATGCCAGCCCAGACTCTCCGACTGTCTGGCTTGGCCTCTTCAGCTGGCTCCCTGCAAACCCAAACGGTTCAGTCAGTAACCTCTGAACCGGTTACAATTGCTACGCCATTTGATTTACGAAAGGTGAAATCAGGTTCACAACACACCAGCAATGGCAAACCAGCGAATGTGTTCCACAATCGCAAACAACGACATACCGGAACCCCATACATGAGGTTAAATGGCGGAATCCTAAACAGCAGTCTCACCAAATTTATCTAAGTGATACCCTCTTAACACCGCCCAGGCACCGCGAATCACGTGTCTGGGGGCACCACTCTCACGGAGTCGGTGTCTAAGTTGGACTTTCGGTAACAAGGTTAGGGGGCATAAAAGATGACGGCACCCATCGGGAGATCATATCATCGGAAGGCTGTCACAGTTTGGAGTACACCGCTTCTCGTCGTCTGGACTCATCGCTCACGCATCAGGATTTCTCGCCACCTCGGCACATCGCTGTCACGTGTCTGGGGTTCCTCACTTCTCGCACACAAAGCTCTGGGGGCACCCTCTTATCACCGCCCAGACACCGCGAATCACGTGTCTGGGGGCACCACTTCAACAAAGTCGGTGTCTAAGCTGGGCTTTCGGTAACAAGATTAGAGGATATAGAAGATGAGGAACAAGGAAAGATGCCGGCACCCTTCGAGAAATCATATCAACGGAGAGCGAAAAATGAACACATGGTCCACCCACCAGACAAGAAGAAAGATACCTTGGGGACTATTTCATCCTGCGACACTATGGAACGAAGGCTGCTATTGATCAGCAGATTATTCTTCCTGATAACAATCTGGATTCGCAACCTCTCTGGCTTAATCAAATGCCAATTTGTAATTCAACAACATATTGTTACGCTACGTACGGAGTTACGTTACAAACCACCCATACACACCGATGCCCCAGAAAGGAATGTAACCGACACCAAAGCAAACTACTTGGATAGATGGCAGCTCCTACAAAAAAATCCAGCAAGACTTCTGGAAGAAATGGAAATCCGAATATCTCGCTCGTCTCCAGCAGCGCCCAAAATGGCTTGCCTCCAATTATCAACTGAAAGTAGGACACCCTGTGCTCATACTGGATGAGCAGACACCTCCCACCCTTTGGAGGTTAGGCCGAATTTAAACACATCCAGGCACGGACGGCAAAATTCGAGTTGTGACAATCCGGACAGCAACGGCAACCCTAAAGCGTCCCATAGCTAAACTCTGCCATCTTCCAATGACAAATGAATAGCCACACACATGCACACACACACACACACTAACACTAATAATCGATTATGAATTACGTTAATATATAACTAATAAACAATAATGGATTATAATTAAAGGCATACCCCAATAACACTAATATTGCCACCCACCTGCCCATCCACAATGCCCCCGCTGATGAACAGCATAAGTGATGCGGCGATCTTCTATAGTCTACAATATACAAAGGAAGTAACCACCCTTGATCTAAGTGTCTTCGCCGGCCCGGCAAGATGTTGCAGCACAAAGCAACAACAAACCACAATAAGGGATGGATCGGTTCCTCAAAAATATAACAAGAAGAACCACGTCGATATAAACTCAAATAGTCAAGTCACCAACCATCAAAGTAACAAGATTAACTACGAGAATGCCAGCAGCAAAAGGTATACTCCGTTTTTGGCAAATTATTGGGTGCCAGCAGTACAACTGGAAAAGCATTCATGCGATATAACCGTTGACGCGGTAATATACTGTTCGATAGCACGGCGCTTTCGAAATCGGATGATATTAACGGAAAACCAAATGGTACGAGGTATATCAACGGGCGCATAAAGGAACGTTTTTTTTTTTCATTATCTTGTGCTGGTGCGGTATATTCGGTCGATCTGTCTGGTGCTCTAAAGAGTGTTTAAATTTGAATTTTTGTTTGAAGTTAATGTTAAATTAGCAATAAGAAGTACTAGTGAGAAATTAATTATTATTAAAATTAATATTTGAATTACATAAGAGTTTTGTGACACCATAAAATCCTTGTAAGAGGCCGCCACAGCCAACTATTGGAGTTGGCCTTGTTCTAATTGCTGGGCCCCAGCCAACTATTGGAGTTGGCTTCTGGATACCTCGCTGCGCGCAAACCAACTATTGGAGTTGGCCTTGTTGTCATTGGTGGGCCCCAGCCAACTATTGGAGTTGGCTTCTGGATACATCAGCAGCGCTACAATCAAGTGGTATTGAAGACGAATACGAGTTTCGGCGCGTCGAGTGTGACCTTTGCTGTTCCGGTCCCTGCGCTTTTATTGGCTATTCCCAGTTGGCGAACCACAACTGGCGAATTAACAATATATATATATATATATATATATATATATATATATATATATATATATATATATATATATATATATATATAGTTTACATGATGAAGAAAAAATAGAATACATTTAAAAAAGAAAACAACAATTATTGTGACATGTTATAAAAACAGTTATTGCACGCCGAAAGGCATAAGATAATAATAATGTATAATTTAGAGTGCTTGCGAAGAGCCAGTAAATTAATGTAAGAATGATATTTGTAAAATAGAAGATTTTGTCTTAAGTAAAACATGTAATTAATTTATTAAATAAATGTGGATATAAAACGAAAACGTTAAATTGTCTTTTTTTATAAAGTAAAGTGGTACGTGTGAGATTTTTAGGGTTCGGTACAAGTACAGTTTTTTTTCTAGGAACTGTTTACCATGCTGTCGGCAGTTCAATGTCGAACCCTGTTCCTTTAGGAATTTAAAATGGAACATAATCCGTCATTGGCAATGAGAAACATTAATGGCGCATTTGAGGATGTAGCGGGCAACGAAGGTTCGATTCGGGACATTTCTGCCTCGAAAATGGACCACGTATGAAGCCGAAAACGTTAGTTGACGACGATGGTTTAAGAGCAACGGTGGATGCGTCCCCAACGAAATTAGTGCGGAGATTGCACTAAGCATGGCAGTACCCTCAATGACAATAAGTCGACACCTTTCTCTCATAGGAAAGTTAAAGAAACTCGATAGGTGGGTACCCCATGAACTGGACGAATCCCAAAAACTACGGCGTCTGGAAATCTGCCCATCGCTTAGATTAAGAAACCAAATTGAGCCGTGTTTGCATCGAACAATCACCTATGGCGAAATGTGGATTCTGTATGATAACCGTAAAAGACCTGGGCAGTGGTTGGATGCAGGTGAAAAACCAAATCACGCCCCAACCCCGATCTTCTCCCAAAAAAGGTTATGGTGACAATTTGGTGGACATCGAAAGGACCAATCCACATTTCATTTCTTCAACCAAGAGAAACGACAAACACTATCAAATATTGTGAAGAAATCGATATATTGCATGCCAAACTGGCTGAAAAGCAACCTGCGTTGGCCAATAGGCACGGCCCAAACCTTTTGCATGACCATGCTAGACCCCATACCTCACAAGTAACGGCGCAAAAACTGTTGCAGTTGGGATTTGAAATTCTTCCGCATCAACCGTACTCTCCTGACATTTCCCCAACGGACTACCATCTTTTCCGTAATCTGGATTCATTTTGCCGGCAGGAGGTCTTCCGGAACCGAGCAGAGATCATAAAAGCCTTTGGAGATTTCATTGCCTCGAAAAGTCAGCACTTCTAAGTAAAAGGAATTTTTGACCTTGCGTCACGAAGATTTACGGAAAAATAATATTAGCATTTCATGTGGTACAACTCAATACTATGAAATCGGACATTTCATGTGGTACAACCCAATAATTATTAGTTTCGTAGACGACATTGTAGTTGGAACAATCGTTAAATATAAAAACGGTATACAAGCGGGTACTAATGAGGTAATTCGACTAATTACAGCCCGTGCTGAAAATTGAAGAGAGACAGCTAGTGTCTCATTATAAATTTTATTTGTATGAAATATAAAGAATAGTTCAGGTGCCTTTAAGCGGTCGAACTATTCAGTCTTAAATAATTCTATTCTATTTATTGGCCTGTAGGAACCCGAAAGTTCATGACCTCACCGACTCGACTCCGCCATTGTCCCCTGTCCTGTGCACTCTCCTTCCACGTTCGACCCTCCGATCCGATCTCCTCGAGATCAAACCTAACATTGTCCTCCCATCTACGTCGCGGCCGTTCATATCATTTTCATTTTTAAAACATTTTTTTATTTTCTTTTTATCTTCTAAGTTTCTAAATTACATGCTAGACTAAAAATGCTTAAATTCTAGCTTAATTATCTTATATCATAACTTACTGATCTTACGCAGAAGCTCTAAGCTAAACATTACATGACTATTGTATAATTTGCCTTTCAGCGACAGAACGTTGTGGCAGTACTTATGATTATTTGAAAGACAAAGAAAAACTTTAAAAACGTTGTCTAATTTTTTTTTGTTTTTTTCTTAAAATATAACCTACATAATTTTTTTTTAATTTTATTTAAAAGAACTTAATTTAATTTAACTTAAATAGTATACCACCCTAATTCTAGAGAAGCTAAGTCTATGTAACCTGGTCGATGATACTGTTATTGTCGGTATAGACTTTGGTATCCAGGTCTTTATATGCCATTCAACCACCACAACTGTTGACGCTGTCCAATACTATCGTCCCGATCTCTGTGGGAGATAGCCCTACTGAAGCGCAAGAGCTCTTCTTCAGTGCGCGTTACTTCCCGGTCGTAGCACAATCGCCCGTCTACGGATGATCTACTTACATGATAGGTCAGCGGAATTCCAGATCTATCCTGTATAAGCCCCTTCATGTCAAAATCAAGGAACGCCTCTGGTGGAACAAAGCCCAGAGGGCATTCTTCTGCTTTATGGTCCTTTCCGCATTTTACGCAACGGTGCTGCATTTCACAGTTCGGCGCTGCGTGACCAAACCT